>JALMGJ010000001.1:142344532-142953699 GCA_023362775.1 Charina bottae
TGTTCCTTTTCCAGAAGGTTCTGAAGACTCCATGTCACTTTGGAGCCAATCAAGAGGTTGATTTGTATGTGTTTGCTGCCGCCTAGGGGTGTGTATTGTGTTTCTATGGTTTTTAATTCTGTAAGCTGCCCGGAGTCACCATGTGTGAGTTGGGCAGCCATATAAATTAGTTTAATAAATAAATAAATAACTGTGGAGTCCTTGGTGCTCTCTGAGCCTTGTTGTTTTCTTGCAGACATTTCATTGCCAGACTAGGCAACATCTTCAGTGCGAAAAGGGAGTGGGACTTGCTCTCTGTTTATATACCATGGCTTGTCCTGCCTGTGTTGGTGGAGGTGTTGTTCTCTCCTTAGGAGTTCCTTGATTGGGCTGTTGTTTGCTGCTTGGTTGATTGACTGAGTTAATAGTTCCTTGATTAGGGTATATTGTGCTACCAATCAAAGAGATATTTTTGAGTATATTGTGCTGTTTGATTGTTCCTCTGGTGCTAATCCTGGTGTTAATCTTTGCATATCTGGGTGTTGATTGCTGGCAAGGAGGTGTTCTGGTCTTTTGGCTTTTTTATTGTCTCTATTTTTATTGACTTTTTTATTGTCTCTTATGAATGGTATGTAAATGTAAATGTTGTTTACCTCTATGTGTCTGTTTATGGCTGCTTTGTCAGAGTGCCAAGCTTCCAGGAATTCTCTAGCGTTTTTTGGATTTGGCTTGGTTTAAGATGCTCACAGTTTCCCAGTTGAAAGTATGGTTGAGTCTGTCCATGTGTTGTGAGATTAAGGAGTTTTCATTGTGTCTTCTGACTTCTAGGTGTTCGTGGATGTGCTCTGCTAGTCTTCTGCCCGTCTGTCCTACATAGTGGCTGTTACAGTCCTTACACTGTATGTTGTAGATAACTCCTGTTTTTTCTTCTTTGGCTATTGGGTCTTTTGGGTTACTTAAGATGTTCTGAAGGGTTTTGGTTGGTTTGTGCGCTACGGTGATGCCATGTGGTTGTAACAGTCTGTTGGTAGTTTCTGAGATTTTTCTGATGTATGGCAGTGTTATCCTTTTCATAGCTTCTGTTGGTTGTGTTGTAGTGGGTTGGGTCAGACGAGCACTAATGCACTGCAGCAACCCAGAACACCAGAAAAAGGAAACAGATAATCTATACAGCATTTTCCAGCAAAATGGATACCCACTCAACTTTATCAAAAAGTGCCTGACCACCCAACCCACTACAACTGAAGATGTTGCCTAGTCTGGCAATGAAACATCTGCAAGAAAACAACAAGGCTCAGAGGGCACCAAGGACTCCACAGTTCAACCCTGAGCTACAAATATTTTCTTTGATTTGTATAAATAAATAAGTAAGTAAGTTCAGAATGGGGTGGGATGGACACACACACACACACACACACACACTGCATTGCATTGCATTAATATTTTTTTGTGTGTATACTGTATGAAAACCAATATATATAAATATATATAAATATTGAAAACAATCAAAGAGAATATTTGTAGCTCAGGGTTGAACTGTGGAGTCCTTGGTGCTCTCTGAGCCTTGTTGTTTTCTTGGAGACGTTTCATTGCCAGGCTAGGCAACATCTTCAGTGCGAAAAGGGGGTGGGACTTGCTCTCTTTTTATTTACTGAAGATGTTGCCTAGTCTGGCAATGAAACGTCTGCAAGAAAACAACAAGGCTCAGAGAGCACCAAGGACTCCACAATATTGAAAACAATTGTCAAATTCATAATAATATTCTTTTATGTATTAGTTATATCTAGTCCTATCTGATTGTTGTGTTGATGTATAAATAAATAAAAAAAGAAATATATAAACACGTGTGGTTTTCTAAGTCAATATGTGGCCCACAGGGATCCTTATGTACAGTTTAGTGGCCCATTTCTGTTTGAATTTGGCACTACTGGTCGAGACAGTTTAAACCAGGAACAGGAGCTGGCTTCTGTTCACAGTTTGTTGTCAATTCTGCCCCAAATGAATGTGTTTCGGGGATTTTGCTGCTTCTGACCATAAGGAGTTTTATGGGGCTAAGCTTTCTACTGGTTATATTACTGACATTTTCTTGCGCATGTATTGATTGTTCCCTCCTACTTTACTCTACATTGACCAACATGTTGCACTCATGGCAGAGGGACGCAGGATGAATCAGGAGAGAGCTCCCAGAAGAAGTTCCCCACAGATCTTACTCCTGCTGCCTGTGTGACCTCTTAGCTGCCTAATTTTGGACCTGCATCTAGTGCTCTTCCAGAAAATTGCAACACCGATGTTCAGAAATAGTCCAGGTGACAGGTCAACCGCATGGAAAATCTCTGCACCAGTGAGCTGTCAGCTGGACAACTTGAACAATGGCTAAAGCTTCCAACCTAGGCACCCAACCACTGACTCCCAACACTGCCCACCAGATGTTAAGGACAGCGATTGGTGGTTGTTTTTGCCCCTGGTAGATGATGCAGGGAACTCACTGCCCTTAAATTGTCCTGCTTTCATCTGGAAAGATAACACCAATCACAAACCTCATTACAGAGGCAGAATAGAGCTTGGCTGCAGGGGCAGCACAAATTATGCAGGCATACTTTTTTGCTGAGTCAAGGAACTGAGGAATTCATTACGTGCCCTAAGGAAGAGTCCATTATATAGAAAACACACAGAATGTATGTCTGGTTTTTCTAGTAATGGGCCACTAGAGGGCAGAATCAGACCATTCTGTAATTGGAAGATTAAAAAAAAACCCACCGTAAATCATCAGACTACCCAGTGCTCTTTGCTAAACCAAAACTTGATACCGCTTCCTCCAATTTTTCAGGACTATTTTCTTCCTGCAAAATGGAAGGAGATGGGCAGTGACCTTGAGGAGACCCAACAGGGCCATCTTTGCACATCCTGCCAAAGCGGGGTGGCACTGCCCCGTTCAGATTCAGTCCGGAGCTTGGGGGTCCTCCTGGACTCACGACTCCTGCTCGAAGAGCACCAATACTTGGGCTCTTCGGCATGACAGCATTCAAGTGCTGCTCTCCAGCATGCCAGCAAAATATGACATCCTGAAAATCTGCTGTCTGCACTCCTAGCCCTGTACTTCAGCAGTGAGGCAGAATAGGACTCTGTCTGTAACAGAAACACGGGGAAGGAGAGAGGGCGAGGACTCCCTCTTTTGGTGCGGGTACTGGGGGCTGAAGAGCTTCTCTCACCACCCACAGCAGGAGAAGTGGACAGGGGGGGAGGAGAGGTTGGCATGAAGCATGGGTTCCCTGCATGCTTAACTGCATTTCAGCTGCCGCTTCCCTGTGGAATAGGCCCAATCCATGGGGGGAGGCAGCTTTACTGGGGTTGGAGTGGGGGGGGGGAAGGTCAGCTAAAGAGCCACTTCTACTTCACTTCCTTGACCCACGTGAATGGAAGTGTGTGTGTGCATGGGGTGGGGGGGAAGCAGCTCTTCAGCCACCACTTCTGTGCCGTGGATTATGGGAGAGGGGGTTCTCTTTGATACCAAGAGCCCAGGCACCCCAAACAAACATGTTCTTCCTTCTCCCTCCTCCGCTTCTCTTGCCAGAGGTGCCAGAAGGGAAAGGATGGCTCTTTTGGCGCCAGTTCTCCGAACCCACATGGGGAGGGAACTGATAGCAGACCCATTCCTCCAGTAAAGCTCCTCTCCCCCACCCCCCCCGATTAGTATCTAATCCATATTTGGAAGTGTGTTTTTGTCACATGTTGAGAAGACATGTCAGAAAGAGCACCCGTCCAGCCCCACAGAACAGGCCCTTCCCCCAATAGTTCTCTGATGCCATGGAACACCTCCATGTGGCAGGAGCATTCATGGCTAAGCAGTGACAATTCTCATGCCATTCCTCCAAGGCCTGGCAGATCTAGCCAGGTTGGCAAGAGAAGTGGGAGGGTTGGCTCTTGTGCACGGTGGGAGACCCTTGTTGCTGGCCAGGAATCAGGGTGGAGTGGGGGTTGCCTGTCTACAGCAGCCTAAGACGGCCCATAGGAAATGGGCAAATCCCCATTGATCTGAGGCACTGCAGACTGTCCACACTGGTAGGTTTGTGTTGGCAGAAAGTGGAAAATGGCACTTTAAAACTAGACCAGAAAAGATGAGTGCAGGCTACCTTCAGAGTGTTCAGGGTAGAGTTGAAGACAACATAATCTGTTTATATCTTCCTGAAACAGGTAACAAGTTATCTTCCTGCTGTGGTTAGCTGGCTGCGCAGAAGACCCCTGTATCATTCTGCCCCAGGAACTCAGCTGAGCTGCTCAAAGCACCTAAGTTATTCCTTGCATTTATCATTCCAGCTTTTTTTTCCCTCATAAAAGAAAGGGGAAGGGAAAGGAAGGAAGATCATCACCCTGGAAATCTACAGAATTTTAATTACAACCAAATATTAATCCAGTCTTCAGGAAGTGTTTTGCTCTTCAAATATTCTCTGTTGGCCAAATCTCCATTATGGAAAGATAAAGACTAAAGATGGCTGAATGTGTCAATGTGAGTTTCTTGATTTTGCAAATATATCAATTTTGGCTTTTCATTGTTTTTCATTTTTGAGAATACATTAGTGTTAGTTGGTCGGTTGGATTTGAGATTTAATCATTTTGTGCTAACATTTGTGTGTATTTTTGGGCACGTTTCTCCAAACATGCATTTTTGTTTTCAGTTTTGTCTAGTGTAATATACCAAATGTTTGCAATATTCCTTAATACCCATTTTTGCACTTTTCCTTCTTTGGATCCCAGTGTTAGCAGTGTGGCTAATTAATTAGCAATATAGTCATGAGATATTTTAAAGAGCTTTTGTATATGTGTTCTGGGTAGAGTAGGAGAAATATTCAACAGCCAAAATACAGCAACCATCCTAAAGCAGCAAAAGTTAGGATCTCAGAGGAAGTGAAAATAGAGGATTAATGTGTTTTTCCTTAAATTTAAATAAAATGATGCATTCCTGTTTCATTAAATCTGAAAAATTCTAGCAGTAATGTCGATATTAACAATGAAACATTATGATAGTCAGTAACAGTAGAGTAGAAATTGGATGCAATAATCTGAGAAATACAGTAGCAAAGGATCTGGGGGTTATGCATCTGATTTTTGCACCCCACTGTCTTGAACAATTTTTGTCCTGTCTCCCACCTTCCCTTTTTGGGAAAGGTGGTTGAGAAGGTGGTGGTGTTGCAACTCCAGAGGATTCTGGATGAAACGGATTATCTAGACCCCTTTCAGTCAGGTTTTAGGCCGGGATATGGGACAGAGACTGCATTGGTCGCGCTTATGGATGATCTCTGGCAGGAGCGAGATGGAGGGAGTGCATCCATTCTCGCTCTCTTGGACCTCTCAGCGGCTTTTGATACTGTTGACCACGGTATCCTTTTGGAGCGACTCAGGGGGTTGGGGGTGGACGGCGTAGTTTTGCGCTGGTTCACCTCCTTCCTCCAGGGCCACTCACAATCGGTGGTGATAGGGGAGGAGAGATCCGACCCTCGACCCCTCCTGTGTGGGGTGCCGAAGGGTTCGGTTCTCTCTCCTCTCCTATTTAACATCTACATGAAGCCGCTGGGCGAGATCATCCGTCATCACGGGATGAGGTATCACCAATATGCTGATGATACTCAGTTGTATATCTCCGTCCCAGGTGAAGTAAGTGATGTGGTCGACACCCTGTCTCAGTTCCTGGGGGCTGTAGGAGCCTGGATGGGGAACAACAGGCTTCAACTGAACCCTGGTAAGACAGAATGGTTGTGGATTGATGGCTTCTCAGCTTCCAGGAAATTGTCATCTTTAACTCTGGATGGGGTTGCACTGCCCTGTTCAGATTCAGTGTGGAACTTGGGGGTCCTCCTGGACTCACAACTCCTGCTCAAAGAGGAGGTGGCAGTCGTGGCCAGGAGGGCCTTTGCACAGCTTCAGGTTGTGCGCCAGTTGCGCCCCTTCCTGGATCAGGAATCCCTCCGTACAGTCACTCATGCCCTGGTCATCTCCCACATAGACTACTGCAATGCGCTTTACATGGGGCTACCCTTGAAGAGTATCCGGAAGCTACAACTGGTCCAGAATGCGGCTGCTCATGCCCTTGTCATCTCCCATATAGATTATTGCAATGCGCTCTGATGATTTTGTTGTTGTTCAGTCGTTTAGTCGTGTCTGACTCTTCGTGACCTCAAGGACCATAGCACGCCAGGCCTTCCTGTCCTCCACTGCCTCCCAGAGTTTACTCAAGTTTATGTTCATCACATCGGTGATACTATCTAACCATCTCATCCTCTGCCGTCCCCTTCTCCTTTTGCCTTCAGTCTTTCCCAGCATCAGGGTCTTTTCCAGTGAGTCCTCTCTTCGCATTAGGTGGCCAAAGTATTTGAGCTTCAGCTTCAGTATCTGTCCTTCCAATGAGCAGTAAGGGTTGATTTCCTTTAGGATTGACTGATTTGACCTCCTTGCAGTCCAAGGGACTCTTAAGAGTCTTCTCCAGCACCACAGTTCGAAAGTATCAATTCTTTGGCGCTCAGCCTTCCTTATGGTCCAACTCTCACAGCCATACATTACTACTGGAAAAACCATAGCTTTAACTATACGGACCTTTGTCGGCAAGGTGATGTCTCTGCTTTTTAATATGCTGTCTAGGTTTGCCATAGCTTTCCTCCCAAGGAGCAAGTGTCTTTTAATTTCATGGCTGCAGTCACCGTCTGCGGTGATCTTGGAGCCCAAGAAAATAAAATCTGTCACTGCTTCCATTTCTTCCCCTTCTATTTGCCAGGAAGTGATGGGGCCAGATGCCATGATTTGAGTTTTTTTAATGTTGAGTTTCAAGCCAGCTTTTGCACTCTCCTATTTCACCCTCATCAGGAGGCTCTTTAGTTCCTCTTCACTTTCTGCCATTAGGGTGGTATCGTCTGCATATCTGAGGTTGTTGATATTTCTCCCGGCAATCTTAACTCCGGCTTGTGATTCATCCAGCCCGGCATTTCTCATGATGTACTCTGTATATAAGTTAAATAAGCAGGGTGATAATATACAGCCTTGTCGTACTCCTTTCCCAATTTTGAACCAGTCGGTTGTTCTATGTCCGGTTCTAACTGTTGCTTCTTGACCCGCATACAGGTTTCTCAGGAGACAGGTAAGGTGGTCTGGTACTCCCATCTCTTTAAGAATTTGCTACAGTTTGTTGTGATCCACACAATCAAAGGCTTTAGCGTAGTCAATGAAGCAGAAGTAGATGTTTTTCTGGAACTCTCTTGCTTTTTCCATGATCCAGCGAATGTTGGCAATCTGACCTCTAGTTCCTCTGCCTCTTCGAAACCCAGCTTGCACTTCTGGTAGTTCTCGGTTCACATACTGCTGAAGCCTAGCTTGTAGGATTTTGAGCATTTGGGGCGCGGTAGCTCAGCGGGTTAAACCGCTGAAGCTGTAAGACTGCCGACCTGCTGATCAGTTCAAATCCCCACGTGACGAGGTGAGCTCTCGCCACTTGCCCCAGCTCCTGTTAACCCAACAGTTTGAAAGCAAATGCAAGTAGATAAATGGGTACCACCTTAAGTGGGAGAATTTGCTGGCGTCCTGTCGGGGGTCACCCACCGGAACGAAGATCCCGTGAATGGCGGTGGAGACGACGGTGGCGGTGGAGACGACGGATCCCGAACAGCAACATCCAGGACGTCAGCAGCCGACTCTGAAGCAAGGTATTCTGGGACATGTAGTCCAATACCCACGGAAAGAGTCGGTTCCCTTACCCCTTCCCTCAGCGCGCGGTAAATAAAATGTATAATATATATGAAATGTATAAATATATATGAAATATGTATGTAAGCCGCCTAGAGTCCTCCATTAGGGAGGGGATAGGCGGGGTATAAATACGATAAATAAATAAAAATAAATAAATAATCTTGCTAGCATGTGAAATGAGCACAATTGTATGGTAGTTTGAACATTCTTTGGCATTGCCCTTCTTTGGAATTGGAACGTAAACTGACCTTTTCCAATCCTGTGGCCACTGTTGAGTTTTCCAAATTTGTTGGCATATTGAGTGCAGCACTTTAACAGCATCATCTTTTAGGATTTTAAATAGCTCAGCTGGGATACTGTCTTCTCCGCTAGCTTTTTTGTTAGTAATGCTTCCTAAGGCCCACTTGACTTCACTCTCTAGGATGTCTGGCTCAAGGTCAGTGACCACACCATCGTATTTATCAGGGATATTAAGATCTTTCTTGTATAGTTCTTCTGTGTATTCTTGCCACCTCTTCTTAATCTCTTCTGCTTCTGTTAGGTCCCTGCCTTTTTTGTCCTTTATCATGCCCATCTTTGCACAAAACATTCCCTTGATATCTCCGATTTTCTTGAAGAGATCTCTAGTCTTCCCCATTCTATTGTTTTCCTCGATTTCTTTGCATTGTTCATTTAAGAAGGCCTTCTTATCTCTCCTTGCTATTCTCTGGAAATCTGCATTCAGTTGGTTATATCTTTCCCTTTCTCCCTTGCCTTTTGCTTCCCTTCTTTCCTCAGCTATTTGTAAAGCCTCATCAGTCAGCCACTTTGCTTTCTTGCATTTCTTTTTCTTTGGGATGGTTTTAGTTGCTGCCTCCTGTACAATGTTACGAACCTCCATCCATAGCTCTTCAGGCACTCTGTCTACCAGATCTAATCCTTTAAATCTATTCCTCACCTCTACTGTATATTCATAAGGGATATGATTTAGGTCATACCTGAGTGTTCTAGTGGTTTTCTTTACATTCTTCAATTTAAGCCTAAATTTTGCGATAAGAAGCTCATGATCTGAGCCACAGTCAGCTCCAGGTCTTGTTTTTGTTGATTGTATCGAGCTTCTCCATCTTTGGCTGCAAAGTATATAATCAATCTGATTTCGGTATTGACCATCTGGTGATGTCCATGTATAGAGTCGTCTCTTGTGTTGTTGGAAAAGAGTGTTTGCTATGACCAGCGTGTTCTCTTGACAAAACTCTATTAGCCTTTGCCCTGCTTCATTTTGTACTCCAAGGCCGAACTTGCCTGTTATTCCGGTTATTTTTTGACTTCCTACTTTAGCATTCCAGTCCCCTATGATGAAAAGGACATCTTTTTTTTGGTGTTAGTTCTAGAAGGTGTTGTAGATCTTCATAGAACTGGTCAACTTCAGCTTCTTCGGCATCAGTGGTTGGGGCATAGACTTGGATTACTGTGATGTTGAATGGTTTGCTTTGGATTCGAACTGAAAGCATTCTGTCATTTTTGAGGTTGTACCCCAGTACTGCCTTTCCCACTCTTTTATTGACTATGAGAGCTACTCCATTTCTTCTAAGGGGTTCTTGCCCACAGTAGTATATATAATGGTCTCCTGAATTAAATTCGCCCATTCCTGTCCATTTTAGTTCGCTAATTCCCAATATGTCGATGTTCAATCTTGTCATCTCATGTTTGACCACATCCAGCTTACCTTGATTCATAGATCTTACATTCCAGGTTCCTATGCAATATTGTTCTTTACAGCATCGGACTTTCCTTCCACTTCCAGACACATCCACAACTGAGCGTCCTTTTGGCTTTGGCCCAGCCGCTTCACTCTTTCTGGAGCTACTCGGAATTGCCCCCCGCTCTTCCCCAGTAGCATTTTGGACACCTTCCGACCTGAGGGGCTCATCTTCCGGCATCATATCTTTTAGCCTTTTGATACTGTCCATGGGTTTTCTTGGCAAGGATACTGGAGTGGTTTGCTATTTCCTCCTCCAGTGGACCACATTTTGTCAGAACTCTCCGTCATGACCTGTCCGTCTTGACCTAACTTCATTGAGTTACGCAAGCCCCTTCGCCACGACAAGGCAGTGATCCATGAAGGGGATGCTGATGATACTCAATTGGATATCTCCATCCCGGGTGAAGTAAGTGTTGCGGTTGACACCCTATCTCAGTGCCTAGGGGCTGTAGGGGCCTGGATGGGGAACAACAGGCTTCAACTGAACCCTGGTAAGACGGAGTGGCTATGGATTGATGGCCTCTTGGCCTCCAGGAAGCTGTCATCTTTAACTCTGGATGGGGTGGCACTGCCCCGTTCAGATTCAGTCTGGAGCTTGGGGGTCCTCCTGGACTCACGACTCCTGCTCGAAGAGCAGGTGGCAGTCATGGCCAGAAGGGCCTTTGCACAGCTTCGGGTTGTGCGCCAGTTGCGCCCCTTCCTGGATCGAGAGGCCCTCCGAACAGTCACTCATGCCCTTGTCATCTCTCATATAGATTATTGCAATGCGCTCTACATGGGGCTACCCTTGAAGAGTATCCAGAGGCTTCAGCTGGTCCAAAATGCAGCCGCTTGAGCAGTTACGGGTGCTATAAGATCAGCACATGTAACACCACTGCTCCGTGAACTGCATTGGGTACCAGTTTGCTTCCGGGTCCAATTCAAGGTGTTGGTCATCACCTTTAAAGCCCTACATGACATGGGACCAGGGTATCTGAGGGACCGTCTCATCCTGATTACATCTACCCGCCCCACCCGGTCATGCAGGGGGGGCATGCTACGGACCCCGTCAATAACAGAATTCCATCTAACGGGGTCCAGGAGGCGTGCCTTCTCTGCGATAGCGCCCGCCCTGTGGAATATCTTGCCCCCGGAGGTGAGGCAGGTGCCCTCCCTCCTGGCTTTCCGGAAGTCTTTAAAGACCTGGTTCTGCTGCCTGGCTTGGGACAAAGGAAGTGATAGTTCCTCCAGGTGGTTAACTTAGTAATAACCTCCTTTTAAGATCTTACCATCCTCTGGATTGATTAATAAATAAATAATAAATAAATAAATAAACAAACAGTAGAGTAGAAATTGGATGCACTAATCTGAGAAATACAGTAGCAAAGGATCTGGGGGTTTTGCATCTGATTTAGTCTTTGCTTGCTCCAAAATCTATTAAATTATTTCTCTGTGTGTGCCTCCAGATGTGATACAGATAGATAGATATTTTATTTTTATTTTAGTTCTAGACCAGGGATGAAAAAGAAAGCATTACAAACACAACAAACAAAAATGCATAATAGAAATTGTAAGATTTATAATGTAGCAACAGAACTAGACTTAAAACTGTGGAACAACATTAAATGTGTATACTACATCCAAATAGTTACTTGAAAGAGGTTTTATTAGTAGATTAGTATGATATAGAATTTTGACAGTAATTTTATACTTCAGGATAAATTATTTATATACATGGGTTACTGAAGAAAGAACATTTGGGGAAAGTAATTAGAAAAGGGTACGCAATCCTTCAAGGTTTTTTTTAAAAAGCCTATGTGGCACAGCATCATTGCAAGAATAGCTCAATTCACATGTTATAATATGGTTGCTTGTTTGTGGCTTCACTAACTATGTGAAACCAACTATTGCGATTTGTTCAACAAATCATGGTTAAGCAAACTATGGCTTAATGGACCCACTCAAAAGGAATTATGGATTACTACTACCTTGCTAATCAGGTGTACAGCTTCCAGAAGGCCAGCCATGTTAGTCTTGCAACAAAAACAACACAATCATGTGGTAGTTTAAAGACTCACTATTTGTGATAGCATCAGCTTCTATGGATCATGGTCCACTTCATTATATGTAAGGCTCTTTGTTGAATATTTATTTATTTATTTATTTATTTTCTAACCCACCTTTATTATTTTTATAAATAACTCAAGGTGGCAAACATACCTAATACTCCTTCCTCCTCCTATTTTCCCCACAACAGCAACCCTATGAGGTGAGTTGGGCTGAGAGAGAGTCACTGGCCCAAGGTCACCCAGCCGTTGCCTTAACAACTAGACCAAACTGGCTCTATATATTATTATATTATATTATATTATATTATATTATATTATATTATATTATATTATATTATATATATATATATATATATATATATATATATATATTATAATCAAATGGAAAGCAAAGCTATGGCTTGTATAATACTTCAAGTCTGTTAATTAGATAGTAAGGTCTTGGCAACAATGATCTTACCATAATAGGACTTCTGTGTCTGAGCTGCAGATCCCAGATGACCATTAGATCAGGGGTCCCCAACCTGTGGGCCATGGCCCACTAGTGGGCTGTGGCCTGTTAGGAAGTGGACCACGGGGCTCCCGCCTGCAAACCCACCCCCCCGTGTGCGCAATTGGCTCCTGCCTGCAACCCCCCCCCCCCGGTGTGCGCAATTGGCTCCCGCCTGCAAATCCCGCCCCCCCGGTCCGTGGAAAAATTGTCTTCCACGACTGGTCCCTGGTGCCAAAAAGGTTGGGGACCACTGCATTAGATGACAGCCAAGAAGTAGTATTTGCAGCCCAGATATGCTACCCCTAATTGCAAGCCATAATGGGGCTACCACTTCATTTCTCTCCTACCTACCCCCAATGTATCATAATCCAAACAGATGAAGAAAGTGGCTAGCAACTTTAGGCTACTACATTTGGGCTGAGCATATTTCCCCCATTGCCCTCCACAGACTAAAGGCTGTAGTTGTTCTGACATATAGCATGGTTTGTGTGGTTTTGACTTAGTGTGTGGTGTGATCCCAGCTATAGTGCTTGGTATATCATGATACATGATTTAATGCCTTGTAAAAAACAACTAATGTAGTTTTCTTAATAAATCATGTTTCTATAAAGGATGCCATCATGTAATGTGTGTACATAGCCACTTCTGAAGTGGATAATGTGTTACCGGGAAGATCCTGGCTTGCTTTGCATATTGTGCAAAGACAACCACTAGATAGCAGCAAAGAGATCCAGAAAATCTTGGCTTCCATTTATTGGTTCCCTAAGTTTTATAGACCAAATCTAGTAACCCTATTCCCTATCCCTGCATGGTCTTAAATTTGGCTAAGAAATTGTAACTGGGTCATCACAAAAGTTGTTGATGCATAAAGTCAACAACTTTTGTACTTACCTAACTGCATACTGTAATAGAAGAGGGCAGGGGTGGGGGGCATCAAATATAATTAAATCACTGGGGATGCAGCAGATTTGGTAGCCCTAGTCCTCACAGTGTAATGGAAGGCAGGCAGTGTAATGCTTAAGGAAATGCTCAAGGAAACAGATGAGTGTATTAGGTATTGCCAGTGGGGTTCACAGGGTATGGTCAAAAAAGTCAAGATAGCAGCCAGGATGTGGGATTAAAGCCCTGCCTGTTTTTTATATGCAGCCACTGTCTTGCCTTTTTTGACCATACGCTGTGGACACCCCTGGATATTGCAACAATATTGAGTTGAAGGTTGTTTCTTAAGTTTGATGAGAACAGTATGTGATGGAAGTAAAGCATATGTGAGAATAAATGGCATGCTTAGCAAATGGTTAGACACTGAGCAGAGAGTATAATAACAATATGTGATTTCTCCTTGCTTGTTTAATGTATTTATGGATCAACATAAAAGCAATGCTAATGGTGACATTTGGAGGTCTTTTAGTTGGGAGGAAACTATGCATGTATTTTTGTCTTCAGAAGATGCCATGTTGTTAACTGAAATTATTTTCAGCAAATGTCAATAGACTGTATGATCCAATGAAGACCACGGATCTGCAAATTAATGTATCAAAGACCAAGCGGGACGCGGTGGCTCAGCAGGTTAAACTGCTGAGCTGTAGGCTGCCGATCAGAAGGTCGGCAGTTCGAACCCCGCGCAACGAGGTGAGCTCTCGTTGCTAGTCCCAGCTCCTGTCAACCCAACAGTTCGAAAGCTTTGCAAGTAGATAAATGGGTACCACCTTAAGAGGGCTAATTTGCTGGCGTCCTGTTGGGAAGTCGGTACCACCGGAGGATAGGATCGGAGGAAGATCGAATGGCGGTGGTGATGACAGACCTGGATGCAACAGCTACAGGACGTCAGCAGCCGGCTCAAGGCATCCTGGGAATTGTAGTCCAGAGCCTGAAAGAGTCGGTTCCCTTACCCCTTCCCCTCACGCGCGGTTAAAATGGTGAATTGTATAATTGATGTATATATGGTTGTAAGCCGCCTAGAGTCCTCCATTAGGGAGGGGATAGGCGGGGTATAAATATCACAATAAATAAAATAAATAAATAAATAAATTTTCTTGATGGAAAATGGAGTGAACAATAGCAAGTGGATAAATAGCAAAAAAATTAGAGCAAGTAGATGAATTAGGGTACCTTGGCAAAATGTTTATTAGATGAGGAAATAGATGGGGATGTCTTGAGATGTGCAAATACTGGTAAAAGGTGGATAGTATGTGATCTGTTGTGTTGACTGAATGTCAATAGTACAGAAAATATCTGGGTATAAGACTATGCTTCTGCATGCTTTGTTATATGGAGGAGTCATGAATGGACGGGTATTGAATGAAGATAAACTGAATATAAAAGTGAGTCTCCAGCAAGAAAGAAAGAAAGAAAGAAAGAAAGAAAGAAAGAAAGAAAGGAAGGAAGGAAGGAAGGAAGGAAGGAAGGAAGGAAGGAAGGAAGGAAGGAAGGAAGGAAAAGAATGTGTGAATTGAATGAGAGAAAGGAGTTCTTGAATTTCTTGAAGTTATGGTTGGATGGATTGATGAGATCCCCATAAAGACAGAGGTGATGTTTAAAGAACAAAAGGGAATATACGTATAAAGTGGTGAGTATGGATGTAGTATATGTATTTTGTGGGCTTTTGGTTGTCCACCCCTGCCATATATTAGGAATTACCTCCCACTGCCATTAGACTCTTTGAATCATAGAGTTGTTAAAGTGTTATTTTGAAAGTACACTTTTGGTAATCTTCCAGGGGCCGCTTTAAGTTGGTGTGTGATTGTAAAGCTGAGCTGCACAGATTGGCATCCTGGGCACCAGAGACAACTGAGAAACAATGCCTAGAGAGGCACTATTTTCAAAGAGTCTCTCTAGGAGCTAGTCTCACCAATATGCAAAGGGTCAATGTCTCCACAGTAACCTGTTTTGCAACATGCCTGATTGGGGAACAGAGTTACTGTAATCCCAAAGAAAAGTAGGGGTATTTGGGGCTGCATTTAATACCCTTTGTGTTTGTTAACTGAGTTGGTTGCTTGGGTTAGAGAGTTTGGACATGTTAACCCACCTATGATCCTTCTGAGGAAGGGAACAGAACAGATGTAGCTGTCTGTTAGGTATGATGAATATTACAAATAATATAGAGTTTGTATTGTCGAAGGCTTTCACGGTCGGAGTTCGATGGTTGTTGTGGGTCTTCCAGGCTGTGTAGCCGTGTTCTGGAAGTTGTGGTTCCTAACGTTTCGCCAGCATCTGTGGCCGGCATCTTCAGAGGGCAGGAGCACGTCTGTTAGGAACCACAACTTCCAGAACACGGCCACACAGCCCGGAAGACCCACAACAACCAATATATAGTTTTTTTCTCTGCTTTGGCATGTTGTTGTTTATTCGTTCAGTCGCTTCCGACTCTTTGTGACTTCATGGACAAGCCCACGCCAGAGCTTCCTGTCGGCCACCATCCCCACCTCCCCCACAGTCAAGTCCGTCACCTCCGGAATATCATCCATCCATCTTGCCCTTGGTCGGACCCTCTTCCTTTTGCCTTCCACTCTCCCTAGCATCAGCATCTTCTCCAGGGTATCCTGTCTTCTCATTATGTGGCCAAAGTACTTCAGTTTTGCCTTTAATATCATTCCCTCAAGTGAGCAGTCTGGCTTTATTTCCTGGAGTATGGACTGGTTTGATCTTCTTGCAGTCCAAGGCACTCTCAGAATTTTCCTCCAACACCACAGTTCAAAAGCATCTATCTTCCTTCGCTCAGCCTTCCTTATGGTCCAGCTCTCGCAGCCATAGGTTACTACAGGGAATACCATTGCTTTAACTATGCGGACCTTTGTTGTCAGTGTGATGTCTCTGCTCTTAACTATTTTATCAAGATTTGTCATTGCTCTCCTCCCAAGAAGTAGACGTCTTCTGATTTCCTGGCTGCAGTCATCATCTGCAGTAATCTTTGCGCCTAGAAATACAAAGTCTCTCACTGCCTCCACTTTTTCTCCATCTATTTGCCAGTGGTAAATCAAGCTGGTTGCCATAATCTTGGTTTTTTTGAGGTTTCACTGCAACCCAGCTTTTGCACTTTCTTCTTTTACCTTCATCATAAGGCTCCTCAGCTCTGGCATACAGAGGGTTAAATAATACATTGGTTATTGGAGGTGGTGGTGATAGTTGTTGGGAACAACAGCTGTGTTGAAAGCCACAGAAAACCCTTGGGTGGGGGAAAGATTTGATCTTGGAGATTGCAGTTGCCAATTCCCTACTTGCAAGTTTTTAAAGTCATTTGGCAGCAGTTGCTAAATTGCTCTGATAGCTTGGGGTGAGGGTGGGGGAAGAGGCCAAAGCTACTCTGTGTGTAGAGGCAGCCCTGTGCTTGACAGCTCAGGTTTAGCATTTCTGAAGGTTAATTTCAGGTTGAATGACCCCATTTTATTAAATTAAGCCCTGTACAAATTATCTACAGACTGTGGCTTTTGTGTTCAGATACTCTGAGTCGTTGAGAGAAAGATGGATAAACAGACTCCAGTTGCTGCTTATGATAATTGTATTTAACCTTCTGCTATTGCAGGGCTTTCCAAAGTGCCGCCGCTGGCGACACACCTGGCGGCGGCGGCGGCAGTGGCGACACGCGCGCGCACGGCGGCGGCGCGGGGGGCGTGCGCGCACGGCGGCGGCACGGGGGCGTGCGGCGGCGCGTGCGCGCACAGTGGCAGCGCGGGAGGGGCGTGCGGCGGCGCGGGGGGCGTGCGGCGGCGCGCGCGTGCATGGCGGCTGCCGTGCACGCGCGCGCCGCCGCTTCCGGGTGGTGTGGCGACACACCACGCTGTGTGTGGCGACACACTTTTGTGTCGCGACACACAGTTTGGAAAGCTCTGTGCTATTGACTGCAATCCTCTTTATACAGAGTTTCTGCTCCAGTAAATATAGTTTCCTCTTCCATCAATAAACTTCTTCCTATCAAGGCTTTCTAAATTTTGGCCAAATTCAAAAACAAAACAAAACATCACTACTAGGGTAGAGAAGAAGAAGAAATGAAAACATTATTCTTTTAGTACTCAGAGTATACATTAACATATAATCAACAATAAGAGGGATGGAAGGTCTTTTGACTTCACTGCACCAATCAGACTGTTTCTTTACTTTCATTGATCAAGAGAATAGTATAGGCAGCGGTGCCCAACCTTTTCGGCACCAGGGACCGGTCGTGGAAGAAAATTTTTCCATGGACTGGGTGTTTGTGTTTGCAGGCGGGAGCCAATCGCGTGCACCGGGGGGGGGGGGCTGGGTTTGCAGGTGGGAGCCCCGCGGCCCACTTCCTAACAGCTTTTTGCCCTCTGACACCATCTAGAAGAAATTGACAACTTCCACAATCACTTCTATCACTAGCCACATACCATGCTGACTGAGGAAAATAGGAATACTAATCCAACATAGCTGGAGAGAATAAACTAAGATCAAGGAAAGAGATTATATGTTTGTAATTTCAAGTGAACTGTTTGAATCTCTTGATCCTTCCCGGTAGCCTGCTTTATTGGAGAGGGTGGAGTGAGAGAGAGTTAGGATGTCATGATGGAATGAAGGAGAATTAAGGGAAAAAATGTAATCAAAAAGAGAACGGCTGGCCAAGAATTCCCTCCCCAGCCAGTCACCCAATTGCTTGCACCAGCATTCCATATCCAGGATGTCTCAGATGGTTATGTGGTAGCCATGTTTTTAGTCCTCCAAGCTGCCACAGCAGAGGCTGGAGAAGTAAAAATGACGTTTTCAATGGCAGCAGCACCATAGACAGGATCAGGGGAGTCATATCTACCTCACTCCTTTCTGTCCTTTTTGTCACAGGGGGAAATGAATTATTTTAGTCCCCAATACAAATGGTCTATTTGGAGCTAAATCTAACACATCAGGATTAACTGGCTCAGGCAAGTCACTCAGTTTTGGGATTTGAATGACACCATTACCCTCCTCCCATGATCCAGTTAAGGACCTTGTGGGAATAGGGCTAAAGGGTTCCCTTGCCCATACCTGTTTTGGCCAAACACATCCTTGTTTATTCCCTGTCTTCCATCCACAGATTTCCCTTAAGGGAATGCAGCTCTCAATAGAAAACATTCTGCCCACTTGTGAACCACCTTACTTTAAGCTTTGGTAGATCACAAACCAACTTTTAAATACTAATCCTCAGGATGCTATACTGTATGAAGGAAGGGGCTGGCTGGCTGATGACATTAAGAATTAATTAATTAATTAATTGATTGATTGATTAATTAAGTATTCTACAGCTCTAAAAGAACTGGAACCATTATGGTGAAGTTGGCAGGGAAAGTATACAACAGGTAGAAGCATGGTGTGTGTGTATGTGTGTGAGTGGGGGAGTATCTCTTTTCAGAGTCATAGTTCCTTTTCAGTGTAGTATTACTTTAGGTCACATTTTCTGTTCCTCCATGTTTTGGTCTGCTGATTCACGATTATCAGCAATTGTATCTAGATCCAGATCTCCTATAATTCTGTTCAGCTATCTTTTTCCTCATATACCCACTATGTTGTCTTTATTAAAATAAAACCCTCCTTTATTCATTTCTACTCGTTTTAGGGCTACCAGGTCTGGACTGCAAAACTCAAGTAAAAGGTAAAGGTTCCTCCCGCACGTTTGTGCAGTTGTGTCCAACTCTAGGGGCCGGTGCTCATCTCCGTTTGTTAGCCGAAGAGCCAGCGTTGTCCGAAGACGCTTCCATGGTCATGTGGTATGATGCACACGGAACGCTGTTACCTACCCACTGAAGTGGTACCTATTCATCTACTTGCATTTGCATGCTTTCAAATTGCTAGGTTGGCAAGAGCTGGGGCGAGTGTGGGTAGTACAAGACCATTAACCCAGAACTGGATTATTACAAGTATTGTAGTAGTAAGGTCACTCTAGTAGTGACCTGGCTAGAGAAAGGTACTTCTAATTATGTACATTTAGGTCTGTGAGGAAAGAACCACCTTTGAGAGCATTTGAGAGACTGGCCATACCCCAAACGCAACATATTTAATTTGTTCTTGATGGGCATGTGCTCTAACATAGAAAATCATTTTCCATTAACATAAAAGGTAAAGGTTCCCCCCGCACATTTGTGCAGTCGTGTCCGACTCTAGGGGCCGGTGCTCATCTCCGTTTGTTAGCCGAAGAGCCAGCGTTGTCCGAAGATGCTTCCGCGGTCATGTGGCCGGCATGACGCGTGCAGAATGCTGTTACCTACCCACCAAAATGGGCAAAACTCAAGACCATTGAAAATGGATGATTATGATTTGTCTAATTCACATTCGCATTCCCTTATTAAAGGGTACTAAGTCGTCGCCTTTCCATATCTTAAACACTCAATTTGTTTTTAAGTTCTGTATCTTAAGAGAAGCTTTTTGCAGTAAGAAGAAGCGGAATCTCTCGGTAATTATAATTATTTTTGGAACTTCTTAATTAAAAAAAAGTTTTGGCTTTCTTCCCCACCTGGGTTATATCTAAAGTGATACTGTAATATTGCCTTTCTGTTGTTATCTTTTTTTTGGCTAAATTCCAAGGATGAAGTGTTTTCTCTTCTAGTATCTATTATTATTTTAAAAAGTACTTTCTGTTTACTTTTTTTTTACTCTCTGCCTGAATATTGTCTTTTGTTAATTTTGGATTAATTCATTGACCTCTATCTTTGTGAGTTAACTTTTTAGGGTGTGCTATAATTTACTGTTTGAATAATGGAAGAGTTTAAAGAAGATTTAAGAAAATTACAATGTCAGCAAGAAAATATCCTATTAAAGTGCTGTAAAAATATTATACAGATTATTTGGGACATTAGAAATGAGATTTTGGTTAAAATAGAAAATAATATGAGAGACGAAGAAAACATAAAAAAGGCGTTTTTGTTGTTGTGGACGAAGACAAAGAGCTCTCGGCTGATAACTCTGGACTGATGTTTAGTGTTTTGACTGTTGCGACAAATGTTTTGGAAAAAAAATATGTGCTGTGGAGGAGTTTCTTTTCTCTTTCGCTGGAAACTTTGTACTTTGTGAAGTTATTGTATTTCTCTCTCAAAAAAAGTGCAGTGGCTTTGATGTCGAAATGTTTGCATGCTCTGGTATATTTTGAGAAAGGGTAAAAATTAAGAATATTTAATTGGATTGTTAATGAGGTTGATCTGACTTGCAGGATTTTTGATTTATAAGACTTAAAAGATATTTTGTATTTTGTATTCTGGTAATATTTTATATTGTTTTTTAAGTATAATTGGGGTTGGGATGGTTAGTTATATAAGTGGATAATTTATGGAAATTAAGAATATATAATTGGATTGATAAAGAGATTAATATGATTGTTTCATAGGGTTGTAGATTTGCAAAGTTTAAAGGATATTGATAAGATATAATGTTCTACACTGTCTTTAAGATCTAATAGAGTTAAGATTGTATATTACTGAAGGGATTTAATAAATATATTGTATTACTGATGTAATAAACCTTTAAACCCTAGTAAACCTTTTAGAATTATGCTGTGTTAACATAACTGCTCTCTGCTTCTGTAAACACGCTTCAGCTAAGAAAATATATGTATCCAGGACTAGAAAGGACTATTGCCTGCTGTAGAAATGTAACAACTTCTAGTAAGAACAGAGAAGAGATAAGAAACTGTCTGCGCGCTGGTAAGATGTGAACAGTGCCTTTGTTTCCTGCAGCCTACGTCACAGTTCATGCTTCTGCCTGTTTTTACGACCTTGCTCCAATTGTAAGCTATAAAGTGGCTGGGCCAGTGCATTGAGATTCATGGGATTCCTATACAGTGTTACCTGTCATAGCGCTTGTCAGGAAGGCCCATCCAGCCTTATTTAGCTAAATAAAACTGCTTTATTTTCTTTCTACAATCCAAGCCTCGCTCAAGTTTTTTCTATTGGTAAATGAAAGGAAACTTGGGGAATTAATATCACACCTTTCATCCTGGCGCCCAACGTGGGGCTGAAGGCTTTGTTTTCTCAGGGCAGCCGCCCACGGCTCCCTGCAGTGTGACCCCCCTTTGTGGGTCAGTGCCTTCACGACAGCAGACAGAGAAAACCGGCGGGGATCTTATCAACGTCGAAGAGCGCTCCTGGGATTTCCCGGCGGCCTTGATTTATATCCCAGTCGGCAGACTCTTGTTCTAAAGCTGAACCTGAACGCCCAGCAATAGAGGCTTCGAGTATGTTTTTGTGTGGCGCCTAGAAATTTGAGAAGTGCACTTGAAAGACTGGTAGGTGAGTATTAAGTCTTTCCCAGGTGGTGAGTGTTGCCCTGTATGTGCATGACTGAGACGTGGAAATTTCCACCAGGGACTTGCCGCGAAGCGAGTTTTTGGGACCTGAGCTGCGTTTTCAATCTTTCCACGAGGAAATTGGCCAGCAAAGGGTCGTGCGATTCAGTGGAGTGTGTGTTGGAATATTGGAATAGGTTGGGTGGTTCCTGCAGTCAGGTGGGTGGTGATTGTGCACTAACCCCGAGGCAGTCAAGTGGGTGGTGATTGTGCACTACCCCAAGGCAAAAGCCCCGAGAAAACCTGCAAGACGGAGAGTGGTGTTTAATCATCACTTCGAGGTGAAGATAAGCCCCGAGAAATCCCTAGGGAACCACAATGGGCAACAGAAACAGTCAGCAATTGTCTGTAGCTTGAATCATGTCAACTGGATCTCTATTTTCTTAATGGAAACGTTTCGCTCCTTATCCAAGGGGCTTCTTCAGTCTGAGCAAAGTTGGTAAGGGAATCCTAAATATGTTCCTAGGTAGCTGTGTGAACATATTTAGGATTCCCTTACCAACTTTGCTCAGACTGAAGAAGCCCCTTGGATAAGGAGCGAAACGTTTCCATTAAGAAAATAGAGATCCAGTTGACATGATTCAAGCTACAGACAATTCCACCTGGATGACTGAGAACCTTCATAGACAGTCAGCAATTGTGTAAAACTGGCGAAGCCTACAAGCCGTGCACTCCCTTAGAATGTATCTTTATGCATTGGGAGACACTGAAACCTCAAATGACAGGACAAACTTCATTTAAAAAGAAGAAACTAAAGACTCTCTGCAATATTATCTGGCCAACCTATTCTATTGGCCCAGAAATTGGATCTTGGCCACCAGAGGGCATAGTCAATGGTGCTTTCATTAATGCCTTTATAAAATTTCTGGCTGCAACGGGCCGAAGGGAAGAGGAATTGTATGCCGAGTTTTTCGGATTAGATGGCACTCTGAGTAAAATTTGCCCACTAAGAAGCAGCCAGAAGGGAAGGACCCTGTTAAAAAAGGCCTTCCTGGAAGAAGAGGAGGAAGAGTTCCCTCCACCTTATTATAATCAAGCAGCAGCAGCAGCTGCACCCCCACTGGCTAAGGCTCCAGCAGCGGCAGCTGCACCCCCACTGGCTGAAGCTCCAGCAGCAGCAACAGCACTACCCCCAGTTGAAGTATCAGCCACTGCCGGGCCCCCTCCAGTCGAAACAACAGGGGAAGCAGCAGCCTCACAACCCCCCCACCCCAGCTTGAAAGGGATCCATCCCGCACACGAGGGGGAACCCAGTATGGCCTGGAGCCAGATTCCACGTCCCACCTCTTAGCTCCGTTGCGACAAGTTCCAATGGGCAATCACCTTGCTTATGTCCACACACCCTTCACTACCAACGATCTCTTCAATTGGAGAGAGGGTCTCCCTCCTTATATGCTTTATATTGTCTGTGAAATCTAATAGGGTTAAGATTGTTAGTTAATTTTTAAATCAATTTTGGATTGATTTCAACCTCTATCTTTGTGAGGGACATTAGAGATGAGATCTCTACTAATATGAGAGATGAAGAAAATATGGGAAAAGATGGCATTTTTGTTGTTGTGGACAAAGACGAAGGGCTCTTGGCTGAGAACTCTGGACTGATGTTTAATGTTTTGACTGTTGTGATCAATATTTTGAAAAAAAAAGTGCTGTGGGGGAGTTTCCTTTCTCTTTCGCTGGAAACTTTTTTTCTTCTTCTTTGCTGGAAACTTTGTACTCTGTGAAGTTATTGTGCATCTCTCAAAAAAAACACCTTTGGTATATATATTTTGAGTTAAGATTGTTTATTATAAAGGCAGAAAATGTATTGATTTTTTTTATAATTTGATGTGTAGTATGTAGACAGAAGCATATAGAATAGTAGTAAAAGAAGGGAAAATAAAATTATTAAATTGATTAATTTTAAAAGGAAGGGAGTGAAGTAAAAAATTAAATATATGCATATATATATATATTATGTAAGGGGAAGGAGCAGGTCTATTAGAGATTTATATATTGGAGGGATTTATAGAAATAATGTGATTAAGGTTTGACTTAGAGGAGGGGCTTGTTTGTGGAAATTGCTGTATATTCTTGCTGTGAAAAGCCGGAAGCTACCTGTTTATATGTAACTTTTTTCTTTTTGTTTTTGCACTTTTAATGTTTTTCCTTTTGTATGTAGTGTTTTTTCTTTTTTTTTGTAGTTTTTAACTTTGTTCTAAATAAAAATAAGTGTTTAAAAAAGAAAAGAAAATGGATGATTATGCGTGCCATCAAGTCGATGTCAGCATCTAGAGACCACATAGTTCGATTTCCCCCAAGACAACCACTAAATGGCAGCTAATGTTCTGTACTTCTTCTTTGCCATCTAGGGGTCCTGTGGGAATTTTCAGCCCAGATCTGGTAGCCCTAATCCAACCTTAGGTTTGTGCTAACATCATGCATGTAAACCAGTGCTCATCTTAAAGAGAAAATCTGGGACCATTTGTTTAAAAATCTAGTCTTGGGAACAAGTGAATCTCCTGTTTTGCCTCATCCAAATTCCAGAGAAATGGGGGAAGGGGCACCTCCCCACTCAAGAACACCGGGTGGCAGTTTAACTGCCTGCCCCAAGTGGAACTCTTTCATTTGGGGGGACGGCCTACTCAGGCATCCAGAACGGAGGTGGGGGGTGGAGAACGCCTGGCTTACTTGAAATACTGTGAGACCTCCTGGTAGTAAAAACTGCAGTGTTCCCAAGGAAAAAACAAAGCGCTCCCAGAGGAGTAAGGATAAACATACTTTCGTATTTCATTATTTTATTATTGCTTTCATGCTATATTTGATGTTGCATTTATCAATAAAATGCCCTAATTTTAATTACCTGCACTGAAGAGATAATGGTATCATTTTTCACGCGTCCACTTTGAAGGCTGCTTTTCTAGGGCATTTTGGGAGTTAAATCCGGCACTATCTGCAAGGCACCAGGGCGGGATAGACAGAGCCCTAGTTTTAAAAAACTTAAGTGCCGCGGTAGGGGAGGCTACTTGAACCGGGTAAGGGCGGCGATCGTGATTCGCTCGCTCAGAACCCTGTGGGTTCCTTTCCATTCCTGGCATTTGTAAAACACACCCGGCGGGTGTACGTTTGGGAGATAGGACCCGCCGCGCGCAAGGCGCGAGGGGAACCAGCCGTACTTTGCGCCGTTCCAGGAGATCGTGGGAAGGCGGGGCCAAGCAGTTGCACATCCGAGAGAAGCGTGCTTCCTTCCCAGGTCTGCGGCTTGCTGGGGTGGCGCTTCTCCTTTTTTATCGGCTGAATTTGGCGAGGAATTTGCAGGTTTCATTGAAAGAGAAACCAAAAAGGAGAGGACGACGAGGAGGAACGGAGGCAAGGTAGGAGGGGCGACGCCAATTCAAAGTAAACAGACCAAACGCTCCGTGTGGGAGCGAGCGAGCGGGGCGGGCGGACCGTTTACGCACATTCCAGACTCCTCCTTTCTCCCGGTTGCGTATGCCGCCGCCTGACAGCAGCGTGGGGCAGCCGCGCGATCTACCCATATGGATTAGGTTGAGGGGCGGTTCGGGAACTCGGGCAGATTCCCGGGGATGAGTCAGAGGACAGCGGGGTCGGCCTGACGGGGCGCAGGCCGGCCATGCGGCGTCAGCCCGAACCCTCCTCGGTCGCGTGCTTACCGGTGCGGAGGTGCCAGCAGGAGCAGTCGCCGCCGCGCCCCGCCGCCCCGGACTCTCCGCCTGGGCGGCCCAGCCGCCTGCAACCTTCGCGGCGCCCCGTGACCCTCGCGGGGCGCCCACAACAGCAGCGTCCCTAGCGCCTTCGCTTTCTCCATGGAGCCCGGAGAAGCCCCGGACAGTAGCGGCGGGAGCAGCCCGGAGCTGGGCCGGGGGAGGCAGCTGAGCGTGGGGGAGCTGCGTTCGCTCTTCGAGGCTCGCTGCGCGATGGCTAGCGGGCAGCTGCCTGAGCCGGCCAGGAAGACCTGTCGGCCCCGCAACGGGGTGCTGCAGTCAGTTATCCCGCAGCTGACAGTAACTTCTGAGGAGGATGGCGGAGAGGCGCAGCGCAGCCCCGACGGACTGCCCCCGACGGAGCCGGACGGTGCCTGGCTGACGACGGACAGTTCGCTGCACCTGCTGCATTCCTCCAGGCGCCTTTCGACGTCGTCGCTGTCCTCCACGGGCTCGTCGTCGCTCTTTGAGGACTCCGAGGACGACCTGCTGAGCGACACGGAAGGCAGGAGCCAGGGGATCGTTCACTTGGAGCGCGGCGAGGAGACGCACCAGGTACCCGATGGCCGGGGAAGAGCCGGGAGGCCGCTGCCGGAGCGGGGCTACTGCCGTACGGGGGGACGCGTGTGGGTTCTGCCTCGCTGCCAGCAGCTGCTCCTTGGAAGCCCTTCGAAGAATTAGTCGAGCCGATTCGGAGTGCTGAAATAATAACCTGGTTAATCAAGGGCTGGCTGGGCATTTTTCCTTCCTTGGCTTTGCAAACGGGGAGCCCTGCTCCCTTACTCCAGAGGAAGGCCTTTCCTGGGCAGTTTCAGGGGTTCCCTTTTGGAGAAGCTGTGCCTATGATTGCAGGTGAAATAATCGAATAGGCGTTTTGGAAGAAATGCCACATAGATTCTAAGTCAGAGAAAGATTACCTAGAAGTTGAAAAATTTGAATGCAAGGTTTCCTCTCTGTGTGGAATGTGTGTTGACTCAAGGGGAAATACCACATCTGCAGTTGTCAAATGTCTCACTTTTTATATGTCAACTGCTTAAGGAAAACCAGTTTCCTTAAATGTTAAGTAGAATATGCAAAGCGGATGGTTTCACAGGAGACCTTGGTGGACACAGTACTTCTGGGGTGGCTGTAAAATTACCGTGATTTACTGTAAGATTTGCTCTCTTAGAAACAGTTCACATGGTCTGTCCGTCCGTATTGCTTTTCTTTTTTCTTCCTTTGTATGTATAACCTAAATTTTATTTATTTATTCATTCATTCAATTTATATAGAAAATTTAGCCAATGTTCTCTGCCCCTCATTTCAGCCTGAAGCACTTGATGGAGCACAGAGGTTTACCTTGCTAATATAAATTGCTGCTATTTCTCAGAAGCGAGAACGCTATAAAAGAGTAGGGGTTTCAGTTTTGAACTGTCCCATGCCTGAAATACCTGGCTTCAGGGAGTCTATGAAGAAACCAAAACACGATGTTTTAGTTGCTTTTTGGTCTGTGCCTGGAACAAAAAGTGGCTGTTTTGATTCAGGGAGAAGGGGTTTGGAGGGGGAGCAAGAAACAGCCAAGAACCTTAGTTCTTGGTCATCTAGTAAGAGAGCCAGTTTGGTCTAGTGGTTAAGGCAACGGGCTAGAAACCAGGAGACTGTGAGTTCTAGTCCCACCTTAGGCATGAAAGCCGGCTGGGTGACCTTGGGCCAGTCACTCACTCTCAGCCCTAGGAAGGAGCCAATGGCAAACCAGGAGCCTGAGAGTTCTAGTCCCGCCTTAGGCATGAAAGCCGGCTGGGTGACCTTGGGCCAGTCACTCACTCTCAGCCCTAGGAAGGAGCCAATGGCAAACCAGGAGCCTGAGAGTTCTAGTCCCGCCTTAGGCATGAAAGCCGGCTGGGTGACCTTGGGCCAGTCACTCACTCTCAGCCCTAGGAAGGAGCCAATGGCAAACCAGAAGCCTGAGAGTTCTAGTCCCGCCTTAGGCATGAAAGCCGGCTGGGTGACCTTGGGCCATTCACTCTCTCTCAGCTCAACTCACCTCACAGGGTTGTTGTTGTGGGGAAAAGAGGAGGAGGAAGGAGTAATAGGTATGTTCGCCACCTTGAGTTATTTATAAAAATAATAAAGGCTGGATAGAAAATAAATAAACAAACAAATAAACATTCTCAGCTGAAGAGAGACAGGGAAGCTACTGGTAGAGGGCCCCCGATAGGTGGATGTGATATATCACGCTGGAATGTTGGTGGCAGGAGGGAAGGTGCTGGGAAGATGGATGCTGGCTTTTCAGCCTTGGGAGCTCCTGAGGGAAGAGAGGAGGCAATGGACACCACCCTTGCTCTACTTGCTCATCCAGATTTTGCTTAGTCCAAAACACAGAGCAAGGAAAGTGGTCCAGGATTTTGTTCTGCCAAACAGTGGCTGCTCTGAAGCAATCTGGCACAACCTCCAGAATTCCTGAGTTGGAAACACAACATTTGTCCCATTTCATGCCCTCTCCTAAAAAACAGCGTGCCATCTGAATGGACGAATGATTCATGTTTCTGTCTTCAGTAGTAGCTAGAAAAGAAGCTGGTTATCAAGTAAATGTTAGGCATTTTTTGAAAATGAAAATATATATGAAATATGTATAAGGGTTACTGCAGAGACTCCCCCGTTGTCATATCTTCTAAAAGTTGTGGTCTTGAAATACCATTAACTAGAATTGCATGCAAGAAACTGAATGTATAAATAAGAAATCATAGAGATAACCATGGACATTGCAGAAGTTTCACCTGTAGCTTCTCTGCTACTTGACTCTATTAAGATAGGAGGTCTCAAAACTTTTTTTATTCTCTAGATCAGGGGTTCCTAAACTTTTTGCCATCACACCTCCCTTTAGAGTAATCTTAATGTACAAACCTCCCCTAAAAATCCAAACACCAAAATGAACACAAATGAACAATGAAAACAATGCAATGAAACTTTTTTTAAAAATAAAGACATTAAAAAAAACTTTGTGCCTCCTCCACCACCATGTTACTCACTTGAAACTCGTATTTTGGGAAAGGTGGATTTATTGTAACAATGTACAACTAAAAGGTTCTTCACACCTTCTTCCTTGAACTCTGTCTGCACCTCCCCAAGGGAGGTATACCTCACAGTTGGGGAAACCCTGCTCTAGATCATTTGAAAACTTTAGAGGTTTTGACGCCTCATTTAATGCACACATATATACTGTTTGTATACACACACACACACACACACACACACACAATATTGTAAATCAGACAGAAATGTTGCTTTAAAATTAATGTGAAGAAAAATAATCTATTTTCTTCAGCATGAAAAAATTATTCTAAAAATCATGGTCTCTGAGAAGGGCTGTTTGTAACTGGAAAATCTGAAGGGAAAAATTGTCAGTTATACAACATGGTAGTTGTGGGTTTTCCGGGCTGTGTGGCCGTGTTCTGGCAGTTTTTGTTCCTAACGTTTCGCCAGTAGCTGTGGCTGGCATCTTCAGAGGACAGGAGCACAGCTAGAAGATTCTCTCTGTGCCCAAGCACAGAGTCCTGAAGATGCCAGCCACAGCTGCTGGCGAAACGTTAGGAACAACAACTGCCAGAACACGGCCACACAGCCCGGAAAACCCACAACTACCATTGGATTCCGGCCATGAAAGCCTTTGACTATACAAGTTATACAACACTTTACAATCACAGGCTTTAGGCAGGAATGTGGTTGCCTTTTCAATAATCTGTAGCTTGAATCATGTCAACTGGATTTCTATTTTCTCAGTGGAAACGTTTCGCTCCTTATCCAAGGAGCTTCTTCAGTCTGAGCAAAGTTAGTAAGGGAATCCTTAAATATGTTTCTAGGTGGCTGTGTGACCTTGCACCTGGGGCTAGGTCCTGGTTATTTTGAGATGTTATTTCTAAGTCCCTTTATCATCTAAAGGAGGATCGTTAAGATTACCATGCTGCTGTTGAGCTTGCGAAATGGTCTTAATCTTCCTAGGCACAGAAGACAAAGCAGGAAGGAAAATAGGGGAAAGATTGTGCCTGAGGCCCCCACCTCTATTCAAGGAAGGATTTTCCAAGTTGGCATAAATGGATTCCTTGACCCCTCTCTCAAACCACCTATCTTCTCTGTCTAAAATGTGAACATTAATGTCCTCAAATGAGTGTCCTTTTTCCTTTAGATGAAGATAAACTGCTGACTCTGGTCCTGTGGTGTTACTTCTCCTGTGTTGGGCCATCCTCCTGTACAAAGGTTGTTTGGTTTCTCCAATGTAGAGTTCAGAGCACTCCTCACTGCACTGGATTGCATAAACTACATTGCTTTTCTTGTGTTTTGGAGTTTGATCTTTGGGGTGTACAAGCCTCTGTCTCAGTTGGTGTTGGTGGGTTTGAAATATATAGGTATGTGGTGTTTGCCAAATATCCTTTTTATCTTTTCAGACACGCCAGCCATGTAAGGAATGACCAGGTTCTTCCGTTTACTCTGAGTCTCAGCCCTATCTGTCGCTGTTTTAGGTCTGGTAGATTTAAAGATCAAACTCCAAAACACAAGAAAAGCAATGTAGTTTATGCAATCCAGTGCAGTGAGGAGTGCTTTGAGCTCTACATTGGAGAAACCAAACAACCTTTGTACAGGAGGATGGCCCAACACAGGAGAAGTAACACCACAGGACCAGAGTCAGCAGTTTATCTTCATCTAAAGGAAAAAGGACACTCATTTGAGGACATTAATGTTCACATTTTAGACAGAGAAGATAGGTGGTTTGAGAGAGGGGTCAAGGAATCCATTTATGCCAACTTGGAAAATCCTTCCTTGAATAGAGGTGGGGGCCTCAGGCACAATCTTTCCCCTATTTTCCTTCCTGCTTTGTCTTCTGTGCCTAGGAAGATTAAGACCATTTCGCAAGCTCAACAGCAGCATGGTAATCTTAACGATCCTCCTTTAGATGATAAAGGGACTTAGAAATAACATCTCAAAATAACCAGGACCTAGCCCCAGGTGCAAGGTCACACAGCCATCCTAGAAACATATTTAAGGATTCCCTTACTAACTTTGCTCAGACTGAAGAAGCTCCTTGGATAAGGAGCGAAATGTTTCCACTGAGAAAATAGAAATCCAGTTGACATGATTCAAGCTACAGACAATTCCACCTGGATGACTGAGAACCTTCATAGACACCTGTTCAATAATGCAGCCCTGATCATTAGGCAATTGCAGGAGATATGCTTGACTTTACTAGCCTTACCATGAACTACTCAAATGCATCAGTGGACCAGAGGCAATAGCTTCAGAACTTCACAGCCAGAGAGGTTGGTTTAATGCCAACCCACAGGGTTCCAGACTTTTTATCAGCTAGGTATTAAAAATGTGTTCATTCCCCTTGTGTAAGGTAATAAACAAAAACCAAAAAATCATTTTAATAATGGGAACAGATACTTAACCCAGTAACTCTTGAACAGTTGTCATTATTTGCATAACAACTTTAGGAACTGGATATTTTGCGATGTTGAGGCAGGAATGGGCATGTGCTACAGTTGCTTCCTTAAAATATGAAATATTTAGCATAACATTTATGAATCTGAGAAGGTTAGCTTTTGTTATTTTTTTAAGTATTCTTTCAGTTTTTAAGACCAAAACAAGAGGAAGGCTATAATGCTATTAAGACAACTTGTCTTTTAGCAGCATTTTTCTGTTTTATCAAAAGGAATAGCAAGATTTGAGACTGTGTAGGAATTAAGGCTGTGCAGAGCTTCAGGTTCAGTTTCAAAAAAGGAGCTTTGGAGTGTACCTTAATGTAACATCTGTCTGCAACTTCTTAAAGCAACCATCCTTTATCTCAGGATCAAGTGGCAGGCAGCTGCATGGTTTTGGGGAAAAAAGCCCAACTTCTTTAAGCTACAATCACGTCCACATGTACTCCAAAGCTGTCTTTTGGAATCGAATCTCCTCTGGGCGAGTGATGCCTAAGGGCATTTTAGCTTATGTTATATCTTCCATATAATCGGTTCTGATCCTCATGTGCCGTGTTTGAGAGACATAGCATGTGAATGGGATAATCCTGGCTTAGTTTGGCAGCACTTTCAGTTGCATGCTTTCCCCAAATGTCACAGTCTCAGGCACTGCTGCCAACGCTTGGCCATGGTTGTCCAGTTCACATTGTGAATTCTTTTCACCCTTCCCCTTCCCTTTTTGGCATACCATGACTGAATCCTTCCTGAGCTAATTAACTTTAGTTTCCTGTTTAGCTCAAACCCAGAAACAAATCCTGAGTGTCCAAACCTTATAACATTTCTTTAAGGTACATTTGTATTCTTACAAAAGGTGGAGTAGGAATTGATTGAATAGGTTAATTTAAAAGGCTCTTCTTTTGGTTGATTAAACCAAGTTTCCTAACTGGATTTGAAGGGCACGAACATAACAATAAACAGTGGTCTGTGAATAAGGGGAGAAGGGAGCACTTCTGATGAAGCTTACACAGCTCAGATCTATAGATGGGAGCAAGGCAATTTGACGCAGCTCCATTCCTCCATGGAAATGTTTAGGACAAATATCAACAGGAAAGGGGGAAACAAGGACACAGATTTCTATATCGTGCTTGATTATTCCTCAGAAGCTGAGAAAAGGCGTTAATTTATCAACGGTTGGAAAATAGGTGGGCAGACTTACTTTCAATATATCAAAACACTGGTTGGTAGAGTCAATATGGAGCCTTCTTGTCCCAGGTAATTGCTTATGTTTCCGTACAGAACCCACCTTACATCTTGACTAGACGTCTACTCTCAGGCATGACTTGAACAGCCATAAGAAGTGAAAGCAGTGCATCCAACCTATTATATGGGCTGAAAGAGAGTAGCATCTGATTGATTGGCAAAACTTCTAGTAATACACAATACATTAATAAAACAGTTTTCATATATTATAATGTCATTTCCAGTTTGAAGATAGTAGATGTCTCAGGGTGCATACCCAGTGCATCAGGTTCAGCATTGGTTGTTATGTAATAGGCTGCTTCCTCTGAAAATTCATCTTGTATATATAGGGGATAGAAGCTGAGTTATGTTCCTAGATATAAAAATAGGAGTTTATAAATCTTTTATAACAGCAACAGCTGCCAGCCATTTCTTTGTAATTGTGACATCACTTGAATCTTTATAATCTTTTGAATTGCATTTGGAATCTGATATATTATAGTATTACTATTAGATTAAAATATATTTTTTACAATTTATTTAATGGCTGGTATTCTAGTGTACAAAGTTTTTGCCTTAAGATATCAGTTTTAAAAATGCTTCATGCTGTGAGTGTGACTTGTTTGGAAGGTGTTGGAAAGATTAGCCGATGTGTTTTACCCATTTTGGTAATAATCTCTTCTTAGCAAATCTGTTCTGCAGCAAAGCAGGTGCTTTTACCCATAAAGTCAATTTTTAAAAGAAGAGCAAGCTGTTATTCATAGATTTTATGGAAACCATTTAATGTGGTTATTATAATAATTTTCCAAGGGAGCTCAGATTGAAATCTGTTTTCTTTAGCAAATTCTCCTACCTGCCATATTGAGAGTTTACAGAGTGGCTGGTGTGGACAACTCAGTCATTTGAAAAATTTGGCACAGAATTTTTTTTTAGGGAGATTGCCACAGTTCTGCTAAGGAGAGATGAACTGAGATATGCTAATAGAAGGCCACAAGCTGCTGTATTACTCTCAGGGTTGAATTGGAATAAGATTGGGCCACCTTCTAATGGTCGGGGCTGACAATTAACATTTTTGGAGGGGGGGGGTAAAGAGCCATGGGTGGATGGGGCCATTTAGGCTGGGACTTTCAGTTTTTCTTTGTTTTGGGGAGAAGTTACGTTTTCCCCCCTTTGTTTTAAACCTGATCAGCTATTTTGGGCTTACACTACAGTACTATTTTATGCATTTTCTGCCTTCATTTCTGTGATTGTATTTGGAGAAGATATAGACAAATGAAGAGAATATCTGTAGCTCAGGGTTGAACTGTGGAGTCCTTGGTGCTCTCTGAGCCTTGTTGTTTTCTTGCAGACGTTTCATTGCCAGGCTAGGCAACATCTTCAGTGCGAAAACATAAAGATATAGACAGGTTATGAGCCACAGTCATACTTGTGCACATGCAGCATTCCTTGCTTTTACAGTAAGGGGAGTATTGTTGAATTTTGGCACATTGAGGCCAATATGTGCAAAAGAAGGGTCTTCATGGGAAGGGAAGTCAAGTGATTCGGCATTCTATGAACTTTGGTCTGGTTTTAGGCCATAAAATCATATTCTCTTAACACTGCATATTTTAAATGGACTAAAATTGCCTCCTTTTTATAGTCTTACTTTTTGTGCTTTGTGTTCCTCATTATAAAATACGACTAACAGTAAAATAGCTACATTCATAAGGGAACAAGGAAAAAAAATAGCAATCTAATACAAAATTACAAGAAACAGCTAAAATAGTGTCAATTTATATATGGCCTGAAAGCCTACTGGAATAGATGTAAGAGAGCAAAGGTATCATAAAAATTACTTTGCATGTTTTATCTATCTGTGACCACATAAAAATGGAGATTATATCTCAAGTGTCTTGCTATGCCACTGGCAAGATTAGAATTAGTTTCCCCCCAGTGAATCTAATTTGAATTGAATGCTTTCAATTTTTTCTTTCAGCAGAAGGCAAAAGTGAGCTTTCATACAAACCAGCAAAGTCTGGTCATCTGGTGCATATAGGATCCAGAAGAGATGTGACTTGGGAGAGCTGTCCATAGGATCTTTCCTTTCCTTTCCTTTCCTTTCCTTTCCTTTCCTTTCCTTTCCTTTCCTTTCCTTTCCTTTCCTTTCCTTTCCTTTCCTTTCCTTTCCTTTCCTTTCCTTTCCTTTCCTTTCCTTTCTTCTCCTCTCCTCTCCTCTCCTCTCCTCTCCTCTCCTCTCCTCTCCTCTCCTCTCCTCTCCTCTCCTCTCCTCTCCTCTCCTCTCCTCTCTTCTTCTTAAAACTTCTTTTTAAGGAGTTAGGGTTGCAATAGGAAAGCCCAATTCATAGTGTAATGCATTTGAGACTTCCACCTCCATACCCCTTAGGCAAATAGCACCTTTAGGGAAAGGAAGAGCCACTTTCATTGCAGCTGTGAAACGGGAGTTAAACTTCCCTAGGACTTTGGACCCTAATCTAAATCTTTAATAACTGTAGGAGATATTGTTCGTTAATCAACTTAGTTTGATCCAGGTGTAAGCAGCGTTCATTCTTAAAAACAATAATTAATTCAAGTGAGATTTACTCTTGAAATAAATCCCATTTGAAATAATTTACTAATTCCAGAGTAAATCAACATTCAGTTTTCCTGTGTTCCTTCCCATCTCTGCATTGGTGAGAAAATACAATTCTCAGTCTATACTGAGTATGTGCCGCATTTATCAATTATCTAATTAATTAATTACACTTTGCCAGACCACGATCCCCTAAAACGATTAACAAATTTACTCATGAATTAAACTGAATAGCATAGAAATTAGTAATAAAGCTGCTGTGATTGGCAGGTGGGCCCAGGCAAAGCGAGAATGAGTTTTGATAGTGGAGTCCTTGGTGCTCTCTGAGCTTGGTTGTTTGCTTGCAGACGTTTCATTACCCAACTAGGTAACATCATCAGTGCTAGTGAGTATGGGGTTTGCCCCCTGTTGATATACACTGGCTTGCCCTGCCAGTGTTGGTGGGGGTGTGGTTTTCTCCTTGGTAGTTCCTTGATTAGGGTATTGTTTTCTGCATGATTGTCTAGGATTGGTCTAGAATGCTCACAGATGCTCAACTGGGAAAGTGTGAGCATCCTAGACCAAGTCAAATCCAAAAAAGGTAGGGAATTCCTGGAAGCTTGGCATTCAGACAAATCGGCCGTCAATAGACACATAGAAATAAACCATATTTACACACAATTCAAAAGAGACAACAAAAAAACCAGAACATATCTCCTCCAGCAGCCAACACCCAGATAAGCAGGGATTAACTCCAGACAAATGATCAAGAAGAAAACAATGCCCTAATCAAGGAACTACCAAGGAGAAAACCACACCCCCACCAACACTGGCAGGGCAAGCTACTGTATATAAACAGGGAGCAAATCCCACACTTACTAGCACTGATGATGGTACCTAGTTGGGTAACGAAATGTCTGCAAGCAAACAACCAAGCTCAGAGAGCACCAAAGACTCCACAGTTCAACCCTGAGGTATGTATATTCTCTTCTATTCCTACTTTCCTTGTATAAGTGTGGATTAAGTGACAGTCCCTCTAAATTGCTCATGCCCTCCTCCTGAGGCTATAATCCTCAATTTGAGAATCCCTGAGTGATAGATAAGAGAAGTTCACTGGTAGTTCTTCATTAACCCAAAGAAAGGAAGCCAAATCATTTGGTGTAGTTGCAACTTGTTTTGTATAACCCTAAAAAAATACCTAGCCTACTGCCCAGATTAGTTGAAAGCTAGTTCTGATTGAACACTTAGCAAATTTCACTGCAGGGAAAGTTTATCATTAGGTCTGAAACTAGACAAACTATTATTGGTTTATGGGGTATATGAAGTGATAACCAGCATGGTAAATAGATAGTTACCTGATGAATTTGCAGAGCCAAACAACAGAAGGGAAAGTGTGAGCATTGTACTCAGTGTTTCTCAACCTTGGCAACTTTAAGACGTGTGGACTTCAACTTCCCAGAATTGACTTGTTTAAGGTGGGTTTTCAAACGTTTTCAGCTCGCAAAACCCTGTTGGTTAGAAAAATCAAAATCAAAATCAAGCCCTAATCAAAAACCATAGGGATGAGTTGTCATGAGCACAAATGGCCCCTGGGATTTGGGGCTTCTGAATGTTATCTGACAAGTATCACCCTTTCCTCTGTACTTTGGAAAAATTGCTATGGGTGCCTTTGGCTGAGTCTTTTTTTATGCCCTTATCAATCCTAGGGTCCACAGAACACAGTTAGAAAAACCCTGACTTAAGACACAGTTTGGATTGCCAATTATGTTTTAGACATACTGCCAAACTCAGCATGCTGAAAAAAAGAGTGAAAGCTGCCACTTTCTTGCAGTCACACCTGGGGAAAAGAAGGGAGAATCCACAAATAGGGTTGAGCTCCTGCAGCTCATGTTGAACCATCCATCCTGTTGTGTCCAAATCAAGCTGAGATCTTTTGGGCGGTTTATGTTTGGAAAATCAGCTTTTCAAACTACGTTATTGTGGCTTGCAAATGGTTGAATGTTGCCAACTGTATAAAATCCCTAACCTGACACTGCCTGACACTGCCTACATAAATTTATTTTATTTATAAATTTGTATCCCAAAACAGAGTACATACTGTACATCATTCTTCCCCATGCTTTTTTACCATCATGGCATCTCAGGGAGATAGGTTGAGTTAAAAGACAATGGCTGGCTCAGAGTCAGCAAGTGAGCTGCTTTGTTGAGTCAGTATTTTAATTTGGGTCTCTTCATTTCTAGTCCTAAATTGTACTGTATTCAGTTCCCATAATCCTCACCAAGAAAGGTAGATAATTAAATTGATGGATTTATTTATTTATTTTCTCTTATACTCATTGAGGCAATCAACTGTCCAATCAGTACAATCAGTGTTTCTCAACCTTAGCAACTTTAAGACGTGTGGACTTCAACTGCAAGAATTCCTCAGCCAGCTATGCTATGCTATGCTATGCTGGCGGGGGAATTCTGGGAGTTGGAAGTCCACACGTCTTAAAGTTGCCAAGGTTGAGAAACACTGAGTACAATGAAGCACTGCTCACTCTTTCCCTTCTGTTGTTTGGCTCTGCAGATTCATCAGGTAACTATCTAGTTACCATGCTGGTTATCACTAGATGGGCTAAATGGGTCTTCATTGAGATACCGGCCAGCATCAGTCTTGGCAATAAGGGAATTTTATGCTGAATATAAATTATTAGATTCAAAATGGATAGCATGCTATGTCAGAAAACAGTTGTCTCTAACCGTACAACTTAAAAAAATCTAAATAACGAATAAGATTTGTGGTGATATATCTGGCCTTTTGAAGAATGGGAAGAGAGGGAGGCTTCCCTTAAGCTTATCTTTATTAGTCTTCAAGATGATTTTTATATACTTTTATTTGGGGTTCTCTGAGCATCATAGGGAGATCAGTCCTGAAGTAGAGGTCACCGAAGGCAAAACCACTGCAAAAAATGTGATCTGTACTTTGGTATTGATGTCCCCAAACCCAGAGAACCCCGACTAAAAGTATGTATGACAAATCCGGCTACTGTTAACCAAAAAAATCCTTAAGCTGATTTGTATTGTGCTTTTGGCTGCCCAGATTAAAAAAATATTGCAGTACTTTTCAGATTTTTCATTTTATCTGTCTCCATCTTTCTTATCCTGCCTGAAACTACAGCACCCACACTTCATAACTGTGAACTAAAAGTAGCAGTCATTTCAGTTCAGAAACAGAAGCAGGTTACGTAAACTAACAATGTAGAATATGTATATTTTAAAATGAGATTTCAGGGAAAGGTTTCTAATGGAATTTTAAGTGGTGGGTAAGGAACTGACTTTTCATGCTGGATTGATAGAAATACCTCTGAACTTTATTGTTCTCTCTTGTATAATGTAGAATGCACATTTCTCATTTTTTTCTTTCAGAATATATTTGTGGGGGTTGCACTAGACTCAGTATCCTTTTGATCCATATGTTTCTTTCTGGTTACCAATTGCTACTGAGAGCTAATTTGTGCTCTATATTTTCTCCATTGGAATTCTGTTAACATAGATTCTAGTTCTTTATTTGTGGTTCTTTCATACTGCCTTTTTCTCACAGAAAAGGATGATTCCATAAAAAAACAAAAAGGATTAGAAACCAGAATAATTAATGTGTCATCTGTCATTTTATTATTATTTTGCATTCTTTCCATTTAAAACTAATGCAGATTGTTCCTCTGTAGCATAAATTTCGTTTACAAGAATGCCTTTGAATCCCATAAACACTGGAAGATGGCTGCATCAGTGTTTTGCTTGGAAGAATGCTCAACTGCTCATAAGAGAGAGAAAAAGACAAAGATAAATGGTGGAAGTTGGTAGAGAAAGTCCAAGGTTGCTTCATTTAAAAGCAGTTATTTTTTAAAATAAGAATGGGGAGGGGATCTTTTGATAGAAATGAAACATGACAAACTCTGCAAATCACTGGTGACCTTCTACTTGTGATTTGTTTTTAGTGTAATCAAAAACAAACTGCCAAAGTGTAAGTCAGTATACCAGTGTTTCTCAATCTTGGCAACTGAAGATGTATGGACTTCAACTCCCAGAATTCCCCAGTTAGCACAGCTGGTTGGGGAATTCTGGGAGTTGAAGTCCACACATCTTAAAATTGCCAAGGTTGAGAAACACTGCTGTATACTGTATCAGCATTCCTCAGCCTTGTGGCCTTGAGATGTGTTGGATTTCACTCCTGTAATTTCTAGCTAACTTGAATGAACCCAGTTCATGTTTTATTTGTCAGTTTTATTAAGCTTATTACGCTGCCTTCAAAGTAAGTGTGAAAGGAAACTTTTTTTGATGGAAATACTTCAAAGAATAAGGATTCCTCTTGGAGGCAACAGCCAGACAGGTTTAACTGGGAGGAACCAGTATAGTTTTCCTCAGCAGTTTTGTAGAAAGGTTTAATTATGTTTATTCTATGCCTTTTGGTGAACATAATGCAGTGAAACCTGTTTGTAAGGTATGGAGTATCTGCTCTGCTCCTGGAATTAGCTATAGTTGCTGGAAATTCTGAGAATTTTAGCTGAACACAGTGGGGAGGGGGATATCAAATTGGAGCAGGTTGATCTATTTTTTTTTTAAATAAATAAACTTGGTTCATTTGCATTATGGCATCTTCATCTTTGAAAAAGGATATTGTGCTTAGTTTCTGAGATGTGCTGTTTCTGTCCAATATTTGCATATTTGTCTATATGAAGGCTCTGTTATATGTTTGAATGACTACGTTAAGGAATGACTACAGTACTTTGCTCACTTTGCAGTTCCACATTTTGTTTGTTATTTCAATATGGGTAAGTTCCCACATTACAATATGGTTTGCCTTAGCATGTTTTGTGAATCCAGCCATTGTGTTTTTTAAACTACAACTTATGACTTGTGTTTACGCAAACCATAATGAAACAAATAATGCCACAATGTGATATATGAACGTGGACTATATATCCTGTGAAAACATAACCATTGTATTGGGAGATCAGATTAAGGTCTGTTGAATTGGGCTTTTTTGAGGTTATGGTGGTTCTTCTGTTCATTTGTCCTGAGTGTCTGCTATTGGGAGATATAGTGCCACTGAATGAAATGTGTTCCTTTAATTTTCATTGAGAGAAACATTTTGTATGAGTGGCTGTGACAATTGCCTTTAGGAGAAAATTAATACCACTGTTTGTTTCTTCCCATTTCCCCTCCAGCCTTTCCTCTTCAAAAGTTGTACTCTGTGTGATTGTGCAATTCTGTACAGTATGTGTTTTACTTGGTACTATGGCAAGTAACAACAACAACAACAAAAAGCCACAAATGTTGATCAACAGGAGGTATTACTTCAGGACACAAAGCCAAGGAGAATAAAGATCAGGTCTCATCCATCTATGGCTGAAGAGTAGTTCAGTTACATTTCTCCTGTGTAACCACACACCACATGGACATGTGTGTCTAACAAACATATAAACAGAGAAAATACAGGATAACTAGTGATCACTAGGTTAATAGAAAATGCAGGCACATGCTATCTTCGATAGATGTCTTGGGCCAATTAGTAGTAGTCACGTGGCCTGATAATTACAATATCCATGGTATGCATTTTTTCTACATGCCTTGGTAAAATAAATGACATTGCAGTCTTGTTTATTTGATCTGCAAGATTATAAGATGCTAAGAGTGAGATTGGGAAACTAGGCAGAGGAGGACAGGGCTAAGTTCATAATGCTAACAGTTCACTTGCATAGATTCGGCCCCAGAGACGTATTTGCTTCGACCCCAGCATGGATGAGGCTCCATGCTATACTCTGAAAAAGAGAGGCTTATTTAATATAACATCTAAAACTGTTCTTAACAATTTCCCCTTTGAAATTATATTTGGGAAGCTGCTCCAGATTAGTTAATGTTTGTAAAGTCCTCAAAGCTTGCTTGATCAAGAGATCTGTATAAATGCAAAGTACTGTTCCTGTTTATTTTATGATGACAATTAGATACGAAATGCCATGACTTCATAGTCTAATTGAGGAAACAACTATTAAGGGCTTTAAACAGTGAACTACTTAATTTCCCTGAAGTGAAGTGGTACCTATTTTAAATCTGAAAGAATGAATCACCTCTTCTCAATCCCACAGAAACCCAACCAGGTTTGAAGAGAAATGTACTCTTTCTGTACTGTAATGAAGAAGGAAGAACTGAAATCAGGGCTGAGTAGAAAAATAATCAGAGATGGTATTTAGGCATGTAATTCAGGAATTTGTAGTGATGAACTCAAACGTTTCCCTTCCCCAGAGGGAGAATCACATGTAACTCATTCTGGATTTGACTAGGTGTCACCTAAGCCTTCCCTTGCAATGTGAGGCAAAGAAATATTATTTTTATTTTATAAAAGCTTTTGCACAAGGAAATATAGGAGCTATGATTTTCAGTTCATTACAGCTCAAAAACTGGAGCGAGGGAATTTGACAGTTCTATTCCCACTGTTAATGGAAACATCTGAACATGCTTTAGCGAGCATCTTTTGCTTGGAGGTTGTTACTATATAATATTTCTGCTCCCTCCTTCCCATAAGATAAGTTGGAGCAGGGGTGGAAAGGCAGTAGGTAAGTTGACAGAAGTAACCTTTAGGGCAGAGCTTTCCAAACTGTGTGTCGCGACACAATACTGTGTCGCCTGCGGGGCACAGGTGTGTCGCATCAAAACCTGGAAGCGCTGATGGCACGCTGCGGACGGCGGTGGTGGCGGGCCATCAGCGCTTCCGGGTTTTCGCACGGCATACCAGGACACCGCTGCCGCCACTGCCGCGGCGTGCAAAACCTCGAAAACCCGCCGCCGTTGGTGTGTTGCCAACGGGAAAAGTTTGGAAAGCCCTGCTTTAGGGTATGCCCTTAGGGTTTGTTTTTTCTGAACTTTCTCAGAGAAGTCTTGGAAAAAAGAAAACGAGCTTTCTTCCAGAATGCTCCAAGAAAGCTTAGAAAGACTAAGACAACTATGAGTTGAGCCTATCATTTGCATGAACTGATATAAGAATTATAGTCCTGTTCAGTTTGTAGATTTAACTGAGAACACTGATTATTCAGAGGCCCAATACGTCTAAGAAACCATTTGTCTGATTTCATGCTAGTAACTAATATGACATTTAAAGGTAATCTGACTCTATTTGCTTTCAGGACATTATTATTTTACTTATTTATATTGTGGCAACACTTAGATGTCAGAGCTCCACTGTCAGAGCTCAATACAAACATACCCATTAAAAAAGTCCAGATCCTGGTAACAGAGTAGCATAATATAAGAAGGCAAGCTGCATTTGTGTCAGTGGCTGCTAGACGTGAAGGCTGTATTTCTCTACCTGAATTGGAATCAGCATGCCCCTGAATGTGAGCAGGATAATGCTATTATACCCATGTCCTTCTTGTGGGCTTCCATTAATAAAGTAAAGGATTCCCCAAGATGAGCTTAGTTCCTGGTCCGTGTAGTCCTCTCAGCATGTTTTTTCAACAGCTCTGTCTAGCCTGCAACCTTGGGTGTTTCTGGTAGCCTTCCTTCCAAGTCTTAACCAGATCTAATCCTGTTTAGCTTTTTTTGGAATCAACCAAGGTTGCCAGGTCTGCCATCTGCTGAACAAAGCTATCTTATCACATCTCACTCCTGTTTTAAAAGCCACAATGCTGAGTGAATCCTTTCTGTAGTGCATGATTATCATTCCTGCAGCCTCACTTTTTTCAAGAGCTTTTCTCTCAGCTCAGATGTCCACCGTTGGAAAAAGGAGCTATATTGCGGTAAGCTAGGATGCTCTTCATTTGTTATCTCTGTGCCCCTTATGTATGTTGGAAACTTTTAGAGCTGGCCCTGATTAAAGTATAGGAATTTCTTAAAAGATAATCCGTTCAAATTATAAAAAATACAATTTCCAGCTACATGATAATGAATGTATTTATTGCAACCCTAATTTTATAAATTTTTATAAAGTTCCATTTCCAGCAACGGAGTTCTACTCCAAGCATCTGATGCAGAGGACTAATCCACAAAATGTTTGAGGTGCCATGAGGTTCTTCACTGTTTTCATAACTTTTGATCTTTTTCTAAAATCCTGCAAATATCAATTTAGGGCTCAGTTCTACATTAGTAGCTCAACTGTGGCTTTAGAAGAAGACATGGTAGCCATAATTTTCTGTTTTGGAAAATATCACCAAACCAATAATGACTAATTTGGAAAATATCACCAAACCAATAATGACTAAAGTCTAGGATATTGGGATCTGAGTGAAGAGTGTTTTACTAGAATCAGTAAAAATATATGTTAACACTGCTATTGATCTGTGTGCTGTGCTGTTGAATGGTTTTAACCATTAAAGTTTTACGGATTTTTAATGTTGCATTTTATTATTAATTGGCTTGTGAACAACTCTGGAATATACTGAATAAAGAATGCCATAGTGCCCTAAATATATTGCAGTGTATCTAGAGCTGACATAAATGATTACCCTAGAATTTCCCACAATGTGGGGAGTTGTAAAGGAGTGAAGACAGCCATGAATACTTGTCTTAAAAAAAAGAGGAAAGGAAAAATACTTATTCTTACTATCAAGCTCAGCCTAAATATACTGAAGTAATTTGGAAACTTCTTATGAATACCCAGAGTGCTTGATTTAACTTTTTAAAATATGTAAACTAGATACTTTAGAATATACTGGATATTATTTTGATCAGTGGTAAATTGTACAAAATAGGAAGAAAGGCAAACCACTCTTCTATTTAAGAGCCTCCTCCCCAGCTAAATAATTAAAAAGATGATTATAATTGTTACACTGGCTTATTCAATACTCCTTTGGAGGCAGTCTGCATAATAAAGCATATAATATCAGCATTTGTAACTTATTTTGGAATGATGTTGCTTGGTTTAATTAAGGAGTGTTGTGATGTTCTGCCAAAGGTGCCTTCCTTTAGATGAGAAGGCACAAGGTGGATATGAGTCAGGGTGCAGAGTCCAGCATTCACAGGTTTTTTTTCAACAGTGTATGCTTGGATCCTAGATTTTAGCTCAGGTTTGTTTACTGATCAGGACATGAACTTCACAGCCCATTGCAAAAAAGGCAGGAATTCAGATCCAAGCCTAAGTTCTGATTTGATTATATAGTTGGGCAAAGTGCACGGAAGCCGTTCCTGTTTTAGACATCCTCACAGTTGCCTTGTGAGAAGAACCTTTGGATAGATTGGGGTTTTTTATTTGTTGTGTGGCTGAACTGGGTATTCATCAGTGTTGCAGAGCCCCTTAGCCAGCAGTTTATAGAGGTTCTCTTAGTAGCCGAAGTATTACAGTCCTTAGGCCAGAGATCTTTGCCACAATGAAACTGCCAAGTTCTGACTGGTTATCATCTGAATGCTCTGTGACATTTAGCAATTTGGATACTGTTTCCAGGAAATGCTGAATATGTATCCTGGAAACCGGTTGCCAAAGATTTACCTAGTTATTTCTCAGGGAAGGGGTGGGAGTATACGTCAGTCATCTCCGAGTTTAAGGGAGAGAGAAGGGGTGCCGACTGGCTGAAGTTCTCAGAGCGTAGCTTCGAAGTGGCATGGCCTATCCAGTGATTGGCTGAAAGGGGTCCCTATGAGCTCCAGTTCACATTAAATGTGTTTTGGAATTGTAGATAATGAGGGTGAAGTGGGGCGATTGCAGTTTGGATTTGAAGTGTGTTAGATATTATTTGCCAGTGAAATGAAATGAGTGGTAATGTAGCCAAGCTCAGGCTTTCAGTGAGGAATTTTCCAGTTCAGAGAGGATAGAAAGAACATAAGTTACGTTCTACAAAGAGCAAAGTTCCTATTACCCTTGCCTAAGGAGCTCTCTAAAGCCTTACAGGTTGATATTTTTTTCATGTGAGCTTGTCCCTTCTCTGTCTGAAACTGAAACGTTCAGAAACATCACAGTGCTTTCATTCATTCATTCATTGGCGATCACTCGTAGCCGAGTAAGATTGTCTTCCAAAGGTAAAAGTTTAACACTGGATCCGTAAGTGGCTATAAAGGCCAATTCTGGATCCGCACAACCTCCCACAATGAGGGCATAGGTTTCCGGGTGGGAGACAGTCATGATGAGGGTTTGCCTGACGTGCCTTCCTTTTAGCTCTTTTCTCCCTTTCGCCCTGTACTCGTGCTTCTTCAAAGTCCATAGCGCCATTAATAAAGCTGACCTCCAATTGAAACAGTGCTTTATCAACATAACGTGTAATATAGTTGGTTGTTCTTCTATTCCGTATTGACTTTTGGTTGCATCAGAAGTCCTAGGCAGAGCTCTAGGTTGATGGGGTCATCACGTTCACTGGGATTCTTGAATTCAGAATGAAAGGCACGGATTGTTGCATATTTTAAGAAAACAAACCTTAACAGAAATAAAGCACAGAACACTCCCCCCCACCAAAGTTGTCATTATTTGTATTTATAGGTTGTCGATAAAAAAAATCTAGGTATGCACTACATAAACAGCATAATGCAAATTAAAAAGCCCAATAGTAAAATCATCCTGACAAAAAACGAATACAAAGCCAGTGTGATAAAAATACAGCCTTGTAAAATACAGGAAAAAATGAGCTGAAACCAGCAAGAAACAAAACAGTAGTGAAAACAAATGCCTCATGGAGCCAAGCAGAAATGGTGTAAAATAAGTAGCTTTCTGAATAGTGTTTTAATACTTTGCATAGTTGATACAGTCTGGAATCTTTCTATGGCATTTGGCAATGCTCCTGGAAAAGGCACAGAATGAGCAAAGCTTAAGAGGAACTTTGTGAAGCCCTTCTGTTTAAGGTTCAGTGATCTTTTCCTAACTCATTCCATCTCATCCATATAAACATAAACCTAGGTGTGTGTGTGTATATGTGTGTACATACACACACACACATACTCATACACAAATACACTCATGTACAAATTGGGCCACTTCTACAAGGAATTGAAAAGAGCAGTTATTTTGGAGTGAGCTCTGTTATTCAGAGCAGATACATTTGTGATTATCCACAATGACCTGGGAATAAGTCTCAGTGTAGGGTTTTCTGTAGAGTATGTACTGTATGCACAGGTTTCTGCTGTATGCCATTCTTTGCTTTTATAATAACTCTCCTCAGATTTTAGATCTTTTTCATTTTACATTCTAACTTTTACTGTGATCAGTTGATGAATGTGTGCTGAAGAAAGATTAAATATGTAAAGTGACATCTTTGAATTAGTGCAAAAGAGTGAATACTTTTGAAAAGAAAATTCTAAAATTATTTTTCAGAGTGAACCCGGGATTTAACACCTGGCAGCAATCAGATCTAACAAACCATGATGTATCATCCCAGAACAAGCCCCACTGAGTCTTGGGACTGAGTATGCTTCCCTACTACTTCTGTCTTCAGGCACAATGAGAAAAAGTTAAAATATCTGTTTCTGGCTTGTACAGTAACTATTTCCTTTTCCATGTGAATACTGGAAACTATGCTTTGTACAAACTATCCTTATCCAATTAGAAACTTGATTTGAAATATTGATTTGTTAACAATTATGGTTTTTGGAAGGGCAACCCCATTTTCCGTATTTGGATGAAAGAGGAAACCAATGAAGATTCATTCCTCTTTCCTCCCCCCCCACCCCCACCCCCAGGATAGCTTAGACCTCTCCCTGTCCACTATCTTTACTCTCCAAGAATGCTTTTGAATCCAGATAGCTGTTTGAATTTGTTAAGGTGAACTATTTTATTAAATCACAAGTTTCAGTAGGGTACTTTGTGGTGACATCAAGAGGTGCCAGTCGGGGCAGGGGTCCTTTTGAGCTCCACATTATCTTCTCTTGCTCTGAAGTAATTAGAGATACCTTCCTTGTGTTGCAGAAAACCTTATACAGTTCTGTTCTTGAACATTCATAATTGCTGAAACCAGTCTCTCTCCATTCTCCACACTCGTGAAAGAAAACAGATTCCATTTTTCTGGGAACAAAACCACAACAGTTTTGTGCATGTTAAATGGAGCAATCTAAATAGTGAATCTGTAACATTGGGCTGCTGATAAAACCTGATTTGAAACCTTCCTCTTTTATTAGTGCACTTCTAATGATTGCTTGAAAAGGACAGTATTTGTATGAGGAAACAACTGCTCAGCATGTAAATTAGCTGTTTTGCTTACAGGAGTCCTTGGTTTGACATCCCCTCCCTGGGTATTGAGTGGAGTGAATAGCTTTGCTTGGTTTTCTATTCACAGCGAGCCATTGCTTCATGATCTAGCACAATCTTGACTGTCTTTCGAAGTCACTTACTAATTTTGGAAGGCAACACTTCTTGCTATTACAATGCTCTGATTCTATTCAGGGGAATGCTGGTCCTATTGGGAGAAGCCAGGAAACCATCCAGTTTTCTGCTTTATACAAAGCAACTGCTGTGGGTGAATTATGCTGCATCTGTAATTAATATGGCCAATACAGTACTGTGAATTGTTTGTAGGAATCTCAGGCTAGCTTCCCTACACTAATAGTGTACCAGAAGTCAAGTATACACTTAATGTGTAGCTTCCCTGCTGCATTTCTCCATTTTCTAAAGCAATGAATGAATGAATGAATGAATGAATGAATGAATGAATGAATGAATGAATGCAATAAGAGACAAAGGAATTAGAATAAGGTCCAATTTTATTGGCAATTAATTTTAATGAACAGTTACTCAATTAATATAAATTCTTTACTTTGTCCCAGTCCTGCTTTTTGTGGAGTATACGTCTTGTGCTTTTGTATATATACATCTGTATATGCACACGTATACATATGCACATACGTATACCGGTATGTTACATGCACATCATAATAAGTTAGGAGTGAGTGGTTGTTGAGAGTGGTTTCATCTGGAGTTGGCAATCCTAGGTTGAGAAGGTGGGCATTATCTGTATTGATAATGTCACCCGTTCCTTTTGGGAAGGATCATCTTCAATTTAAGGGGAACTTCCTTTCTGGTAAATACAGTAGATGCCCTCATTAATCTCCACCAGTTGCTGAAAAGATGAGGAGGAGTTTTCTGCATAATTAGTCAGGGAACTGGTTGCTGTTAAAAGGAACAATTTTTTTTTGTAGATGGCAATACCGAACTGTCTGCTTGCAATATGTCCCCAGAAAATGCAACTATTCTGCCACACTAACACTATTACCAAATGCTGTTGTTGTTACTTGCTACATATTGGCAAGTTCAGTGGCATCTCCTGGCTTTGTCGTCTTCTCCTCCCACAGAGGAGCCATTGGGAAAATATCCACCAATAAATTGCCTTACATAAGGATGGAGAGGATGTGAGTTTCTACAGATGACTGGACTTATGGCTTTAGCAATTCAGCTGGGACCAAGACAGGTGATCTCCTGGGTGGGGGATGCCTTGCAGAGCAAGACAGGCTCTCCTCTCCTGATGTTTTGAGTAGCCCTCCCCAATCTGGCAGATCAATGTTGGGCTTGCTGCTATTCTAAAGAGTGGCAAAACGGGAGAGGCCACCCTGCTTCACTAAGCAGTCTTCCCTCCCATTATTAATCTAGGCAGCCAGGAGGAGCCAACTCTTTACCCATCAGATCTCCAGTTCCACTGAGCTGCCAGCCAGGTAACCATCTCTTCTTGTTTCTCCTGCCATCCTCCCAGCAGCTGACTCTCCAGCACTTGTTAGCTAGCCTGAAAAAGGGGATAGGCCCTGGTGGCTTTGCATGCTGAAGGAGAGATCCTGCTTCACCACACACCCTCCTAGGGCCTATCAGCTGTTTTTAGGCTATTTTAAAACATAGGTTTAGTGGTGTTCTGAAGTAGAAATAAACCCCTGTTCAGGAAATGAACAGCAACTGGCAAGCATGGGTGGGGTTTTGTCCTGTAGTGGCAGATAAGAAAAGCTGGCTCTCTCCTGGTTTACCGGGGATTCCTTCTACCTGCTCCTGTTTGTCAGATGCTCTTTGGGCTGATCCAGGTTTCTCAGCTGGGAGTTGGTTGGGAGACCTGGCAAGTACAGGGGGAGAACCCAGTTTGAAAGAACCAGGTTCTCCTGCTACCTGTAGCCCATCGCAGAAAGAACCAGATCCTCTTGCTCCCCAAAGCAGAATGGCCATGGGAAGCGGTGCCCAAGGATTGGAGGGGAGGAGGCTTACCTGCCGCAGGCTAAACTAACCAGCAGGTGCAAGGCTGTCCCACCCCAGAGGACATCTGTATGCGACACTGGTGAAGCATGCCATATTGCACCCATGACAAAACTGCTTTGGTTTATTGCCTGCTTAAAGGGAGAACGCTACTTTAACACTGGAAAAGCTAAGGATGACTCAAGTTTGAGTTGGGGATGAGATGAAGTCAACATTATGAAGATGTGTCAGAAAAAAAGAGGTGGCTCAGGCACGTTTGTCCCATGGTTATGCACATATGGAAAGGCCTCTGAATATGCATTTTCTGCTTGCCTGACATCCTGGAACAGCTTGGCTATTTTGGCATTAAGAGGGACTTAAATATTCCAGGAAAACAAATGAGATTCATTTGTGAGAGCTGGCAATGGATAATTGCCTGTGGCAATGGCTTCCAAGCTCAACAATTTTTTTTTCTTTTTTCTTTAGCTTGATTTCCAACAGGAATATATACTGTAAGGAAGAAAAGTCATGTTTGATTTGTAAACTACGACTGTATAAGTACTGCACAGTTTGCTTTACAATGACAATCCTTGAAAAGAGCAACAGAAATACACACAGAAAATTGTCATATATGGAAAGTTGTAAATCCATTATTTAGGGAACAGCTTGTTTAACGAAGAAGGTTCTCAGCTTTCTTGCCAAGTATGTCTTCATTATTCAACTGAATTGTTCTCTGCTATGCAGAGGATGATTGCATGCAATTACACTATTTCCTCTTTTTTTTAAGGAGTCATGGAAGGCCTGCTTATATCAGACTATATGAATCACAGGGTCCAATTTCCTGTTTCTTCCCTTAATGTAATCCCAAATAACAGATAATTGAGCTGTAATTGGGTTGTACCTTGGTGGTGTTACTGGGATCCCTCCTTCCAGGGTGGGTAATTACCTCATTTGGGGCCACAACTGCTCCTCTTTGCCCTACAAGCCCTTGTAATTTCTACCTTTAGCTAACAGAACAATAAAATAATAGAATGGAAGGATTGGAAGGGAGCTTGGAGATCTTCTAGTTCAGTCCCCTTCCCAACACAGCTGTGTGAGTTTTCCAGCTTGCTGCACTGGAAGTGTTTTCGGCCATCAAGTTAGGGCTTGTTGTGCTGCTTGTATTTAGTTTTCATTATTTTGCTTGTTGTAGTCAAAACTTTTCAATGATGTGTTTTGGCACTGAAGAAGTGTAGTTGTATGTGAGAACATTTATAGTTTCTCCTGATATCAAATTCTCAGAATAAAGAAAAAAATAAAGAGTTAGTACTGCTTCAGCCTGGTAGCACCTTCAAAACTAACCCAATTTGGCTTATGCTCTAATAAAGCTTAGCTCATGAAAGCTTATGCTCTAATAAAGTTGGTTAGTTTAAAGGCCTGCTTTATTGCATAGACTAACATGTTTATTTCCCCATCTTAATTATGCATGCTATTCATGCTAGCTCCATGCTTCTTTCCATTAGTATACTGAAAATGAAAGATAAAACAGTACTTTGTTGATTCTTGAGATGGCTTTAGATTTTAATAACAGTTTAATCTGGGGCTAAATGTATAGTATGGCTCAGTATATCTCACTGCTAAATGTTCTCTTTCTTGAAAGAGAGGTTATAGCATAGCTTTCCAAACTGTGTGTCGCAACACATTAGTGTGTCGTGACAAAATCTGGAAGTGCTGATGGCGCGTCGCCACTGCCCCTGCGGCAGCGTGCGTGGCAGCGTGCGTGGTGCGCCATCAGTGCTTCCAGGTTTTAGCGCGACACACGCCGCTGCCGTGCACGCCGCCGCTGCCGCCGTTGAAAAATCAGATTGTACAAAAGAACAACTTGCTTTGGAAGGATACACATTTCAATGGCTTTCCTATATGCACCTTATAGAGAAATTTAAGCTAGATAAAAAAGACTTTGGATTCCAACAGAGTAAATCGGAATTTGAAATACAACTTTGTGAAACAGATGAACATCTAATTGCTAAAATGTATAAATTATTGCTGAGAAGAGAAATGGTGGAAGAACAAGTCAAAGAATGTATGATTAAATGGGCACAAAATATTGGTCATAATATACATATGCAGCAATGGGAAAATATGTGGATTAAAGGATTGAAGTTCACATTGTCTTATAACTTGAAGGAAAATTTCTATAAGATGATGTATCGATGGTATATGACCCCTCAGAAACTCGCAAAAATATATGGGAATGTTTCTAACATTTGTTGGAAATGTAACAAACAGGAGGGGTCGTTTTACCACATGTGGTGGACATGTAAAATTGCAAAGCAATTTTGGACTCAAATACATACGTTGATGCAGAGTATATTACAGATACAGATTCCGTTTAAACCAGAATTATTCTTATTGGGAATATTGGACTTACAAATAGAAAAACATTTTCTTAGAATTATACAATATACTGTATGATAACAGCAGCAAGACTTATTTATGCACAATTTTGGAAAACTCAGAATATACCAACAGTACAAGAGTGGATGTTAAAATTGATGGATATGGCAGAAAATGATAAAATGACTTGTTTATTGAAAGAAAATTCAAATTATCAATATTTCAAAGAATGGAAACCATTGATGGACTATTTGCGAGATGCAGGAGGGGCAAAGCTCACATGAGGATTTGAAGAGTAGATTAAATATAATAGAATATATTAGACAAAGAATTATTTCTATATATAGTATTAAAAACCAGCACTTAAGATAGATCTTATTATTTGACTAGAGATAGATTGGAAGCTACCTATTTTTCATATCTTTTTCTTTTTCTTACTTTACTACACTTTTTCTTTTCTTTTACTTTATTTTGTATTTGTATTTCTTTTTCTGTTTCTAACTTTTAACTATGTATTTTAAAATCTTAATAAAAATTGAAAAAAAAAGAAAAGAAAAATCAGATTGTAGACACTGGACCCAGCTGTGCCTTTTGCGTGTATATTTTGTAGGCTATCACGTATGCTGATTCTGTACAAATCATCCAAAAACCACTTACTATTCCCATATCTGATTAGAAGGAACACACATTTCATAGGTTAAAAAAAATCTGCCTTTATACACTTTATGCACTAAAGATGTATTAGGAAAAATATGTCAGCTCTTCAGAGGATAAATAGCTCCTGTGTAGCCCCACCTTTCCAGAATATTCTGGGGCAAGGATCTACTAAAAATGGCTGAATGTTTATGTGAACAACTTAGAAATAGGCATGAATTGCTTGCCTGCTTAAACAAAACAAAGCACATAGTTCCAGTTTTATAAGTGTTCTCTTTAAGACTGCCCCTGTGACATTCTGCCTCTTCAAACTTTGCTGCTAGGAATCACTAGAAGCTTCAGCTCTTACCTGCATTGAAACCAATGATTTTGATATGACTAAATCCCCCTTTGATACAGTGCTTAGGGAGAACTGTATGATGACAATGAGAAAGTGCTGAGGTATTAAGAAAGTAATTGCTGAAGGATGTGGTTTTTCCTGTAGGTAAACACCACTCCCTATTAGATAACACATACTGCTGACTTACATACTTACAGAGCTGGGCTCCTATTTGTAAAAACACCCATCTATTACTTACTATATTGAAAGTATAATGCCATATAAGTTCATAATCTTTCAGGGTGTGTGAATTACTGAAATGAAGGAGATTTAAGGTGAAGGGTGAGATATGGAGTCTGGCTTTCCAAAAATTAGAAAGACTGGTAGAATAAGTCTCCTGTTGCTGCCTGTTCATTCTTGTCCTTGTTTTGATATTTCAAGACTTAGTTCTGCCTTCCAAACACTCTAAGCCTTTTATGAGAATTAATGAATCAGAACACGTAATCCTCTCTATGACGGCATTATCTGTTGTTTAAGTAATGAAAGCTGGGGATAGGACTGGGCTGAAGATATTTGATTTGCCAAAGATCACTGACGTGTTTCCACACAGAAAAAATTAGTACTTCTTCCTTGTTGTTTGTATTTCTACACATGTATTTGATCTCTGTGTTGGTATTTTAAGAAACGTTTACCAATAATTAGCTCATAACTATGTCCCTACATTGCTAGTAGTGTTAAAGGCCTCTTACATATTTTTTCACCCATTTTCTATTCCTGCCAATTATAATGTCACTTTTCACTCTGTGTATAAAATATACTTGTCCTATTTTGGTTTAATGTTTATGTTAACTTGGAAGGTTAAAGGTTTAAAGATGTAAATGTGATGCCGAACCATATACCAAAGATTTGGAATGTATCAGTTCATGAAAAATCTGAATTTACCATGTTTGGACAGTCGCTAAAAGAATGGTTGTACTTTGATAGAAAAACTCAGCCATACTTTATTTAAAATTGTGGATTGACAAGCTGTGTTCACTTTCTACCTTGAACTTGATCTGTACTGATATAGAGGGAAGATTGACCAATATATGATCAAATTTAATTCATTGTTTAAAAACAGTGCTTTTTCTTAGATCTTCATTCCGTTATATCATTTTTTTCTTTTTAATGTTTGTTATCCTTCTCTTTTGTTTTTCTTTATGTTTCAGTATTCTTTTTTCTGTATACTAAAGCAATAAAAACACTTATTCTGTAAAAATATTAAGGCAAGCATTATTATGCATATATGTAGCTGTTTGGTTATATGATTAAGTATATATTTGGATTTGTTGCAACTGTAACTAAGCTGTACCACTTATCTACAATGACTCCGCATTTGATCTGGTCTATCTGCTCAGCTGTGTACAGGCCCATAAGCCTTACTGACATAACAGCTAAGATGTATGCAAAACGTCTCCTGAGAAAAATAGAGGATTGGGCAATCGAGAAAAATATATTAGTGCAGGGCTTTCCAAAGTTCCGCCGCTGGCGACACACCAGTGGTGGTGGCGGTGGCAGAGCGGCGGCGGCGCGCGCGCACGGCGGCGGTGCGGGGGGCCGTACGTGCACGGCGGTGGCGCGGAGGGGGCATGCGGCGGCGCGCGCACACGGCGACGGGGGGAGTGCGGGGGCATGCGGCGGTGCGGGGGGCGTGCGGCGGTGTGCACGGTGGTGGCGGCAGCGGTTGCCGCTGTGCACGCGTGCCGCCACCGCTTCCGGGTGGTGTGGCGACACACCACGCTGTGTGTGGCGACACACTTTTGTGTCGCGACACACAGTTTGGAAAGCTCTGTATTAGTGGAAGAACAGGCCGGGTTCAGACACGAGCACTCCATGATAGATAACTGCTTCGTTTTACACCATCTTATCACCAAATATACAACTGATGGTAAACATTTGTTTACATCTTTTATAGATTTTAGTGCAGCATTTGACTCCATAAACAGAGATATCCTATGGAAGAAGCTGGCCAAGTTAAACATGGAACCTCTATAGACTTTTATACCTGATAAAGGTCCTCTATACAAGTACATGCCTGAAAGTCCATACCGGAGTCAATAGTTCTCTTACACAGAGCATTCCCACCTTCAAAGGTGTCAGAGAAGGATGCATCTTGGCCCCATGTTGTTTAATCTCTATGTCAATGACATCCCAGGATTCCTCCGTTCCATGGATGTTCACATGCCAAAGATCCTCAACAGATATATCAACATCCTTTTGTATGCAGATGACATGGTCTTGATGACGTACTCCTAAGTAGGCCTGAGAAGATTGATGGGGAAATTTGGTGCTTATTGTGCCTCTAACTTTTTGAATATTAATAAATCTAAATCCAAAGTGGTGGTTTTCGGAAAAAGACGGGCCAAATACAGCTGGCACTTGGATGGGGAGCCTGTAAAACAAATAGATTGTTTCACATACTTAGGGGTGGTTTTTACAGATACAGGACCTTGGGTCAATCACTTCAAACGAAGTTCCACAAAGGCCACAGCAAGCTCTAAAACGTTAATCAAACTACTTAGTTACAACCACCCAAGTTCTCTGCTCTCCATTCTAAAGGTCCGCAAGGCAAAAATTGTAGTCTTCAATTACTGGTGGAGGATTCTCCCAATGGAACCTGATAGACTACCAGAAATGTGCCTTAAAGAACAGTTGGGCACACTCCAACCCACCACATGGATCAAACAACTTCTCCAAACCATCTCACATCTTGGCTTCTCAACACAGTATCTACTTTCAGCCAGACATCAGGCCAAGGCAATATTTAAACAAAGAGTCTTGGATGTTAACGCCAAAACAGATATTGAGTCACTTGCAAACGTTAGGTCATTGAAATGGCTGGCCAAGAATAAAATGTCCTTTCAAACAGAAAAATACCTGACAATGGGTTTGACTCAATACCATAGGATAGCTCTTACTAGAGCAAGATTCGAGCAGCTAGATTCTATGGTTAAATATGGAAGATTCCACCAAGTACCATATTTCGAGAGAACGTGTTTGTGGAGCATCTGAAATAGAAGACATTGTGCATGTCCTATTTAATTGCCAATTATATGCCTCAGCAAGGGCTCAGTACCTACAGACATTACTTGACAGAACCATATACTGGGACTTCAATAAACGACTATGTTACTTCCTTCAGGGTACAAACACATATGTAACTAGAACTGTTAAGTTTATAGTCAGGGCTGTCCAACTGAGAACACATTTTATAGAACAAATTGGGGTGCCATGCAAAGGTGATGAATTTACCTAAACACATCTTGTTTTTTTACTTTATTATTCTTAAGAATAGGTCTTATTATAAGTCTTTGCATTATCTTACACTCTTTTATCCTTATCTCATCTTACTGCATTTTATGTCATTTTATATCACTCTAGTCTATTTTACCTTACCTTATTGTATTTTACTTGTCTTATTTTACTGCGTTTTATTGTGGCTGATGCCCATTTTTGATATAGTCAATTGACTAATCAGTAAAGTTATACTTGTTACTTGTGTACTTCACCCATAAGGCAATATGTGTAATCAGAGCTGATTTTCTGGGTTGGTTAGTTCTGAAGATATGTAAGACAAGTCCTTTGGCTAAGAAGGCTATCACTAGATGACACTTGTATTGATGACACCTAATCAATTGTTAGTTTATTAGAAAACAATTCAAATGTAATAGGAAACCAGAGCCAACTACACCAATCTAGTGCACACAGGCTAGAAATTATAGAAGTTATACTCTCAACATATATGGAGGCTAATAGATTGGAGTAGTTTTGTGGAAATTAGGGAATAGATAAATAGATTTAATTAGCTTAGGACTGTATTCAGTGCAAAAAGTTCCACATAATATTTCTCCCTTTTCCCTTCAGTATTGATTTGCTGCTACCTTAAGAAACTAGTTTTGCAGGGGTTTGGGCATATCTTTGTATTCTATGATGAGGTGTGTAGTTTGCTAACATCCTTTGATAAAAGGTTATAGCCAATTAGTGTATTGGCTAGGGTGCCATTAGTGTATCTCTGAATTTTAAATGCCTCTCCCTTAAAGCCTTCAGATTATTCCTGATTAAGCCCCCAGAGTCTAAGAGTCTACTGTCAGTGGAGATGGGCGGTGATAAATTCGAATAATAAATAAATAAATAAATAAATAAATAAATAAATTCCTGTCCTACCATTAGGCCAATACAAAGATCAGAAATCATAACGCTGGTAGTATTCTACTGATGTTGTATCTTTTGTATTATGTATATGAATCATAAAGTGCATGCTTTATCCCAATATATCTGTGGACCAAATGAAACTTAATAGGTAACCCAGCAGTTTCCTAGAATTCTAGTCCTATGAATTCCAGATGCATGTTAACATAATTTATCTCTAATGATTAATTTGTCATGGCTTGTTTTTAATGTTTATTCTTGAAGCCCTTCTCTTCTTCCACTATATCAGACATAATGCAGGACATCTGCGATTTGATTTTCCAAATTAAAGAAAGAAAGGAAATAGCTGAACTGGATTTGGTACAGTAGCATAAGGCTAAAAGCAGCTGAGAGAGATTACATTTGGAATATGGATGAATGGTTAACTATTGCTATTATTATCTTGGTGTTCCAAATATCTGCCCTTCCCTGCAGCTACCTCTTCCTCCTTCTCCTGTTGATAAATATCATAGTTCTTACACCTCATATATGATTTTCTTCTTAAAGGTGTTGATGGTAAACAAAATTCAGCATTGCATGGTGCTGTGTGTGGAAGAAGCCTGACTCGTCCTCTGTTTTTATGCTTCCTTAACCAGTTTTACTTTGTTACCTGCTGTGTAAGTAACTTCTTCTGGCAGGCAATCCCAGGAGCACCTCTGTTCTCAAATAAGTCTGCTATTTACAAAGAGATTCAGCATGGAGAGGTCAAAATAGATCCAGCTTTGTATGCTCTGAGTAGTATCCTTAGTCTTTGTTTACCCACTGTGATGAATATGTTGATAGGTCATGTGCTTTGAGTATAACCACCTTGGGGTGATTCTGGTTTCTACATTCAAGACAGGCTAAAGGTTACCGCTGCTGTTTTCTGAAAGCTCAGCAGGTGTATCCTCTGTGGGGCTCTCATTTCCTGTTTATGTCAGAGGACAGGCTGAGTTAAGCTGCCAGAGAGGTGAGAAATATTTGTTGATAAAAAAGGAAAGGTGGCAAGATGTAAACCTCATCATCCCAGATTTCCCCTTTGTGAAATGCCTTGCACTGCATTTCAGGGCAGGGTGGCATGACAATAACTAGCTTTGTAAAATATACAAAGTCACTATAAGCATTTCCACACTTCCTCTATTGCGTTTGTTCTTTGTCATTGCCAAATGTTGCTGTCTTCATTGTGTGTGAACAGCACATATTAAACAAAGTGATGGGTTGAGTGCTCCAGTTTTGTTGCTCTCCCTTTTCAGCTTGTCACTAGCTGTGATCTCTCCCACCAATCACAGCGTTGCAGCAGGAATGGGGCAGGCCTGGACGCTATCCATAATTTCTAGGCTTCTTCCTGTGCCCTTTCTCCTATACCCCATTCTGTCATAACCCAGAAGGAATAAAATTAGAATACACACACAAAAGGACATTAGAGTTACAAAGTGAGCTGAGTCACAAGAAGCAAGTTTAACTTAGCCTATTTTGCCCCTTTCCTTTCTTTGTATAGGCAACAAATGCTGAGTTCCAGATTCCACTGGGCTGTGTTGTGGGGCAGGGGATTAATCTCATCATTTTAGCCTGTTATGCTATTTCAGCCCATTATACTATTTTATATTTCACTGTTTGACTGTTTCAGCCTTCTGCTAAACTGGTAAGGCCCATAGAATTAAAGCTCTTACAGAAGAGTTGGCTGGACAATCTAGACAGGCCACTAGTATGACGCTGCTGTGTCCAGCTGTTTAGGGCAGAGCTTTCCAAACTGTGTGTCGGGACACGTTAGTGTGTCGGCTGCAGTGTCTGTGTGTGTCACGGCTGCTGCTGCCTCCGAGCCCTGCCAGGATTCCACGCAGGTCCTAGTGCCTGCCTTGTGCCTTGCTGCCTCCAAACCAGCTGTGATTCCGCGCAGGTCCCAGTGCCTGCCTTGTGCCCTGCTGTAAGAGTGTGTCGCAAAATGATGCATGTCTAAAAAGTGTGTCACCAACATGAAAAGTTTGGAAAGCTCTGGTTTAGGGAGACAACAGCAGAATGAGGACAGACAAGGCTGGTCAGGATCAAAGGGGAAGATGCATGCCCACATCAGCATGAAACAGCCACTAAACCCCATTTGAACTGGTATCAGTGTCACAGGATGCGAAGAGTAACAATTTTTACATTGTGGTTGTCATTAAGTACTGCTAATTTAAGAGAGGAAGTGCTCTATTAACCCCAGTACAGCTGAGTCTTACTCCTTGTCTGGGGATGAGATGAAGGCAGTGTTGTAGGGGCACAGCAGGGAAAAGGACATTGCCAGGGCATGATGGTACCATGGTTAGTTGCAACTGGAAAAAGGCCCTATGAACGGGTGGGGCAGCAGTTGAGAGCTAGTACAGTTCTGACACCCATCTTATAGACAGAGGACTTTCACAAATGTCCAGTGCTGTTTGTATTTCCTAAATGAACCAGTGAGATACTTTTTTGCCATTATTCTGGCAATATATAATTGATCTTTGTCATATGTGTATTAGGCATGTTTTTCTCTCCACACTTGGCTTATGAAGATTGGCTGGTATTGGTGCCTGTCCATGCTTCTAGGTTGTCCAGTGGTTATCTTTTTTCAGCCTTTCATAAGGAATACGGTTAAAAAGAGAAAGACCAGGGCCTTGTCAGGGACATCCAGTGAGGCATAAGGCTTCTTCTTTTCTTCTTAGCCTGGCAGATGATAAAGCAGGTCTGCCGCATCAGTGCGCCAAAAGTAAACGATGGGAAGTGCTGCGTAGCTGTGCCACCAGAACCCCGCCTCCATGACATGACCAGGGGCAGACTGCCTCCATTTCTCCTCACAAGTCCCAGCAACCTGTGACATCACAGGACTTCTGGTTTTGTGACCCAAAGTCCTGCCTATGAGATGGCTGACCATGCAAGTTAGCGCCTTGTCAGTGTGCCATGAGATGAAAAAGATTGAAAACCACTGTGATAAAGTATCAACGTGTGGCTTACTGGCCTGTAATGGCTGAATAGAAATGGGCCGGTCATGCTAAAGCATTCACATTTTTAGAATAATTGGAGCTTTAGTAGCTGATACGTTTAGGTATATTTCTACTCGTCTTCATAAGCATATCTCAGTAGGATCAGGGAAAACCATCATCACATGCTTGTGATAAACTCAGAATGAAAGAATGGAATGCCAAAATATTGTCTTGGCCTAATAGTAACTATTTTTTGTGATTGCTACCAGCTCTCCTCAACTCCTCATTTGGATCCATTTATATATGTTATTTGCAGAAGATTTTGCAAGGTTTTTATTTTTTGTTTTGCTCAGGATCATTCATAGGGGTCATCTTAGCTATGAATTTATGTGACCCATCTTGGTAACTCTGGGCTGCTTTCAGGTATTGTCATTCCTTGGCTTTCTTTTGTCAGTAACAGGTTGTAACCTGCACAACCAATTTGACTTGTTTAAGGAAACTTGTTGCAGTGTTTCCCTAAACTTGCATGCTCAGGTTTAGAGTTGGTAGCTGCTCATCTGGCACTAAACCTGAGAAGTACAATACTTTGCATGCTTTGAGGATTCAGTTAAGCTTGCAATAAATTAAATCCCAAATCTGAGCACAGTAATGCTATAAACCTTACAATTAAAATGGCAATGGTAGCCTTGAAAATGAACCATTTGCCACTGGATTTGTGGTGGCATAGTATTATATGGTTTAAGTTGCTAACTGAGTTCCAAATCCATAATGTATCACTGCTTCGTTTCAGGACTGAATGGACAGCGTGCATTTGTGAATTTAGTTCGCTACTCAATTATTTCTATGTATTATTAAAAGAAGATAGTATATAAGTTCCATAAATAAATACAATTTTGGTCTATTGCAGAAAGACATTACATCACTGTTTTCTGTGGGAGCTGAGGTGTGGAAAGATATGAGACAGGGGCATCCTTTGAGATGTCTGTCTACTGTGTTGGCCTCCGGTTCAAGCCTGGTGTCAACACATAGCAACCATGGACAGCTGCCAAACACCCCATCATTACCGTATGGCAGTGCTCAGTGCTGATGCTTTCTGTAGCCACCTCTCATTAATAAATATTTCACCCCAGAACAGCGACATGTACCTGCTTTTTTAGTATTGTAAAATACCCCTGGATGATGCTACCTTGAGATACCATGGGAAATTAAAATGACTTGTAAGAGTATAGTTTTGACTTCTCAAGAGAGAAGAAATCTCACCAGGATGCTTGCCAAGGATTGTCTCAAACCTGAAACCAGTCTAGCTTTTTTGTTTTTCAGGTGTTGTTTTGAAAGAAACATGTAGTTCTATGCTGAATCCTTAATTTGATGCTATCTGTGTTCTCCAGGTGAAAACAAGTAAAAATATAAAAAACATTAAGGATATTCAATCCAAAAGATGTATATAGATTTCCATCCTTAAATCCTATTACTTAGATCAGGGGTCTGCAACCTGTGGTCCGGGGCCCACTGGTGGGTCGCGGGCTGTTAGGAAGTGGGCCGCAGGGTGAGCCGGAGCAGCTGATTGGTGGGGGCCTGGAAGGGGAAACACCTCCACCTATCAGCGCCCGGCAAAGAAGGGTGGAGGCGGGCTGAGGAGCACCCCTGCCAATCAGCCTCCGCTCACGCCGGCAGCGTGTGCGCGCACATGCGGCGAGGCTTTTCGCCTCCCTGCCGCTCAGTGCAGCGTTTTTTCCTGGCATCAAGGGCATTTTTGGGGTCCCCTGAGCCTGCCCTTTCAAAGGGGCACCCCGTCGCGGACTATTCCTCCCCCCAAGCCCACCGCCCCAGGGTGGAAAATCCCCACGCCGATCAGCTGTGCGGTGGGGAAGCGGAGGCGCACTCCCGGTAGGGGCCGAAAAAACCGCAGGGAGCAAAAGTGGGGGGAGGAAAAGTCCACCCCGCTGGGGTTCCCCTTCAAAAGGGCAGGCTCCGGGGACCCCGAAAATGCCCTTGGTGTCAGGAAAAAACGCTGCATGGCCTGCAAACCCCTCCCCCCATCCGTCTGATTGGCTGCCGCCCGCAAACCCCGCCCCCATCCATCCAATTGGCTGCTGCCCACAAACCCCGCCCCCGATCCATGGAAAAATTTTTCCGAGGGAAGTGGCCCCTGGTGCCAAAAAGGTTGCTGACCCCTGACTTAGATGATGTTTCTGAACATTATTATTATTAATAATGATTATTATTTATTATTATCCTTATTGTATCAATTATTATTTTATTCTGCGCTTAATTATAAACACAGAATAAACAAAAAACCCTATGATTATTGGAAGTGGTTTGCCTGTTTGTGCAGCCTACAAACAGAAATGGTCAGGATGGCTTACTATACGATGTAACTGACTATACACAGCATGTGTTCATAATTTCCAGTCCCTATCTCTATTGTCTTGTTTTAACGTAATCTAAAGCTTCTGAACTTTGAAATCAATCGTACATGTAATTATTTGCAGTAGTTTAACCAAAGATTTACCAGAACATGGGTGTTGCTGACTAATTTAGAATTTGCAGTTCAGATATCAAAGAGGAGAAGACTCCAGGATAATTACAATTAATAATAAGAGTTTATTAATGAAAACCCAGTACTAACAGCATTGGAGGGATTCTTCCTGCAACTCTCTCAGTGAGCCAAAGTATACGATGGACAGGACATTCCATGGAATCAACACAAAAAGGGTTGGCTTTTTTTGGGCAAGTATTATAGCCCTACAACCTCTCTCCCAACCTTCCTTAATTTAGGCACCATCAAGGGAGGGTTACATATTAATGAGGATTATGTGTCTAGCAGGTATTGGGTGCCAGCTAACACAAAAGAGGGAAATAATTATCTAATTAGGGTTAGAGCAGGAAAGTTGTTATCTCACAACTTGGGAGAGTAAATAGGAAGAGCTAGCTTGTCTAAACAGCCTCTCTTCCAGGTGTTAATTAAAACATGCAGGTCAGTAACAGGACAATGGGTAACTATAATAAAACTATCTTTGGACAGTTTGTTCAGTTAATATATCAATAGGTATAAACCAGGGTTTCTCTTATTTTGCAGTGCTGCAACCTTCTCCTTAATGACAAATGAACCCATGTATCTACCTACCCTATGAGCAAAGCCAATGATTTCATAGAGGCTGAGGCTGGGCACCCCCTCATGTCCTGCTGTGCTGCCTCATGGTGACTGAGTGGTAGTGTTCCAGGAAGGGATGAGCAAAGAATACTGGGACTGTGCAGGTAGTCCTCAACTTACGACCATTCGTTTAGCAACCGTTCAAAGTTATGACAGCGCTGGAAAAAGTGACGTATGATCGGTCCTCGCATTTACGACCATCATAGCGTCCCCACAGTCACGTGATCGTGATCTGGGTGCTTGGCTATTGTTGTGCATTTACGACAGTTGCAGTGTCCTGCAGTCACGTGATCACCATTTGCAACCTTCCCAGACGGCTTCCAACAAGCAAAGACAGTGGGGAAACCAGCAGGGAAGGTCGCAAGTCACAGTCACGTGATATCTCCCTTTATGACTGTGGTGATTCACTTAATGAACATGGCAAAACAGTCATAAAATCAGGTGTGGTCACATGATGCCTCACTTAACAACCGCACCACTTAACGATGAATTTTATGGTCCCTATTGTGGTCGTAAGTTGAGGATTACCTGTACACCAGGAGAGAATATACTCCCAGCAGGATGACCCAATGTGTGAAAGTCATCCCAGTTGGCCAGTTAAAGCAAGCAGGCACCTCTAGTGGACAGCAGTGATATAGGAAGATGCTGGAGGTGGATGATCACCTTAGTGACAACAGCAAAGTCCTTATTTCACACTGTGTAGCAATGGTAAACCACTCCAAGAGAACCACATGGATAGACAAGATAAAGTAATTGACAATATAATGCTGGATGATGGGCCCTTCAGATTGGGTGGCACTCAGCATGCTACTAAGGAAAACTGAGGATCTTTTGATATAGTAATGATGTTTGTGACATGGCTAGATTAAAGTCTTTGGGACTTCTAGTTGTGATGTTGCCACATAGGAAAGGAAAATCCAAAACTGCAAGGATAGAATTACAGTGGGAACATGGAACATAAGAAGCATGAACATGGAAGAGCTCAACACAGTGAAACATGAAATGAAACCACTACAAATTGACATCTTAGGCACCAGCAAATTGAAATAGGTAGGAATTGGACAGTTTCAGTCAGAAGACCACACTGTTTACTACTCAGGATACAAAAAACAAAGAAGGAAAGGCATTGCTTTCTTAGGAAGGACATACAGTAGCAAAGATAATGCTTGGATACAATGCAGTCAGTGACTGAATAATATCAATTAGATTTCATGGACAACCCTTTAATATGATGGTTATCCAAGTTAATGCTCCAACATCTGATACAGAAGAAGAGGAGGTTGATGAGTTTTATGGTCAAATTCAGTTTGACAGGAATAGAACATGCAAGCACAACAATGTATTGTTTGTGGTTGGAGACTGGAAAGCCAAAGTTGGAAATAGGAGGAGGAAAAGTTAGTTGGACTGTATAGTCTAGGAAGCAGGAGAATGAATGATCAATTTCTGCCAAACCAATTATTTTGTCATTGCTGGTGCAGTATTCAAACAACCAAAATGACATCTGTGTACATGGACATCACCAGATGGAATACACAAAAATCAGATTGACTATCTTGTTGGTACAAGGAGGTGGAAAAGCTTAGTTACAGCAGAAAAAATGTAGGTAGGAGCTGACGGTGGAACAGATCATGAACTGCTTATGTGCAAGTTCCAAGTCTTCTAAGTGGAAGAACAAAACCAACCAGTTTATACAATATGATCTTGTCCATATACCAACCATTTTCAAAGAGAATCTCAGGAATCACTTTGAAGTCATGAACCTCATTGATAAAGAACAAGATGAACACTGGAATGAAATCAAATAAGTTGTTAATGATGAATGTGAAAAGAGACTGCTAAAGACCAAGAAACCAAAGAAACCAAATAATTATATTTAAATTTCCACAGGCACATCACTATGCTCCAGATCTTCCCTTACTCTGTGTGGTAAATAATTCATCCCTGGGCATGCATACCATGTATGCCTGGGGTTGGAGATCTACCAGAATGTGCTCCTATTTTGCCCAGACAAGCACCAGTCTTGATAGAGTTGGAGCAAATTCTGGCAGCATCCCTGCTATAAATATGCAGCACCCAAACATTTCTTCTTGTTGTTGTTCAGTCGTTTAGTCGTGTCCGACTCTTCGTGACCTCATGGACCATAGCACGCCAGGCCTTCCTGTCCTCCACTGTCTCTTGGAGTTTATTCAAATTCATGTTCGTTACATCGGTGATGCTATCTAACCATCTCATCCTCTGCCGTCCCCTTCTCCTTTTGCCTTCAGTCTTTCCCAGCATCAGGGTCTTTTCCAGTGACTCCTCTCTTCGCATTAGGTGGCCAAAGTATTTGAGCTTCAGCTTCAGTATCTGTCCTTCCAATGAGCAGTCAGGGTTGATTTCTGACCCCTCTCAAATTTGCTCATGAACCCCAGGGGTCATGCTCCACAGTTTGAGAACCCCTAAGTGAAATTAATAAAATGTGCTCCCTGCTACAAAGACTACTAATGTCACTTGTGATGATTCTAGATTCAGGAGGACTCGCAGAGTGCAAGTTTGATACTTTAGACTTCTCCAGGAAAGGTTTAACATTACTCAGTTGGAAAGACAAACCATCTAGTAACAGTACTGCCATTTTGTCTTGTCTGGATTGAATCAATTCAAGCAGACCTAGAACTGTAGTGATTGCAGTTCTGTAGAACCAATATGCACCCTCCATTCTTAGAGCTTTTTCAGTTTATGTCTCTTTTTTTCTGTTCTGTTTCTGCACCTTATCAGTCTTAACCAATCTTGAAAAAGCTAAGTCATGTGGCCCTGGTTAGTACTTGGATCGGAGACTATCAGGAAATCCCTGAGCTATAAACTAGATTAGAAAAATTAAAGAAGAAGCAGAAAACAATAAACCACCTACGTATTGTGGCCAAGAAAACAACTTGGATGTGTCTATTTTTTCCGTTTAAGGTAAAGTAAAGGTTCCCCCCGCACTTGATGGCTAATCAAGTAAAAAGTGACTGACCCACTTTTTCCAACTTTTTCATGATATTTGTAGTGGATCTGTATACATGCTGTCTTTACGAGCAAGGAGGGAGTTTGTTACCATCAGTAGATGATGTTGTTCCTAAAGCATGCGGAAAAGAAAAAGGCAGGGCCAGGTTATCTATTGAAGAATGGTGTTCTTAGATTCAAATCCTCTTCCCACGCACTTCACCTCAAGATATGTGAGTGTGGTTGTTCTATCACGTTAGGTCTTGCTTGTTCTGGGGCTGTTTCTGCTCTTATCTCATCCTACCCAGAAAAATTTTGTTGACAAGAGGTGAGTCACATTTTAATTGGGTAGGAGAGACTATTTACCTTGGAGAATATGCTTCCTGGGTAAGATAACATTGGAGGGACTCAAGAAAGGTTTTTCACCATACCTTCCCCAGTGTAAATTGCCCCATCAGGTTTTTGAATCACAAATACTGGTTTGTATTTGTCTCAAGCCAAATGAGTGCCTGGTTTGTGGTTTAAGACTTAAGGAACCCTGCTCTTGCATATTCTAAGAAAAGAGGCAGCACCTCATGAAGAGAAGTAGGAAAGTCTGAGTTAAACATCATGTCATTGGCATCTCTTTTTATATACTTATTCTTCCTTATGTACAGTATATGCCGGAATAGCCTTTCTTTGCAAACAGCCTGTTTTTCTGTCATGTCAGCTCCCCAGATTTTTATGTGGTAGTATGCACATTTAGGTAGACATGCACAGGTCTTTTTATAGCCATCAACACAGTCACCCTGATTTTCAGCTAGAAATTAGTCTACAGCAGTGTTTTTCAAACTTGGCAACTTCAAGATGTGTGGACTGGGGAATTTTGGGAGTTGAAGTCCACACATCTTAAAGTTGCCAAGTTTGAAAGACACTGGTCTACAGAGTTAATGCAACTTTTGTGGAGCTGAGGACTGAAGTTGGCTTTTAAGTAGGCTGACCATATTTCCTTGAGACAAAAACAGGACATTGGGGTGGCAAAACGGGACGGGGTCTTATGTAATATTCCGTATTCATGAAAAAGACGGTCCCCACCCCCTGGTCCGTGCAATTGGCTCCCACCTGCAAACCCCACCCCTGGTCCGCGCGATTGGCTCCTGCCTGCAAACCCCGCCCCCGGTCCGCGCGATTGGCTCCCACCTGCAAACCCCGCCCCCGGTCCGCGCGATTGGCTCCCACCTGCAAACCCCGCCCCCGGTCCGCACGATTGGCTCCCACCTGCAAACCCCACCCCTGGTCCGCGCGATTGGCTCCTGCCTGCAAACCCTGCCCCCGGTCCACACGATTGGCTCCCGCCTGCAAACCCCGTCCCCAGTCAGCGTGATTGGCTCCCACCTGCAAACCCTGCCCCCCGGTCCGTGCGATTGGCTCCCACCTGCAAACCCATCCCCCAGTCCGCCCTCCACTCTGCCTCTCTGCCCTCCTTTGCCACGCGCTGATAGGCGGGAGGGGTTCCTCTTCCAGGCTGCCTCCAATCAGCAGCTCCGGCTCGGATCCTCCTTCCGTGCCATTCATGCCAGGTTTAAAAAACGGGACAAAATTGAGATTTTTATCAAAACGGTGGGACGGTTGAAAAATGCTAAAAAAACGGGACTGTCCCGTTCAAAACAGGATGTATGGTCAGCCTACTTTTAAGTAGTCTGCTTAAGGCTCCAAAAATTATGTGACACCAGGACAAAGAACTGAGCAGGACCATGATAAAATCTAAATGTAAATATTGAACCGCAATTAAACTAATCCAGTATAGTCCAAATAATTACTTCATGTGAGTTTAATAATTTTTCCTTTTTGTCACATTAAAAATTACAATTCAGAGGCAACTTTTGGAGGGGTTCTGAAGATTATACCCAAGGTTTTTGAAAGTATATGTTTTGTACCCCAAGAAGCTGGATTTGTGTGGAAATAACTATGATATGATTTTAATTTCATTAGGATTTGAATTGTGATCTGTCTCAAAGGGAAGACAAAGGCTTCAAGAAAAGTAGACTTTGCATCAGGAGTTTTGTCAAAAAAATGCTGTTTATTCCTAATCTGAGCATAATTTAAATTCCTTCCTTTTTTTGAACTATGCTTTCATTTTGTTAGAATGGGTAGAGATGTCCCATTCCTAAACACTCAACTTTCAAATTGGGATTGATTCTTTCTTTCTTTCTTTCTTTCTTTCTTTCTTTCTTTCTTTCTTTCTTTCTTTCTTTCTTTCTTCTTTCTTTCTTTCTTTCTTTCTTTCTTTCTTTCTTTCCTTTCTTTCTTTCTTTCCTTTCTTTCTTTCTTTCTTTCTTTCTTTCTTTCTTTCTTTCTTTCTTTCTTTCTTTCTTTCTTTCTTTCAAGACCAAATTTAAAAGAAGACAGTATTACAACATATCAAATATAAAACAACAATATAAAATAAAAAATAAACTTAAAAAAGCCCAAAGCAATTAGTAGTAAAAGGGAGATCTCCTTTACAACTTACCTTAACTTGCATGGTGATATCTGAATGCAGGGATATTATCAATTTAAGAAGGCAACAATCAGTCAGTGTTGTGGCTGTTTTTTTCCAGAGTCTCTCATGTGGTGTAGAGTCTTCCCCAAGACAGCCTTTATGTCTGTGAAAGTGACATAAAGGCCACTTTTGGGAAGGCTATAATATTTTCTTGGCTAGATGGTGTAATACTGTGCATAGGTCCATCGTTGAATGACCATGTCTAAACCCTGCCTGCTCTGGGGCCAGGATGTTCTCTGAAAGCATCCAGTCAAGAACTTTATGATATAAAAACCTGGCATATAATTTATGAATTACAGATAAAAGTCTGATAGGATGATAGATTGTGGGGTCAGACCTGTCCCCTTTTTTGTATATGATGATGGAATACAGCCGCTCTTTTGGAATCTGGAAAGAGTTATTTACAGCAGTGAAGAGGGGGGCTAGCACAGATGCCCACCAGGTGGGATGATATGTTTCTAAAAGATGAAAGTATGAGGCTCTCTAATTTGATTTTCATTGATGCGTTTAAGGTTACTGACATCCAGACAAGATCAGAGATCATTGTTGTTCAGTTGTTTAGTCATGTCCGACTCTTCGTGACCTCATGGACCATAGCACGCCAGGCCTTCCTGTCCTCCACTGTCTCCCGGAGTTTACTCAAGTTCATGTTCGTTACATCGGTGATGCTATCTAACCATCTCATCCTCTGCCGTCCCCTTCTCCTTTTGCCGTCAGTCTTTCCCAGCATCAGGGTCTTTTCCAGTGAGTCCTCTCTTCGCATTAGGTGGCCAAAGTATTTGAGCTTCAGCTTCAGCATCTGTCCTTCCAATGAGCAGTCAGGGTTGATTTCCTTTAGGATTCACTGGTTTGACCTCCTTGCAGTCCAAGGGACTCTCAAGAGTCTTCTCCAACACCACAGTTCGAAAGCATCAATTCTTCGGCGCTCAGCCTTCCTTATGGTCCAACTCTCACAGCCATACATTACTACTGGGAAAACCATAGCTTTAATTATACGGACCTTTGTTGGCAAGGTGATGTCTCTGCTTTTTAATATGCTGTCTAGGTTTGCTATAGCTTTCCTCCCAAGGAGCAAGCGTCTTTTAATTTCATGGCTGCAGTCACCGTCTGCGGTGATCTTGGAGCCCAAGAAAATAAAATCTGTCACTGCTTCCATTTCTTCCCCTTCTATTTGCCAGGAAGTGATGGGGCCAGATGCCATGATCTGAGTTTTTTTAATGTTGAGTTTCAAGCCAGCTTTTGCACTCTCCTCTTTCACCCTCATCAAGAGGCTCTTTAGTTCCTCTTCACTTTCTGCCATTAGGGTGGTATCATCTGCATATCTGAGGTTGTTGATATTTCTCCTGGCAATCTTAACTCCGGCTTGTGATTCATCCAGCCCGGCATTTCTCATGATGTACTCTGCATATAAGTTAAATAAGCAGGGTGATAATATACAGCCTTGTCGTACTCCTTTCCCAATTTTGAACCAGTCGGTTGTTCCATGTCTGGTTCTAACTGTTGCTTCTTGACCCGCATACAGGTTTCTCAGGAGACAGGTAAGGTGGTCTGGTACTCCCATCTCTAAGAATTTGCCACAGTTTGTTGTGATCCATACAATCAAAGGCTTTAGCGTAGTCAATGAAGCAGAAGTAGATGTTTTTCTGGAACTCTCTTGCTTTTTCCATGATCCAGAGAATGTTGGCAATCTGATCTCTAGTTCCTCTGCCTCTTCGAAACCCAGCTTGCACTTCTGGTAGTTCTCGGTTCACATACTTCTGAAGCCTAGCTTGTAGGATTTTGAGCATAACCTTGCTAGCATGTGAAATGAGCACAATTGTATGGTAGTTTGAACATTATTTGGCATTGCCCTTCTTTGGAATTGGAACGTAAACTGACCTTTTCCAATCCTGTGGCCACTGTTGAGTTTTCCAAATTTGTTGGCATATTGAGTGCAGCACTTTAACAGCATCATCTTTTAGGATTTTAAATAGCTATTTAAATAGAATCAGAGATCATAGAATCATAGAATCATAGAAACATAGAGTTGGAAGGGACCTTGGAGGTCTTCTAGTCCAACCCCCTGCCCAAGGCAGGAATCCTCATACCATCTCTGACAAATGGTTGTCCAATCTTTTCCTGAAAACCTTGAAGAACCTTGAAAAACTAGAGATCTTAGACTCAAGTCATCACAAGGGTTGCATGAAGACTTGTTCATTAACCCAAGACTCGCAGTACTGAAGCCTTTTCATATAAATATCTCTGGTGAGCCAGAAATGAAGAAAATGAGGAGTATTAATAGTATGCTATTAAACATAAACGTAAATGTAAACCATTTCTGTTTGCCCACTGATTTGGCAGTGTTTTTCATTAACCTGAATGCCAATATTGATGGAGTTGTTGTGGAATAGCAACATAAAACTCTTGAACCTCATTTCCTGAAATTTGGAGGATTTATCCTCTCAGGAGAAGCAACTATGACTGAAAATTATTTCCAATTCTGCCAAGAAATAAAGATGATATTAGCAGTTCTCTTCAAAGGAAAAAAGGTCAGGTTTTGTCTTCAGTTGGACATGAGAACCTCATAAGAGGCTATAATTTCTGCAAATTTTGGTCAGTTTCAGATTCCTTTTGATAAAAAGCAGGCCAAACATTAATTCTAAAAATATTACACGGGGGGGGGGGGGAACCAATTCTACTTAGTGTTTTTCAGTTATAGTTAATGGGGAAACACGGAGATTTGGGGGTTTAAATCAAGTTTAAGATTTGACTCTAACTTTATTTCACAGGGCTGTCATGGGTGGAAAGTGGCCAGCCTGGGGGAGAAACTGGAGCTTAACTGGCTTAAGCCTAGATAGGTAGGGATTTAAAAAAAAAACAAGTCCAGAAAGGGAGAAAGGGTTTGAATGTTCTCTCTCTGCCACCTCTTGTGATATCATTGCATGACTGTTTCACCCACTGGTGTTGGGAGCCATGTAAAGATTTCCTACCTCATTGGAACAAAGGATCACCATTACCGAAGGTGCCTCATTCTATGAAAGTGACCAAATGGCTGTGTTTGTACAACATTCTAAATTAGGCTAAAACAGGGTTGGGTAATTTGTGGCTCAGTACATTGTGGTTAAGTCCTTTAAGTCTTCATACATATTATGCTGCCTTAGCTTTTTGGTAATGCAAGAATGGAATAGCCAGATTGATCAACGTATTAAAGCAGAACAAACTGAAATAGCTATTTTGCAATATGCCTGAAAACTGTGAAAGTCTTGTTCCTGGTAAACTCTCCATTGAACCAAGTTTGGCTTCTAATGATTGCATGGACACATCCATATTAGGGCTACCAGATCTGGGCTGTAAACACCCAGGTGACCACTAAATGGCTGCAAAGAGATGCAGGAAACTTTAACTCTTTGCTGTCATCTAGTGGTTACCCAGCTGTTTGCAGCATAGATCTAGTAATCCTAGTTCATTGTTATTTTCTTAGCAATAGTATGGAAGTGGTTTTCTGTTGCTGTCTTCAGGACTTTTTTACATCCCAGTCTACTCTGCAGACCTGGTTTTTCCTGGTGGTTTCTCATTCAAGTTATCATAACAAGTTATCATAACAGCATTCTGCGCGCATCATGCCGGCCACATGACCGCGGAAGCGTCTTCGGACAATGCTGGCTCTTCGGCTAAGAAACGGAGATGAGCACCGCCCCCTAGAGTCGGACACGATTGTGCAGGGGAAAACCTTTACCTTTTTACCTTCTCATTCAAGTACTAAACAGGCCCTATTTAGCTTTTAAGCCCAGACAGGATTGGCTTCCAATAATGCCACCTGCTATAACCTTTGTCCCTGTAGTGGCAACCTGCGGAAGACCTTTGTATTTCAAGGAGTTAGGTGGCATGTTTTGATTTTCCTTCCCCACACCTAGGAGATTAGAGTTTATTTTGAGTTATACTGATGTTTAATTGGCTTGTTTTTATTTCTGCTTGGCATGGGAAGTGGGGGGAGAGAAAACCCCCAGCTTGTTAAGTTTAAGCGTAAGTTCACTCCTCCAGCCACCCCTCTAGCGGCTTGGAATGGGGGGGAGGATGATAAGAAATTGTTTATGCTTAGGCACTGGCTTATCTGATGGTCTCCCAGGCTATTGGAATGATGTCATAGACAGGTGCCCGGCCCCATAAGGAATCCCAGTCAAGGTCAGTCTGGGCTTGGTCACGGGGTTTGGAAGCCAGGCTTTGATAAAAACCTTGGGATTGTCTTTGGAGTTTTGGGAGTCCACACAGGCCTGAGTGCTGGGTGCTGTGAAAATTGCCACCTTGGGGTATCTCCACTGTCCTTATTAGGGGGCTCCTGGCAGCCTATAGGAGATTAGGTATTACCTTGTTTGGTATGTATGTATGTATGTATGTATGTATGTATGTATGTATGTATGTATTTCTATATGCTCTGCTTGTTATGCTTTGTGTAATCTGTGTAATCTGTGTTTCTGTTTGACTTTGTTTGCTTAAGTTTATAATAAAGCTTTAAGTTTCTTTATCCACTGGCGTGCTATTATCTCTGGATCTAAAAGAACCAATTGCCCTAGCCCCTGATCTTTTTTTTTTTTTTTTTTATAAGTTTTATTAATTTTAAAATACACATTAAAAGCTAATACAAAAGAAAAGAAATAGAAATACAAAGTAAGAAAAGGGAAAAGAAAAAGTGAAGTCAAAAAATAACAAACAAGAAAAAATATAGAAAATAGATGTCCTCCAATTTATCCTTGAACTTTAAGTACAACAATTAACTTTAAATGTTAGTCCTTAATACAATATACAGAAACTTTTCTTTGTCATATACCCTTTGATTTCTCTAATCCAATCTTCTGTTCTTCATATAGATTTCGCCTTTCTTGATATCTTCCAACAATCCATCTCTGGTTTCTACTCCTTAGAATAGTAATCAAATGTTCGTTGTTGCATCAATTAAATGTTTTCCATTTGCTCTTTCCATTTTTACATCTATATTTATATCTTCAATAAAGTCCAATTAGTATAGCAAATAAAGGCCTTATCTACGTCTAATAAAATACAGTATATTCTGTTCATGTTATAACTATATATTCCATTAATACATAATCTAACATATTACATAACATAATACATAATATAGCAAAAATACAAAACCTAACATAACATATAACCTAATACATACAACATATTCTTGTAATAACCTACATTCTAATTCCATCTCAACATCTCATTGTCTTCTCATAAATGTGTCTCCAGAAAGAGTAATATATAATATCAACATATTTATTTATAATCTTGTATCTTACACTTAAAATATCATGTTTTTATGCATCTGTATATTTCTCATATCTGTGCTTACTCTGTGTACAATAACAAATCCACATTTTCATTCACCTTGCATTCCAAATCAATATCAATAAATCTCCTGTTTAGGTTATGCCAATATCACAATATGCAACTTGTTTATTTCTGTAACTCATGTGGGATATCAAAGTGTTTATTTTGCCATATCTATCAATTTGCATATTAAAATCTTCCTGTCTCAGCTGCCACAATGTATTTATGCCCAAACATTTAATAGACCACTTCCTGTAAGATATCATAATCTTCTTCTGTACCAATACATTCAAAGTCCTCTTTCCCTGTTTCTCTACTGGTTCGAAAGATCTTTCCTCTGTTTCTAAATCTGTCCCTTGTACCTTCTGTTCCTGAGCCACCAAAACTATTAATATACGTTCTATGGATTTCTTAATTTGCAAAAAATTTTTGCTGGTTTCTTCCTTAAAATCCTGAAGTACTGTGAGAGAGGCCATTATTTATTGTTCAAAGCGTAATCAACTGCCGTAGACAAAACAAAAAAAAATTCTCAGGGAGCAAGGAACAGCTGTTCTATTATTTATCAATAATGTCTATTTCTTTAAGTAAGAAAAGCTTTTAAAGTAAGAGATGAAAAAATTCCACAGAGCAGTATTTCAAACAGTTTGTAAAGGGAAAGATGAAAGTATATTCCAAATGAAAAATAGTCCTTTCTAAAAAAAAATAGAAAAGGAGAAAAAAAAAGGTAGAGAGGCACACACTCTCCACACTTTATTCTTTATTCTTCTTTATTCTTCAGGCTGCAAGCCGCTTAACCCAAACAAACAATTTCTCAAAAGTCAGTAAGTTTGTCGAGTGAGAAATACCAACAAAGTCTCTTAAGTCCCAATTTCTCTGATACAAAAGAAAGGCAGAAAAATACAAAACTTGTTCACTATGTTGCCAAAATAAAATCTATCAAACTTCCACCAAAATTAATTATAGCAAAGAAAACACAAAATTAGCCAACACCTTGAACGAACGAAGTCCAAAGATAAATTTTAGAATAATAAAAATATACTAATCTAAAAAGAAAACTAATATAAGGTGATCTAAAAGCTGGCTGTCACTCTTGTGTCTCCCAAGAGACTTACTGTTCTCTGCAGAGCTAGAATCCTCTTTCGGCCATTTCATTGCAACCCCCGTTCTTCTCCGCGGTGGAAACAACAAAGAAAAACAGGAGTGAGCAATTCCAATGGCTCTGTGAGCAATCTTCTGGTTCCCCCTTCTCCAGGGGGAAACTTCAGAGGTCCGTAGACCCCTGCAAACAAGATAGAAAGTTAGCCAGGTCTCAGAGCTCAGAGCTCTGAGAAACTCTGACTTGTCGAGCTGCCAGCCAGGCTTGGAGTCGCCCTAGCCCCTGATCAAGGCGCTTGGACTCTTGGCAACACAGTCCCTAGAGCTAAATATGCCAGTAATGATGTTAATGGATTATACAAATGGAAGAAACTTCTTTTTATCCAACTTCTCCTGTTCTTGTCAGTTGATAAAAAGACAGAATTCTAAAAGTGAAACATAAGCACATTCTTGGATGAGATGGTTATCAACTGAACTTAGAATTCAAACACCTCAGCCAAATATTGAAGACATGATTGCTTAAGAGCTTTAAAATGAGATATTAATACATAAGGCACCTAAACAAGTGTTGATACCTGATTGTCAGATGTATAACTGGAAGTGGGCTTTTCTTCAGAGGGATCTGCAGTAGAGTTAAAGTCCAGTACAGTTATTCAGAAAGGAGGAAGGCTCCTTACAAACTAATAAGCTACCCCCACCCATGTTGCTTAAATTATATTATTTTCCTCTTGACATCACTGCATACAGTTGTATGGGGCACTGTACTTGTATGGCTTCCATTCAAAGAAGAACTCTGCACTGTCCTTGCTTGTGTGAGGATCATGAACAATGGCATCCCCGAAGTCTTTGTGGACATGAATGTGGTGGTTCAGAAAGGGATGTCCTCATTCATTCATTCATTCATTCATTCATTCATTCATTCATTCGACTTATATGACCGCCCATCTCCCCCCATGGGGAACTCTGGGCAGTTATTTGAAGGATGCTGGCAAGGAGGTGCCTTATGAGAAGTGCTCACATAATAAGTATTCTGTCTTTTGGAACACCTGAATATAATTGGTATTTTTGTTATGAGATACTTTTTCCTCCAACAGATAATTGCAGTGAATGAAAAATAAGCTTTTTTCCTTGTAATGAAAATGCCCTGTTTTAACTTAGCTGTCAACATTTAACATGCCACCTCCTTTGGCATGTGCCAACACCCAGCTTTGTTCAACAAAGGCACACCCCACTGTCCAGATTGTATATCTCAGGCTCTTATTGCCTGTTGTAAAATCCCTGTACAGTACAATCCCCGTAAGTAAACAAATACATAGACACATGGAAAAAAGAGCATGTGTTTCCCTACTTATAAGTAGGCCACTGGAAATTTCTCTACCTGTGTTTAGCAAGTCTGGGATCCTTAAAAGTGGTGGTATTGTTAGGAGAAGCACCAATAAAACTGAATTAAACGAAGCTGAACCTTATTATTTCAGTGGTATTGTTTCTAATATGATTATATACAGAACATAGTAATATATTCAAAATGAATGGCACTTTGAAGTCCTTTCTCTGATTCTTTCAAAAAGTACGGCATTTGAATTAATCTGCAAAACGAAGTGGTAAATACAGGGAAGTATAAGAACATGATAACAAATTGTATATGGATATGGGAAACTGGGTCTCAAATCTAATCACACTGATATATTTCTGTAAGATATTGATTGTGTACAAACAATATGCTTAACAAAATCAGTTGAATTCCTAGCAGTTGCATTTTTACAATGCTTAAGCTTGATTAGAATTAAGCTTGCTTAGAGGATTTTTTTTGTAGTTTTGCAAGATAGGTGCATCAAGCCTATTTGATTAGTTTATGGTTCACTGTATTATGCAAACCCAGAAGATGGGTTAATTCAGTCATCAGCTTATCTCATTACCTAGTTGTGTAGTCAGTGACCTGACCCTCTTAATGCTATTCTTTTCTATGCTAACAGAACTGTGACAGAATGGAGTAGGTAAAGACAATCTGCCACTTTACCTCCTAGATGAGATGGGTCACAAAGAGAGGGGAAGGCGGAGTTGAAATGGACTAAGAAGCTGACAAGAAGTTGGAGGAGAGTTGAAACTGGAGAAAGGGAGAGGAGGAGGAGGAGGAGGAGGAGGAGGAGGAGGCTACCAATCATATCTGAAATTAGGCAGTCTCAGGGTGCTGAAAAGGTCCAGGTTCCAGAGGGATTCAAGACCACCAAAGAGGAATTGTCATAAGTGTCACTATGCAAGGAAGACCTCACAGCATGGGATTTGTCTATTCTGTGAAATATGCAGAAAGAAAAGAAGACATAAGAAAGACAATCTAGGTGTTGCTAGGTGTAAAAGATTGCCAACTTAAGTTTTTACTAGAGTTTTTAATTAACTCTGGGGGAATTTAGTAGCAGCTACATTCAGTACTGTTGCTGGCAGAAAGATAGTTAATCTCTGAAATGATTATAGAGCAGTTAAGTCATAAAATAATTTACTACATCCCAAAGTTCCTGAAGGCAGACACAGAAGGTGGGGGGACTGTAGCCGTATTTTTATGCATTAGCTGAATTCTGTTTGTTTAGATATCTGAATTGAAAAGTCAATTATGTCAGAGAAACTAATGCCTTCCTACTCTTGATATGCTTAGAATAAAGAAAAGAAATTGGAATGGTTCACAGGAAACAAGCTTGCATGTTGTATCTTGTTTGATCTATCTTGAGATTTCACAAGAACAGTTCTTGTCATTTTCTTTCCAGCTTCTAAAGGTTAAGCTGCAGAGACATTTTAAGCAGATAAGTCTCGTGTAACTGGACTCTCTATGTCCAATGAATAGCATACTGCAATTTTCCCAATTTGGTACCTTCTAGTATGTTTCTACAATTTGCATTATCCCTAGGCAGCATGCTGGCTTGGAGGGTATGGTGGAAATTTTAGTTCTTTACATCAGAATGGCACCAGTTTGTGGAAGGCTAGTATTCTGGGTCTAAGAAGGACAGCCACAATCACACCTTCCTTTTGGCTTCTCAGGGGGATCTGATGGGCTGTTGTTGAAATACCTGCTAAAATAGGACTTGATCCAACACGTGGCAACATAACATTTTATTATTATTTTTTATTTTATATCCCGCCTTTATTATTTTTATAAATAACTCACAGACTCCTGGTTTGCTATTGGCTCCTTCCTAGGGCTGAGAGACAGGGACTGGCCCAAGGTCACCCAGCTGGCTTTCATGCCTAAGGCGGGACTAGAACTCACAGACTCCTGGTTTGCTATTGGCTCCTTCCTAGGGCTGAGAGACAGGGACTGGCCCAAGGTCACCCAGACGGCTTTCATGTCTAAGGCGGGACTAGAACTCTCAGTCTCCTGGTTTGTAGCCCGTTGCCTTAACCACTAGACCAATATTTTGCTGAAACACAGTGAACCTTAGAATTATCAGCTCTTCTCTAAGGATGTGAAAAAGTGGGAAAAAGAGAAGGATAACTGGTCATTAGTCTTTCCTCTTTTGTTTCTCATTATCATAAAAGCATTTTATGGGCTTGTGTAGGCTTGTACTGTTGAGTATGAAAATTCAGGGAGGTAGAAAAAATGCCAGCATGATTTTGTTTAAAAAGAAGAACAAGTTGAATTTTTCTCTGAGAAAAAAAAAAGAAATATCCCAGGGGTCATGAAAATTAAGCAGTGTAGGATGGCTAAGCAATAGGATTCTTCCCCTATTCCTAATAGTAATTAATTGGTTTTTTTTTTTAAAAAAACTCAATATTTAAAGCTTGTCCATCAGCCTCATGCCATTTTTCTTACACGTTCTAACCAAAAATTATTTTAAATAAAATATGCAATTAGTGAATCTAATTAGTGACAGAAAAATGTGCCTTTTTTCCATTCAGTGATACTCCAAAATATATTAGCATGATCTTCTAGACAGGGTAAAGGAGTTGAATGGTACATGGGCAGATTTTTTTGCCAAGAGTAGGGTGGAGAAAGGGAAGAGCATTTACCTGGACAATCCATGCAGAAGCTATATGAATTTTCCATTGGAGGAACTTAGGGCAGCAGCCTGATTTGAGCAACAAAATACACTTAAACCTGAATAGAGATGACAATCTGTGCTTAGAAAGACTTTTTCTCACCTAGCAACCTAGCCACTTGATCTTTGATGTAGCCGAAAGATCTGATACGTTTTTGTGTGTGCGTGTGCGTGTATTTAGTATTTATTCACCATGGGGAAAAAAGATCTTGGACAAAAAAGAGTTAAGTCTAGATGCTGTATGAATAACTCGCTTTTATTTACTCAGTGGAGAAAGCACATAACCCTTTGAATTTGATCAGGAAAGGGAACGTATTCAAAACTAGGCTTGATCCCTCTGCAATCCTTCAAGGCATTCTTTTCATTTCATGTGCCCCCTGAAGTGCCTGGACTTGTTGCTCACTTCTTTTTGAGAGGAAAAAATTATTGAGCCAAGGCATCAGGATAATGTGATCCAGAAAAATACAAGGCAGAACTACATATGAACATAGAGCAGCATGTCTGAGTTTCACTACAACAGGATTTTGTTAACAAGCTTCATAACAGTGAATCTTAGATTACATGAATAAGTCCTAAGCCTTTGATAGCCTTTAACTAGCATGCCTTCTAAATTTATGGGGATTATCAGTATCTCTAATGGGGATCTGATTGACTTAATGGTGGGCCTATTTTGGAAGTTGATGGAGATTTGTAACAGTACATAAACACTACACCTCTTCCGTACAAGCGTCCAGCTGTTTGATATTCAATTACCCTTTTAACTTTCATTTTTTGTGTTTCAGAAAAAGGCATGGCAGACCATAAAAACGATTGTCAGTCTGCCAGTCATCAGTCCCTTCAAAAAGCGGTATTCTTGGGTGCAGCTGGCTGGTCACACCGGTGAGAGCCTTCTTTCTTTTATTGGCCTACTATAGTAGAATGTAATTAACAATTACGAACAAATTACAAAGCTTTGAATCTGCCTACAGAACCCCATGCTTGAAAAAAATGGTCATGATCTGAGGCAGTCACTTATCTCTAAATGCTCAGATTATTTTGGGACAGTGAGCAAGAAAAGAGAGTGTTTTACATTATTCCCGATTTTTAGAAATCCGTATCGGATTTTGAGAATTAACAACCATGCACGTTTAAATAAATAAATAAATAAATAAATAAATAAATAAATAAACGTAAATAAAGATGGGACCTTATTAAGTGATTAGATAGGTCAGTAAATCCTGCAGCTGGATTATGAGCTATTTGGGATTATGGAGGCGTTCCAGTGTGACTCTGAAATCCCACAAGAAGCTTGAAACGTCAGATTTCCAAACACCATGTTTTCTTGCCTTTATTAATGCAAAAGCAACAATAAAAACTCTCTCCAAATTCACCATGATTTAATTGGCATGTGATTGGCATGTGATTTAAAAAGATAATATGTTTTACTCTAGTCCATCTTTTGATTATCCAAAGACGGCTCATGCTTTGAATTTAAAATTTGTAGAGATTACAGAGTTGTTTTTGCCAGCTTCTGGGGTAGGAGTTGGGGGATTTGGCACACATGCTAACATGATGGCTACCTTTTCTCAACAAATAGTTTTGAATTGATTCAAAATATACGTTGTATTCCAAAAATCAGTTTTCAGCATATGAGCCCAGAGTCCCCCTCGGGGGAGATGGAGCGGTAATACAAGTTTATTTATATATATATATATATATACACATACATACATACATACATACATACATACATACATATGTCCCATTAACATAAGCTTCTTCCTATATCTTTACCTTGGATTCATATACAACAATACAGTTGTCCACTGTTTCAGTTATGACATTTCTGTTTCCTGATTCTGCCTGCATAGAATTTGGGGATTGTAGCTGAGGTGGACAAGTTTGATGGAAGATTCGGGTTTAGCCTTGTTTTTTCAGTAGACGCAGGAATTGAAAAGTGATCCCTCTCTAATATTACAATATTCTCTACAGTCATAAAGTAACTTTCTCTAGGCCTGTACGCGACTCAAATCTCCATTTTGCTTCTTGTGTGGCTCATGCCTTCTGAACATCAGAGGAGTTAAACAGTGGGACTTGCAGGGTTCCAGGTATATTTCTGTACCCAGAGAAGGGCAGGGGTGTGTCCTCAAAATATATATGGCTAAGCCTCTAGACTAGGTTTGTGTTTAATGATCAGTGACTGCTTGCCTGCCTCTTGAACGCTGAAAGCAGGTACAGATCATAGCAGTAGGATTGTGTATTTTTAATCACTAAATCTGGCTCCTGAGTCATTACATGGTTGGTTCTATGAAGTTTTTGTGCAGTCTGGTGTATGTAGGCTTAAATATATTTAAATGTTTCGGGTAGATATTTTTTTCATAGGATTTTTTTTAAAGGGGTGTTTATTGCCAGGCCTTGTTTATCTTGGGTTATTCCTTTTACAGGATGCTTATATTTCCACTAAACTGGAGCAGAACTAGACAGTGGGGTTATTGCAACTGAATTGTGAATTGCCTTTGAAAACTCTCATGACATTGTAGCTCTGTTTCTGCAGGAAGTTTCAAGGCAGCTGATGGTGGGACGATTCTGAAACGCCACTGTGAGAATGAGGAGAAGTGCTTTGAACTGCTGATGAAAGATCCACTGCGTTCCTGTGTCCCTGTCTTCCATGGTGTGGTGGAGAGAGATGGCGAGTCCTATTTACAGTTGGATGATCTTCTAGCTAATTTTGAAGGGCCTTGCGTGATGGATTGCAAAATGGGAATCAGGTGGGAGATCTTAAACAATAGCTTCTCATCTCGTTCTAGATAATTTGCTTGATATCTGTGATATTTAGATGATTTGGAAGCTAGATGTCTTTCGGACTCTCGTGGAAGGTCAACAACAGAACTTCATGGCAGATCCCGTGCTACTATCCTGTCTGAGTCATGGACATTTTTGAAAATTAACTATCTGAGAATCAGCATTTATAATTTAAGCTCCCTGTATGCTGTTTGCTTGTCTCTCTTGTTTAAATTTTGTATTTTTATTGCTAAAAACAATCCTGAAACAAGTTTGTATCCAGGGCTTCTGTTTATCTATCTGTGAATGGATTATAACTGTCCCACTGGCAGAAAACTGCTTTGGAGAATTAAGAGACCTGTCAGAACAGATTGGCGTGCCTGTGCATGGAAAACTGCAGGAAGTATCAGAGAAGGGGAAAGTTCTGTTTCAGGAATGAAAGTTTGTCTAAACTTTACAGACATCACAGGATGGGCCCAGGATTTTTCCCTTACATATTCCCTGAAGATCTCTCTGTTGTAGTTCAAGAACTAATGGAAAGATAAGTTTTTAAATCCAATCCTGGGTCAGGTCTGGTATGGTCACTAGTATTCTTAGCAGAGGCTGATTTCATAATTTCTAGCGTATGATTGTTGATCCCAAGCCTTGAGAATTCAAATTTCTGAATGTCTGCTAGAAAAGAGTGATGATCTTTATTTCCTTCCTAGAGTTCTTGGGAGCTAAAGAGGGGTTTATCATTTTAATGTAATACATCATAAAGTAATTAGGATAGACTTTAATTTGGTTTAGTGTTCCTTGGAAAAATCTGAAAGTTTCAAGCATTCTTACAAAATGCCAACCTGGTAAAACTTCTGTAGTCTTTAGCTAATCAAATCACAGTACAGGTAGTCCTCTTTGCAGGTCTGTAAATCAAAGGAAAGCTGAAGTAAGATCATAAGCACAGTTGTGGTTTCACTTAGTGCCTGCTTCGCTTAATGACTGAGTTGCTGGTCCCAGTTGTGGTCGCTAAATGAGGACTACCTGCTATATGAAACCTTCCAATGTAAATGCATATACACAAAGATGTATTTCTAAAATCAATTCCAATCATCTGTAAAACTCTTGTTTAAGCTATTAACATATTTGTTAGGGGCCAATATTTTCTTTATATAGAACACCACTTTCTAAACCCCTTATCATTTTCAGAAACTGGGACTGCATATAGGACTCATTCATGGAAGTGAGTGGCATCTTCTGTCAAGACTCATTCAGCTTGGACACTTCCATAGCAAGAATAATAGAATAATTGATGTCATTGGTTTTTTTTTTTTTTTGGTCAAGCTGCAGCTGAATTATCTTTGAGCTTGATATCAGGCCTCACAATCAGATTACAGGTAGTCCTCGACTTACGACCATTCATTTAGTGACCATTCGAAGTTACCACAGTGCTGAAAAAAGTGACTTATAACCTGGTCCTTGCACTTATGACCGTCGCAGCATCCCTGCGGTCACGTGATCAAAATTCGGGCACTTGGCAACCGGCATGTATTTACGATGGTTGTAGCATCCCAGGGTCACATGATCGCCATTTACAACCTTCCCAGCCGGCTTCTGACAAAATCAATGGGGGAAGCCCGATTTGCTTAATGACCGTGTGATTCGCTTAATGACCAGAGCAAAAAAGGTAAAATTGGGCATGGTCATGTGATGCCTCACTTAATTACCACATCACTTAGCGACTGAAGTTCCAGTCCCAATTGTGGTCATAAGTCAAGGACTACCTGTATGAACTATTATTCTATGCACTGGGTAAAGGATCATGAATTGAGTGTATGTGTGTAGTGATAATAAGAACAGAACTGAATTGTCACAACTTGCCCCCCTGTGTTCTGGGGATGGAGTCATGGCTCCTTGTTCAACATACAGACACATCACACTATTTCTTATTGGGATAAGCAACAGTATGGACAGATTGTGGCTTTAGAATATACTTGAAGCAGAATTATATTAAATTAAATCTCTAAGTAAAATACCATTGCATATCTCATAAAACCTTGACAGATGTGTCCATTTTGCATTGTGAAATAAAATTATTATTTGCCATCGTCTCTACCATAAAAAAGTCACTCAAATTTTATAAAAGCAAGTTTTGAACCTAAAATAAATATTTACAGTACATTGTCCTGTTGAAAATGTATTGTTGCCTTGTTCATTCCAGCCGTATACTAAATAGTATCTTTTTTTTCCTACAGAGTTGCTCTGTCCAAAATAATATGCTCCTATTCAGCAGAATGTTGTCTGAAAATGTTGGAAAAGTTATACAATTCTTTGAAATATATTTGAATATTCCTCATCAAATTGTTTTTCCCCAGAAATAGTCTTCAAACTTAAGTGCAGGACTAAAAGTTAATAGTGAAGACTTCTTTTCTTTTCTTTTGAAGTAGAGTTTTTAAAAACCATTTAATCAAAAGAGTTCAAAAATGCCTTATACACATTTCTCAGTTAAATCAAGTGACTTCCCCCCCCCCTTTTTTTTTTTCTCCTGGTTTTATACTTCTAGAGCTGGGTAGTGTCATGTATTTGGAAAAAAACTGTGTGGAATCAGTCTTCCTTTCAGTGTGTTTGTTGTGGTCATATTTGAGGAAGACTTATTCTGACAAAGCGATTATGCTGGTCTATGACCGTAATAAAGATTTGATTGATTGACAAAGCGATAGGTTGTCATAAAATATCAAGGAAGGCCTTCCATTCTGAATGAGATTAGTTGGCTACACTAAGAAGCCAATTCATTGTTGTTATGATTACTCAATATATATTTATAAATTTTTGTCTAGAAATATCTCAAAGCAGTTTACAATCTAGAAAATCCACAATAATAAAAGCCATTATCCAATCTGGGACATAAAATCTTAAACCATTCTGGTGCTTTTGATTTAAAGGTATCTTATTCATGCAGCCTTATACTGGATTTGAAGAAAAACTAAAACCCTTTTGGCTACGCCCTTTTTCTCTTTCCCATGCTGTAGCTGCCCTGATCTTAATCTAAATAATCTTGAGAAGATAATTCTACTTCGGTTGTTGATTCTCTTGTCTGTAACAGAGATTGCCTGTAACAGAGATGGTGTATATGGGATAGACCGCATGAAATAAAAACTTGTTTTTGTTGTAGTTGCTAGTGTTAGAGAGATGCTCAATGTCAGATTTTTTTTGTAGGACATACTTGGAGGAGGAATTGACTAAAGCACGAGAAAAACCGAAGCTCCGTAAAGATATGTATAAGAAAATGATAGATGTGGACCCTTTGGCACCCACTGCTGAAGAGAACACCCAGCATGCAGTGACCAAACCTCGGTACATGCAATGGAGGGAGACCATCAGCTCCAGTGCTAACCTGGGTTTCAGGATTGAAGGGATAAAGGTAAGATATCTTCCTGAGCCTTTCCTATTTGAAGCATTCATTCTGGTGTGCTTTACAGAAGCTTCTGTAATGTGTAATTCATGGCTACACCTGGGTGACATTGTCTGGTCTCAGAAGCTAAGCAGGAGTGAGCCTGGTTGGTAATTGGATGGGAAGCCAGCAGAAAATAGAAGCATGTAATTAGACTGGAAAGGAAAAACAAAGGGTGTCAATCTGTAATGCTACCAAGAAAACTGCACTATTGTGTCCATGTAGTCACCAGGACTTGTACTTGACTTGAAGGCATGTGTAATTGATACCGATGCTCTCAAGGCAAGTTGCTTGAGACATAAAACCCCATCAGACACACACATGCATAATAGCAGGTTAGCAAACTCGTGTCTTCAGCTGGTTTGGACTACAGTTTTTACAGTTACTTGCCATTGGCTATATTAACTGCGGCTTATGAAAGTTGTATTCCGTACAGTTTGTAGAGCATCAGATTAACTATCTGAATTAGGCTTACCAAGAAAAACAACAACAAACAACAACAAAAGGGAAGGAAATGGGAAATGGATGTAATTGTTTCTGGCCTGGGAAATAGTCATCTGTGTTAGAAAGTAGAGTTAAAAATGTGAACTTTGATGTTAATAGATTTCTATATCACACTATATGTAGATAAAGGTAAAGGTTCCCCCGCACATTTGTGCAGTCGTGTCCGACTCTAGGGGCCGGTGCTCCTCTCCGTTTGTTAGCCGAAGAGCCAGCATTGTCCGAAGATGCTTCCGCGGTCATGTGGCTGCATTACGCGCGCAGAATGCTGTTACCTTCCCACCAAAGTGGTACCTATTCATCTACTTGCATTTGCATGCTTTTGAATTGCTAGGTTGGCAAGAGCTGGAGCTAGTGCGGGAGCTCACTCCATCACGCGGGGCTAGGGATTTGAACCTCCAAACTTGCGATCGACAAGCCTGGCGTCTTACCCGCTGAGCCACCATGCCCCTCTATATGTAGATACTCCTGTGCTACTGGTGGGCAGAAAGAACCTGAACGTGGGTCTCTCGGGGGCCAATCCAGCATCTTGACTGCTACATCACACTGGCTCTCGCCACATTGGCTGTTATGCTGCTGAATGGGCTTAGAATTCGGAAAGATTCTCTCTGTGTGTGTGTATTTTCCCAGCATATCAGGCTTTGAAGTTAGCGAAAACATTTGGAGGGTACTGTAAGATTTTCTCCACTAGGAATTTTATGCTGGTATGTAATAGCTAGTGTGCCATCTGGCAATCGGCAGAACGGATTCTTCCACTGCACTCGCTGAGTTCATCGGAGTTCTGCTAGATTTCTCTGCCCACGATGTGCCCAGCAATTGCATAATGTTCTTGTGTCTTGTCAGCACATGCATTTGGGTCTATGCCAGACTCAACGTCTTGAAGCAGAAGTTGTTTATTCTGAAGGAGGAGAAGCTATTAAATGGGAGGGTATTAGATGCAAGCCTGCCATGTACCATAGATTTTGCTTAGAAGTAATTGTATCAGTATGAATATACAGAAGGTCAGATTTCACTGGGCATTCATCTACAGAAAAAGCTCAAATATATACAGATGCATGGGTTTTTTTTACTTTGTATATTTAATAGACAAACATGGTTTAAAAATGCAGTATTCTTTCTGCAAATGCTAACACACACACACAAACACACACATGTTTCTAATGAACTGGATGCAGAGTTACTCACACTTAAGGGCAAACTGATTGAAATAAATGGGACTTTAAAAAAGTTCAGGCTAAAAGAATTCCCAGTTATTTCAGTGAATCAACTCTTAACCATGACTCAGTATAAATTATGTTCCAAAATATATATTGCTTATTTATCTTGCTACATTTCTCTCCTGTCTTTCCTCTCAGGGTCTTAACCCCACCCATCTCTGTTCCCACTTTTGCAACAGCCCTGAGAGATTAGATTGAGTGTGAGTGGCCCAGGGTCTTCCAGGAAGTTTCATGTAGTGTGAATTTGAACTTGGGGTCTCCAGTGCAACAGTTTAGCCCCATCTCCTCTAGACTGGAACTGAATCGCAACAGGATCTGTCAGCATATGCATTAGAGGGATGCCAGGCTAGGGAGGACTCTGTGTGTGTGCATGCCTTCAAGTAAGTCTTGGCACCTGGACAAGTCCCTGCAGTTTTCTTGGCAAGATTTCGGAAGTGGTTTGCCATTGCCTGCTTCCCAGGGCTGAGAGAGAGTGACTGGCCCAAGGTCACCCAGCTGGCTTTGTGCCTAAGGTGGGATTAGAACTCACAGTCCTCTGGTTTCTAGCCTGGTGCCTTAACCACTACACCAAACTGGCTCTCTTTTTAGTAGGGAGGACTACTAATCAGTTATGTTGTAAGATGTAGATTTTAGTGGATGATTGATTGATTGATTGATTGGATTTATATTACCGCCCACCTTCTCCACAAGGAGAACTCTGGGCGGTTAATATACAACACTGGTTTTACCGTACCAGTGGAGCTACTCAGTTGCATCAAAAGAAGAGTTCTCCACCTGGGTATATGCTGGGTACACTGTTTGAGTACATTGTTTGAGACTTCTTCCTTTCTTTAGTCTCTTTCCTGGTTTCTTCTTTCCACTGCCTGCAGAATGACTCCCCCCCCCACCTTTTTAATATTTACAGAAGGCTGATGGGACTTGTAATACCAACTTCAAGACAACAAAGACCCGAGAACAAGTTTTCCAGGTTTTTGTGGAATTCATTAAAGGAAATACAGCTATATTGGTAAGCTAAGCTTGGAAAGTTTGGGATGACAGTTCTCATTATTGATTAGGGCTTGCTGACAGAGAGGAATTGCCCAATTTGTGGATGATTTCTTACATGAAGCCAGGATGCCATTACTACTATCAAAAGAGATCTTGAGATTTTTTAAAAACTCTCTTTGAATTTTTCCTTCAATTCAGTGCTGTACCGGGGCAGGGTGGTGATGGTCTGCCTCAGGTGCAGGCAATAAGAGGGGTGCTGCCAAAGATGAGGAGAAGACTAGCAGCAGGAGTAGAGTGTGGTCACTGCTGCCTGCATCCGATCAGTTGTTTGGTGGTCAGTGGTGTGATGCAGCAGTGGCAGAGGAAAAAATGTGTGCCTTCAAGTCAGTTTTAACTCCTGATGACTTTTACTTCCATTTTTCTTGGCAGCATTTTTCAGAACTGGCTTGCCACTGCCTGCTTCCTAGGGCTGAGAGAGAGTGACTGGCCCAAGGTCACCCAGCCAGCTTCCATGCCCAAGGCAGGACTAGAACTCTCAGTCTTCTGGTTTGCCATTGGCTCCTTCCTAGAGCTGAGAGAGAGTGACTGGCCCAAGGTCACCCAGCTGGCTTTGTGCCCAAGGCGGGACTAGAACTCACTGTCTCCCAGTTTCTAGCCTGATGCCTTAACCACTGCACCAAACTGGCTCTCAGTGATGGAGGAAGGGGGTGTTAAAAATAATCTCCTCTGGGTGTCAAATATATTAGGTACGCCATTGTTCAAATTAGTTGTTAGCTCCTAGTCAAAAAAAGTCCAAGCTTTCTTTGATGATACCATTGTTGTTTTCAGTTTCCATCATCCTCAGTCAACCTAGCCAATGACAAAAAAGTGAAGAAGTGTAATCCAGCACTTCTGAAAAGCAACATTTGGATTTCTGGCCTGGCTGAATGAAAACTCTTGCTTGAATTCTGTTGTAATTTTCATCAGCTTTTGATCAACTATTGTATGTTATTTCTTGACTACCTGATCCTCTTCTGTACAAGATCTAGTGTTATGTGAAGAGCAGGTGCAGAGGATGATGCTGTGGAACTGCTGGTTGTCACCTTGGCTGTTGGCCACTGAAGCCCTGCAGATCCCCTCTTGTTATATAGGAGACTACTAGATCAGATTCTTTATAGAGGTTCGAAGTGAAGTGTCACCGGTATATTGATTACACTCAACTTGTACAAAACGTAGGACCTGCCTGCTCACTGAGGATAGGAGGTTAAGCAGTGACACCTCTTGCATCAAAGGTGGGAAAAGAGATGATAGAGATAGAATAGCGATTGGCAGGGTGGACACTGCCAATTTCATTCGGCTACAGTTTTCTGCCAACTTACGGATGGGTAGCGAACACTTCAACTCAGCAGTGAAGAATTAAGGTTTCTATGAGATTGCTGGTAGACCATATCTCAGATGGCTCAGTGACAATATACCTTCTGATGCTTTTTCCACCATTGTGTTAATCTTCCTTTTGCCTACGTGACAGTAATATTTTAAAACGATTCACTGCTTCCCTTCTCTTTTGGACAGAAAAAATATTTAAAGCGTCTGTATGAAATTCGTGGCATCCTTGAGTCTTCTGACTTCTTTAAGCAACATGAGGTGAGGTGTGAATGATTGCTCTGGTGCCTAATAGTATATTGAATTGAGCATCCTCATACATTATCTGCCTTCCATTCAGTAGTCACAAGAAATTACTGTATAAATTACATAATGTGCCAAAATGTAACATGAAGGTCATCTAGTTCCAGTGCCTTTCTCCAATACAAGATCTCTCTTACCTAAACTATCTGTGAGTCAGCCTGAAACCAAATTACGATGCAGCCCAGAAGAAAGCTGGAATGGCAGTGCTGAAACAGTGCGTAACCGAGTCCTGCTGCTTGTTACAAAAGAAGTCTTACAGATATGGAAGGAACCCAACTTTGTGGGCCAATTCAAGAATCTCTTTTGATGACCGTGGCTTCAAAAACTGAATTGCATGTCTGAATAAGCTGTCTTGTATCTAATAACCATAAATATGGTTTATGGCTGTTTCATGTATGAATTAAGTAATTACCTCCCATTACCTACTGTCAGATAAACAGTATCATTTTAAAGGACTCAGGAAGTGTGCCTTCTCTGTTACAATGCCTGCTCTCTGGAATGACATCCCTCCAGAGATACATATGGCTTTCACCCTAATGATGTTCAGGAAATCACTAAAACTTGATTGTTCTCCCAGGCCTTGAGATAGGGTGGTTGTGGAGTCCCCATTAGTTAAGTTTGGTTCTATAGTTGGTCGTATTGTTCTTCCAGTTCGCTATGATATCTTTTTATACAGTATGTACAGGTTTTTTTTATTTGTAAGCTTCCCAGAGTCACTAATGAGTTGGGCAGCCTTGAAAATTGTATAGATAAATAAATAAGTCCCCCAAAGTCCAGTGATCTGTTGAGGTAATTCTTTGTTGGACAGAAACGTGCAGAACATTTGTGGGTTTTGTTAGCCAGAGGAGATTGTAAATGCACACATTTCTTTATAAACTGTTGGTGTGTTGGTTCTAAGTATATGGAGAATGAAATCACCATCCACCAATATTTGCATGTAACAGCAGGTTTCAGGGAGTTTTATGAAATAGGTTTTGGTTTTCATCTCGGTCTCTTTCTATTCTTTGCAGGTAATTGGAAGTTCACTATTATTTGTGCATGATGAAAGTGAACATGCCAATGTGTGGCTCATTGATTTTGGAAAGACTACCTTTCTTCCAGATGGGCAAATCTTGGATCACAGGATTGCTTGGCAAGAAGGGAACCGGGAAGATGGCTATTTATTTGGACTGGACAATTTAATCGATATCTTAGAAAGTATATTGGAGAGATGAGAAATACTGACTCGAAGTTGCTAACTTCTAGAATTGCTCCCTCAGAAGCCTCTTAAAATTCTTCCAAGACACTGGGAAGTCCAGAACATGGAAGACTCCAGCAAAAAAAGATGGAAATTCCTAACCAGCCCATGAAGCCTAAGCAGTTCAGAGGCTCATCTTGAATGCACCAAGCAAAAATAAGATTTATGGAAAAAATAGGATGATTGCGAACATTTGGATAATGATCAGGACGATTGCTTACATGTGAACCAACTCATTCAGTATTGCTGTTTACTGACCTTGGGCTTAGAGTAAAAAGATACTAATATCAGAGCTCTTCTTCAAAGAAGACATCTTCAAAACCAACAAGCAGGCTTCCTTCCTTTCTCCGGCGTTTACACTATAAATATTCCCTGTGTTCACATATGTGCAGCGCAGCTTGGAACTCGGTGCAGAATACAGTATATAGATTCATAGTTTTCCTTTTTTAAAACAAATACTCTAGTTTCTATTCTTGTACAGAAAAAAAATGAAAATATGCACAGAATGCTGCTGAAGCTTCAGAAACCAAATGGCATCTAGTAGACAATGCAAGGGTTCATTCTTGAACCTATCCATACTGTGTCTAACTTTCTCTTCCTTTGCCAGGCCATCTTTTCTTTCTGTTGGTTTTTTCATTCCAGTACCTGCAAAAATATTATGCACTTTGTCAATACAACTACCCCCTCTAAATATTGCATACCAAGTTAACCTGTTACCTTGCTCACAAGTACGTATAGATAGATTTTTAAATGGTCACATATAAAGAACTCTGGGTATGATTGAAATCAAATGAATTTGTGCAAAGGACATGAATTGCCATGTTTATTCTGTTTCAGAATTTGGCTCGAGTGAGTGTCCATCTCCATCTGACTCTCCTGGGTAGAGATACCTCACAGTCGTAAAGGCTAAAAAGTAAAGATTTTGGTTCCCATCTAATTTTGCAATAATGTCTCTATGATTGCTAATATTTTCTAAAGATAGCCTGAGACTGATCTTAAGGCTTCTAAATTTAAGATTCTTGTAATCCAAGAGATTGTAGAGTCCAGGAAGAAAACACTGATGTATTTTGAGGTAGCTTCAGGATAAATTCAGCAAGTTTGGTGATAATCCAGAAGTGACACCTAATCAATCACTATGCATTTGAATGTTTGTGGGATCATACCTTAATGACTCAGTTTTTGAAATGAAACAATTATTAATTTATCTAGTTGACACAGACTTGTTTCACATCCAGGGATCAAATCTTCAGCCTTCTTACCCAGTGATAAAACAGTTTAATCATATGTGGCCTCCACACTTTGTACTTCTGCTTGAGTCTACTAGCAAGTTTTTGCAAGGTATAAGGGAAAAAATACCTTGATCTAAAGAGATGCCTGGGGGGGGAGGCTTTAAGTCTTTGATGCCTAGGCTTTGTATTAAAGATCCACTCAGTAGATCAGTTGAATGTGGTATCTTTAACTGATTGTTTAGGTAAAGGCTTAGGAAGTGAAGGTAACAAAAAAGAAACCTTGTAATAGTAATTCCTGATTCTTGTGATTTGAGATAGGCTTGAAGTCACACTGATCAAAAATTAAGATGGGCTGATTTTGTAGAGTATATTCTCCTGTGTTCAACTGCCCAGCCATATAAATTCAGTGATTATCTGACACTAACATTTGCCCTATACTATTATGACCCAAGGCTTTGTGTGTGTGCTTGCTTGGAGTTCTCCTAGGCCATATAGCAAAACTGAATATATCCTCTGTTCAATTAGGGAGGAAAAGAGTAGTCATTATGTGCCAGTTGGGTGACCATCATAGCTCTGTGGCTCCATTTCTGTGGCCTGTAGTATGTTCCTACTCTGCAGTTCCATAGCATGTTAGTGTCATTGTACATTAAACTTGATGGCCAGAGCTGCCAAAATACCTTTCAGCTTTTCAAATATTTACCCCTGAGGCTAATTTTTGTTTGACATAGTATTTACTTACCTTCTGTCCATAGAACAGTAGTGGAGAACCTTTCTCATCCTTAAGGTGGCACTTTGACTTCACTGAAATAGGCAAGGATGAAAATACAGCCCACTTTTCAGATTTTGGAGTGAAATGGTATCTACTTTGCCCCTTAAAGTCACAAGAGCAGGAAAAAGTCTTTTTTCCCCCTGATTTTTTGGTTGGTGCAGGACAGGATATTAAGGGGTAACATTAAATTAAAAATGGGCTAAAAATTCAGCCTCACACACTTTGGGGGGTTCTGGGGACTACAAATTGCTAGAGCATAATGTTTACTCCTGCTGTAGACGACCTGATGAGCATTAATAACAAAACTGACCTGCCAATTGCTTGTTGTCAGTTTCAGCAGATGTCAGAAATTAGTTTCAGCAGCCCTTTAGTTCTTTCATCTCCATGGTCTCTTTTGTTCTGATTGCAGAGTGGGTGGGGTGATGTGAACATTTTGCTATTACATGGCGCAAAAACCTAGAAGGCTCTGATGTGCACTAAAAAGCTTTTGAGAAATTCTCACTTAAGTTGTAGATAAATTCTTGATCAATAAGTTGAAGTCATCCAGGCAACACCACCACCATTTTGTTGAAGAATTTTCAAAATTTCATAGCAACCCCTGAGTGTAATGTGGGAATATTCTAAAATAACTAATTTTGGATTGAACTTGTAATTGGCCAGAATATATTAGATTTAGCAAAGTTGATACTGGATTAGCTGGATGTAGAATTTTGTATAATAATTAGACACAGGATTGGAAATTATGATTTGGAACAGAACTGTTTAAAACGTATTTCATCCTAAAAGTTCTTTGGCTTTTTAAATGAAAACTACTCATTTATACATTGCTGCTTCTTATATATGTTGAGAAAGAGGCTAGAGTACCAGAAAGTTTTATAATAAACTTTGCCACTGACCATCCATCCCACTTTCAAAGCATTCCAAGCACATCCTTTCCCCAAAACATCTTCCCCAGTTTCTTCTATCATGAGCTGATGCTCAACTCTTGTCTTGGGGGTGAGGAAGGAACATGGCAGGCAGCTGCTCTCCCATTGAAAAGGGAATAATGAAATAAATGCATAAAGTCTGCATTTTAGCTGCCTCTGAGATGATGGCAGACTGGACTTGCCAGATCTGGAATTTTGTTGTTTGAAATGCATCCCAGCCAGATTGCATGTGAAAGCATGTCCAGATGCAGAGAAGCTGTAACACTATTGTGAGATAGGGTTTCATGGATCTAGATAGCAAAAGTGGGAATGATTTTGTTTTGGCTTTCTTTAGACTAGGGTTTTCCAAATGATGGGTTGCTAGGGATATGTGGAAGGCATCTTGGTGCCCTCCAGGTGTTTTAGACTACACATTTCATCATTCTTGGTTAATTTCAGGGGCCTGGAAGTTGTAAGAGTTTTGGTTGAAAAAATCTGCAGTCACTAAGTTACTTATTCCTAGTAGAGGTTTAAAGGGAAGAGTTTAAAATAGAATCTTGTCAGTTTTTATCTTGAGTGTCATGGTAGATAACACTATAAAAGCAAGCCAAAGAAGTCCCCATAGATCCACCTTTTCCCCAGAAAATGTTTTTGTTAGTCCCCAGTTTTGGTTTTGAGAATTTAGAACAGTTTAGGAGTATGAATAGACACTCTCTGTCTCCTCCTAAGATATTATGCAGGCAAATTTTGCATCTGGCGATCTCTTACCCATGCTGGCTGGGGAATTCTGGGAGTTGAAGTCCACTCATCTTAAAGTTGCCAAGGTTGAGAAACACGGCTCTTACCTGTTGTCTATTCAATGGCTCACTGAGTTTCACTGTTGCCTTCTGCTACTTTTTTCATCATCATGCTAGTCTGCCTCTCCATCTTAGATATGATATGCAAGCTGTTATTGGTCAGGCTACAGACATAAGATAACACACAAAGGGCAGTTTTTGTCTTGTCTAATTTCTCCTCTTTGTATCTTGATCTTTCCAAGTTCTCTTGGTAGGATTGGCCGACCATAATTGTTCTCTGGTGCCTTTTACCTTTTTTGTTGACACCAATGTTTCATTCAAATATGCTCTTTGGGACTATCTAGTAGGAACAGATGATTCCTAGTCTTGGTTTCCCATCCCCTTTTAAAAGAAACAGCTTCTGTAAGTTTCAGTGAGGAAAAAGGCACACTGAAAATTATTTTAAATTCAGTGACCCAAACATTGCTCTCTCCCCACACTCTCCAGGAAATATTTCTTTTCCCACTTCTTTAAAATGTAACTGAGACATGCTTACCTCACAGGGTTGTTGTGAGGCTCCATAGGTTGCCTTAATGCATTTACTTAGGGTTGAAAAGTGCAATATAGAGAATTGCAAATAACTTTGTAACTAAAGAGGGTTTTACAATCCCTTGGAGAAAGTAGAATTCCGGATTCTAAATAGAAAAGTTGCAACTTGTATATTCAAGCGTGATCCTCTCCTGTTGAATTCTATGAATCGTTAATGATGAGAAATTATGCTTTCAAATAGCCAAGTTGACTTTAACTACAACTCTACTTTTATTACCACAAGCATACAAAAAAGTTTTTCATTTGTAGAGAATCTTGCACCAAACACTACAGTGTGAACAGTATTCCAGTTTGGGTATCCTAATTGTATGGGTTTAAGAACCTGAGTAGTTCAAGATGTGCTATAACAAATAAATATAATTGAAAACATGTTCATTACATTTTTATATTATATGTCCTCCTGTCTTTGGTATTCTCTTTCTTTACTGGTGACAGATGAATGTCACATTAGATAAATGCATGCATAATTGTATTATTTAGAAAACAAAGAATCTATGGGAGTCATAATATTTTCCTCAGACCCAGAGTAGGGAAAGAATTATCTTATTAATTATCAGTGGATACTATTTTACAAGATTTTTTTAAGACGGAAGAATACATTGCCATTGGCTTAAGCGGTGGGAAGAGGAACCCTAATGGGAAATGACACAATGCTCCAAAACTCTTACCAGAAGGAGAAGAGAGATTTTCTGTTTTGTTTGCTTCTTTTCCTTGAAAACAACACTCCTTCTTATGCTTACAGGGGAAAAACATGTATTGAGACCAGCCTATTAGTTGATATAACCTCTTCTCCCCCCCCCCCCAAGATTGTGGTGGTTGGGGGTGTTGAGAAGGGTGTTGGCGCTGTTAGGGCCAAAACTCCACATGCTCTAGCACTGCTCTACCTTTGGGCTGAGGTTGGGACTTCCCTCTCTTGGAATGAGGTGGGAAGGCAGGAGCAGATCCAGTGTATCAGTGTATCTCCTCAATAATCGGAGCCTAGAACTGAAAGAATTTTCTCCCCTTCTGGCATTGTTAAAAATGGGACTCTGAAACACTAGGCATTGGTAGGGAGTAAGGAAAATATCCCTGATGGAGATATGCAGAATCTGTTGCCTAGGCCACAGCTTCTTAAAGTGAGGTCCTAGGTCCCCTGAGGGTCCCCCAAGTCCTCAGGGGTCCACAAGATCAAAATTATTTGCCAGCCTATGTTGAAAAATAATACAATATTAAAATCCCCTCAATCGGGAGAAGCAGTAGCGGCAGCAAATGCATCAACTCTAATTTTTAATATAGTAAATATCAATAAATATAACCCATACAAACATAAGCTCTTTTGGGGTCCTCCACAATTTTTAACAGTGGGAGGGGGTCCTGAGAGAAAAAAGTTTAAGAAAGACTGTTCTAGACAAAAGGGGCTAAAGCGTTCTTCAAGTCCACAATGATGACATTCAGAGGCGGCTTAGGCAGATGCCTTCCTAATTCACTGAACTAGGAGGAGGAGGAGGTACAGAACAATTTTCTTGCAAGATTCTGTTATTATAGCCAATCTCAATCAAAGTAGTTTTAGCCTGCCTGTGGAGTTGACTTCCTGATCTGGTCTACCTAGTGGGGCTGACAGCATCACCCATATTTTCTAAAATGCAAACTGCTATGTTGCAAGGGTGACAGATCTATCAAACATTGATGAACTGAGTTCTCATTAACTTGTCTTGATTGAAAAGTAGGCATGGCTAATAAGACCAGTTCAATAATATTTTTTCTTTTTGAAGGATGGGAACATCTGTTGTTGTTGTGTAAAACCCTTCATAATGGAAGGACATTATTTTTCTTAAATGATGAAGTAGTAAATATTTGTGATTGAGCATTTCCATTCATACCAGAGATATTTCATTTCTTCAGTTGTAACATAATGCTGAGATATACTCTGAAAGTTCATATTCTAGTGTTGCAACTAAAAGGATTTATCTTTTTACAGTTACTTTTATTGTATCAGTAAAAAGCAAAGGAAGCATATAATACTGTTCCAGGCATTGTAGGGGGATTGGTATTGCTATTTCCAAATTACTATATAATTAGGTTTATTCCAGAGGAGTCTCATTTAAATTAACATAATGTAAGCTTAATGCCATAGTTAATGCAGCTGCTCTGTTCTAAATATGATGAGGTTATTCTAGATGAGGCTTTTATTACACAATAGCCTTGCCTTAGCATGGAATTTTATGAGGAGTCAAAATTTATAATCCTCATTTATAATCCTCCAATCCTTTCACATACTTTTACCATCATTTTTCTTCCAAAGAACTGTTCAGAGCTGGAGGGAGACAGAATAATTGCAGAGATGCCTCAATAGACCTGAATCTGGAATTGGCCCTACATCTGCTGTGCAATTATTTTGGGAGAGTATTTTATCCATTAGCATTTTAATTATTTTGCTGTGCAAATATTTTGGGGGAGTATTTTATCCATTAGCATCCATGGAAAAATAGTTGTGCATAGTAAAGCCTGAAGAGCTGTATTAGGCTCTTTATATTGTTGTCTTTATATTTTTGTTGCAAATGTAGATGTATAGACCAATCTGATCTGAAATTGCATAGAAGAGTGACCGTAAAGGGTAAGATGGCAAACAGTGCTGCCATCCTTAAAGGTAATCCCAGATCCTAAGTACAAAAGTGAAGAGTATGAAATAGTAAGCAATTCTTCTCTAGGCTACTGCAGAAAAGGGAAGACAGAACAGGATGGTGGATCAAATCATGCCTGGATTAAAGTAAGCCATTAAGACAGTAGTGCAAGCCATAACAAGGAGAGAGGGGGTGAGAAGTGCAACCAGGATCTTGGGATCCAATGAAAAACTGTATAACCATATAGATTACAGAGATACAAAATAAAAGCATAGTGCGCTAACAATAAGGGCTTTATTTTTCTAAAACAGTGGTATTAAAGAACATTGGGGAACGTTTCTTAATCATTGAACTTGGCTCAAGGAAAGTTCTAACAGTGGTCTTCAAGAAAGCCGCCTGCTCTTGCTGTGCCAAACCAATAAATTACTCAGATGTTACTTGATGATTTTGATGTATTAGGGCAGAGCTTTCCAAACTGTGTGTTGGGACACGTTAGTGTGTCGGCTGCAGTGTCTGGGTGTGTCACAGCTATTGCTGCCTCCGAGCCCTGCCAGGATTCTGTGCAGGTCCTAGTGCCTGCCTTGTGCCCTGCTGTAAGAGTGTGTCATGAAATGATGCATGTCTAAAAAGTGTGTCACCAACATGAAAAGTTTGGAAAGCTCTGTATTAGGGGGTTAAACAGCTCTGAGAGTTAATGGAAAGAAGCCCATTACTGCCAATAAGGTAGACGATTATATTGTGATTAAAATGGCATACAAACATATGTATACCTATTATTTGCACATTACACCAAACTCAAGAGAAGACTATATGGGTGCAGGCTTTTACGGCCAATATCTGTTGAGCAGTGTTGGGCTTCAAGGTTTAGTAACTCTAGTCTAGACCACAGATTTCCTGATGTTTTGCTGGCAACTGTGGCTGGCATCTTCAGAGGCAAGGTGGTCTGCATACCCTCTGAAGATGCCAGCCACAGTTGCCAGCGAAACATCAGGAACTCTGTTGTCTAGATCACGGTCACTAAACCCTGAAGCCCAACGCTGTCCTCTAAGAGAAGAGCTTAGCTAAGCTCAAGAACTGTTAACTGAGAACAATACTGAACATTTCCTGAAGACTCTACCTTTGACCAGGAGAATTGTAAGATAAAATACATACAGCAAAGCTGATTCTAAAAAAGAATAGAGTATGTAGCCTTGTATATGTCTCTTAAACATCTATCCTTACAAAAGATAGTTTATACATGAGATACATGAAGATAGTCCCCTGAATCCATTGACGGCTCTAAACTCTAGTAATTCCCTGCAGCGAAAAACACTCAGGATATAAGCTGCCTTGTGTAAAATAGAAATGTATCCATGAAATGACTTGGGCTAAAATGGGGGTTTTTGTAACAATTTATGATTTAAGGGGTTACGTTGCCTAATAGATCCATGCTGTTTCTAAGTATCCCGTTCTGTCCCCCAACCCTGTATTCAGCTTGCCAATAGTGACCATGGATCATAGTTTCTTAATTTTCAAGGACAATGCTGGCACTTGGTCTGGAATTTTATTCCTTAATATAGGGGTCCCCAACCTGTGGGCCGCGGCCTGTTAGGAAGTGGGCCGCACAGCAGGTGAGCGGTGGTGGTCCGCGTGATTGGCTCCCGCCTGCAAACCCCGCCCCCTGGTCCGTGTGATTGTCTCCCGTCTGCAACCCCCCCCACCAGTCCATGGAAAAATTGTCTTCCACGACTGGTCCCTGGTGCCAAAAAGGTTGGGTACCCCTGCCTTAATAGCACCAACAGCTATTAGAGGATAAAATTTGAGACCAAATGCCAGCTTTACTTATTAAGGCAAGACTGTCCTGAAAATTAAAATGCTTTTTTGTTGATACTGTTTTAAGCAACTGACTTGGCTACATTTCACCTTCAAAGAGTTTACGTTACTATATGTGTATTCCTACAAAAAAGATCTCTACTGAAGCATGAGTTACTACTTTGAACATAGAAAGCTTGTACAATAGGGGTTCCTTGTGAGGTCCATTAAAAGCAAATGTCCACTGCACTACAGATAATGAGGAATAATTTTAAGATTGGGTCCGGAGACCTAAGCTGGACTCTGGTACAAAACCATTTTCAGTCATGAAAAGGAAGGTATCAATTCTGTTTGTTCCTTTACACTCCTTTTATTTGTTTTCTGTGCTTTTTCTGCAGAACACAGATAATTTTTGTCCCTCCTTAATGTTGGCTTTGTTGTTACCATTCATTTTTGGCCATAGTGTCTTAAATAAACTCGACGTATTTAACTTCCTACGCAGCATTATGATGAATCAGTTGGAAAGTACAATATTTTACAGGCCACTGGTCTAAACCAGTAATGATTGGTTTTGCCGTTTCTTACATATTCTATTCTATGATAGAGATAATTTTTATTAGAGGTGATTGGGTATGACCACTTCTAACTAAACCCTGAACCATTGTAACAAGGACATCATTTCTTCCTATAACCAGAGGTATGAACTTAATAGGTTGGAACCAATGTTACATTTTGGAATGCTTCATTGGGCATTCATAGGAAAGGAGGCCAGAGCGAGATATCAATCCACCTAATTTAAGAATAGGGATGGAGGACATTTTAATTGCTCTTGCAGCCATACACATAGCTGAAGGTCTGATTCTTCATCATCCCATGTTATACAGGAGTAACATTCAGATCATCAGACAAGGAGAGACCAGAGTCTCTCTCCCTTGAGGTTTTCTCTGGCTTAAAGACAAGATTACCATCCCTGTGCAGACTTCCACTCCTCAAGACTGTGGCTGGCTCTACAGCCAAAGGTGAAGGGTGACCTATTTCATAGCAGAGGTCATCATAAGCATAATTCACATTGCCACAAGGGAAATGCTGCAGCTTCACCAGTTCAATCCCACCAATATCAATGTGAGGAGAATGGTTCTGACTTGGAGATGAAGGTGATGCCCGAGAACTAGGGGAGGGACTGTAATTCCCATCAAACCCTGAATCTTCTCGCTCTTGCATTGTGTTGAGTTTGGAGCTGGGACTGGATTGGCAATTATTCTCCATGACCCAGGATCCATATGTTGGGTTCCAAAGGTTTTTGGTTTTATTCTTCAACTTGTGTGCTGGGTGACTTGTGGAATCCAGTTTCTGGTTTAAGACTGGCTGAGCCCAAGCCTCACTGCTGGAATAATTGAAGCATGGCATGCTTGGTCCTCTTGCTCTCCAGTTACTAAGGTTCTCCACTAGTAGCTCTTGGGGACATTGTCCATATTTGTTCCCTGAATCATGGTCTTCAAATGTTTTGTGGCTTATCTGAAGTGTAAGGGACTGGTTCCCAAGCAAAGGAACCATCCCTGTGTTGCTATTTGGATGTAGCACAGTGCTTCCTTCATCCTCTGGTATGGGGCTGCATTCAACGGGCAACTCTGTATTGATCACATCAGGGTCCTAAAAGACAAACCAACATGTTGGATTTCTTGTGCTACTGTTTGTTAAAGCACTTAGCTGACACTCCCGCACAGAGTTGTACAAGACCAAGCTAAACAAAATCCATAGATGTGTGGTCTTTCTTAACTTAGAAAAGATGCTCTGGAAGAGAGATGGTGATTGGAGATGGTGAGGCATCATGTGTTTGTGTGCCCAACTCTTTCCCTTCTTCACATTTCCCAGAAGTGGAGAAAGTATCATTAATTTCTGATTATAATCACTTGTGCCTCTGAATATGAAAAATCCCCTGATTCTTCAGAAAACCTCTTCAGGATGTAAGGAACTGTGGGGTTGAGGATGGGTGGGTGGGAGTGAGGAAGAGGAGCAGTAGAGTTCAGAAGACAATCACAAACTCGATTGGCCAATAATCAGGGTCATATGTTCACAAGAGAGTGAAGCACTGCAGAAAGTGTAAAGCAGGAATAAGCCAGCAATTTTTCATAAGAAGGCCACTTACCTGTGTGCAGTACTTGATTCTTTCCAGGATAGTGGAGAAATTTGGTCGGTATTCAGGACTGTGCTGCCAGCACTGTGTCATGATCCGATAACTTGGAGAAGAAATTGAAAAAAGAATAATCCACCTCAGACAAGTGAGGAGAGGAAGGTTTCCCCTTTATTAGATGAGGTTTCAGCACCAGCAGGGACTTTAAATAAGGCTCCTGTGAAGTAACTCATCTCTCTCTCAGGTGATTCACACGCACCCATACAATAAGCAAATGTTCACTTGGTAAAAAATGGGCCATGTTCATAATTTTAAAACAAAAAGTGGTGCAGAAAGCTTTCCAAACAGCTTCAATAGGAGACCAGGAACAGTCTTCCTTCTCATACTCTCTCCTTGCTCATTTAGAAGATCCTAATACTTTTAAGGAAAAGATAAAGCTGAGGTGTGTGTGTCTGTGTGCTGCATATTCTCCAATGTGGGTAGGTAGTAAGTACAACATTAATCAAAATTGGTACAGTTTTGGTAATCCTAAACTTTAAAGTATGGTCAGCCATGTAAAAAAATAATCTGAAATTGTTTCCTGGATTCTTCCCTTTTTATTTAAGAAAGCAGTCATACTCACACAGGTCCAGGGCAGTTCTTGGGAGGGTCCATTCTTCCCCCACTGGTAACAAACTCTAATACTTCCTGGTTGGTTTTGCATGGATAAGGCATATAGCCCAAGGAGAAAATCTCCCAAAGCAGCACTCCAAAGGACCTAACACGAATGAATTCAGCCTATTATCCTTTGGGTAGCACCATCAATGCTTTCTATCCTAGTCTGTGGTCTCTTCCATTGCTTTCCAACCATCCTCCCATTATTTATGGACAGAGAGCTGGCAAAATACTGTTTCCTCAACAACAGTCTCTGCCACTTCTGTTCATCTTGAAAAAGCGATTTATTTATTTATTTATTTATTTATTTATTAAATTTATATAATTTATATTACCACCCATCTCCCCCATCGGGGACCCTGGGTGGTTCACAATAAAACATAGTTAAAACATAAATATAAAATTACCATATAATAAATAATATAAAATCCAAGTATGAAATATGTTAAAAATGGTAGTACTGGGAGGCTTCATGGGACCAGCCATCCCCAAGAGGAACTGTTGGCATTTCCCTCCCAGGCAAGACGGCAGAACCAGGTCTTTAAGCCTGTACTTAAGTCTGATTTAGGCTGTAATCCTATCTGCAGTTAGCTGGGAATAAGTCTCCTGAATGCCCTTCTGAGCATTTATGAAGTCACTTTCATAGGACAAAGTTAAAGGCAGGTATTTACCAGGTGTCCGTCTTGGAAGTGAAGATGCCTTCCAGGAAAGCTTCCGGAGGCATCCACTTGACCGGGAGCATGGCTCGCCCACCTTTGCGGTAATAGCTTGCCCTGGCCAGGTAAAAAGAGAAAAAGATGCTTTGTAAGGCAGCAAAAGAACCTGTTCTTTCCTCCTTCCCTGCATGTTCACTGCAAGGCTGCATTTCACACAACTAAGTCTGAACATCTGTTCCTAAAATTAAACATTCACCAGCATAGAGCGCTCATCATTCCACCTTCCTTCTTATTCCATGGATTGCTCCTAGAAAGTGCTGCTATCTCTACTGCAGCGTAATCAAGATGCATTGCAGGAAAGGAGGTGAGTGAAAAAGAAAACCTGCAGAGGATTGCACTCCCAATTTAATATTTTTAGACACGCATCCATTTTCCACACATTGAAATAAACTTTTAGCAATCTCTCTTCCCTTCTCCTTACCTGTAGATATCTCGGGCCATTCCAAAATCACCGATTTTGGCTACTCGTCCAGGCCCAGTACAGGTCAAAAGGCAATTCCTTGCAGCTATATCCCTTAAAAAAAAATCACAAGTGCACAAAGTGGAAGCTGGTAATTTTAAAACACTTAAGTATTAGATAAATTGCTCACTTCTACAAGGACAGCTCTGTTGCTCTGCTAACACCTTATTACATTTTCTCACTCAAATACTGTTTCCCCTGAATAGCCCCCGTTTCATAGGGGGTAAAATCCAGCCACAGAAATATAGTTTGCAATGTGACAAGCCTCAGCGCCTATGACCTTTTTGTTGTTTATTCGTTCAGTCGCTTCCGACTCTTCGTGACTTCATGGACCAGCCCACGCCAGAGCTTCCTGTCGGCCGTCGCCATCCCCAGCTCCCCCACGGTCGAGTCCGTCACCTCCGGAATACCATCCATCCACCTTGCCCTTGGTCGGCCCCTCTTCCTTTTGCCTGGCGCCAAAAAAGCTGAGCAGGATTGGATTTAGTACAAGGCAAACCACTTCCATATTGTTGCCGAGAAAACTACATGCTGCTGAGCTCAACCCAAGGGAAATGTTTTTAGTGTGACATCTGAGGGAAATGACTAAATACCAGAAATGTGCAAAATGTTTCTGAAGGTTTTTAGAGGGTCCTGGCACCTATAGGTTTGAAGACTCGCTTTTAGCTTTCAAGAGGCACATCCCTCTCTTTAAACAACTGATCCAGTTGCCTATGCGCACTTTTAAGTACTTTATTTGTTAACTCAGTCACTGCTTTAAGTACATGGAAATATTCTGGTCCCCTACCATTTGCAACATTCCCATATCACATTGAGAGATCGATTCGCCAGATTGGATTTTATATTTATTTATATTATATTGATAATTGTAATTTTATGCTTCTATTTTAATCTTAATTTTTATTGTAAGCCACCCAGAGTCCCCCGTTTGGGGGAGATGGGCGGTCATATAAATTTGAAAAAGAAGAAAGAAAGAAAGAAAGAAAGAAAGAAAGAAAGAAAGAAAGTAAGTCAGAGAATAGAGCCTGGAACATTCCTTAATGGCATCTCTGGATTTCCTACCATAATTTAATTTAACTACTTAATTTAGTTAGCATTTAATTTGTTATACATGAAAGAATTTGGATAGTACAGATTGGAATTGCCAGTCAGACAGTGTAATGCACCAATGCAGGTTTGGATCAGTTAAAAAAGGAAGTGCTGGTTCATTCAGAATCCTCCTTCCCCCCATGGATTATCTACTCACCTGATCCCATCAATTATGGTCTCAAAAGTCAGTAAATACAAAAATACAAGTTTCACCTTAAGCACTTTTTTTTAAAAAGCTTGATAAATGCTCATTTTCTAATGCTATATCGAAATGGAAGTTGGAAGGAAGGAAAACAGCAATTATATGAAATTGCTTCACTTCATCACAAGTCCAGCCCCTGCTGTGAGAGATGCCTCAGGTAGTGGAGAGAAGCGGCCGGTTCTCCTTTGCAGCCTTGTGATAAAACAGCCAACATGTGGCCAGTACAGAGTCTTTAATTTAGAGCAGGGCTGGGCAACAGGTACTCCTCCAGATACTATGGAATTCCAACTCATATCAGCCCCGTCCAGCATGCATGATGCTGAAGGAGGATATGAATTATAGAACAATATTTCTAAACACGCCTTGCTAGTTGTAAATTTTGGGAGACTAAAATCTTCTATAAGGCACAAGATTGCAGAAAGTTGGCATCTCCAAATACAGGAGTGTTGTCTATTCAGTAATAGCATCTTTATCACATTTATAGACAGCCCCTTTACAGCTGCATTGCTGAGATGTTTGCAAACAAACAGGCAAGCTGGAAGGGAGAGACGCCATCTTAGTCTTCTGATGCAACACTGCCATCTAGTGGACATTGGAATATTGAAGGCAGCATCTAATTAGATATTTACATGTACATAATATTGATGCTTTCGAACTGTGGTGCTGGAGAAGACTCTTAAGAGTCCCTTGGACTGCAAGGAGGTCAAACCAGTCAATCCTAAAGGAAATCAACCCTGACTGCTCATTGGAAGGACAGATGCTGAAGCTGAAGCTCAAATACTTTGGCCACCTAATGCGAAGAGAGGACTCACTGGAAAAGACCCTGATGCTGGGAAAGACTGAAGGCAAAAGGAGAAGGGGACGGCAGAGGATGAGAGGGTTAGATAGCATCACCGATGTAATGAACATGAATTTGAGCAAACTCCGGGAGACAGTGGAGGACAGGAAGGCCTGGCGTGCTATGGTCCATGAGGTCACGAAGAGTCGGACACGACTAAACGACTGAACAACAACAAAAAACATAATGATGCCTTACAGTGAGGGAAACAATTGCTTTCCCTGTATTCTGGCACCGGCAGGTACTTGCCTGACCCTCTAACCAAAGTCAGAAGTCTGAATCGTTTATTGGAGAGGATGATGCACAGCTCCTCAAAATTGATAGTACGAAAGAGGAGGAATATTTTCAGCTGTACAATCCAGGAATACATCTCCCAAGTCATATATTCCTCTTTGAAAATGTGAAGTTGTTCATTCAGAGAACATGCAATATCACATTGCTTTGTACAGTTTCCTTTGATTCTGCAGGGAAATGAGCCCCAGGTGCTGATGTGGAATAAGCAGGACTAGAACCCCACTTAAAAAACACACTGTGATCTATATTTATCATTGTTTTATATTTGATGTGTAGTAATATTGCATTATTTTAAATATTGCTCTTGGACAGTAAATAAATAAATATAGATCACACTGTGATTATATAAGTTACTTGAAATAGTACCAAGTAAGACTAGTTGCTATAGGTCTCAGTGAGTATTCTGTCTGAGATTTTTAGAAAGTCATGATTCTTCCCAATATAGTACATGGAATGAGTTTTAATCTGTTTTAAAACAAATCTGTCCGAGAACACTATGGATGCCTCCAAAAGTACTCATCCTAATGTTATTAGATCAGAGCTTTCCAAACTGTGTGTCGCGACACAAAAGTGTGTCGCCACACACAGCGTGGTATGTCGCCACACCACCCGGAAGCGGCGGCACATCCGCGCACGGCGGCTGCCATGCACGCGCGCGCCGCCGCACGCCCCCCCGCGCTGTCACCATGTGCGCGTGCGCCGCCGCTGCTGCTGGTGTGTCGCCAGCGGCAGCACTTTGGAAAGCCCTGTATTAGACATTATACAGCTATTCCATCTTATCGTCCTTCCTGGATTTTTGTAATGAAGAGTAGGAAGACACTGGATGATTGCAAACGAAGGACCCCCTCAGTGAAAGGGGGGCACAATACAAGCATGATCAGCGAGTGCTCTAAGTCACAGGTTTCCATGGTTCTGTCATAAGGAATTGGAAGCACAAGGTTTTTTTTCAGGTGACGCAACTTGGGAAATGTAACTTTATGTAGGACCACGGATAAAAAAAGAGATATCCATAGGAACCCAACACAGAAAAAGCACATATCAATCATTATATGGAAGGGCTTCTCTTACCTATGAATGAAATGGTTTTCTTCAAGATATTTGCAACCACAAGCAATGTCCCTGGCAATATTTAGCAAGTCCAGCATCATCAAAGCAGATGGCTGATTCTGTATGGCATGCCGTTGAGAGAGAGGAAAACAGAGAAAATTAAATACAGGTAGTCCTTGTTTAGTGACTGCCTCATTTAGCAACCATTCACAATTACAACGGTGATGATAAAGTAACTTTATGACCATTCCTCGCATTTACGACCTTTGCAGGTCTGTAAAGCAAAGGAAAGTTGAAGTAAGATCATAAGCCCAGTCGTGGTTTCACTTAGCCACAACTTCGTTTAATGCCTGAATTGCTGGTGCCAATTGTGGTGGCTAAACGAGGACTACCTCTATAGCCACAGTGTGGGAGTGAGAGAAAACTATTTACATCATTTAATTGTGCCCATGTGCTGTTTGAAGTGGCTGCCCTCTCCTGCTTCAGAACTAAAGCTATTAACACAACTTGAAAGGAGACAGGGAAATGTTGACCTTCCTTGCAAATGTCAAGTACATTGATCTATTTCAAATCTGAATTGATGCTCCTTCCAGATGGAAGCATAGTTTGTTTCTCTCCCAGTTGAAGGAACAAGTAAAAATAGAGGGAAAGCAGCCAAATTAAAAGCGAGAAAGCTTTCTCTTTCCCTCCCCACGCCTTCTGCCCTGCCAGCTCAAGCCAAGAGAGATGGTGCTTTCCAGCAAAAATAAACATCACTTCTGTTATTTTTCTGAAGCACTAATTATATTCAGTGCTCGTTGCACCATATCCTAGGGTGCGTGTTTCAAAAGTCACTGGGAAATGTTATCCTTTCCTCTTTTGGCTTAGAATGCCTCATGCCAATCCCACAAATTGTGTTATGCATGTAGAAACCCCAGCTGGGTTCACGCAGCATGCCAACCCATGGCATGAGATGGTTTGAGAACAACATGTCAATCTCCATAGGTAAGATACAGGGTGAATGATGCAAATGCTAAAAAAAAGACAAGCGTAGAACTGAAGCACCTTTTTATTAGAGATGTTCTAGAAAATGATCCTTTAACTACCCCACAGCCTTTTCCGTTTCTCCATGCCTTCATCTACCTCTTCATCCAAGTTTCCAGATGTTTTCTTTCACTTAGACAATTGTCTGAACTGTATGTTCACCGGGCTTCATAGAGTGATATCATCATCATTGGCGATCACTCGTAGCCGAGTAAGATTGTCTTCCAAAGGTAAAATTTTAATGGTGGATCCATAAGTGGCTATAAAGGCCAATTCTGGATCCGCACAACCTCCCACAATGAGGGCATAGGTTTCTGGGTGGGAGACGGTCATGATGAGGGTTTGCCTGACGTGCCTTCCTTTTAGCTCTTTTCTCCTTTTCGCCCTGTACTCGTGCTTCTTCAAAGTCCATAGCGCCTTTAATAAAGATAACCTCAACATTACTGTTTCATCCTGTACTTCTTGCCTGCTGACAAAATGTGCACTTATTTGGACTGTGATCCAAAAAGCCCTGTGACCCAGCCAGATTCCATAAGGATTAGGACAAGGTGAGAAAGCTGGATGAAGGACAACACAATGTCACCCTGCAATATTTGGCTTTTGTTACTGCAGCCGGTTAACAGGATATGGGAATTCCCTTTCACTTTTTGGAGAAGATTCAGCTATGCCTAACATATCTAATAAATATTTCTGGAACGTTATATAGTAGCAGTGCATTCCAGTTGCCTAATTCATTATAGGGATTACGTGTAGCAAAGATGAGGCAAATCATTTGCTTAAATTATGACAGCGTCTGGCTACCAAGGCTGGTATAATTAAAGACAGAAATGAGATTTAGAGCTTGGTTAAGTTTGTTCAACTTTCCTCAACCAGCACTCTCCAGATGTGTGAGGCTGCAACTCCCAGAATGTCCAGCCAGCACTGAAGTTGGAATAGAGTGATCTAGTCTTTAGTAGAATAATATGGACTAAATACCATATACACATGTGGATAAGCCCATCTGTAGATAAGCCAAACCCAATTTTTTGGGTGTATTCTGGCACCTAAAATTATCGGCTTATCCATGAGTACAGGTAGTTCCAATAGAAGAGAATATATATAGCTCAGTGTTGAACTGTGGAGTCCTTGGTGCTCTCTGAGCTTGGTTGTTTGCTTGCAGACGTTTCATTACCCAACTAGGTAACATCATCAGTGTGAGTGAGTTGGGGTTTGCTCCCTGTTTATATACAGTAGCTTGCCCTGCCAGTGTTGGTGGGGGGTTGATTTTCTCCTTTGCAGTTCCTTCATTAGGATATACCTAGTTGGTATGATGTTATCTAGTTGGGTAATGAAACGTCTGCAAGTAAACAATGAAGCTCAGAGAGCAGCAAGGACTCTACAGTGCAGGTAGTCCTCGTTTAGCGACCACAGTTGGGACTGGCAACTCAGTTGTTAAGCAAAGTGGTGGCTAAGTGAAACTGCGACTGTGCTTGTATCTTACTTCAGCTTTCCTTTGTTTTATAGACCTGCAAAGGTCGAAAATGTGAGTATTGGTCGTAAAGTTACTTTATCATCACCATCGTAACTGGAAATGGTTTCTAAACAAGGCAGTCACTAAACGAGACTACCTGTATACATGGTAGCTACTTTATTCAAACTGTGCAATAGTCTGAAAATAAATCCAGTTTCAACAACTTATTAGATGCCAGAGCAAGAGAAGGTTGGGAAAAGGAAGAACTGACTCACCTCCCGAGGCCGATTTTGCCGTAGGAAGCTCTTCATGTCTCCTCCGGTCATAAGCTCCAGAAGGATGAAACGAGGCAAGGTCTGGAGGCTTACCCCAATGCACTGCACTATATTCTGGTGATTGAACTTACTTCAGATTAGCCACCACACATCAGCAAAGCAGAGGAGGAAAAAAATGATGTTGCTGTTAGATAGCAATCAATTTAAATCAAAAGACCCAGTAGCCCAAGTAGAAAAAACAGGAGTTATCTACAACATACAGTGTAAGGACTGTAACAGCCACTATGTAGGACAGACGGGCAGAAGACTAGCAGAGCACATCCACGAACACCAACTAGAAGTCAGAAGACATGATGAAAACGCCTTAATCTCACAACACATGGACAGACTCAACCATACTTTCAATTGGGAAACTGTGAGCATCTTAAACCAAGCCAAATCCAAAAACACTAGAGAATTCCTGGAAGCTTGGCACTCAGACAAAGCAGCCATCAACAGACACATAGAGGTAAACAACATTTACATACCATTCATAAGAGACAATAGAAAAGCCAGAAGACCAGAACACCTCCTTGCCAGCAATCAACACCCAGATATGCAAAGATTAACACCAGGATTAGCACCAGAGGAACAATCAAACAGCACAATATACCCTAATTAAGGAACTATTAACTCAGTCAATCAACCAAGCAGCAAACAACAGCCCAATCAAGGAACTCCTAAGGAGAGAACAACACCTCCACCAACACATCCTTTTAATTGGGTAACTATTGCTTCTTTGTAGAAGAGAACTTCAGAAAATGAATTTAATCCTTTTGGGACAAGCCAATGAGAGTGCCTCCCAAGTTTGCTATGGGAATAAAATCAGGGATGATTACCATATAAATCACTTTGACCTCTCAAAGAAAAGGTTACGATGAATACAATAACTAACTGGGAACAAAAAAGTAATACCACTGAAATTGAAATGGAACGATCTCTGCCAAAACTACTAGATTTAAGCTTCTCCCAATTGCCATGATGCTGATACCTTGTTAGCCCACTCCCAGCTTCCCAGGTCCCAGGGTTGCTGTTGATAATGGAAAAAGCAGACATGCCATCCATTGTTGTTGTTGTTCAGTTGTTTAGTCGTGTCTGACTCTTCGTGACCTCATGGACCATAGCACACCAGGCCTTCCTGTCCTCCACTGTCTCCCGGAGTTTACTCAAATTCATGTTTGTTACATCGGTGATGCTATCTAACCATCTCATCCTCTGCCGTCCCCTTCTCCTTTTGCCTTCAGTCTTTCCCAGCATCAGGGTCTTTTCCAGTGACTCCTCTCTTCGCATTAGGTGGCCAAAGTATTTGAGCTTCAGCTTCAGCATCTGTCCTTCCAATGAGCGGTCAGGGTTGATTTCCTCTAGGATTGACTGATTTGACCTCCTTGCAGTCCAAGGGACTCTTAAGAGTCTTCTCCAGCACCACAGTTCGAAAGCATCAATTCTTCGGCGCTCAGCCTTCCTTATGGTCCAACTCTCACAGCCATACATTACTACTGGGAAAACCATAGCTTTAACTATACGGACCTTTGTCGGCAAGATGCCATCCATACTTAGATGGAAAAAGTTTATATCATCACATTCTTAACAATAATGATCCCAAGATGGATGCCATCTGTACATGTGTATAATTAGGTTTCCCTGTGAAGTAATGCCGTTGTGGGTATGTAAAACATGAATTGTTGATGTTATTTGTTCTCTCATAACGTCCCCAAAGTCAGGGTTTAACTGTTAGTAAATCCATTATATAGAAATGATATCACTGGGGAAAGAACAGGACTTAGAACTCTTTGAAATGTAACCAAAGTTTAAAATAAGTTTTTAGAGATAGCCCTTTCCTTTTGTATAAATAAATTTGCAGATGGAACCACATCAGATCTTCCATAGTATATTTAACTTATCCATGGCAAAACAGTCATTTCATGACATTAAACGACACACATAAACAGACAGTCCTGGGCAACCAAGTCATTATTGCTGTTAGGACAATCAGTGTATTTAATGTTCTGTTTGTTTTGGCCTTCAGACCAGGATTCTTCTGAATTCTGGGTGAGGAGAGCCTTGATTGCTTTTCCTGTGTTGTAAAAAGGAAAAGTAAAGTCTCCCTCAAGTGAGGCTTGAAAAATAAATACTTATAATTAAATTATTTAAATAATTAAAATATAATTAATGATTAAACAAAACAATTAATTTTCCCTGCTGCCTGCACTCTCATTGGCTTGTCCCAAAAGGATTACATTCTTTTTCTGAAGTTCTCTTCTACAAAGAGGCAATAGTTACCCAATTAAAAGGATGTCCCTGAATATATAAAAATCTCATACATTTATCAATAATTGGAACTCTGACTCAACTGAAGTGTTTTATTAGTTATTTACTCAGATTTGGATTTTCTGACTTGAAGAGTTACATGCAGTCCAATATGCAACCCACATTGGGGTAGAATCCAGATTTTTCATCTCCCCTTGGGAGCATCTCTAGCAAAGATCTTTTTGGAATACTTCTGGCATTCCAGGAGGTAGGAATGGCAAATGTTACTGCCTCCTTCCCAGTTCAGGCAATGGAAATGCATCCCAGTGACAGAAGTTGCCTCTTGATGGAAGGAGCCCTCTCAACCATACCAGCTTTTTACTGTATCCAACCCTTAGAGCTTTTCAAGGTTATAGGAGGTCAGCTCACCTGCCAACTATAATTGTGTCTTTAACTGAAGGACTTAGCTAAAAAGGATTTCAGGAGAGTATGGTTTAGCTAATTGTTGGAGAAGCCTTAGGGTTGACTGAGTTTCCTCTTAGGGCTTGTACACCCACCCCATTACTTAAGCTTGAAGTTGCCTGGCATTCTTGAAGGACACCTCCACATGATGCAGCCTTTTCTCACCCCCAGCCCTTAGCTCAGAGCTTTCCAAACTTTCCATGTTGGTGACACACTTTTTAGACATGCATCATTTCGTGACACACTCTTACAGCAGGGCACAAGGCAGGCACTAGGACCTGCACGGAATCACAGCAGGTTTGGAGGCAGCCAGGCACAAGGCAGGCACTAGGACCTGCGCGGAATCCTGGCAGGGCTCAGAGGCAGCAGCAGCTGCGAGACACCCAGACACTGCAGCCGACACACTAACGTGTCAAGACACACAGTTTGGAAAGCTCTGGCTTAGCTAATGTGTTTTCCTGAAAACGAAGCCTTGTTATCTGCATGATGTGTGGTGCTTCAGCTGCAACTAAGCTGACGATGCAACAACAAGTGGGATCTGCCCAACTCCTATTAGCTGTTTTCAGCTGCTGTGGGCACACCCCATCCCCTGCAGTCATCCACCGTGGTAGTGAGTGACAAGCAGGATGCCTGGTTGTATGACCCTTTGAAGTCATGTTTACTCTTCCCTCCCATATCCTCTGTGCCATGTGTTGGCAGGCTGCACAGAGGAGCAATGCTTGCTGATGATAAGAGTATCCTCCTGCTTCAGCCAGTGCCACCCCCAGTGCAGTGTGTTAGCTTGTTACATGGGGGATCTGAGAGGACAGTGAATGACTGAAGTCATACTCTCAACCAGCGTTGGTGTGTCAGTCTCCATCACCCCACCCTCGTGGATCAGGCAGGACTGCAGGTAATCCAGGGGTAGGTAGGCAAAAGCAGAAATCACCCCCCCCCCAGATCAGGTTCTAACAGATTGCTAAACCCACCGCTCTAGCCATCTGGCAAAACTTGCCTCCTCATCAGGTCCAGCCCACGCTGAGGAGGTATTGGGGAAGGTTTTCTTGCCAACAGGGTAACACAGCAGTCACTGCACCTTAACTTTCCCTTCAGTAAACTGTTAAGACAGCAGCACTCAAGTAGAGCTGAGATGGACTATGGGGACAGATCAAATTTATGCTGGGATACTTTGTGCTGCCTTGTGGAGTGAAGGACATCACATGAAACCAGCTGTCTAGATGTGCTCTTAGGGCAACCAGCTTGATTGATAACTGGCAAATAGAGGGAGAAAAAGTGGAGGCAGTGACGGACTTTGTATTTCTAGGCGCAAAGATTACTGCAGACGCTGACTGCAGCCAGGAAATCAGAAGATGTCTACTTCTTGGGAGGAGATCAATGGCAAATCTTGATAAAATAGTTAAGAGCAGAGACATCACACTGACAACAAAGGTCCGCATAGTTAAAGCAATGGTATTCCCTGTAGTAACCTATGGCTGTGAGAGCTGGACCATAAGGAAGGCTGAGCGAAGGAAGATAGATGCTTTTGAACTGTGGTGTTGGAGGAAAATTCTGAGAGTGCCTTGGACTGCAAGAAGATCAGACCAGTCCATACTCCAGGAAATAAAGCCAGACTGCTCACTTGAGGGAATGATATTAAAGGCAAAACTGAAGTACTTTGGCCACATAATGAGAAGACAGGATACCCTGGAGAAGAAGCTGATGCTAGGGAAAGTGGAAGGCAAAAGGAAGAGGGGCCAACCAAGGGCAAGATGGATGGATGATATTCTGGAGGTGACGGACTCGACCGTGGGGGAGCTGGGGATGGTGACGGCCGACAGGAAGCTCTGGCGTGGGCTGGTCCATGAAGTCACGAAGAGTCGGAAGCGACTGAACGAATAAACAACAACAATACATCAGTATTATTTGGAGAGATGTTGGAGAGGGGAAAAGAAAACAGTGAGAAACATGTTGGGAGAAGAGTCCTGAGAAAAACGGTCAAAAAATTGTAAGGAAGGAACTCATTTTCTAACACTGTGATTTGTGATGCATCCCCTCCTCCTTACAACTGGCATGGCGTGTCTTGAATAAATGCATCCTGTATATTTCAGGCTTAGGAATTTGTACTTCGAGCTCAGGAACTTTAAAAAGTATTAATTTTTTTTAACATGTCCTATACTTTCTTGGTATGTAATAATTAGACCGCTTGATTGGATAAGCTCTCAATTTCTTGATAGGTGGAAAGAGCTAACCACAAGAACATATTTGAAAATATCAATTGGGCAGATGTTTAAAAAATACAAACATGCACAAGTGCCCCTTTGCCCAGAGTTGTCACTCAGAAGTCCTTCAGTTTGGGAGGGATGCAGTCATCGCTGCTTGGGCCTCAGCCACTCGTACCTCATACAAATGCCTCCAAGAATGTTTTTCGTGCCAAGCATTTAAGGAGAGGCAGATAGCAATTAAAGCTGATCAGCCTAGCCGTTAATAATGCAATCACACCTATTTACAAGGTGCTTTTCTGATGTGCAGAAACCTGCTGGAATTTTTCCTAAGGTGTGTCCTAAGGTGTTTCAACACATTGTTGAAACTCCCGATCAAGAAGAGTCACCTCAGCCTTTAGGCTCTCCTGGGATTCTGAAGTACCTCTTTTTTTAGCTATTATCCAATTTTAATTGGGAATACTATAGCCAGACCCTGAATATGTGTTGGTCTACAGTTCCAACAATTTCCAATCAGTGTGGCAATCAGGAGACCTGGATAATTGTAGCATTTCTATCCCATTTTCTGGCTCTTCCTTCATACCATAAGCACCACAGAAATAATGCTCACTAGGTGGAGAAACATGTATCTCACCAGGACTGATCTTGAAAAGCTAAGCAGTCACATATGGATAGTATTTGAATACGAGACAACCAGGACTGTAGGCTAGATTGGGAAGTTGAAAAAAATATCTTAGAAGAAAGCAGTGGCAAAACACTTCCTATTGCCAAGAAAACTATATGGACAGTTACTGAACACTGAGCTCAATTAAAAGGATTAAATAGCAACTAGCACACTATTAAAATATGTAACTAATAGCATGTAGAGACGAGGAAGGTGTTCAGTACTGACCCAGTGCAAGCCTTTTTACATGGGCATATTCAGCATGGTTCTCTGCCATGTGGCACCTATGTGAGAGAAACTCATATTCTGGCACTGTATTGCAGAGCTTTCCAAACTGTGTGTCGGGACACGTTAGTGTGTCGGCTGCAGTGTCTGGGTGTGTCGCGGCTGCTGCTGCCTCCAAACCTGCCCTGCCAGGATTCCATGCAGGTCCTAGTGCCTGCCTTGTGCCCTGCTGTAAGAGTGTGTCGCGAAATGATGCCCTGCTGTAAGAGTGTGTCGCGAAATGATGTATGTCTAAAAAGTGTGTCACCAACATGAAAAGTTTGGAAAGCTCTGCTGTATTGTGTGAGCATTAATATTTATCTTGCAACTCCTATGTAGACACCTCTTTATAGGCTACTAAAAGGATTAGCTCAATGAAGCCCTGAACCTCAGGAATGAAATCAACTATGTAATCCTTCCCCTTGTGATGATACGTTATATGTACATTAAAGTAATGGATGTTTATATTAAATTGACTTCAAAAGGACAGGAAGAAGGTGGCCAACTAGATACTTAGATGGTTAGAACGTCTTAGCTGGGCCTCTGCTAAGGCTGGCTAAAGTTCCCATTGGAGGGTCATTAGACTTTTCTGAAGAAATATATTGGTAATGGTCATATTGGTCATATTGACGAAGAAAGAGAATCAAGAGTCATCTGGCTTGAGCTACAGTGCTTAATGTTCTTTGCAAAGTGGTTCACTTTGATTATCTGCCATCAAGTCGTTTTTGACTCCTAGCGACCACATAGATAGATTTTCTCCATGATCAAGAGCCCTATCGTTCTTCGATTTTAAACACAGCCAAACTGTTCTCCCACAACAGCCTGGCTGTCCTGTTACTTCAAATGAGGACACCTATGACTCTGAGAAAGGCCTAGATGATGGTGATGATTGCTTCTTGGCCTTTTTGGCTAAGATCAAGTGTAGTGGTGATTCTGATGACAATGATGATATAGTCTTACTATCAGAACTTCAGGTAGAGGAAAAGATAGCTGGGGCTTGGCTAAATGTGCTCCTCAGTGGAGCATTCTGTAGGTGCTTTCTCTGTACAATGTTCCCAGTAATTATACTAAGTCTTCATTGGTGTCCTCACTTGAAAGCAATAGCTGGCATGACTCCAAGTACACAGCTTGCCTTTTATAGTTGAAGATAATGATACTGCTGAATATGGATGATAGAGAGAAAGAGGAGTACGGAAAACATTTTATTCACCTTGAGATTTGATATCTCATGATGTACTGGTTCTGCTATTCATGTGTGTGAGTATTGGCATATATGCACGTACATATACATTACAGTATATACTGCTTGGAGATAAAAGATGGCATGTACATATTTTGAATGAGTGGATGCCTGAATAGCACTGGCAACATATAAGACTAGATTTCAACAGCCTGCAACCTTTTACTTACTAGCTTCTTTCTGGACACTGCGAAGTTAGAATTTCTGTAGCAGCACTCTTAAAAGCTCTACTACCAACTGGAAGTTTATGGAGAATGAAAGGAAAGAGAACTGGGAACATGTGGCTTATATAATGTATACCTTATTACTTTCTTTTTAAGTTGGTGCTGCTGAAATCAATCCAAGTTCAAATAAAATCTCTCAAGACAGATTTCTAGTTATGTCTTGTTGACCTTGTTAACCTATAATCCTGTCTAAGAAGAAAGTCTTAAAACGCACCTGATTATCAGTGCTTCCATTAGGAAATCCATCTCATCCTGTTCTGAACAGATTTCTGGCAATGTCTGTTGAAAGGAAAAGGAAAAAGTTGAATCCATTGCAAAAGAAGATTACTGGCAGGAGAAAATGGGAAGGCAGAACTCTTGTTTATTAGACTCTTTGGTTGTGTTTCATTTTTATACTGCTTCTCAGCCTGAAAAGCTAACAAAATTGAAACCCAACAAAATAGCAAACCATTCTAAAGCAAATCCTGAAAACAACGTGATTATGTGAGAAATCGAATTAATACATAAATAAATAAATTATAGCACCAATGTCATCCAAATGCCTCTGATACGGAAGATATGACATGCAGAGATGCTCATTATCTGCCACCAACTACCTTCCAATTCAGAGTACAGTAGTATAGACACAGAGGGTTGTTTGAGTAATTAAAGGGGGGAGACAGAGTAGAGTGGGAATAGAGAGAGCCTTTTTGGTAGTGCCATCCTGATTGGAATTGTCTCTTTAAACAACCCATTGGCATTATTTTTCACGATTTTTTGATGTCAGGCTAGGGTATTTTTGATGCCCTGCTTATCCATACTTTTTCTTATCAAAAATACTCACCAATTTCAATTGCCTCTGTTCCTTTTACTGTCTGGGAAGGGGCTTATCATTTTTTGGTGCATTGTTATTTATAGCTATAGTTGTTTATTTGTAAGCTGCCCGGATGTCCATTATAGTGAAAACACCAGGTAAAATTTCAGAAAAAAAGAAAACAAAAGAATGTAAAAGTCACAATTAAGTTTGGCCATTAGTTGTGATGATAGGTAGTAGTACCTAGCCAATCTTGACTGATCTTGAAAAAGATAAGCAGGATGAGATATCTGTAGCTTGAATCATGTCAACTGGATTTCTATTTTCTCAGTGGAAACGTTTCGCTCCTTATCCAAGGAGCTTCTTCAGTCTGAGCAAAGTTGGTAAGGGAATCCTTAAATATGTTTCTAGGTGGCTGTGTGACCTTGCACCTGGGGCTAGGTCATGGTTATTTTTGAGATGTTATTTCTAAGTCCCTTTATCATCTAAAGGAGGATCGTTAAGATCACCATGCTGCTGTTGAGCTTGCGAAATGGTCTTAATCTTCCTAGGCACAGAAGACAAAGCAGGAAGGAAAATAGGGGAAAGATTGTGCCTGAGGCCCCCACCTCTATTCAAGGAAGGATTTTCCAAGTTGGCATAAATGGATTCCTTGACCCCTCTCTCAAACCACCTATCTTCTCTGTCTAAAATGTGAACATTAATGTCCTCAAATGAGTGTCCTTTTTCCTTTAAATGAAGATAAACTGCTGACTCTGGTCCTGTGGTGTTACTTCTCCTGTGTTGCCAGAGAAGTAACACCACAGGACCAGAGTCAGCAGTTTATCTTCATTTAAAGGAAAAAGGACACTCATTTGAGGACATTAATGTTCACATTTTAGACAGAGAAGATAGGTGGTTTGAGAGAGGGGTCAAGGAATCCATTTATGCCAACTTGGAAAATCCTTCCTTGAATAGAGGTGGGGGCCTCAGGCACAATCTTTCTCCCGGCTCTGTCTTCTATGCCTAGGAAGATTAAGACCATTTCACAAGCTCAACAGCAGCATGGTGATCTTAACGATCCTCCTTTAGATAATAAAAGGACTTAAAATAACATCTCAATATAACCATGACCCCAGGTGTAAGGTCACACAGCTACCTAGAAACATATTTAGGATTCCCTTACCAACTTTGCTCAGACTGAAGAAGCTCCTTGGATAAGGAGCGAAACGTTTCCACTGAGAAAATAGAAATCCAGTTGACATGATTCAAGCTACAGACAATTCCACCTGGATGACTGAGAACCTTCATAGACAGGATGAGATATGGTTAGTTCTTGGATGAGAGGCCCTCCATGAAATCCCAGGACTGCAGACTAGACTGGAAAGTTTTGAAAGATCCCAAAAGAAGGCAATGGGTACCCAACAACATGGATGTGTCAATGAAGTCATCAAGAGTCAAACTCAGCTAATATTAGCTGAAGACACTAACCTTGATAGCCACCTGAAGAGGACTGGGATCCCCTGTGATTCCTACCACTGTTCCTTTGTAAACTTCACCAAATGCCCCATGCCCAAGTGCCCTAAAGGGAGGGAGAAAACAAACACACACATTCATTACTTTGTGTACTTCCTGTACAGTATCTACACCAAGCAAACACTTCTATACTCCAAAAAGTTGGAAGATCCAGGGACTGTTGGAAGTGTCCATTATCTGAGGCTGCTTATATACAAATTAAGCATTGGTCAGGAAACAAGCATGCAGATAGCAGTAGATTTTCATTAACATTTCCCCCAAAAGCAAATTGCATGCACTTAGAGCTCTCTAACTAAATTCAGGCTTTCTCTCTGCACTACAATTATGAGTATGTGTCCAAATGTTCAGCATGCATTCCACCCAAGCGGGGGGTGTCAGAAATTCTTAGAAAGTGGCCCTTCTTACCCTTAGCCAAGTTTAGAAATATCAGCACCCGTGAAGAAGTGAGCATTTTATAACTGCAACCATTTCTTCATTTGACAGAACTCAACAGCATTCCTGTTACAGTAGGTTCAGGAACACATCTCAAACAAAGGAGGCAAAAATAGCCAAGCTATTCTTTCCAGTGCCTGTGACATTATAGCAGAATACTAACATGCTATTTTAGTGGCAATTATATGGGGCACGATGGCTCAGTGGTTAAGACACCAGGCTTGTCGATTGGAAGGTCAGCGGTTCGAGACCCAAGTGCCACGTGACGGAGTGAGCTCCTGCACTTGCCCCAGCTCTTGCCAACCTAGCAATTTGAAAGCATCCAAATGCAAGTAGATAAATAAATAAACTGTGGTGGGATGGTAACAGTGTTCCGTGTGTGTCATGCTGGCCACATGACTGCGGAAGCGTCTTCGGACAGCGTTGGCTCTTCGGCTAAGAAACGGAGATGAGCACTGCCCCCTAGAGTCGGACACGACTGTGCGCGGGAACCTTTACCTTTACTTTACAATTTTAGTGATTGCTAAGAGGTAGTTTGTTGTAGTGGTTAAAGGCACTGGCCTAGTAATCAGAAGACCATGAGTTCTCGTTCTGCCATAGGCATGAACCTCTCAGCCCTGGGAAGAAGGCAAGGGCAAACCACTTCTGAAAATGCTGCCAAGAAAACTGTATGGACTTGACCATGTAGTCAACAGGAGTCAAGACTGATTCAACCCCCTCCCCCCATTCCAATATAGTTTCCGTTTTACTTGAGCATCAATCTGGATAGCATGTATGTTTCTGCATCATGTGATAGCTTCTTACAACTTGCTGCCCCCCCCCCAAGTTTTCAACATTTGGAAAGCCACTCATTAGGAGGGCTTATGTTCCAGCTGACCAAAACTATTTCTGTATACTACAATTCTGAACCAGTTAGTGGATTAGCCAATGGAATAGGAATAATAGGAATACTGTTGTATAGAAATCCTTCCATAGGGCTAAATATCAGGCTTCTCTGGAAACATTTGACAGAAAAACACCTAGGACAACCAAGGCAGCTGGTATGATTCTTTTCCATGCCAGCATCACCACTACATATGAAAGGTTGTTGGGTGCAGTAACCCCAGGCTTATAGTGTCATTTTATTTGTTCTGCAGGAGATTGTGGTGAAAAGAGGCAATGGGAAAAAGAAATATTATTACAAATATATGTAATGGCATTTTTGTGGAAATGACTTCTCGAATAAATGTAAAAGAAGTTACATAGTTTTACTACTAGAATTCTAGTCAACAAGAGAAATGATTGTATGCCCAAAATCCAGTTTTTCTTAAAACTATGCTTGGACTTAAAGAAGAAGAGGACAACCAGCAGCAAGGTGGATGGACTCAGTTACAGTGGTGATGAATCCACCATTGGGAGACTTGAAAGAACAAGTTAAGGATTGATTGTCATGGAGAAAATCTATCTATTTGGTCGCTAGGAGTTGAAAATGACTTTACGGCACATAATCAATCAATCAATCAATCAATCAATCAATCAATCAAGTCTTTGGGATGAGGTCTATATGGCTATGAAGAATATCCATTGGCAACCTCTTACAGAACACACTGAGATGACACAAAAAGATAAAGTTATGTATATGGGATTTCAGGGAGTTTCAGAAAAACATCTATTTCTGTTTTATTGACTATTCTAAAGCCTTTGACTGTGTGGATCATAACAAATTGTGGCAAGTTATCGACGTGTTGATGAATAGGAACTTTTAATTCCTATTGACTGTCTCCCAAATTCAGAAAAAGGATATTCAAATCAAAATAATTTGAACAATTAGAAGACACATACATACTACACTAGTAATAATATGAATAATACTAATAATAATTTATTAAATTTATATGCTGCCCAACTCCTAGCAACTCCGGGCGATTAGATATACAGAGTCCTAATTTAGGCATACCAGAGGCCAATTATAGACTATTTTGTATCAATAATAAATAACTACAGTAATTTTTGCAGAATTCTATGCCTTCCCATTAAGATACTGAGATTTAAAACTGTCAGAATCAGAATTAACACAATTTTCCAGCCCTGCTGACTCAGGATATAATTTCTCTTTCTAAATTAGCAAGAACACACTGCAGCTAAGTCTTACTGAAGTAGAGAAATATTTTTTCGTGGAATCTCTTTAAGTTCACTGAGCGTGGCCGCCTTTCCTGCAAAGCTGTAGTTGGGGTTATAATCTGTCATGATGGTAGAAGTACGGATTTTGCTTAGGTTATACTCTGGACTCTGCAGATGGGCTCTGGTTCCTTCTAGCTGCTGCTTCTTTCGATGATAGACTGAAAAGGAAGAGCATAAATGAGAATCTGAGAAGAACAGAGAAGAAATTAAGCCATGTGAACAATGGATATAGTAACATTCCAGAATCTCTATCTCAACATTTTTGGACTTACTCATCTTAGTATTTTTAAATTTTGTTATATTTTTGTAGAACCACAGTGTTGCAATTCAGCCTTTTTAACTCATCAGGCACCCATACAAAAACTTTCAGAATGTGCCCTAGTCAAGAGCAGATACAGTGATATTGGTGAAAGGAATAACCACAACTTCTGAAATACTATACTTTTTAATGAGGTTCTCATGCAAAACCTTCAGCAAGCTGAGGATTCATGATTGCTTAAGAAATTGGGTAGGTGTAATATGGTACAATGGCAATTTTAAAAGTACAAGCCTTTCCCTCTCAAGATGAACAAAAGAATTCAGGAAAACCAAAATACATTGTATGTTTTGTATGTTTGCTGTGGCTAACACAACTCTCAGTGGTGACTTGAAAGGGGACTACAATGCAGATGGTGGATTAAATATACCACACACAAATACATACGTACATGGCTACAAATGGATTTAGGCATTAAGTAGCTCCTTTTAGAAGAAAAGTATGTTTGCTTATTTAAGCAGAAAGCTCTTTTAAAACATTTGCCTAGGCCTGAAAGCCCAAGATGAGTTTTTAGCTACAGATGGACTGAATTATTTCCTTTACTTATAAAAAAATTATGTAAGATGAAAAACTCATCAGTATGAAACACACACACATGCACACACACGGATGCAGACACAAATATTATACACCACAGCTGTTGTCTTACTGACATCTATGGTCACTGAAATGTTGAGTTTCTTTGCTTTGGACCAGCTGGCAAATCAAGCCATGCTTTGACTCTTCCCCCACATGTTTCTGAATGACATTCATCCCAAAGGGAGCAATGATGTCCTTGATTCACTGGACATTTTGTAATACTCAAAAAAAAAATGAGGCAATTCTTTACCACCCCCTGCATGGAGCAATGAACACCTCCTTTATCCAAATCAAAATGCATAGTATCCAAACCCAAACAAACTATTTTGGCATACAAGACAGGAAATCCCACTAGAATCATCTCTTGTAGAATCATCTCTTGTAATAAAAATGTGGAAATTACAAAGTAAATAACTAGCCATCTTCTGTTCTTCCATGATACTTAACATAGCTGGCTCAGGTAGCCAACTCACTTGGCTAATGTTACAGCTGCCCTGATCACATTAACAAACTGTCCATGAATCAGCAAACTTCTATGAGCCTATGTATGTCTTTGTTTCATCGGTTTAGTATTTTTAGGAATCTTTCGTTCATTATTACTTTTTTAATCAAGTAGTTTAATGAGATTGCAGCTCTGTGTGAAAGCAAGGTGATCTTGCTCATTTGAGGTGTTCACCTTATTCTCTCACAATCATATTGGGTGGATCCAGACTTGCTTTCAAACATGAAAAGAACTGGGATCCAGTGGAGACTCCGTGTTGGCACAAGGGGACAGATATGCCCATTCTGCTTCTTTCTCTGAAGTTTCCCACACCATCTCCCATTCTGTTTTTGATGGTCCTCTGGCCCTCCGGAGAAGCTTTTCAGGGAGCACAGCAGTCAGCAGGGGGAGAAATCTGCAAAATTGCCCCCCTGCTCTCATCCTCTAACATAAACAAAACATCACTAAGCACAAATCTGGATCCAAACCGCTGTTTTACAGACCGTCTGTAGTTTTCAAACATTCCTTCCCAAGACCCTTGACAAACCCTTGAAAAGAGCCAGAGATGTGAACACACAGGTTCAGATATGCACAAAGTATAGTAGATGCAACTTACCAATTGATAGGCTGCCACAAGTGAGAATCATAACAAGCACCACAATCACAGCAATCACCGTCAAGAAGAATGGGAGAGGCAAGTGCTCTTCTGGAATGGGTTCCCGGATGACTAGACAAGACATAATATATATAAGCATTTATATTTCAGCTTAGGACCCTAAGCAGGGTTTCTTAAAAAGCCCAAGCACTGGATTAGAGAAAGAATCCTTCTAGTCCAGCATTTTGTTTCCACCCCAGACTCTAAGAAGTTCATAAACAGAATGTGGCCAGTTCCTTGTTCATAGAAAGCTGAAAGAAGAAACATTGGGGCAAAAATGTGTCCCCAAATACAAGATATAATGCAGAGGTAAAGGAGGAGTTGTAGATGAACTAACAGTTGTTGTTTATTCGTTCAGTCGCTTCCGACTCTTCGTGACTTCATGGACCAGCCCACGCCAGAGCTTCCTGTCGGCCGTCACCATCCCCAGCTCCCCCATGGTTGAGTCCGTCACCTCCAGAATACCATCCATCCATCTTGCCCTTGGTCGGCCCCTCTTCCTTTTGCCTTCCACTTTCCCTAGCATCAGCTTCTTCTCCAGGGAAGAACTATATATAGAACTAACAGTACTATAAAATATTGGGCTTGCTTTCAAATGATAGGTGTTACTGTAATTAGCAAAGGGCTGTAAAAATGTATAAGATGAGTTCCCAGATTTCTCAGCCTGTTAATAAAAATATTGGGGAAACCAAGAGATGAGATGAAGTTCCGACAATAGGGTGGCATGGATTTATAAGTGAGAAACCATCATCATCATCATCATCATCATCATCATCATCATCATCATCATCTTGTACGTTGCCTGGAGATGCCCCTCTGTATGTCTCAATGCCTCTGGGTGGCTCACAACAATCAAACAAAGAAATTACAATAAAATCAATAAAACATAAAAGATAAAGATAAAAGATGGCAAGTGCGATGAAGCGAGGGGTCTCACTTTCCCTTGCCAAAGGCCTGGTGAAAAGCCAGGTCTTCACGACTTTTCTAAACAATTTCTAAACAACCCCTTTAGAAACATCATTTGTACCCAACAATCTGTCATCCCAAGGCTGATCCTCATGTCCTGCTAACCATGAGGTGATCTGTGGCACTGGAGAACTCAACAACTGCTCCTTCCCCCTTTGTCTCTTTCCCCCCCTTTGAACCTTGGCAGCAGTGAGGGGTGGAAAGAGTAGTAGGGTGGAAGAGAATTAGGGTTCCTCAGTACTATAGAATCCCTTCCCATCTGCTTCTCTCATCTCCTTTGCTTCTCCGGCCACCTCTCTGAGCTGTGGCAAATGGTCAGGGAGGAGGGCTGGCAAGAGAAGGGGGTGGGGAGTGGGGGAAAGAGGGCAGGCAGCATTACAGAGGGGCATCTCCTCCTGGTGAGTGCTGCCCAGTAAAGCAGGTGAGCTTCCAGGTGCTGTTGGTCTAGCCATGTTTCAAAACTTGCCTCCTCCCTTAAAGACAGTGATTGGTTGCCTTTTTCCCTGCTGGCAGGTGACACCACAGGAGTCCACCAATTGCTTTCCTTAAGCTGTTCCAGATTAAAGCACCAATAGCTGTCCTTGTTGCTGGGACAAAACAAGGCTTAGCAATAGAACAGTGAGAAGTATAGCAGTATACTTTCCTGCTGCTTCATGGACTGGAAAAAAGCACATTAATGCCGACATTATGAAGAGCCCATAGTTAACCTCACTGTTCACCCCCAAATCCTGGGAAGTGTAGATTAATGAGGTTGCCAAGGGATCTTTAAACTACAAAGTTTTACCACACCATTTTTAAGGAAACATATTAAGTGTTTATTTGCTATTAATACTTGCTACTTCAAAAACTTAGATGCTACCCCTCCAAAGCCATCAGGACCTTACCATAATTAGAACTGCAGCAATATAGAGTCACTTGTTGAAATGAGCAGCCATATAAACTGAATAAATAAATAAATAAGTACAATAAAAACATAAGTAAAAGAAAATGAACAGATTTAGTGCATAATTTTAGAGGTGTTCCTTGGGGAAAAGGGATGATGGTTAAAACAGCTCATTGCTTCTTTGATCTGATCCTGGTGAAGCTTGGAGAACGCAAGAAATAGAACATCATTTAATTTGCAAAGCATTTTTCATATTTTACCTGTGCACGAAACATTGTCACTAGCCAAGACGGCCACACCTGCACAAATACAGACGGGGAGGTGACTGCCAGGCTGTCGTTTGCAGATACCTGATTGGCAATGGCTGCAATTCACATAGACTTCAATGTCCACTTCACCGTGACTCTCAATAACTAAAGGAGGAAGGAAGGAAGGAAGGAAGGAAGGAAGGAAGGGATGGAAATTATAGTTCAAATGTTTCTGAAAAGCACATCTCTAACAAGGGGTACAGTTGTAAACTGCTAAGGAAGAACTGATATTTCCTCAGTAGGTCTTTTACCCATATACATTTTCCAATTATAAGTATCTGAATTGGCTACAGCAGTGTTTTGCCCAAAATCTGATAAATATAACCACTGGGGACATATCTTGGAGGCTACAGAATATCTTTTCAAGGCAGCACTTAATGTGGTAGGCAAATATGTTGCTTTGATTACTGACTATACAAGTTATCAATCAGTGGAACAGGCTGCCACATGATAGGGTGAGTTCTCTATGTTAAAGGTTTTCAAACAGGGAGTGGGTGGTCATCTGTCAGAGATGCTTTAGCACAGTGTTTCTCAACCTCAGCAACGTTAAGATGTGTGGACTTCAACTCCCAGAATTCCCCAGCCAGCATGCTGGCTGTGGAATTCTGGGAGTTGAAGTCCACACATCTTAAAATGGCTGAGGTTGAGGAACACTGCTTTAGTAGATCCTGCACTATGGAGGGTGCCTCTATTTATTTATTTATTATTTCAATTTATTCCCCGCCCATCTCCCTTGCAAGGGACTCTGGGCGGGTTACAACAATTGAAAGTTTAAAAAACTATACAAAATATCATCTAAGATATTGATGATGATATTGATGATATCTATGATCCCTTTCCATGATTCCAACAGGGAAAAAACAAAAAAAGAGCTTGTAGCCCCTTAAATATACTGTAAATATATTAATTACAGCAAAAAAGTTTCATTAACTGAAGATGCATTCTAGAGTAAAGTGGATTCTAATCCACAACAGTTTATACCATAAACAAACCTGTTAGCCTTTAAGGTACAATAGAATTCTACCTTATTTTTGCTGAATCAAAAAATGTATTTTGCCAGCCCAGTGAAAACATATTTACTACGGAAAGTTGTTCCAATTCTGGAGTATTCATGCATGCCAGCACCTGCTGCCATCAGACCTGCCGTACTGACATAAAGAAGTTACGTAGGGCAGCTCACATAAGCAGCTTATGCGGAGACTGACTTTGAACTTCAAACATGCTGCAACAAGTTAATGTGTCAGGAGTACTGAAGGCATTTTTTAATCTGTTTGGATTATGCCATAAAAAATTATTCCATTATATTGATGTAGCAGAGTTCACAGATAAATGGCATAGTTCTTATGTTGTGTTGAATCCCCATTTTTGACACCTAATCCTCCTAAGAGTGATTAGGTGGGGTACAAAAGGAACGTGTGAGTAGATCAATGTACTTGAGGGACAAGATGAATTATAAGGTACATCCCACTGTGGGACTATATCTGACCTGCCAGAGGGCCCAAGAAGATCTCCCCAATTGGATTCACAAAGGAAACACCATGCTGCCCATCAGCAGTAATGCCATCTGTTTCCGAAGCATGTCCACCTACAAAAAGAACAAAGGGATATATTTAACAGGACTACTGGGATCCATAGGTTGTCTAGTTGCCAACTGATCCCAACTTAAAGAATCTGGAACTAACAGAAAACTTTTGTACTGAGGTGACACTGCTGAGTTATTTTTCTGAAATTTGCTGGAAATGGACTTAATTCTATGGTTCAGAATAACATTTAGTACAACATTACATATTCATTCTAAATGTCTGTAGGTTGAGTCATGTCAACTGGATTTTTTTCTTTTGGTTGAAACGTTTCACTGCTTGTCCAAGTAGCTTCTTCAGTCTGGGCAAAAGTTGGTGAGGGGACCCCATATATGTCTTCCAGGGTGGCTGTATTGACCTTACACCTGATTGGCTTGTTAATTGGGCAATTGAGGTGTAGATAGTCTTTGGGATGTCTTACTCCTAAATTAACAAGCCAATCAGGTGTAAGGTCAATACAGCCACCCTGGAAGACATACTGTATATGGGGTCCCCTCACCAACTTTTGCCCAGACTGAAGAAGCTACTTGGACAAGCAGTGAAACGTTTCAACCAAAAGAAAGAAATCCAGTTGCCATGACTCAACCTACAGACAATTCCACCTGGATGACTGAGAATCTTCATTGACATATCTTCATTCTCAATGCATTATTTCAGTTCCTGGACAAATGTGGCAACACATCTTTAAATTCTTGGCTACACCCTCAAATTTCTATGGATTTGATTTTATCAAATGATGAAACACTACTGGGAATACCCTCCTTGCTTGTTTATCAGAAATGGAAAATATACTGCTATGAATGCAGGTATGCACTGTTTACTTGGACAGTAGCAATAATGAGAACTAAACTTGTAGAGATTGATAATGTTATGCAGGTTTGATAAGATAGTATGAAATCATGTTTTCTAGATGCAGCATTCTCCATTTCTTTTTACTATGGATGTCCTGGACATGGGGCAGCACAATCATTTTAGAGCAAAATGAAGATTCAACCTGAGATATACTAAGCTTTAAACTTCATACCTTTGTAGCCTCCTCCTCCTCCACCAGATGTACAAGCTCCTCCTCCACCACCAAAACCACCAGATGTGGCCCACTGGAGTTTCTCCAATGCTTGGTGGCAGGCCTCACCACCTTCTCCACCCTCCAGAAGTGATTTCCCAGCCCTGGGAAACTGGGTGATACTTTCCCAACCACCACCTCCACCTGTACGGTATGAAGAGGGAGATAATGACATTCACAGATAGATGCTGGTATTTGATTTCATTTTTTAAAAATATAGTAGGGTGAAATTGCACATCAGTTAGAGGGCAAAAATAGAAAACACACACTTCAAAAAACAAATTAATAAACATTAAATTAAACATCTATAACCCATTTCCAATATTTTGCTATTATACAGTATATTGGCAACATCATACATTTCTGTGCCAATGGCACAAATTATGGGAACCCATTTTTTTTAACCGTTCAATCATGTCCCATTATCGGAGACTGTCTGGAAAAGTCCCTGCAGTTTTCTTGGCAAGGTTTTTCAGAAGTGGTTTGCCACTGCCTCCTTCCTAGGGCTGAGAGAAAGTGACTGGCCCAAGGTCACCCAGCTGGACCCATTAAAGGAATGAAAAAAATATATAGTTTATATTTCTATATATTGTGTATATAATAGTGTGTGTGTGTGTGTGTGTGTGTGTAGTATATTTCTATAATACTGCCCCTGTTTTGAATATACAAATTCAAATGCATTGCCACGTGTTTAAAATCTGATTGCTAACCCTGTTTGAACAGATTTTGAAGAATGGATTACATTCCACCAGTTAGGCATTTTCCTGTTGAAATCTTCCTCTTACAAAAGTTAAATCTCATTATGGTTTATTTATAACTTAGTTTTCCAAATCTTACCCAACTTTTTCCTTTCCATGCCTAAAACTTCCATGGATTACCTCTAAAATTTGGGGCTATTTTCAAAAGCTATTGTTCCTTAAAAAGGTAAAGGTTCCCCCTGCACATTTGTGCAGTCGTCTCCGACTCTAGGGGCCGGTGCTCATCTCCGTTTGTTACCCGAAGAGCCAGCGTTGTCCGAAGACGCTTCCACAGTCATGTGGCCGGCATGACATGCACGGAACAGTGTTACCTACCCACCGAAGTGGTACCTATTCATCTACTTGCATTTGCATGCTTTCAAATTGCTAGGTTGGCTAGAGCTGGGGCGAGTGTGGGAGCTCACTCCGTCACGCAGGGCTAGGGATTCGAACCTCCGAACTTGCGATCTTCCAATCGACAAGCCTGGCGTCTTTCCCGCTGAGCCACCCCCCCCCTTTTTTTCTTTTCTTTTTCCTTATAATTGTTCCTTAAAGGTAAAGGTTCCCCCCGCACATTTGTGCAGTCGTGTCCGACTCTAGGGGCTGGTGCTCATCTCCGTTTGTTAGCCAAAGAGCCAGCGTTGTCCAAAGACAGTTCCACGGTCATGTGGCCGCATGACATGCGCGGAACGCTGTTACCTACCCACCTAAGTGGTACCTATTAATCTACTTGCATTTGCATGCTTTCGAATTGCTAGGTTGGCAAGAGTTGGAGCTAGTGCGGGAGCTCACTCCGCACGCAGGGCTAGGGATTCGAACCTCCGAACTTGCGATCTTCCAATCGACAAGCCTGGCGTCTTTCCCGCTGAGCCACCACACCCCCTTAATTGTTCCTTAGGGCTACCATATCTGGGCTGTAAATATCTGAAGGACCACTAAGGGGCAACAAAGAGTTATAAATTTTTATAACTACATATCTGTGTTTGTATCTGTCTATATCTGTCTGCTATCATTTCACAATCATCTGGATTTCTGAAGTGCAGATATAGTGGGCCTAGTTGTTCCTCCAATTCCTAGTGCCAAACACCAATAATCATGAAGGTTGCTAACTATGAGTCCAAAGGGCCTATTCCTTGAATCTACTTCCAAGAGTCTAAGAACATTTTTTAAAGCTTAATTCCCCTTTGGACAACTGCTGTTATATACAGTAGGTCAGGGTCAACCATCTTTCCACAGTGCTGCAAGCCTCAGAAAATTCCAATGCAGCAGGCTATATTGCACAATACCAAGGGTAATATTGTAAAGCATAGGGAAATAAACATAAATTCAAGAAGTTATTTTTCTAAGTTTCCTTGCAACGTGGTATGAGGAATTTTCATAGAGAGAGGGAAGAACTCATCTTTAGCTCCCTGGGTGCTGTGATGGCCCCTAAATATTTTCTTTCTCACACAAAGGCTAAATAAATGCTTTCTTTGGTGCTGATGGAAGCTTTTTTCTAAGTTTAATTGCCCAGTGAGAAGGAAAATTTCCAGGAGAATGGTGAAGAGGAGAAGACTTGGGTGAGTATATTAATGCTCTGAAAAAGGATTTTGCACACAGAGAATAATTAATGCATTGGACTTTATCTGGAAAATCCTCTCTTATCCATGGCACTCAGGGAGTAACTGAGCCAGTCATTCTCTCTTCACCCAATCTACTTCATGGGGTCTTGCTGTGGGGCAAAAATTAGGGGAGACCCCCTTGGATGCCACCTTGGGTTCCTATAGAAAAGGCAGGATACATTTTCAGCTAAAAACAGTTAAGATACCAGGATTTTCACAAAGAATGGTAAACTGGAAGCTATGGAAAGCCTTCTTGGGCACACACAAATACAAAGTTGGCAACCAATCTGGAAAAAGGGAACTGGAAATAATACCAAGAGGGAATTTCAGAGTGATAGAGAAAGGATCATGACACTAAAAACAGCTCCTGAGTCCTGTGGCATCTTAAAGACTAATTAGCAGACCTATTCTTGCAAAAGCTTTGAGGTTATTAAAAATATTGATACCGCATGCATCGTTGCGCATACGGTAAACCACAATAAATCTTAGCCTTTATACAGCATAATTCAAATGCTTAATATTCAGTATGGTATCTTTGTATTCTTTCAAGAATAGTTTTTCAAGAAGGCCCCGAGGTGAAAATAAGCTCTGACTGGTCTAAGTTTGCATCTACAAATATAAAATCAGCCTATATACAGTAAGTGTCACGCTAATCCATTTCCTGTGAAGTATCTTAAATGTATATAATTTCAGCAGATGTTGTTTGCTCAGCTGCTGGCCCATTATCAAGAGCAGATCCTCACCTGCTGCTCCAGTTCTCCCACTGACCCCAGGTATTGCCGAACTGTTCACATACTGTTCCAAGAACGCATCATCCGGGGAGATCTCCTGCGCCTTCAGATAAGCCTTTCCTCCACCCCCTGCCGCAACAAGCAAAGGTTCAAAAGCTCCATCCTTCTGCTGCTCAAGAAATCACACACACACATACACACACACACAAACACAAGGAAACATTAAGGAAACATAGTAGTTTCAAAGTCAAGCACCAAACAAAACAAAACCCCAAACAGAAATTAAAACTCCAACTGGAGTGGCTGACAGTCTTTGGGCTGAGAGGCAAGCAGTGCAGCGCAGGAACTCTCGAACCATCTTATGCCTGACTCTAAAACCAGTAATGCCAGGTCACATAATTTCAAGCTTTCTAGAGCAAGGTATACGAAGGGTAAGGAAAAGAGATGGCCGTTCAGCTGTTGCAGGACCAAAAGTTGTCCGGACTGATTGAAATGGCTTAAAATATTCTCTCTGCCCGAAGAACTCTATCTGCATTAAAGACACTAAAGTTTCGTATCGGACAATTCTCAGCATTTTCAGAAACCACAGTTCCCAGAAACCTTTGAAGGAGACATTGCCAATGAAATTGGTATGCTATCAATGGCCTCTATTCTTTTAAAGAACAAGGGTAACAATTCAAACCCATCAGTGTGGAGTAGGACAAAAAGAAAAAGGGCAGGAATGCACGTCATGTTAACTTAGGGGTGATTCATAATTCAAATTGTCTTGGGCTGTTTTAGGACTGCCTGGTGGAGGTTTCAACCTGGGGCTGTATCGTTTATCAGCTGCTAAGCATATCAGCAAGGAACATCCTGATATCTCCCTGTTGCAATGACTCTCTCCATTGCCTTATGGCTCCATCTTGAGTTATGCTTGTATCTCTATATTTTATTTTAAATATTTTCCAGATGAGGAGCTGCTGCAACTGGCCCTTAAATATTGCTAACTGGATACTCCTTAGTAATTGCTTGCAAAATAACATGAAAACTTACTCGAAACACATAGGTAGCTCCTCCACCCCCGCCCCCTCCTCCGGCCCATTCGGTCAGTCCCTTTAATTTCTTGTACTCTTCTTCAATTTCAGATGATTCTCCCAGGCAAATCTGCTTAGTGTGATAGTTAATCTGAAAGAGCAGAGGGGAGAAAAAGAATTAAAATATGGAGAAGATTTTTTATTTAAATAGACAACTGAAAATATTTTTTTCTTGAATCTTAGATTTATTTGGTTGAGAGATTTATATTCTGCCCTTGCAGTGGTTTCAGAAGTCCCCTTTTTAATTGCATCACAATATCAGTCCTGTGAGGTAGATTAAGTAGAGAGAGAGAGAGATAATCAGACCCACCACAGATGGTTTCTCCAGCTCTGCTGCTGACTATGCCTGGCTCCATATACAACACTGACCTCAAGACAGCATTACTGCACTGCAAAGTCTCCAAACACTGGATATCCTGGTATCCTTTGACAACCAAATACGTTTCTTTCTTCTCCCTCACATCAGCTACTGGTAAAGCTAATATGTCTATGAAGGTTCTCAGTCATCCAGGTGGAATTGTCTGTAGCTTGAATCATGTCAACTGGATTTCTATTTTCTTAGTGGAAACGTTTCGCTCCTTATCCAAGGAGCTACTTCAGTCTGAGCAAAGTTGGTAAGGGAATCCTAAATATGTTTCTAGGTAGCTGTGTGACCCTTACACCTGGGGTCATGGTTATATTGAGATGTTATTTTAAGTCCTTTTATCATCTAAAGGAGGATCGTTAAGATCACCATGCTGCTGTTGAGCTTGTGAAATGGTCTTAATCTTCCTAGGCACAGAAGACAAAGCGGGGAGAAAGATGGGAGAAAGATTGTGCCTGAGGCCCCCACCTCTATTCAAGGAAGGATTTTCCAAGTTGGCATAAATGGATTGTTTCAACAGGCTCCTCCTGTGTTTGTGCAAGCTGGCATTCTCGCTGGGAAGACTGCCTGTCACACCTCCGGTCTCCTAATTCTACGTCATCATCCCATCTTAGGGAAAAGATCTCAAATGCAGTTTGGCTGGCTTGCTACCTGCTTAGGTTTTACTGGGTTATCATACTTCACAGGGCTTGCTAGAATAGCTCCATGGTAAACCAAAGGCTTTTTGCTTCTTTGTTTGTGAAGGAAGAGGAAGAAGCAGGCATTGGTTAATTCAGAGATTGCTGGAAGCTCTGAGTGGGGTATCAACTCAGTGACTGGCAAATCTGAATCACGGGGAGTGAGGGCTGATTGGCTGGTGTCCTCAGAGCTAGTTGACTATTGGTTAGTTCATGCTGAGCAGTGATTAATTGAAGATGCTCCCTTCAGATTTGAACCTAGGGTAGACTCCTTTGTCTAGGACAGGGCTTTCCAAAGTGCCACTGCTGGCGATACACCAGCGGCGGTGGTAGTACGGTGGTGGCAGCGGCGGCAGCCTCCGCTAAAACGCGGAAGCACTGATACCGCGCTGCCGCCGCCACCACCGTGCACACGCCGCCACTTCCGGGTGCTGTGGCGACACACTTTTGTGTCGCGACACACAGTTTGGAAAGCTCTGGTCTAGGAGTTACTTCCAAATGGCATGGATGGCTGGAAGACTGAGCATACCACCTGACCCAAATCAACCAATGAGCTTCAGTGACTGTAGATGGACCTGAACCTAGGTTTCACCAGAACTAATCCAACATGCTAACTGAATTATTCTAAGATTTTACTAATCTATTCATTATTCATGATCAATGAATCATAGATGGCATATATTTACTACTGCAGAGAACTTCCGCCTTTTTGAAAATCCTGAACAAAAATTGGAATCAATTGTTCTCCACATTAGCAGAAAATGCCACTTTTAACATTTTCTCTCTTTTGCCTATATTCTAGGATTTTTTCCCCTCCCAAATGTAACAGTAGTTTAAAATAAATTCAAAGCTGATCAATGTTAGATTTCAATTTACCCTTGGAACATTGTCAGCTCTCTAACTTGGAATTTTCAGGTTTAGAAAGAAGGCCATAGAAACTGAATCATAAATAGCAATTTATCTCCAAGTTGGATAGGAAACAAAATTTTAAACAATTTCCATTAGCAAAGCTCCAAGGTTGCTCAGATCAGACAACCAACATCACTTGGAAGATTTGCTCTTATCTACTGCTGTTCATCGAAGGGGCGTGGTGGCTCAGCGGGTAAGACGCCAGGCTTGTCGATTGGAAGATCGCAAGTTCAGAGGTTCGAATCCCTAGCCCTGTGTGCGGAGTGAGCTCCTGCACTAGCTCCAGCTCTTGCCAACCTAGCAATTCGAAAGCATGCAAATACAAGTAGATGAATAGGTACCATGTCTGTAGCTTGAATCATGTCAACTGGATTTCTATTTTCTCAGTGGAAACGTTTTGCTCCTTATCCAAGGAGCTTCTTCAGTCTGAGCAAAGTTGGTAAGGGAATCCTAAATATGTTTCTAGGTAGCTGTGTGACCTTACACCTGGGGCTAGGTCATGGTTATATTGAGATGTTATTTCTAAGTCCCTTTATCATCTAAAGGAGGATCGTTAAGATTACCATGCTGCTGTTGAACTTGCGAAATGGTCTTAATCTTCCTAGGCACAGAAGACAAAGCGGGGAGGAAGATGGGGGAGAGGTTGTGCCTGAGGCCCCCACCTCTATTCAAGGAAGGATTTTCCAAGTTGGCATAAATGGATTCCTTGACCCCTCTCTCCCACCACTTTGGTGGGTAGGTAACAGCATTCCGCATGCGTCATGCCAGCCACATGACCGTGGAAGCGTCTTCCGACAACGCTGGCTCTTTGGCTAACAAACGGAGATGAGCACCGGCCCCTAGAGTCGGACACGACTGCACAAATGTGCAGGGGGAACCTTTACCTTTACCTTACTGCTGTTCATAGGAAGCTTTCTTATGCCACAACAGACTATTTGTCCTCTATCAACTATTCTGACAATCTGATGGGTAGCAGCCATCTAAGCCGTAACACAGATGTCTTTTACATTACCTGCTGTCTTCATCCTTTTCATTGTAGATGCTACCTGCCACCTTTGGCATACACAAACCAACCAAACCAACAACCATCTGGGAAGAAATGTGTTTTGCCTGAAGACTAATATTTAAGTCACAATTCATCACTGGTTGTAATTGTTTCATTAAGTAAAGGAGAATGGAGAAAACGTTACAACACAAGGAGATATGATCTTGATGACAACCTTTCAACATTTCCATGTAAGTAATAGTAAAAATAGTAATTTCCTTGACAGAAGGTGCAGTAAAGTCCAACCTGGAGAGCAATATGGTTTGCATATGAAAGACCGCATGTGCTAGCTTCAGTGAAGCAAATAATAGAAGAAACTAAATCATCACTTTTTTTTGCAATTCTTGTGCAAGCTTATTGACAATTTATACATACAGCAAAGTCAAGTAATAAAGATTCTACAGTACTGGACAATACCATTTCTGGCAAGTGTTCTTTCTGCCCAAATAAACCCTCTCCCTGAATACAGATAAACCTCATGGCAGTCAGACAGCTTGGCTGCACCTTCCTTCTGAACTGCTATTAAACATACAGTCTTTCACCTACAGTTTGAAAGTGCTAACAGTGCAGAAAAAGTGTTATCAATTATTTCTGCCCTTGTCATTCCTTGCCTATGTAATATTTCTTTTCTTTTCCTCCTCCCCACCCCCCTTTTTTTAAAGCACGTCTTACTATCTTTTCCAAATCATTTGGTGCAGCTTCTATTTCCCCATGGTTCCTGAAAATGAACTGGAATTTTTCTCTCTTTCTGTCTGTGCACTGGAGATTAAACCCTTGTGTGCTTATATAGCTGAAGAAAATCAACAGAAATTCATCCAGTTGAAACTCTCATGATTCTTTGTAGGAATTTATAACAGAGTGATAATAAAAAACCAAGGATTTGTACTGTAGATCATGACCTCATAGGAGAGCAAGATGAAACAGGTAAAAGCATGACACTTATAGATCCAAAAGAAAAACACTCTATACCACATGCTATTTGTTGTTTGTCCAAAAGGTTCAGCAAAGAAGACACTGATTGGAAATGCAGCAGAAAGAATGCCAAACTTCAGGCTAGTAAAAACTCCTTTGCAATCCCTTGTGCCCTATGTCCCATTTTGGAGCTATCATTATTGAGAAGACTGCCTCCTGAAATATCCTAATCAACCTTTTGTCACAATCTAAAGTGCGTCAAGTACTTGATGCGGAAAGTGTGCACGCCTCACCCTTAGGCAGGCATCTTCCCCTTGTTGCCCCACCAACAAATAGAGGAGCTCATCTTTCTCCAGCTGGAAGTTAGCTGAGATAAAAATACCATGGGACCGCTTGTTGTGGTTCTTGGCTCCTTTCCCTCCAGCTGCTCCATAGGCTGAAATCCTGGAGAAAAGGAAAGCAATTAGGAAGAAACTCTACAGCTCAAAACGAGGCTCCAAAGTGTCTGCAACCATGAACTCTTCACAGGCACAACCCTGTCTTCAAAGAGATTCTGGTGATGTTCAGCTCAATATCAAGCCCATCTTTAATGTGATTGATTGATTATGTGCCATTAAGTTGTTGTCAACTCTTAGCAGCGACTGCATAGATAGATTTTCTCCATGATGATCTGTCCCTAACCTAGGCTTTTAGGTCTTCCAACAGTGCACTCATCACCACTGTAACTGAGTCTATTCACCTAGCTGCTGGTTGTCCTCTTCTTCTCTTTCCTTCCACTGTTCTTTATTATATAAAATCTTTAAAATCTGTGGAGTCCTTGGTGCTCTCCGAACCTTGTTGTTTTAAAATCTGTTATTCCTATATTAAAGATTTTTTTTTCAAAACCACATGGATAGAAAATATAAAATCTTTAATGTAGGAATAAGAATACTGACCTATCTTGATGTAAGAATTACACGGCTAATGTAGTGAAATAAAGGAGGGGGGAATTCCAGATGTTGCTGGACTATTTCTCTCGCCACATCTTGGACCACTGGCCATATTGAATGGGACTGATGGGAGGTGCCATTAGATTTCTTGGCTTAAAAGTTACAACATAAACAGTAAGTATTCTTATTTCCTCCCCTCATCACACTGATACTCACGTATATCGGTCTGATGCTGGCACTTTCCAGACTTGTACCCCTCGTAGCTTTCCCTCTTTCTCCACAGTCACTGATATGTTGGGGTTGCGATAAGCACTATCGCACTGTGCTTGAGTTGGTCCTCGAGGTCCACTGGCCCCACAGGATGTAAACCACCAGCGATTAACAGGTGTTTCCTCTATTATTAGAAAAAGATTCAGAGCTGTGACTAACATGTCAACTTCACTTTCTTTCCCAGACCATATTCACACAACCTGTCCATAATAAAAAGGAAAAGCATCATTGTCTGGCCAGCTCCTGCTTCTGATTTCTCACTAGCTTTTCTTGATATAGCAACAGCCACATTTGCCTACAAATTCCTTTTCCCCCGTGGGGAATGTGTTACTAATAGCTTTGCATCTCTAGCATCAACTATCTCAGTGACACCTGTTGTGTAAATTTTTATGCATTACTGTAGCCTTTCTGTAACAGACATAGAAAGATTATAAATCCTTCTGTTTTGAAGGCTATCAGGAACATCTTCAATGTAAGAATGCCTTTCCAGTGAACCACATACATGACTGTGCAACTCCCATTTATCCTCTTTTCCTGCCCAAAGGTTCTCAGCAGCTTCTAGATCACAAGATATAGTACTTCAATTGATCTAATGGTTCTGTCTCTAGCAAAGGAGATCGTTACCTTGTCGTGGTGCTGGAGCTTGAGCACCTCAATGAAACCATGAGCTAAACCGTGAAGGGACACCCAAGACGGGAAGGTCGTGGCAGAGAGGTCAGACTAAATACGATCCCTGGGGAAGGTAATGGCAACCCACCCCAGTATTCTTGCCGTGAAAACTAAATGGATCAGTACAACCAGAGATATGTCGGTATACCATCAGAAGATGGGACTCCCAGGTCGGAAGATGGTCAAAATGCTACTGAGGAGGAACAGAGGATACGTTCAACTAGCCCCAGATGTGATGACGCAGCTAGCTCAAAGCCGAAAGGACGGCTAGCGGCCGACGGTGCTGGTGGTGAACGACGAATCCGATGTTCTAAAGATCAACACACCATAGGAACCTGGAATGTAAGATCTATGAGCCAGGGCAAATTGGATGTGGTTATTGGTGAGATGTCAAGATTAAATATAGACATTTTAGGTGTCAGTGAACTGAAATGGACTGGAATGGGCCACTTCACATCAGATGACCACCAGATCTACTACTGTGGACAAGAGGACCACAGAAGAAATGGAGTAGCCTTCATAATTAATAATAAAGTGGCTAAAGCAGTGCTTGGATACAATCCAAAAAAAGATAGAATGATCTCAATTCGAATTCAGGGTAAGCCCTTTAACATCACAGTGATCCATATGTCTATGAAGGTTCTCAGTCATCCAGGTGGAATTGTCTGTAGCTTGAATCATGTCAACTGGATTTCTATTTTCTCAGTGGAAACGTTTCGCTCCTTATCCAAGGAGCTTCTTCAGTCTGAGCAAAGTTAGTAAGGGAATCCTTAAATATGTTTCTAGGTGGCTGTGTGACCTTGCACCTGGGGCTAGGTCATGGTTATTTTGAGATGTTATTTCTAAGTCCCTTTATCATCTAAAGGAGGATCGTTAAGATTACCATGCTGCTGTTGAGCTTGCGAAATGGTCTTAATCTTCCTAGGCACAGAAGACAAAGCAGGAAGGAAAATAGGGGAAAGATTGTGCCTGAGGCCCCCACCTCTATTCAAGGAAGGATTTTCCAAGTTGGCATAAATGGATTCCTTGACCCCTCTCTCAAACCACCTATCTTCTCTGTCTAAAATGTGAACATTAATGTCCTCAAATGAGTGTCCTTTTTCCTTTAGAATCACAGTGATCCAAATATACGCCCCAACCACAGATGCTGAAGAAGCAGAAGTAGATCAGTTCTATGAGGATCTGCAGCACCTACTGGATAATACACCAAAAAGAGATGTTATTTTCATTACAGGAGACTGGAATGCTAAGGTGGGTAGTCAGACGACACCTGGAATTACAGGCAAGCATGGTCTGGGAGAACAAAATGAAGCAGGACATAGGCTGATAGAATTTTGCCAAGACAACTCACTGTGCATAACAAACACTCTCTTCCAACAACCTAAAAGACGACTATATACATGGACTTCACCAGATGGTCGACACCGAAATCAGATTGACTACATCCTTTGCAGCCAAAGGTGGCGGACATCTATACAGTCGGTAAAAACAAGACCTGGAGCTGACTGTAGTTCAGATCACGAACTTCTTATTGCAAAATTTAGAATTAGACTAAAGAGAATAGGGAAGACCCACAGATCAGTTAGATATGAGCTCACTAATATTCCTAAGGAATATGCAGTGGAGGTGAAGAATAGATTTAAGGGATTAGATTTAGTAGATAGGGTCCCGGAAGAACTATGGACAGAAGTTCGCAACATTGTTCAGGAGGCGGCAACAAAAAACGTCCCAAAGAAAAAGAAAACCAAGAAGGCAAGATGGCTGTCTGCTGAGACACTGGAAGTAGCCCAAGAAAGAAGGAAAGCAAAAGGCAACAGTGATAGGGGGAGATATGCCCAATTAAATGCAAAATTCCAGAGGTTAGCCAGAAGAGATAAGGAATTATTTTTAAACAAGCAATGTGCGGAAGTGGAAGAAGACAATAGAATAGGAAGGACAAGAGACCTCTTCCAGAAAATTAGAAACATCGGAGGTAAATTCCAGGCAAAAATGGGTATGATCAAAAACAAAGATGGTAAGGACCTAACAGAAGCAGAAGAGATCAAGAAAAGGTGGCAAGAATATACGGAAGATCTGTATAGGAAGGATAATAATATTGGAGATAGCTTTGACGGTGTGGTCAGTGAGTTAGAGCCAGACATCCTGAAGAGTGAGGTTGAATGGGCCTTAAGAAGCATTGCTAATAACAAGGCAGCAAGAGACGACGGTATCCCAGCTGAACTGTTTAAAATCTTGCAAGATGATGCTGTCAAGGTGATGCATGCCATATGCCAGCAAATTTGGAAAACACAAGAATGGCCATCAGATTGGAAAAAATCAACTTATATCCCCATACCAAAAAAGGGAAGCACTAAAGAATGTTCAAAATATCAAACAGTGGCACTTATTTCACATGCCAGTAAGGTAATGCTCAAGATCTTGCAAGGTAGACTCCAGCAATTCATGGAGCGAGAATTGCCCGATGTACAAGCTGGGTTTAGAAAAGGCAGAGGAACTAGAGACCAAATTGCCAATATCCGCTGGATAATGGAGAAAGCCAGGGAGTTTCAGAAAAACATCTATTTTTGTTTTATTGACTATTCTAAAGCCTTTGACTGTGTGGATCATAACAAATTGTGGCAAGTTCTTGGTGGTATGGGGATACCAAGTCATCTTGTCTGCCTCCTGAGGAATCTGTATAACGACCAAGTAGCAACGGTAAGAACAGAGCACGGAACAACGGACTGGTTTAAGATTGGGAAAGGAGTACGGCAGGGCTGTATACTCTCACCCTGCCTATTCAACCTGTACGCAGAACACATCATGCGACGTGCTGGGCTTGAGGAATCCAAGGCTGGAGTTAAAATCGCTGGAAGAAACATTAACAATCTTAGATATGCAGATGATACCACTTTGATGGCTGAAAGCGAGGAGGAGTTGAGGAGCCTTATGACGAAGGTGAAAGAAGAAAGTGCAAAAGCTGGGTTGCAGTTAAACCTCAAAAAATCCAAGATTATGGCAACCAGCTTGATTGATAACTGGCAAATAGAGGGAGAAAAAGTGGAGGCAGTGACAGACTTTGTATTTCTAGGCGCAAAGATTACTGCAGATGCTGACTGCAGCCAGGAAATCAGAAGACGTCTACTTCTTGGGAGGAGAGCAATGGCAAATCTCGATAAAATAGTTAAGAGCAGAGACATCACACTGACAACAAAGGTCCGCATAGTCAAAGCAATGGTATTCCCTGTAGTAACCTATGGCTGTGAGAGCTGGACCATAAGGAAGGCTGAGCGAAGGAAGATACCGTATTTTCCGGCGTATAAGACGACTTTTTAACCCAGGAAAATCTTCTCAAAAGTCGGGGGTCGTCTTATACGCTGGGTGTCGTCTTATATGCTGGAAAATACGTACTCGCCGTATAAGACCTCTCCTGGCCAAGTGCAGCCGCTCGCCGGAACGCAGCCCCCAGGGAAGAGCAGGAGGACGAGTTTGGAGCCCGTCGTGGAGCCACTGCGTTTTGCCCCCTCCCTTCCCAAGGCTGCTCCGAGGGAACGGAGCTCGCTCCCCCCTCCCCGCGTTTCTCGTTCGAGCGACGGGACCCAATGCAGTACGCCGCCCCTCGCTCGTCCTCCTGCTCTTCCCTGGGGGCTGCGTTCCGGTGAGCGGCTGCACTTGGCCAGGAGAGGTCTTATACGGCGAGTACCGTATTTTCCGGCGTATATCCCAAACTCTATATTTTAACTGGAAAAGTTGGGGGTCGTCTTATACGCCCAGTCGTCTTATACGCCGGAAAATACGGTAGATGCTTTTGAACTGTGGTGTTGGAGGAAAATTCTGAGAGTGCCTTGGACTGCAAGAAGATCAAACCAGTCCATACTCCAGGAAATAAAGCCAGACTGCTCACTTGAGGGAATGATATTAAAGGCAAAACTGAAGTACTTTGGCCACATCATGAGAAGACAGGATACCCTGGAGAAGAAGCTGATGCTAGGGAAAGTGGAAGGCAGAAGGAAGAGGGGCCAACCAAGGGCAAGATGGATGGATGATATTCTGGAGGTGACGGACTCAACCATGGGGGAGCTGGGGATGGTGACGGCCGACAGGAAGCTCTGGCGTGGGCTGGTCCATGAAGTCACGAAGAGTCAGAAACGACTGAATGAATAAACAACAATGGTTCTGTCACTTATGACAATGCAGTAGCACTGAATATTGTGGTGGACTTTGGATCATAATGGCTTCCTTTCTTGCTCCATTTAAAGCTCTCTTTTATTTTTGCCTCCTTTTCCAATGAAATTTTAGCCAGAATGGCCACCTTGAGAGGGCATTGGATTGGGCAAGGCTGAATACCATGTAAAATTCTGAATTTGCAGATGGGCAAACTGGTTAAAAAAAGAAAATTTTCAGAGCAAATGTTGTTTCGGATCTTCAGGTCTTCACAGTTTGATTCCAACTTGAACCAAATGCAAAAATATCCAGCAAAAGCAATTTTGCGGTGGAAGCTCTGTTTAGCAGTTCAAGTAAAAAAAACTCTGTGTGTGGTGGTGGTGGTGGTAACCAAAATAACTGGAACCCTTGAACTGGGGCTACTTCAAGAAGCATATGTATTTCAGTAACCACCTCTCTGTGCAGATGCCCTTTATAAATGGTGCAAAACAACATCAGCGAATTGTGACTGTGGGGCCAAAAAACAAACTATCCAACATATAGTGACAGAGTGTCAAAACTGAGCCTACAACGGAGACTTTGCTGATTTCCTGGCTGTGACAACTGAAGCAAAAAACTATATTTGTAACTTAGACATATGTTTGTAATTTTCCTGTCTATATTTTATATTTCATATTTATTATGCTCTATGTTTTTAATTGTAACGCGATGTGAATCTGCCATACAATAAAATAAATGAACTGGATTTAGGTTCATACCACTTCTTTTTAACAAAACAAAGCCATCTATATAAAAATGTAAGCAATAAGCATAGATTCAGGCTTGACATAGTTCAGTTCATGCAAGTAGCATTCGAGTGAATGATTTTGGAAAAGAAAAGAACAGATGAGTGTGGGAACTCTGATCCAGACTGAAACTGAAGCAGGAGGCAAAGAGCACTTAATTTTTTTGCCCTGTGTTACAGTCCCAATTCAGGGACCACAGCCAGACTCCTGAAAATTGTCTGCTACTCACATTTGTAAAAAAAATAATAATTAAAAAATCATAACGTTGTTGCTCCAGTGCAAAAAGTCGGAGATTCTAGCGGTGAATTAGAATTACAGTAGGTATATTCTTTCCAATTTTACCCACATATTACCTGCCAAATTGTTTATGCTAAGGAAATGAGGAAATACAGGAAATATGGCTGAAAATTAAAAATTATTAATTTAAGGATTATCCCATTCTTTCTGTCCAGAAGGATTGAAATAGTTCCTGCAACTTTCTATAAATGTGTTGTTCAAATAAAGCTGCTTTATTTCAGATGCCTAGATTTAGCATTATGTCAGTAATTACGTCAGATTAACATTATGAGAATAATAAATTTGCTATGGGAAGAAATCTTAGCAACAAATGAGTTGTAAATGAATGCTAAGAATGGATACACAGTGGATAGTCACCTAAAAGAAGGGGCTCTTCCAAAGGATTAAAAAGACGCTCATCCAATCTATTAGTTTCCAATGAGTAGTGCTGTTTTCCATCAGGCTGACTTTGTTTTCTTCCTGCCAGAATTTGAGAATGGGTGAAATGAAAAGACAGAAGAAGAAAGAGTTTGGATTTAAAAAAAAAATCAGGCACAGAAATTTTTGCTTAAAATCAAGAAATCCTATCTGCAAGACTTCAGGACTGAAGGAACTTTAAAAAAAAGCCCATGTTAACTTTCTTGTATAAGTGGAACTCTTATATAAGTGGAACCTTGTATAAGTGGAGCCTGCAAAAATGGCATAGAAAAGTTATTTGCCATCTCTTTCCATCCGTCTCTTTCCACCCATCTCAGCTCTCCAAATTCTGAGAATAAATTGGTTAGTGTGGAGCACAAACCATTTTGCATTTTCTCCTTGGTTTATGGGCCCAGTTTAGATTGTAATGTAGAGAGGCTGGTTTTGCTTCTCTTCCTAAACTTTATGCAACCCCACAGTAATTTTCTCCATTTGCTACTGTTGTTGCTACTGCCTTCTCTGAGGGGGATGGTTACTTGCTGGCAAAATTAGCCACCAGGCCACAACACTATATAGGTAGCATTTTTTTCAACTCAGTAACAATTCCTGCTACCTACTGTATATCCAAGGACAGTGTTGTGGCCTGGTGACTAATTTTGCCAGTAAATAACCATCCCTCTCAGTAGCAACAACAGTAGCAGAGCGAAGTCTAGAACAGTTGTAATGGCATCTACAATGATGGGGATAAAATGAATTCATACAGCAATATAGTAGAAAGCATTGGAAAACTACCACATTATGTTTTCCCAGGAAAATCATCAATGGCTGAAAATTAGCACAGAACCCTTAAAAGAACCAATAGCATGGATGATGGCCAACCCGAGGTAGGACACAGTACTAAAAGAAGATGATGTGGTAGCCCTAACTTCAGAGGTGAAAGTCATGCGTGCATGTTTTGGACAATGACCAACTGAATACAACTGACCATGGTAATGAAAACAAATTGCACAAAGAGATTGTTAAGTGCAGTTTTACCACAGTTAATAACGTTCCACTTTGGAGCCTTGATCATTGGTTAAAAACATTAGGGTTTTTTAGTCCTCTGTGTGTGTTTGGGGGTGGGTGGAGAGAATTAGCTACAGTCATAGGTGGAGTATCATACTGTCAACTAAATTCCACTTATGGTGGTAATTCAGGATGAAAATTCTTGATATGACATACTTACAACATAGTATTTCCCATTTCTGTTTTTCCCAATTTATTGGGTTCAGCCTACTGCAGTATTGTAAGGAGAGAAACCATAGTACAACATTTTAGCCACTGCTACATAACCTCATACTAGTTATTTGAAAATTTTTACTATATAAAGTATTTCTGTTCTCGACAGATGCTGAACACAGTCAGAAATAATTAGCTTTCCCCTCCCTTCCTGCAAACCTAGCAATTCTAACCTAGCAATTCGAAGCATGCAAATGCAAGTAGATGAATAGGTACCACTTCGGTGGGTAGGTAACAGCGTTCCGCACGCATCATGCGGCCACATGACCGTGGAAGCGTTGTCGGGCAACGCTGGCTCTTCGGCTAACAAACGGAGATGAGCACCGGCCCCTAGAGTTGGACACGACTGCACAAATGTGCGGGGGAAACCTTTACCTTTACTTTATTCAGTCCTAGTGGGTTAAATGGGATTCATTACCAAGAGACGACCATAGATAGGAATTCTTTTTTGACCAGGACTGAATGATGATTTGTTAAGAATTTGTTTATTGGAGATATTTATGGGGGCGATGGCTCAGCGGTTAAGAGGCCAGGCTTGTCGATCAGAAGGTTGGAAGTTTGGAGGGTCAAATCCCTAGCCCCGCGTGACGGAGTGAGCTCCCGCACTCGCCCCAGCTCTTGCCAACCTAGCAATTCGAAAGCATGCAAATGCAAGTAGATGAATAGGTACCACTTAGGTGGGTAGGTAACAGCGTTCCGCGTGCGTCATGCCGGCCACATGACTGTGGAAGCGTCTTCGGACAACGCTGGCTCTTCGGCTAACAAACGGAGATGAGCACCGGCCCCTAGAGTCGGACACGACTGCACAAATGTGTGGGGGAACCTTTACCTTTACCTTCACCCTTCTTGTCAGAGAAAGCTATGAACAATTTCTTCAGTGAGCCCCAGAAGATTTCTCGGGTATCATCCTGGAAGAAGGATGCTAGAAACAACTGTCAGCAGACGATACTTTTTTCATGCTCTCTTCCAGATTAAAAGCAAAATGAAAAATGAGTAGGATGGATTGTGGGAGATGCCTCTACAATTGCCCCTTTTTGCATGCCCAAAAAAGTCCAGTACAGATACAGACTTGGGGGCAGTGTTGCTCAGTGGGTGAACACCCAGGGGGCGACAGTGGAACTGACTCGTGCTGCACAATTTTCATACTGCATCAGGCAGTATAGCTGCCATACCACCAGCTGTGACAAAACGGAAATTAATGTAAAATAAACTATTTAGATTAAAGAAAAGCCAAATCGTGGTACTTGCAACTGAGCACAAAGGGGTTATTGGACTCCTTGGCCTTCAACTAAACATTTTAGGAAGCTAAAAATCATGAACTCTTCCCAGCTCAGCGGCTGACACCCAGAGATAGACAATCAACTCAGTCACTGTCGCAGGATGTAAATCACTCTTTGGAACACTGCCTTGGTTTGTAGGTCTGATTCAGTCTTTAATGGAGCAGCATCTCAACCAACTGATGTCAGGCAGTTCTCCATGTTCATACAACTTTTCCTCCTTTTCTGAAAAAAATTCAAGTTTGAAGGGCACTATCTCTATCTCAGCCATAAAACAGACCACCATATTCCTAGTCTCACTGGTAATTGTTTAATCATGTGTATTCTTGTACTTCTGGGATCCAGTTTTGCCCACAATAGAGGAAGCAGAGCATAAACCGAGATCACACAGCTTCCTGGTACACATATCAGCTCATTCATTGCTTCCTCCATATGGCTATAGTAATATATCAATATATGATGTTAATTCATCCCACTATACCTGATCTGTATCACAGGATAAGAGCTCTGGTCTGCAATATTTTAGTAGGGTCTGTCTTCTGAATTTGAGGGCCATTTTGAATTTGAGTTGCTTCTACCAACTAATTCTTTCATACACAAGGCAAGCCATAGCCTCTTTATTTTTTTTAGTCTGAACAGTAACAGAGAATTTGATAGAGCTTTACCCGCATTTCCTTGTGCATTTTTGTCTCCCTAACCTCCATATACCCAAGTTCCCACTTACTCTCCATCATTTTTACTTTAAATTTACTGTTCAACAATTATATTTAACCCAAATGAATGAAAGTCCACCACTCTAAAGCTAAATGCACACTGTAAGTACTGCTGTGTTTCACTGTGTTTCTATAACATCTTATTGGTTGGTTCCAAGGATGGTCACCGGCTCTGCTCTTGATCTCACCTGATTAAGTTTTGAAGTTGCTGGAGGTGGGCCAAATCGCTGCCTCACCTTTATACAAGCTATCAGTTGATATATTCAAGCAGGATAAAATCCCACCACCAAGTTGAAGACTATCTGTGTCAAAATACGGATGCTGCTGGAAAGAGATAAAGATGTCTCTCTCCAAACTGTACCCTAGTTTCTGATCCTATGAGTAGCTACTCTCAGAGAAAAAAAACATTGGTGGTAACCTCTGCAGTGGTTATCTACGGCACATCATGGCTGCCTTGGAGCATAGCATCTGTTAACAGAAGAAATTAAGCCTAACTGTAGCAACTGCTTGCCTCTCATGCACAACTCCTACAGAGGAGATTTTCAGCAGCAGGCTATCAAGGCCAAGCTTACAAAATAAACTTAGTAATACAGGAGTATTAAAGGTTGAAGTGGCAAGAGCAACCAGTGCGTTTTCTAGTCAACAGATTCTGGGCCCAGAATGTTAATCAGAGAGTGGGAACTACAGTAAGCAGTAGAAAAAGCATTCATTATCAATGAAGAAGAGGGCCAGCTAATCAAAACTGATTTTCACAAGCTGTAGCAGGGAAATATAATTCAACTACTCAGCCACTCCTTCTGATTCATACAGACCACAAACCATTTCCACATTGCATTCTGTAATGAAAGGAGATGAATTAAATATCTGGAACATATAAGGAAATGAGTACATTTCCATTTTAGCAAGAAGAAAATTAAGCTTTCTTCCTGCTCTGCTTCCTTTCTTCCTCTTCCTCCCTTCTGCAAATCTTCAGACTTAAATCTATTTGCCTGTTGATTAATTGGAACTGTCAGTGATATCCAAAGTCCTTCTTGGCAAAGAAGGATGTAATTTTATAACTGAAAGCTGCTGGGTTTCTCCAAAATGTAATTGAATTAGAAGAGGATGAATGAAAAGGCTTGTACTCAGAAGGAAAACAACGGCAGCTTACAGGAATTCAAGTAGCAGCAATGAACCTGAGTATTTTTTAAAAATACCATCTTATTGATGTATTCTAGTATTTTTAAAATAAACATGCTGCCTTGGTTGTACAACGGCCTTTTCTAATCTGTTGGCTGTGCTGGCTAAGAATTCTAGAAGTTGTAGTCCCAACATTTTTGGAGGGAACCAGATAAGGGGCTGAACAGTGTGCCAGAAACCTAGAACTGACCTTAGCAATCACAAAGGACATTCTCTATTTTATAATATCTGTCCTGGAGAGTTCTTGTTTCTCCTTTAACTTAAGAGGAAACATTGTTTATGATTTCTTAAAACTTTGGTTAACTTGCATACGTAATTTGCTATCCAAGTTATAAACTGCCAGTGAAAGTGAATGCAGACTTCACAGAAAATAGCCTTAGAGTAGTTCAGACTATTCGTTTGCCTTGCATATGCTTTGCCATTAAACTCTGGTCCCTTTTTGTACTACAAAGAATGCAGGACTTGGGTGTGGCAGAAAAGGATGGAAGTATAACATTTATTGTCACCACTCCCAATCTCTATCCTTCTTCTATTGCCTCTGTTCTGTCTTGCCACTAAAAGGTAAAGGTTCCCCCCGCACATTTGTGCAGCCGTGTCCGACTCTAGGGGCCGGTGCTCATCTCCGTTTGTTAGCCGAAGAGCCAGCGTTGTCCAAAGACGCTTCCACGGTCACGTGGCCGGCATGACGCATGTGGAACGCTGTTACCTACCCACCGAAGTGGAACGTATTCATCTACTTGCATTTGCATGCTTTCGAATTGCTAGGTTGGCAAGAGCTGGGGCGAGTGCGGGAGCTCACTCCGTCATGCGGGACTAGGGATTCGAACCTCCGAACTTGCGATCTTCTGATCAACAAGCCTGGCGTCTTACCCGCTGAGCCACCACACCCTCATGCCTTGCCACTAGATGGTGGTTATTCCGATTTTAGGTAAGCAGGGTATGATAAGTGTAGTTTTGGTAAACGCTCTGGGTTTGTTGTCCTCTCCTTTCTGAACGTCACCAGCCAGTGGGAAATCGACTGAATCCCAAACATTATGTTTGGGATAAACATTTTGACAGATGGCTAAATCCACAGGCTTAGCTATCTGTCAAAACCTGGTACTTCCCCAAGCCTGAGGACTGCTAATCCATGGGGTGGGAGGGCTGACGGCCGAAGCAGAAGATTCTTTCCCCCTTTACTGGGGGGAGGGGAGTGCACAAATCAGCCATTTGGTGGGCTTGTTATGAGTGTGAATTTAGCTGATTGTTGGAACAGCCTACTAAAGTGCTTCATTAAACAGCTCCCTCAATTGTAGATCAGATGTCTGGCTTATTTGATAGTGGGCTTGGTGCTTTCCTATTTTAATACAAAGCCCTCTGCACCCCATAGACCAGATGTCCTGTGGGCTTGTTTTGAATGAAAGTTTAGTGCCTTGTCTTCCATAGCCCACTGGAAAGCTAATTTGGGGACTCTTCCCAACCTAGCACTCCGTGCTAAATCCCTCCAGATTCTGGGAGGTGGCAGATACAGCTAGAGAAGTTGGTGTGGAACAGCCAGACTCTTTGACTTCCCAAAACAGAATGGTCCTGGAGGAGGGAAGTGCCTGGAATCAGCCTGAAGTGGTCCACCTGTCTTCACTGCTGATAGCAACCCATATCAGTTGGGTTGAAACGGACTTTGAAATTGACAAGAGTTGATGGCTGTTGTGGGTCTTCCGGGCTGTGTGGCCGTGTTCTGGAAGTTGTGGTTCCTAACGTTTCGCCAGCATCTGTGGCTGGCATCTTCAGAGGGCAGGAGCACAGACAGAAGCGATCTCTCTGTGCCCACGTTAGGAACCACAACTTCCAGAACACAGCCACACAGCCCGGAAGACCCACAACAGCCATCGAACTCCGGCCGTGAAAGCCTTCGACAATACATTGACAAGAGTTGCTTTCAGCTTAAGGGCAGAAATGCCACTGTAAGAACTAAGGATGATTTAAGACTGCCTTACATATAGATTGGGATGGAAACATGGCAGAAGAAAGTTACAAATGGGGAAAGGCTCCAATTACACTGAGGCAATGTATAGGTGGAGCAATTGCTACCTGGTTGTTTCTACTCCACAATACTATTTTGGTAATGGCAGCCCTGAGAACTGCAGTTTATTAGTTAAGATAATTCAGATGATCTGGGGAACCAATAGATGTCATGCTGATTTTAGTGTCGTGTGAAGGTTCATGTGAAGTTACTACCCCTCTTCTAAAAATTCAACCCCTTTGAACTGCTCTGAAACTACAGGAGAATCCGGACACCTAATTTCTGTGGAGGCATCTACCCATGTAATGCTTGACCTGCATTTCACAAAGTGTCATTCAGGAATGACTTAGTCTCTTTCTCTGCACTTGGTATACTAGTGGTCTGGAAGACCACCAGACCTGTTATTAAACATGTCTTCAGCAATCTTTCAAAAGATCTATCTGTATAAAAACGGCTGCTGGTTGCCTTCAACTGAGAAAGGCAGGCCACTAATTCTGTCCCAAATGAGTTCACTGCAGCTGGTAATGTGTTGTTTCATCTACAGGGAGAGGGGAGAAACTCCAGTTGCTGGGAAGAGTTGGAGATCCTGTCCACCCCACAATTCCAGAGGAAACTCTGCAAAATGATCTTTGCAGTATTTCCTTGGCTCAAAATGTAGCTTCTTGTGCTGTGCAAACACAACAGGGTGGAAATTCAGGCAGGTCCTGCATGCGGAAGGTTCAAGAGCTTCAGCAGTAAGGCAGTGATCTAGTGATGTCTCCATTGAGGGCAGGGATTTGGAGCCCATTTTTCATGGTATGGGGGATTTCCTTTTCCTCCTTCCATTTTAAAACCTATCTGACAGTAATACAGCAAATTTTTGATTTTCTACCAAATTATCATTCAGTAGTTTGCTGCCAAATTTCAGTGGCATAACGGTGGTATGTACTGGCTGCCGGCTATGAATATACATTATTTTTATAATTAAAATTTTACCCATAGAAGAGGCTTTCTGATTTCAAGGGGAAAAATGGGTTGCCATTTAATTTGCTTTATTGTGGCAATTACTGTATCTCAAAAGACATTTCACATATGTTAGATTTAGAAAAGAGTTACCAGGAAAAAGTGCTACATACAAGTGGCTAAATTGCTTGTCCTTGTACCCACAGAACACAACAATTCCTTAATTAGAAAAAACTCACCATTAGAGAAGCAATCCAGACCAAATGTAATGTTGTCCACAGCAATACCAGCTTGTGAATTCCAACCCCAATTAGCAAGGAGCTCCAGATGAAAGCTTTTTAACAAAACACATTGGGAGAGGCAAAAAAAGAAATATTTTAAAAATTAACCTACAGAATAGAAGTGAATGAATTAATATGAAAAGAACAATTTCATAAAAATGCATAAGGACGATAACTGAAACGGAAGTGATAAATCAGCAATACCACTTGGAAAAATATAAGGGTGCTCCTCACTTTATTGCATGTCATAGGTTCCATGAAGATAAATATACTGAGGTTTTGAAATAAACTACTTTATTCAAGAGGGCTGCCAAAGTTGCCTGTTACAGCACAACCAATTAAGAGTTGTGTGGTATTTTATCTATCTATCTATCTATCTATCTATCATCTATCTATCTATCTATCTATCTATCTATCTATCTATCTATCTATCTATCATCTATCTATTTATGATTCAATTTATATCACCACCCCATCTCCCCCAAAGGGGACTCTGGGTGGTTTACAAAAAGTCAATGATTAAAATGAATAAGATATAATACCATACGGCAGTCATCACATAAATACAAATAATTTAAAGATAAAATCCAAGAGGCAACAAAATTGTTTTTTTTTAAAGGACTCTGTGGCACCAGCCATCCCCAGGAGGAGCTGTTACCCTTCCCATCCCAGGCGAGGCGGCAGAACCAGGTCTTTAAGTTCTTCCGGAAGGCCGGGAGCGATGGGGCCTGCCTCAACTCTGGGGGTAGAATGTAAAGACTAAAACAATTATTATTGCAGATGATAGTAATCTGTGTTGGGTTGCATATATTAGAATTCACAGCTAGCATATTCCCTTAAATATTAAACAGGATTGTGCCCAATCAGGGGATTTATTTCGCTGCTCTGGCTATAAAACCAAGTTTTCCATATAAAAAGCAGCCTCCCTTTTAGTTGATTTGTGCTATGAAAGGCAGGCCCCAAGGCTGGTGTCCCAGCTGACTGACTTAAATGACAGTGACGTGACATCTGAGTTTTAATTAACATGAACTCAGAGGTGATCTGGACTTTGTCCCCATACAAACAGGGTCAAATCCCCCAACCCTTCTCCTCCTAGATAGGATGATTGCAGCACATATCTTGGGGAACAGAGAGAAACAAGAAGGTGCATGCTAGGGCAGAAAGACAGAGATGAGACTATTCTCCTCCAGCCCCTATTTACAGTGGGACTTCCAGAAAGAAGGAATTTCTAGGTGGCCATTAGAATAGAAGAAGCATCTATTCTCTGTGGGAATTGGGGAGAGTTTTTAACTTAGAGCTGAGTTAAAATCCTTTAATTCGCTTTGCCTGGGTGCTGCTAACTAACTCTAGTTGTCTTTGGACCAAATTGGAAAGGATATTTAATGTTAGCTCCTTTCATCCATGCATGAATACAATAATTTGCTTTGAAAATTCTTGTTTTTGAAACCTTTAAATCTAAATTGGGGCATCACCCATTTTGCAAAGCCATTGGTAGCAGATTAACTCTATCTTGCGATCTGTGAAAAAATTTATATTTACTTTTATATAATCTGTTCCATCCTTTTTTGTTTTTTGATTCCATTCTTTTGCAGTTGCAGAATCCCCAGTTTGGAACAACGCTATCTTTTCCAACATTGCATCGCAATTCCTGGGGACAGGGGGCAAGGCCAAGGTGCGAACACCCAGGCGGCTTCTATGAGAGTATTTTTGAGATCTCCTCTCTTCTATTCTATGAGCTCAGCCCTGCTGCTACAATGGGGTAGAGCAAAAGTGCACACTGTAAGCTCCCATAACTGCACGCAGCTCCCATAAACCTTCAGTTACATTATTGTTTCCAAACTGTAATGTTTAACAGAAGCAGAAATGTATCATATTAGGCATGTTCGCCACCTTGGGTTATTTATAAAAATAATAAAGGCGGGATAGAAAATAAATAAATAAATATAGATGACTAGAAAGTAAACATATTAATTACATTACATTCTAAATAGATTTAAATCAGATTACATTATTTTTTTTGTCCTGGACCCCTCAACAATACTTTTGGAGCACCATTCCCAGCGTGCCCCTCAAGGGCCAAGTGAGGCTTTTTTAAAAAAAACTTTTTATTAAAGACCTTTATGATACTAAAAGATAATACAAACTGATATCAGAAAAAGAGAAGAAAATAGAAAGAAATAGAAAGTGCAAAAAAGAAGAGAAGAGAAGAGAAGAGAAGAGAAGAGAAGAGAAGAGAAGAGAAGAGAAGAGAAGAGAAGAGAAGAGAAGAGAAGAGAAGAATATTTAAAGAAGCAATTCCTGATCTTCCTTGCAACAAGTACTGTACAGGCAAATTAATAATTCCCCACCAGCTATGAAATTACATATGTGGTTCACTTCTTCCCATAACACCCCCCATTCCATTCATAAATCCAAAAATCGTTGTCATTTCTGTCCAAATGTCAGCAAAAAGCCCATAAAGGGTTTCCAGAATTTTATAAAAGTATTTCTTATTTTAGCCCTGGTCAAACAAGTCAACTTTATATTCCTTTTTTTTTTTTTTGCTTCTCACAATCTTTAATTCATCAAATTGCTGATGTAGGATTGAATCTCCATTCAGACTTCTTTCTCCCATGTCAAAGATTTCTTCAAGGCTTTAGAAAGCTTCTTTTGTAAATCCAAAAATAAGTCCTTGCCCAGGTCCTTTTGCATCTCTTGATTTGTCATTTGTATTTCCACTCTGACTGTCATCTCTGTCTTATAATTCTCGATTTCTTTATTTTCCAATATTTCTCCATCAGCTAGAATTCGTATTCCCTCTTCATCCTGTCTATCCATAAATTCTTCCATATTGTTATCTGTCACATCATTCACTTCTTCTTCATAATTTTCTTCAACAATATATTTACAGGTGCAGAAATTATTGCTGTCAAGTTAGTTTCTCTCCCAATTCTTCAAAAATCCTTTGAAATGTCTCAAGTGTCATATCTTTAGCTGTCATTTTTCTTGCCTGGAACTTTAGCCCCCTCTAGTCGCCCATTTCTATATTCACAAAGTCTCAGGTTTCATTTGCTTTGTTTTCAACTTTCAGCCAATAATCTCTTTCCTGATAGATGTTCCCATGGAAATGCTGTCTTGTTTACTCAATTTTTAAAAAGATTTTAACAAAAGTCCTAATATTCCAAATTTGTCTGGTTCCTTAATCTGTTTAAAACTTTCTTAAATTAAATTCTTATTTAGCTTTTTGCCATTTATTTTATATTCTTTAAGTTCTTTGAAATGCTAGTTAGCTTTTCTTCTATTTTGGGATGAAGTTTTACTCACCAGGTAGTTTTTCAGACTTGTTGTTTGGAAGATCTCTTTTAGCTGTAAAATAATTGTAAATCCAAAGGTGATTAGAAAGTGAGGTGGTTGAACCCAGTGTCCTTAAAGGCTCTACCACAGTTTAAAGCTTGATGGCTTCCCTCATCTCCCAGTGCTCAGACCCTCGGGATAACCGCTATCCTGCTGTTTCCTCACAAAGAGCAACCGTCCAGAGCATTTGGTCAATCTCATCTTCTCCTTGTCCATAGAGGTTCCATTGGACTGAGCTTGCTGACAGCTCATCAGTCATCGCTGCGGAATCTCCGTTCTTTTGGAGACGTCTTGTTTGCCATTTCCCCTCACCTGGAAGCCCAAGTGAGGCTTTTGAACATGAAAAAGTTATGTACCCTTGTAGTATAGGCTCCCAAAGAAGATAAATATGGTGATATGTGAATAGGGGGAGATAACATCCTTTGCAAAGGACATGTTACTCTTTTCTCCCCCCATTAAACAAGAGAACAATGACAACATTTTGTCTCCAGCAACATCACTATATATCCAATGAGCACAGCAGCAGGAAAAACACAGAGTAGGTCTTGTTGCTATAGCAATATGTTCCTTCACTACTTCTATCAATGTCAGAATAGGACAATAATTATTACAATAGGGTTTTGCTTGCCACTGTGGAGTCACATTTTGTTGGCTACATAGTGTCATGGCATTCTTTCTCTCTCACATGCAACCCATGATCTCCAATTAGTTACAATAATGGTGGTACAAATTCTTTTAAAAGGAAACTGAATAAGCAGAAAGAACAGTTGATTGCACACAATCACAGCAAACACAAAAGTGCTTGGTGTGTGTATATATTTCTGCAGATAGAGATCCATCAGCAACAGTTAGCAGAAGCCAGGACTTCTTTAAAGGTTCAGAGTTTGGACTGGGATAGAGAAGAATCCCAGGAGCTCTAAAAGGTTATTTTCTATTTGAGGAGGACTTTTACAAATCTCAAAGTTTATGTGCAAGCCTGGCTCAGGAGAACATTATGTACATTTCCATATTACACTAACTCTACTATCCAGTTTTTCCAAAGATATCCATCACCATTACCACCCATTTTCTACAAGATTGTGCCTATTGTGTAACTCATAGCATATTTAATGAAGGCAATGACAATGCACTTCCATGCTGCTGCCTAGAAAACTACATGGACATGTCCAGTGAAATCCCCAAGAGCCAAGTACAACTCGAAGGAAGCTTTATCTTACTCAATGGTTAATCTATGCCAATTGGTTGACAGCTGCATCTCTCACTTTGCCTGCCTTCTGGATCTCATCTCTCAGTTCCTACGCTATCTTTCATGGAAACAAGTAAAAAAAACTGCTGGCCCTTCTTCAACCCCTGCCTCCTCCCATAAACACCTAGTATTCTCTTCAGAAAGGGGGTCTTCTCATGCTGCAAGACTGTGGGATCAGTGAGAAATGCTTGGCCCTCTTTGTAAAGTTCTCTCTATCAAGCTTGTTTGCAACTCTTCCTTTCTTCTTTGTTGTTCCTTATGCTTGAAACTACCCTAAAGCCATTGCACTTCATTTTGGCTTGTGTGTGTGTGTGTGTATCTCTTCAGTCCTCACTAAGTCTGAGCACTTCCACATTGCTACTATCGTCATTCGCCAAACTTTCAGAAGCAGTTAAAGAAAGATGGTCCATGGTCGTCTTCACTTCTGCTGACTTGATTTGCTAAGGAATGAAAATCACTGTACTGAAGTTCTGCAGCAAAAGGTCCCTCACCTCCACTGCAGACAAAAGACAGAGAAAGAAACAACTCCCCAGCAGCCTGGTACTTTGCAGACAGGTTCTTCCAGTGCTAAAGAGAAATATTTTTCACCCTTGCTTGCTTTGTCTGGGCTATTGGTGTGTGTATGTGTTAAGTTAGCATTTCCCTCCTAGGACTTGAAGTCCAGCAGCTGGGAGAAGGTGTGAGCCAAGAATTCCTTCCTGTGGGGAAATTTAGTACCTCCCCCCCATGAATTAAAACCCCAAACTCACCAAACTCCAGCTTAAAAAAGGTAAAGGTAAAGGTTCCCCCCGCACCTTTGTGCAGTCGTGTCCGACTCTAGGGGCCGGTGCTCATCTCTGTTTGTTAGCCGAAGAGCCAGCGTTGTCCGAAGACGCTTCCACGGTCATGTGGCCGCATGACGCGCACGGAACGCTGTTACCTTCCCACCGAAGTGGTACCTATTCATCTACTTGCATTTGCTTGCTTTCGAATTGCTAGGTTGGCAAGAGCTGGGGCGAGTGCGGGAGCTCACTCCGCACGCAGGGCTAGGGATTCGAACCTTCGAACTTGCGATCTTCCGATCAACAAGCCTGGCGTCTTACCCGCAGAGCCACCATGCCCCTAAACTCCAGCTTAGTAACAGTTTAAAACCTCACCACAGCTAAGTGAGAAATAAAATGTTCACGTTGTAGGACACAGATGTCTAGGGTTACTTTCAAGTTTGAGGCAGTATCCTTGTGTGAAAATGGCCTAAGAATGTGTATTGAACAACAAATATATTCTTATTCAATTTCCTTCACCATCCTGTTTTTATGTCAAATTTTACATGGTAAAATTCTTAAAGCAAGGTATATTTCTTTGGGAAAGTATCTTGCACACTGATGACACAACATAGGACAGGGTTTTTCAAAGTTTGTAATAACTTGACCCTCTAAAATGATACCATGAATTTATGTGCCTTCCCCATGAATAAAATTAAAGATTACATTAGGGCAGAGCTTTCCAAATTGTGTGTCGGGACACGTTAGTGTGTCGGCTGCAGTGTCTGGATGTGTCGTGGCTGCTGCTGCCTCCTGGCTTCCATGCAGGTTCTAGAGCCTGCCTTGTGCCTTGCTGCCTCCAAACCCGCCCTGCCAGGATTCTGCGCAGGTTCTAGTGCCTGCCTTGTTCCCTGCCGCCTCCAAACCTGCTGTGATTCCGTGCAGGTCCTAGTGCCTGCCTTGTGCCCTGCTGTAAGAGTGTGTCGCGAAATGATGCCCTGCTGTAAGAGTGTGTTGCAAAATGATGCATGTCTAAAAAGTGTGTCACCAACATGAAAAGTTTGGAAAGCTCTGCATTAGGGGAAAGGATGGGCAAGGAATAAACATGCTGCTTAATTTTAATAATTTAAATTTAATCTATATATCAAATAAAACTACAATAGGACTTTATACCTTGATAAAGTAAAACCTTTTCAATGGAAATGAGCAAAAAACAACACAATTTGAAACCATAATGTTTATGGGAAGGATGCCCTTGCTTACTTTTAATTCTTGAAATCTGGATTTAATTTTGAAGACAACCACTCTCTTTCACCAAAATCAAGAGGGGGTGGGGGTGGAGAGGGAGAAAACAAAAGAGTGTTTCCTTGCCTTAAATAGACTCTTAAATGGTTCTTAAAATTCTGCAGGTTGCAAAATGCCGGCAGGCTGTAAGTTACTGGTGGTGCTTTCTCTGCTAGCATAGGTGCTCTAAGGTCACAGCCCATCTTCTCTTTCCCTTCCAGCCTGGCCCTTGTAAATCTAACCCCCACCCCACTTGCAATTTACTCCTCTGTGCTTCCTCCTAGCCCTTCCTCCCTTCTCCTCCCCTCTGCAGAGGGAGGGGCAGGACTTTGCACAGATGCTTATGATTATTTCTCCTTTGAAAGGCAAATATAGTACCTTTAAAAAACAACAACCAAAGAACACTTGAGCTTCACGTAGGCCTGTGCACCAGCACACTTTTGCATCAAACTAGTAAGCTTGCTTGGAGGACTTGCATGGAAGGCACCGTCTAGCAACCCTCCATCCATTGTCTCACAATCCCCCCTGAAGGTCACAACCCACACAATGAGAAATGCACAGGTCATAATAGTAATAATGAATATTCCTGGTGCTATACTTACCTGTTCTGCAGGCTTGGCATTTCCAAAGTTACGAGAAACCAGTGATCACTCCAGCTCCCTGATTTTTCCCATACCGGTGGTGTCAGACTTCCACCGGCTGCCCCTTCATCTTCTTGTACAATGAATGAAATGGTGCCATTGTAATTGCCAAAAACATATGCTGAGAATTGGACCTAAAGTGAAGGTAAAGTAGTGAGGCAGAGAAAAGCTGTGTATGAGGTCTTTTCTAAGTATCATATTGGAGGACTATGACCTTGGATCATATATATTAAAGTTCCATATTCAGAGAGATCCTATTAAGAGCTTAATAAAAATAATAGCACACAGCATCCTGGGAATGAATCACATGGCGATGAGAAATATATAAAAAAATATTGACCTGAGCACTTGTACAGTACCTCTGCCTTTATGATTTTTATCACATATAAACTGGAACCAAATTTTCTGGTTTTAGAATGAAGCCTTACAAAAGTTAAAACTAGCCAGAAAGGACATCCATTGCTGCAGCCCTGTGGAGGAAGCAGTGAATGAGCTGATACGTGTACCAGGAAGCTGTGTGATCTTAGTTTATGCTCTGCTTCCTCTAATGTGGGCAAAAATGAAAAGCCCTTGGAAAAATGGTATTTATTTACCAGGCAGTAATTGCAATTTTTGATCCAGAGTGAAGGCAACATCATGGATCAAAGAGAAGAACTTAATGGAAAAGTGTAACGTTATAGCCAGTGAAAGCTTAAGACAAGCCAAAACCGAATCAAACTTCACATTGGAGGTATGCTAGAATCACTTAAGGTCAGTGGGCCAAACTTTCTACAGATAAACTTTTCCTTCATTGGCATTTCTGCAGGCCACAAATGCCTGAATCAATTATAGTGAGAAAAGGCAGTCAGAATTATTAATCACATTAAAGCTTATCATATAGCATCCTGCAGACCACCTGAATCAATAACGTGCAGAGTTTGCTCTGTTAATTTGTACCAGCAAAAGTTGAAAGAAGACTAACACATTTTAATTATGGTTTTAACTTCCATGGACTAAAATCTAATTCATCAGCTCAGATGCATGAAGCATTATCCTCAGCTGATCAAGAGACAAAAAAAGTTTGTCTTTAAATCTTCATGTACTTATTTTCTCTTCTTTGGCCAGGGGAAATGGGAGAGTGGCTGAACTAATCAGGATATGAATTAATAAACTGTTGTTTATTCTTATATAAAAAAAAACCCTATAACACAAAAACATCACATCCTTATGTCAGTGGTTTGTAATGGGATTCCCATCACCATTTTCTTCCCCTTTCTGGATTTTCCAAATGGCCAGTCCTACTGCAGCCTGTCTACTATTTATGCTGCTTTTCTTTATTCTTTCCATTTTTAAGTTACCCTATAGCCAAGACACTCAGGAGGGCAATGCGTTAAAAAATGACATAAAGTTTTCCACATCTAGTAGTGACAAATCAATGTTTTTACTTTATTTAAAAGAAAATGACTTGTCCAACTTTTTGGTAACTCTTTCCGTCCCAGAGAAGGATGAAGTAAACAAGGCGAGAGAATTGGCTGATACAGTATATGGGGAGAGCTCAGTTAAATAGCTGGAGTGAGAGAAGGATCCTGCTTCTGAGTCCTCGTATCGCTTTCCTATGGCTGAAGCAGGCAATGGCTTAATAAGCCAATCTATGAATAAGCCTTTTGTCTGTACTTGTCCTCCCTCTGGTTGTTTCTTTCTTCAGTGCAAGAGCAAAGAAACTCAAACATCTCTTATCGCAGTTATTTGTTACATCCGAGTTGAGAAACTATGATAACTAGCTTTAAAACAAATCAGAGTATTATGCCCAAATTTAAAGCTGACCTAATATCCTGCTATTTCTATGCTTCTTAATCAGAGCTTCCTAATTCAAATGAAACAGGAGCCTATTTTGTTTGCTCACTCTGGGATAAAGTGTTCAGGAAAAAAAAGTATTTTTCATATCAGAGTTGATTCTGCTGTTACTCAGTCATCCCACCTCTGTATTTCAGCTGCATGAACATCTCCCCAACTTTGATCTGTACACCAAGGTAGCCCAAAGCTTGTATGAAGAGAAGTTTGATTCTGATACCTGCAACTATTTCTTTATTTCATATAATTCATGATATACTCTTGTGCGCCATAGAAAAGAGTAGAGTAGAGGTATGCAAAATGTTTTGACCTTGAAACATTTCAGCCTCAAAGAGGTTGTTCCAATTATTCCAGGAGTTTTGTTTCAAATGTCCACAACCTTGGATCACAATTTGCAGAACAAAACATTGTTATTTCCCACAGCATCCTTTCAGATGTTCCAGCTGTTCTGAGGGCTGTGATAAGGCTGTTATTTTTGTTAGAGATATCGGGTTTCAACCAAGCATGCCTCACACAAGCTTGAAGGAGGGGCAGCTCTGCTGCAACCTAATCTTACTACTTTGTGTGGGAGGGGCTTGAATCCTGGTTTCCTGTTCCTCTCCTTCCTTTCCTTCCTCCCCTTTTCTGTTCGAATCTCAACCGGGAAGGATGGTCATCCATGACTGTCCTCGTGGCTCATACCTCCATTCAGCAAGGCCACATTGAGAAGACTGTGGGTTTGGTCAGAACCTATCACTCGCATACATGGACCGTTTCTACCATGAAACTGTAACAAGATCTTCAATGAAACTGTGATCTACAATAAACTGTAAGCTATTTTTATGTTACTTTACATTAACGTGTGAAGTATGTTTATTTTGTGTTTTTGAACTGATTAAGCCTTGTGCAAGTTATTGGCATGCTTCTGCTCTGCTATAAACTAATTAAAAGCTGCGTGGATTTCTATTATTAGCATTTCAGAATTCCTACAATTTTGTGGCTTGGGTTGGTTTCTTCCAAAACTTTTCCATGGTCCCGCCCCTGCTGGCTTAGGCTAGATGGAGCAATGTGGGGTGTAGAGCAGAATTGGGGGGCTAAGCAGCAGGCTTTAAGAACACATGTTTCAGCAGAGAGAGCCATTCTGGATCTGACTCTTCTAAAGAGAGAGAGAGAGAGAGCAGGACTGCTGTGCCTGGAACTGGTTAACCTGGTTGGCTGTCTCAGGCCACCCCTTTCCCATCTTAGGAGCCATGTGCTATCTGTTTTGCTTTAATTTAAGTTTAAAAGCAGTTAACAGGAAGGAAAGTGGTGACAAACATCCACACGTGGGTCTTCATCCACTGCAAGAAATGAGTCAGCAGAGGCAAGGACATAAAACGTATTTTAATGCAGGGATGCTGAATCACCTGCTTAGCTGGTGTGGGAAACCCAACGTGTGGCAAGGCAGCTACACTTAAGCGGAGTAAAGTGCCTATTTAGAAAGTGAAGCAATCATCAGTAGGCAAATGCCAAAAAGGCATCCGATCTGATGTGAAGACGCCTTTGGATGTTCAGCCCTTCAGGATTATGGCTGGATTCCAGCACCTCCTCTTAGCAGGTTGCCCCCAATTACTCTTGCCAGGGTAGCACTCCCTTGGACAGAGCTGGTGCACGATTTGGGGGTCCCCCTGAACTCACAGCTCCTGCTTGAGGAACAGGTGGCAGCTGTAGCTAGGGGGGCTTTGAACAGATTCATTTTACGCACCAATTGTGTCCCTTCCTGGACTAAGAGGCCTTGCTCACAGTCACACCCTGGTCCCTTCTGGTTGGATTACTGTAACACGCTGTACATGGGGCTGCCCTTGAAGACCATCCAGAAGTTACAACTGGTCCAGAATGTGGTGGTGCACAAGTTCTGGGCACTCCACAGTTTGCCCATAATGCAGTGCTACATTGTGAGCTGCATTGGCTTCCAATTTCTTTCCGAGTGCAATTCAAGGTGCTGGTTCTCACCTTTAAATGGCACAGGGCAAGCTATTGCCCTAACCCTGAGGATATCTGCCCATTCCACCCTGTTAGGTAGGGTGGGTGCAATCCAGGACCCTTCCCTTAAATGCTGTCATCTGGTGGGATCCAGGAAGTGCACCTTCTTATAGCACCTTTCCTGCTGAGATTTGGCTGGCCCCTACCCTCCTAGCCTTCTGAAAGGCCTCTTCTTGCAGGGGGGATCTGGAACCCAGCAAAATTGAATGTTGATGTCTGGAAAAGTGGGGCAGTGGGAGTTTTTGTTACGGTTTTATGGGTTTTGGATGATTTTATTGTTGTTTTGTGAGCTGCCCAGGGATATGGCACAAAAGATGGGTGGTCGTATAAGTCTTTTAGGTAAAATGTTGATAGCATGCTACCTTTAGCAGGCAAGGGTCACCTTTCCTATATTTTTGCTGATGTAGGGAGGGACATCACACTGACAACAAAGGTCCGCATAGTTAAAGCAATGGTATTCCCTGTAGTAACCTATGGCTGCGAGAGCCGGACCATAAGGAAGGCTGAGTGAAGGAAGATAAGATGCTTTTGAACTGTGGTGTTGGAGGAAAATTCTGAGAGTGCCTTGGACTGCAAGACGATCAAACCAGTCCATACTCCAGGAAATAAAGCCAGACTGCTCACTTGAGGGAATGATATTAAAGGCAAAACTGAAGTACTTTGGCCACATAATGAGAAGACAGGATACCCTGGAGAAGAAGCTGATGCTAGGGAAAGTGGAAGGCAAAAGGAAGAGGGGCCGACTAAGGGCAAGATGGATGGATGGTATTCTGGAGGTGACGGACTCGACCTTGGGGGAGCTGGAGGTGGTGACGGCTGACAGGAAGCTCTGGCGTGGGCTGGTCCATGAAGTCACGAAGAGTGGGAAGTGACTGAACGAATAAACAACAAAGGGATGGAGTATTGAGGCTGCTAAAACAAGCTTGCATTTCACCAAGACTTTTGGTCTAGTTGAGATGGAATCAATGCATCTTATCATTCTTTCCTCGTGCACTGATGGTTGGGATGGGATGGGACCAAGGGAACATTTCCTGCTATATTCTCCAGTATCCTCAAGGCAATCTTGCTCTTTAAGTTGTAAGAAGTTTCAATCAAATCTCAGAATCAGTTTGATTTTTTTTATCAAATCAGAAAATTGAATCCAGCTGTCAAACAGAATGATATGCTTGTTTTTAAAATCAACTTGGACTGCTGAATTGGATCAGATTCCAAATTGGACTGGAGCTGATTATATGCCCTGTTTATATGGCATGTACAATGGTTCTTGTTAGGCTTAAAGTTGTTATTACAGATCTTTTGTGCAGAATTATTTTTTTACTCTTGACCATTTTAAATGAATATAGTATGAAAAAAGACAAGAAAAATAGCCTGCATATCACTAAAATCACACTAAAAACTCCACAAAATGAACTTTAATTGCCTAAAGGTAAAGGTTCCCCCCGCACATTTGTGCAGTCGTGTCCAACTCTAGGGGACGGTACACATCTCCGTTTGTTAGCCGAAGAGCCAGTGTTGTCCGAAGACACTTCTACGGTGATGTGGCTGGCATGATACACGTGGAACGCTGTTACCTGCAATGTGGAACCTACCCACCGAAGTGGTACCTATTCACCTACTTGCATTTGCATGCTTTCGAATTGCTAGGTTGGCAAGAGCTGGGGCGAGTGCGGGAGCTCACTCCATCATGCGGGACTAGGGATTCAAACCTCCGAACTTGCAATCTTCCGATTGACAAGCCTGGCATCTTACCCGCTGAGCCACCACGCCCCCTAGTTTATTTGCCTAAGGAAGAGGTAAAAGTACCTTATAGGATCCATTGGAAAGAATGGCTGGGAGGCCAGGGCTGTATGTCCGGGCAAGACCATCTGTGTGTTCACTATTGACATGCAGATACAGAAAATGACCTGGGGGGGGGGAGGAAAGTTGGAACCAGATTTCAGTGGTGCATTTGGGATTGTGCTATAGTAGAATTAGTAGTAGAATTCACAATACATTAGAACAAACATGTACCATAAAAAGGGTATTATTTTATGATATTTTGGAAATCTTAATGTTAGTTTAATCTTTTCCATGGCTCTTTGCTTGGCTATTACAAACAGTGTCATAAGAGCATAAGAAGAGTGTTCTGGAGGTTCAGGTCTATGTCCCATCTAACCCAACATTCTATATTATACATGGCCAAACAGATGCATTCACACATTTAATTCTGATGGATGAGATCAGAATTTAACATCAGGAAGCGGGAGAAAAACTTCTCTCGATACACATTTTCCATATCATGCATGATTTTATATATTCCAGTTTCCCCTTACCTGCTTTTGCTCTAAGCTAAAAAACCTAACTGCTCTACTCTTTCCTTGCTGCTCTGGTTCCCTAGTCAGGCAAGCCAAACAGGCTAAGAGAATGAAGCGATCCCATCCCTACGGACCTCCTGCTGGGACTTGAACTGCACAAATTCTCTTCTCCTCCAAATAAAGCATTAGGGGGGGAAATCCTGATCCGAACAAGGGAAGAAAACATAGAGGTCCATTTCCCTTGCCTGCCTTTCAAAAGAGACCTAACATTAAGTCTACAGTAACTCTTAACAAAGGTGAAGGAATTCTCCCCAAAAGCTTAGAAATAAGGGTGGAAAATCCATCGGGTTGGGAGCGTTCCCACTCTCTATCACAGAGCTTTCCAAACTGTGTGTCGGGACACGTTAGTGTGTCGGCTGCAGTGTCTGGGTGTGTCGCGGCTGCTGCTGCCTCTGAGCCCTGCCAGGATTCTGTGCAGGTCCTAGTGCCTGCCTTGTGCCTTGCTGCCTCCAAACCTGCTGTGATTCTGCGCAGGTCCTAGTGCCTGCCTTGTGCCCTGCTGTAAGAGTGTGTCACAAAATGATGCATGTCTAAAAAGTGTGTCACCAACATGAAAAGTTTGGAAAGCTCTGCTCTATCACTACCATTTCGTTCTTTACAATGATTCCTAAGGAAGCCTTGCAGGCTCCTAATGTGTTTCAAAGTAACAGTTTTTCATATGGATCTTCACCTGCTAATCCATGGCTAAGAATCCAACTTTAATATCAGTTGCTTACAGAATTTAGATAACTTCGGTTTCAAAACAGATTTTATAGACCGTCTTACAGTATAATATTCTCCTGAAAAACACAAGCTACTTCATATTTCCTCTCAGGCCATGTTGTGATTTCACGCATAATGAGACTGTATATGTCTCCCTTCACAACTGTAAACTCTCTCAAGGCAGCACTATGAATGTCCCTCTACAACTGATGTATCTCAGAAGCATACAAGTTACTCAACGTTCTACTAAATAAAAAAAATCCAAAATGGAGATGTCCTTCCAGCTAAAATGGAAGATGTAGAATAAGGAATATACCTCCAGTGGCTTGTAAAGCAGATCCTCCAAACAGGTTTTCATGCATCCTTGAAAAACCACTAATAGACCAAGAAGAATTTCCATTTCCTTCCATTGTCCAGCCACAGGCACCTTCCTCAAAAGAACAACGTGCCCCCTCTGTTAGACTGTCTATTTGGAAAAAAAGTAGTAAGAGTGATTTTAATAAGGAACAACAAAAAAAATCAGTACAGCACATTGTGAATTATGGTTAATTTTGTGCACAAACTCAACAGTGTAGAGAATATACATTTCTAACAAGAGGATTATTTAATATTTTTTCTTCTTACTATTTTTAATATTAAACATATAAATTGAAAAAGTTCAGCTGCCCAGGAACCAGTATCCATCAAAGTGTCACGACCCAAGAAGCAGGGTAATTTCTGACCTAGGAAATACTTCTGGCACTGGAAAGAATAGCTGTTTGTGAACTTATACACCTGGCAGGCTGAGGTAACAATCAATAGTTTCTGTTCCTTTCTTGCTGGAAAGTTTTTGCAGGATTGATAAAGAACAAAAAGTTAGGCTTAGTAATTTCTTTCTTACAATAATATTTTCTTTCTTACAAGTTAAGAGCTCCCTGAAAGAAAGTGGCAGGCAGATTCATATTTACCACAGAAGGATTCATCTTCTTCTTTGGTTGGACAATCAGAACTGAAATTGCAAACTTCCAGGTGGCTGACACATCCTTCATGTGGGCAGGGGATAGGGGATCCCTTATCATAGCTGAAAAGAGCTTTATCTAAAGAGAAAACAAACAAACAAGAATCTCAATAGCTAAGTCAGCCTTCTCTTACTTGATATGGGTTAGAGGATCCAATTTTTACAATTCCCAGTCAGCACCTGGAGGCTTCCAGTTTGGGGAAGGCTAACCTTGATCATGATGAGCACCGGCCCCTAGAGTCGGACACGACTGCACAAATGTGCGGGGGGAACCTTTACCTTTTTTAACCTTGATCAAAACTAATACTATGCCAAAATCCATCCGCCAAACACCCAAGGTTTTCTTTTCCAGAGCAAGGGCTTTCCAAAGATGATTTAGAATTTCATCAGAACCTCTTTTGGTGGTGCTTTGTTTCAGAGGACTATAACAGCACACCACATTTATGGGAATTTCAATGAAAGTTTGAAAAAATAATTTTTTTCCAAAATGTTCTTTTCAAAAAATCAGAATTCCCTTATCAAAGTGAATGAAAATAGTTAAAATGTAGAAGACCATTTTGGCACCGCACTAATGAAGAACAGTTATGATCTCCTTTCCTCCATGTTCACATGGCAGTGGACGAGGATTCCAAAGAGCAAGGGAATGAGACATACTCAGCACTGCTATCTTGAAAGGAATATTACTAGATACAGTATGTAAGGATAGCATGAGAACAAGAGCGGGCAAGGTCAGAAGCAAAGAGCTTGAAGCCAGACTGGTCCATTACAATAACAAAGTGTAGATGTGCCAATTACTTCTTACTCTGAAAAGGAAGCAGCTTTCAGTCCTTACAACAAAAGGGCAGGAGAAAGAGATCTAGGATTTGCAACTTTGGCCTGCTATATACAGGACTTGAATTCTAGTAGCTGGTTTTTTTTTATTGTTATTCAGGGTTTTTCTAATTTAGTATATGCACTTTTAAAGAGTACCACAGCTGTGTCATGGAATCTGTGGCTGCGAGCCTTCTAGGATGAGTACCAGTCTGAGGGAAGTCTGAGAGTTAGACACATCCACAGGAAGAAATCTCATTTAATACGTTCATGAGTAAATAGCTGCATAGCTGGTAAAACAAATCACAGATAAGATGTATCTTTTGTGCATGGTTTCAGAATTTCATCTCTAACAAATTGTTCTGTAATAGCCATAATAATACCAGGCACACTCACATTCAAGACAAGTAAACATTAAGAATTCTTAAATAGGGCCCCGAGCGTGTTAATGGTCCCGTTTCTTGGCTATATTAACATCCGTGCATTGTTACTTGGCGGCCATGTATATTTATTTTGTACTTCTAATTGTTTTAATTACTTCAACTGTTTTATAATTGTTATGATTGTAAGCTGCCCAGAGTCACTTGTTGAGATGGGCAGCTATAGAAATTAAACAAACAAACAAACAAATAAATAATGTTTTTGATATCCTCTGGATCTGCACCAGTTGTGCAATGGATTGAAACCCAAACTGAATTGCATTGGATATATGCAACCTTCAGGCCAAGGTCATCTGAAGTTGTAAGTAGTAAAGGGAGTGGGCCCAATTTTCAGGTTTAGGGAAAAAATCCTTCCTTCCTTCCTTCCTTCCTTCCTTCCTTCCTTCCTTCCTTCCTTCCTTCCTTCCTTCCTTCCATCCATCCATCCATCCATCCATCCATCCATCCATCCATCCATCCATCCATCCATCCATCCATGAAGGCTTAGCACACTTTGTTTAATTTTCCATTGGAAACTGGTGGGAATTGTACTACTAATTTTCAGCAGTGTGGGCTGCATAATCCTGGGAGTGCTTCTGGAGGCCTCAAAATAGGGGTTAAGGGGCCATAAGTGGCTTGAAGGCCACAGTTTGCTTACTCTGGCTAAGATATAAAACAATAAAACTCAAATTTATAATAATTGTTTTTAAAGTCATTTATTTCACAGCTTATTGCTGAGTCTCATGCTAGAAACATTGTCAGCCTAAGATTTATCTTGTCCAATGATCATGAAGAAGTTTTTTTCAAAGTTCAATTACTATATTAAGACATACCATGAAGGCAGTTTTGAAGTTGCAATGAGCCCAATGCCAAAAACCCAGAATTCTTTTCCTCACAACTTGAATACAGCAAAGTGATCTCAAAAGGCCTTTCCATTTGTCCAATTGAGCCAATAAGAACTTTCCATTTCACCCTGAAAATCAAAACAGTTGTCATGGTTAATAAATGCATATTTTTATAAAGAACATAAGTGTATCCAAAGTTTTTCATATTTTTACAACAACTGTGCAGCTTTGGTGAATTACGTAGAAAAAGTTTACATGTTAGTAATGATGTCTCACTGTGATCTGAACCTGAGATGCCCTCGCATACCGCTTACAAACTACTATGCCACCAAACTATATTGTCAGGTTTCATCAAGTACATAGGAATCACTACTTTAAGTATTTTGCTTGACTAATTATAGTAGCACACATTGTGAGACCCTACCAAATAAAGCAAGCATGAATTAAAACTGATTTTAATTACTTTGTTTTTAATTCATTTCTACTTATTTTTAGTAGTGAAAACAGGAAACTACAGGACCAACAGGAAAAAAAATAGATGAACAGCGGTACACTGAAGAAAAAAACCTAGATATATTATGGTGATTAAAATAAACTAAATGGGAAAGGAGGGAGGGAGGGAGGGAGGGAAGGAAGGAGGGAGGGAGGAAATGTATAGAAAAAAAGAAGAAAATGAATCCATATAACTATTGATGATGATATAAAACTAATACAATTCTTAAGCTTATCATTACATATAGACCATGTTAAAACATATTGCTTCATCTTCTCATTTTTAGAACACAGTATTTTCAAAGTTAGATAACATACTCCTATCCTGGATCCATTCCTTAAAATCAGGAGAGTAAGAATATAGTTCAACATCACATTAATATTTTCTTCCCCCTTGTAATCTGCAGTGTGGAATACAGTAATGGTTTTTTTTAAGTGAGCAATATTTATTAAGATCAAGAATGAAGTTATAAGTGAGAAGTGAGAAAACAGGCAAGTAACAAAAAGAAACAAGACAGCTCTCCAATCATCTGAAGCAATTTCCCCCATCTAGTGCCCTCCAAATGTGTTGGATATAACTTTCAGAATTCCCAACTGGCATAGACAGTTGAGCTAGGAATTCTAGGAGGTTTCTTCACTAGTGAATTATAGCACATTCTAATGTCACCGAATGGGGCCAGTAGTGTTATTGCCTTCTAATCCAGAGTAGTTTTATGGCAGTGATTGGTGGCTTCCCTGCCATTCTTTCTCCTACCAGCATCCCCACTCCTTACCAGTAAGAAAACCAACCACCAACTGCCTACTTGAACATGTGGCAGGACACTCCAGGCGCTCCCTGCTCCTTCATCTCCCATCCTTTGTATGCTCCAACCAACTGGAATATTGGAACATTGGAACGCCTAGTGAACACACACACACACACACGAAAAAATAATGGCACAAGAGAGGTATCCAGTCTCTCTGGCAGCCACAGCATGAATTTCCAAGAGATTTAGAGATCAGAAGATAGATGGGAGGGTGAAGTCCCATACCCGAAGGTATTAGAAATCAGAGTTCAGCCTGTAAGAAGGAATGGCCAGCTTGTATCTCAATTTCTTGGAAAGGTTACTATTCATTTATCTCTGAGCAGCACAACTGAATATCAAAGGGTGGTGTCCAGTGCTGCACCTTCACTCGTGGAAGCCTTTGTGAACCAGGGGAACCTGCTGCACTGCTTCCTATGCTGTGCCAGAGCATCCCCCATCCTTCAGGGGTACTTTGGGCAGAAAGGAAAATCCACAAAAATTGCAGCTGCCCCAGTCTTTCGTTTTCTGAAGGTACAGCGGGATCAGTTTTTCCATCAAGGAAAGGACATCTAATTACATTTTGTTGTATTGCTCAAGTTTCAACAGGAGAAGCTTAAAAAGCAAACCGTATGTACTATATACAGGCAATCCTCATTGTTCGTGGGTTCTGTGCTTGTGAATTTATTTATTTATTTATTTATTTATTTATTTCTCACATTTCTTCACCGCCCATCTCGGCAAGCGACTATGGGCAGTTTTGCCTACTCGCTAAAATTTATTTGGAACCCCAAAACCAATACTTGCGATGCATTTGTGGTTATTCACAGACACGTGAAAATTTTGAGCCACTGCTCTGTGCATGTCTCCTCTCATGCTGGTGATCTTGCTGGTTGAAATGGCCCCCAAGCCTAGTGTTCCAAAGCACAAGAAGTCTGTGATGTGCCTTGCGGAGAAAATACATGTGCTATATGAGGTTTGTTCAGGCATGAGTTATAGTGCTGTTGGCCATGAGTTCAATGTTAATGAATCCAGAAAAAAGGAAGACAAAATTTGCCGATCTGTATGTGAGGCTGACTCTGGTCCTGTGGTGTTACTTCTCCTGTGTTGCCAGAGAAGTAACACCACAGGACCAGAGTCAGCAGTTTATCTTCATCTAAAGGAAAAAGGACACTCATTTGAGGACATTAATGTTCACATTTTAGACAGAGAAGATAGGTGGTTTGAGAGAGGGGTCAAGGAATCCATTTATGCCAACTTGGAAAATCCTTCCTTGAATAGAGGTGGGGGCCTCAGGCACAACCTTTCCCCTATCTTCCTTCCTGCTTTGTCTTCTGTGCCTAGGAAGATTAAGACTATTTCGCAAGCTCAACAGCAGCATGGTAATCTTAACGATCCTCCTTTAGATGATAAAGGGACTTAGAAATAACATCTCAAAATAACCATGACCTAGCCCCAGGTGCAAGGTCACACAGCCACCTAGAAACATATTTAGGATTCCCTTACCAACTTTGCTCAGACTGAAGAAGCTCCTTGGATGAGGAGCGAAACGTTTCCACTGAGAAAATAGAAATCCAGTTGACACGATTCAAGCTACAGACATAGTGGACAGCATTGTTGTGAGGCTGAAAGCCAAATAAATTTTTGGTCACATTACCCAGGGTCAGGAAAATGTTAAACTCTTTTCAGCCAGTGCTGGCTGGCTTGCACGTTTCAAAAGGCGACACAGCATAAAAAATGCTGAACTTGCACGTGAGACAGGTTCTGCAGATCAGGACGCGGCAGAAGAATTTAAAGAATACCTGGTAAGTGCTATATAGGAAAAGGGTTATGTGGAAGAACAGGTTTTCAGTGCTGATGGGGCTGGCTTGTTTTCTAAGGATGTAGGCAAAACGAACCTACATAATGCAAATGGCCCTCAAAGCTCCTGGCTTTAAATCAGTCAAAGACCGTGCAATCTTGCTATTGTGCACCAATGCCAAGGGCGATTTTAAGTGCAAATCCCTAATGGTGTACAAAGCCCCAAACCCATCAGTGCTTAAAGGGAAAAATCTGAACCGTATGCCAGTCCATTGGAGGTGGAACCAAAGAGCATGGATGACATCTGAAATAATCTCGGATTGGTTCCGCAACTGCTTCAGCCCAGAAGTTGAATGCTATCTTCAGGGCAAAAATCTTGCCTTCAAGGTTTTATTAATTTTGGATAATGCCCCAGTCCATTCCCGTGAGGAACTTGAAAATGTCCACCTCAACGTAGATGTTCTTTTTATACCACCAAACACTATGTCTCTCATCCAACCACTCAAGCAGGGCATAATAAAAGCTTTCAAGGCGCACTACACAAGGGAGCTTCATAGCAAGGCTTGCAAGTCTCTCGACACCAACAAGGAAGCCACCATGATAGACTACTGGAAGTCAGTCACTATATGCAATGTTATTGATTACGTTGGCCCAGCCTGGGATAGCATCACGCAGGCTACTATCAATATATGTTGGAGAAATGTTTGGCTGGACTGTGTGAAAAATTTTGAAGGCTTTGAAGGTGTGACAGAAAATATAAAGAACAGTGTCAAAAACATAATGCATACTGCATAACAAATCAGCGGAGAAGGCTTCAGTGACATGAAGGAAGAAGACGTGGAGGAAATTTTGGCAGAGGAGGCAGTAGAATCCACCAATGAAGACCTGGACGAGATGGCAAAACAAGGCATCGGAGTCAGCGATGATGGGGATGGCAATGAAAGTCAGCCTAAGCCTCCAAGAATTGTCCCTCTCACAGTGGCCAAAATATTGGAATGGAATTCTGCCTTGGAAAAACATTTAAATGACATGGAAGAATGTGATCTCATGCTTGAACGCAGCCTCAAATTTAAGTGTCTAATCTCCACTGCATTCACCCCTTATGCTGAGACATTTAAAGATTTGAGATGAAAAGCCAGGCAGACAAGGCTGACACAATTATTCAAGCCAGCTTGGGAGGAAAAATTGCCAGTGCCATCAATAAGTCATGACAGCCAAACTCCTGAGGTAGAACTGCCAGATGTTAAACATGGCACCCTCATTGATGTCTTCCTCTTCTCAACAACAACAAAACAATTAAATTCCACCAACCTCTCCTTTGGTTTTCGTGGGGCAAGCCAAGGTCAAGAGGTGTCTTTAAACAGAAACACACATAAAAACAAGGTTATGTATTGATCAGTTGATGAAAATGTGACCAGAGGCTCGCAGGAACCTAACACTGTATTTCCCCTAGGAGCAATGGTTCAGTATTTGCTAATTCAGTATTCGCAACAATTTTACAAAACATATCTACCGCAAATAACGAGAATTTACTGTACAGTACCAATATATGAGAGCCAGTTTGGTGTAGTGGTTAAGGCATCAGGGTAGAAACCAGGAGTTCTAGTCCTGCCTTAGGCACGAAGCCAGCTGGGTGACTTGGGCCAATCACTGTCCCTCAGCCTAGGAAGGAGGCAATGGCAAACCACTTCTGAAAAACCTTGCCAAGAAAACTGCAGAGACTTGTCCAGGCAGTCTCCAAGAATCTGACACGATTGAACGGAAAATATAAATATAAATATATACACCAGGCTTGTAAATATATACGATAAATAAATATATAAATAAAATTATATATTTTATAAATATATAAAATAAATATACATGACGCCAGGCTTGTCGATCGGAAGATTGCAAGTTCGGAGGTTCGAATCCCTGGCCCCGCGTGATGGAGTGAGCTCCTGCACTTGACCCAGCTCTTGCCAACCTAGCAATTCGAAAGCATGCAAATGCAAATAGATGAATAGGTACCACTTCGGTGGGTAGGTAACAGCGTTCCACACACATCATGCGGCCACATGACCGTGGAAGCGTCTTCGGACAACGCTGGCTCTTTGGCTAACAAACGGAGATGAGCACCGGCCCCTAGAGTCGGACACGACTGCACAAATGTGCGGGGGGAACCTTTACCTTTTTTATACACACACACACACACACATACTGACTCATGATATATTTTTGATGTTGCTCAGTTTTTGCCCTTTAAACAACTTACATAATTACATTAGATCTTTCAGTACTGAAACACCAGTACCTATAGTTCAGTGCTTTCCAAAGTGCCGCCGTTGGCGCCACACCAACGACGGCAGCGGCGGCGGCGCAGGGGGGCGCGCATGTGCACAGCGGCGGCATGGGGGGGTGCGCGGCGGCAGTGTGCATGGCGGCGGCCTTGCTAAAACATGGAAGCGCTGATGGTGCGCCGCTGCCGTCGTTGCTGCCGCCGCACACACTGCCACCACCGCGCATGCCCCTGCATCGCCACCGTGTGCGCCCCTGCGCCGCCGCTTCGCGACACTAAGCTGTGTGTTGCGACACACTAAAGCAGAGCTTTCCAAACTGTGTGTCACGACACAAAAGTGTGTCGCCACACACAGTCTGGTGTGTTGCCACACAACCCGGAAGCGCTGATCATCATCAGCGCTTCCGGGTTTTCCCGTGGCGACACCAACAGCGGCGCGCAAAAACCCGAAAGCGGCAGCAGCGCTTCCGGGTTTTTGCGCGCTGCCACAACGGCGGCACTTCCGGGTTTTCCCGCGGCGACACACCAATGGCGGTTGGTGTGTCACCGCGGGAAAACTTTGGAAAGCCCTGCACTAAAGTGTCGCGACACACAGTTTGGAAAGCTATGCTATAGTTGTTTCCTCCATGTTGTTCAGCCTTTAACTCTGAATCATCATTGTGTCACTAGCACTGCAGTGTGTCACAGCAGACAAAAGCCACTAACTCTGAGTATTGTTCTTACATTTAAGTGCAATACAAGGAAAACAGTAAAAACACCACACAATATAAATAGCATCAAAAGTACAACAGTGTAATAATCAATTAAAAAAATAAAATTTAAAAACAAGCCTACATCTAGTTAGTGCTAGAAGCAGCCACAAGTGCATTTTTCTCTACATTTTAAAAAATTAATCAGGGTTTTCAGAATGAAAGTGTAAGGTTGCTTTGAATTTCAATAAGATTCTTGTGGGAGCTATCAGAGAGCTCTGGAGCCATTCACTTGTGTAGTAGATTCTGGCAGATCCCAAACTGCAAGGTCTGAAAAAAGCAGTTTCTTTCCAGAGGTATCAATAAGGACCCTTTTCTGCTTGAGCCAAGAAAGGGACTTTTTGAGCCAATTTAATTTATTTAATGGAATTCAGAATGAAGCCTTGGGTATACACAGTGGAAGATGGATTGTTGCAGCAGTAATTCAGATAAACGCAGCATGGCAATACTTTTACTATTGATTTTATGTCAAAAGGACACATCTTGTTAAATTAGCTAACAATGCTCCATTCTGAAATATAGGTATAAACTCAAAGTGGAGGTCAACATCTCTCTGGGCATTGGTTATGGGAAGGAAGGAAGGAAGGAAGGAAGGAAGGAAGGAAGGAAGGAAGGAAGGAAGGAAGGAAGGAAGGAATAGTTTGTTCTGATCAGGAATGGTAATGGGTAGTTTCCAAGCTAGAGAGAACCATAATGTAACCATTATGTCTGAGCTACCCAGGGCCACCAAGACAACTGCCAGGTATCCATTAATCAGTCAGTTGGGAGGAAAAAGCCTGGAGTTTCAACTCTGGAGCACAGACCTATACAAACGCTTTGACTTCTCTATAGTGCAGAGGACTGATAACCTGTTTGCTTCATTCCTGTCTGCAAGAAAGAGTCTTATCCATCTGAGTTCTGTCTGAGAGTTTTCTGCTGAGAAAGCCTCCTCCTGAGGAAGAGATTACGGGTCTGAGACAGAAGATTTATTGCTGAGCTCTGGAGGAGAGGTCTGTTTAGATAAACCTGCATTTAGATCATTTTTAAGGGAAAAAATCAGCACATTTTCTGATGCATCATGGTGCATTTTGCAAGATGGTGCAAAAAGGTTGACTTACACCCACCCCTTTTATCATGATTCTAACTTCAAAAAGATTAGTGAGTGTGCCCTACCTTCCTCCCCTTGGTACAAGTGTTTTGCAGCATTGTTTCCTCTAACTTGTTTAGCTAGGCATGAATCTAGAGCAGAGCTTTCCAAACTTTTCATGTTGGTGACACACTTGTTAGACATGCATCATTTCGTGACACAGTAATTCAGTTTTACTAGCAAACCAGAGGTTAAACTAACCCCTTATAAGAGATACGGACACGTACAGTACATAAATTGTAATAGCGAAATGTATGGAGACACAACATATCTCATGAAAACCTTTCATTTATATTTTTAAAAATATATGATTTGTAAGATAATAACATACATTTCCAAGATTGTTGTCATTTATGAGTAACAATATGTAAATATGTGCAAGAATTAAAAAAAATTGAATACCAATAACTACTTACCATTTTAATGAGATGTATGAGGTTGATGGGATGAACACAGCTTTTGAATATTTGGCGGAATATTAGATAAAGACACTCGCATTTCGTCATCAAGCATTTTTAAGCTTCCACGTTTCAGTGTCTTTAAGTTTGTCATCGTTGAAAAGGATACTTCACAAATGTATGTAGTAGAAAACTGCAGAAGAATTTTTAACGCATTTTTACCTGTGTTTGGATGCATTTTTGAAAGGCGAATCCAAAAGCTGTTCAAGTCACCCTCTTCATACATCATTAACAGACTTCGATCATTTTTTATTTCAGCTAATTCTTCTTCAATAAGTGAAAAGTTCCTCGTTGCAGTTGAAAGAAATGGATTTCTGATCTAATCATAGTCTTGGACTTCAACATTTGGGAAGTAATGATGAACTTTCTCTCTGAGCAATATTAAATGGTCAACAATTAGTGAGCTGGTATCACATTTTAGCTCGCACTCAGCAGTTTTGGAAAACATTTCAAAATTTCCTTCTTTCACTTTCCTTTTCCAAATTGCTATTTTGTCTTGCATAGCACAAATTTTATCTACCGCTGTTAAGATATTTTCTCCTTTTCCTTGCATACTGGAGTTTATTTTATTCAAATGTTCAAATATGTCAGCAAGATATGCCAATTTTGTGCACCAAAGTTTGTTTTGAAGTAGCTGGCAGAATTCAGTTTTCTGATTTTCCTCAAAAAGTTCAAGCATCATTTCCCTCAATTTGTATACACGACAAAGAACTCGACCTCTTGAGAGCCAACAAATCTCTGTGTGTAGATGTGCTGGCTCGCCTCCAGAACAGATTGGAGAGTCTTGGCAGTCGGCCAGAGGTAAGGAATACAGCCCAGAGTCACTTTGCAAAGCTAGCCAAGAGAGAGACAAACCAGTATGTGCCGATAGTCAAAGGAGTGAAGCAAAGAGTAGTCAATAATCCAAACCGGGTCAGGAGTCCAGAAGTCCGGGTAACGATAATCCAAGCAGGGTCAGGAACGCAGGCAAGACAGGATACCAGAGTGGTCACAAAGCCAAAGTGCAACGTTGCTCCCACAACTTCCTCACTGCTTTGTTGGTAATTTATCAGGAGCTCAGGAGCTGTCCTCTGGGTCCTGCAAAGACTCTCCCTGCCCTCTGCGTAACTCCCTAGCAGCCAGCCGAGCACTTTTCCTCCTGTCCTTTAAGGCGAGGCGCACACGCCTCCGCCTCTGCCCTTTGGGGGATTCAGGTGAGCTGGGAGGCTGATGGGATCCAGCTGGCTGCTGGCTAGAGGGTGGGGACAAACCACCATTCCCAGCTTGCTCCCCTGTATCCTCAGGTATTGCCAACTCCTGCGGTGCTGGGTCATTGTCTGGGACCGTGCCTGCGGCAGGGGCCTCGCCTGGCTCAATCCCCTGGAGGTTTGCCAGGGGCAGCTCGTCTTCTGACTCCTCACTGAGGCCCTGGGGCAGAGGCTGAACCAGGACACTAGAAGCTTTTTAAACCTTGCCCCCATTTCTTCACAGATATAAGCAAATAATCTTGATTTAAGAGGTCTACTTTTAATGTAATTGACCATTTGAACCACTTTGTCCATAACTTTTCTTAATTAATTTCCAATGGTTTGCGCAACTAGTGCTTCACGACGTAAAAAGCAATGAGTAATTATAATATTTTCATTCTCTTTCTTTGCTAAAGCTATAAAACCTTTTGTTGAACCAACCATCGAGGGTGCGCCATCTGTGGATATTCCTACACAATTTAACTTTTGCAAATTATTTTCCTTCATGAAGCAATCTAAAGTTTTAAATATATCTTCACCTCTAGTTCTCATTGGAAGTTCTAGATAACACAAGAATTGCTCAATAATTCTGTCAGTATGAATCAAATGTATAAAAACCAATAATTGTGCTAACCCACTGACATCTGTTGATTCGTCTAATTGCAATGTAAAGATCATATTATCGTCTTGAAAAATATCCTTTGTTTGCAGCTTAATGTCATCAGACATGTCTTGAATACGTCTTCCAATTGTGTTATCTGCCAAAGGGATTTTATTAACTTCTCTCTCAAATTCGGGCCCAAACATTGTTTGAACAATAGCACAGCAAGATTCCTTTATGGTGGTTTTGGCAATTATTTGAGCAACCAAGTAACTTGCCTTTTGAGGTTTCTCTGATGTCTTCATTCTCTTTGTGAATGATGCAGACTGCTTCTTTATAGATTTTGAAAGCTCAATAAAGTATTCTACTGGTTTTTCTGATAAATGACTGTGTTTTGAGGTAAAATGACGCTTTAATTTGTTTGGTACCATACCTTCATTTGCGAGTATATCCCCACAAACTAAACGCTCAGGACAAGGATTGTTTTCATTACCAGAAAACGTGAACCCCCGTTTCATATAATCTTTATTGTATAAACGAGGCTTGGAAATTTTTCCTTTACACTTCTTACGTACTAATACAGACTGTTCAACAGTTGATTCTTGCGTAGTTTCCTCTATAGCCGCTACATTTTGTTCACCGCAAACGTCATCTTCACCAGCTTTTCTTTTCTTAATTAGAAACTTATCCATTTTAGGGGTAATTCAACTGCAATTGGTTACAAGTCAAGGCTTGGCAGAGTTCGCACTGGGTACAAGTCAAGGCTTGGCAGAGTTCACACTGGGTACAAGTCAAGGCTTGGCAGAGTTCGCACTGGGTACAAGTCAAGGCTTGGCAGAGTTTGCACTGGGTACAAGTCAAGGCTTGGCAGAGTTCGCACTGGGTACAAGGCAAGGCTTGGCAAGGAGTACCTGCGTGGCTGCCAGCGAGGTTGGAGAGCTGAGTACTTACAAGGCAGCAAGCAAGGTCAAGGCAGACTCAGCCACCGAATTCCCTGAAGCAGCCAGACACATGTCAGGCACTAGGACCTATGCGGAAGCCAGCAGGCTTTGGAGGCAGCAGCGACAGCGCAGTGCAGCAGCAGCAGCAATTCCGAAGGCAGCGAGCTGGATCGTTGCTGGTGAGCTCATCCTCCTTCAACTGAATCAGACTTTATTCTGACAGCACCTTTGCTGCGTAAAAATGCATGCAAGTTGGTATTGCTTATTTCACACAGACTCAGAGGTTTCTTGTAACATTCGCGTGACACACCTACACACTGCAGCCGACACACTAACGCATAGCTTTCCAAACTGTGTGTCGCAACACTTTAGTGTGTCGCAACAGACAGTTTAGTGTGTCGCAACACAACCCCATGCCGCCGCCGTGCACGCACCGCCGCCGTGCGCACCGCAGTGCCGCCGCCGTGCACGCCCCCGCCGCTGCCGCCGTTGGTGTGTCGCCAACGGCAGCAGTTTGGAAAGCACTGCACTAACGTGTCGTAACACACAATTTGGAAAGCTCTGATCTAGAGCAGTGTTTCTCAACCTTGGCAACTTGAAGAGGTGTGCACTTCAGCTCCCAGAATTCTCCAACCAGCAGAGTACAAGATGCTTCCATAACTCCTCTCTGTGGCTCCCAGATATAGATATAGTTAGGTTTCTACACAAAGCAATCCGTCAGAATTTATCCTGCACATTGTGTATGCCTAGAGCCAATATTTTGTTTTTAAGTATTCCTGAATGTATGTCTACACAGAGTCTCTAATACTGTACTCTTTCTATGTGTGGGGAAAAAAAACACATCGACTCTTTCAACAATGCAGTGATGTGTGAATGGTAGAGAATGTTCATTTTCTCACCTTTTCTTTAACTACAATGAGTGAGAGAGTATAAGACTCACTCATTTTCAGTGTGCATCTGTTACTTATGTGTGTGTTTGTGTGTTGCAAGAGATAACAGAAGCAATCATGTAAAAAAGGTGGCTTGTATGCAAGGTAGCCAAAGCCTAGGGTTTTTGCATGTGAAACTGTGTTTCCAACCAAGTTTCAACCTTTGATCAAAATTGATAAATTGGGCTTTTTTTTAAAAAAATAAATAAATCCAGACATCTCTTTTTCTTCATTTAACTTTGATGGAATATATTTGTAATGAATTCAGTGTCTTTGGAGTTTACGAGAGATGAGTGGTGTGAGGGAGTGAAGTTGGGAAAAGTAGCTGCAGCCAGGCAGAAACGCTTCTCACCCCATTTCCCTCATTCATTCATTCATTCATTAACTCACAACTTTACTCACAAGCATCCAAGCCAGCCTTCCAGCTGCCTGTAATAATTGCGCCACATCCTGGTGTTTTCAAGGATGCATCCAGAGGCAGCAGGGCCGCAATTAGGGGGGGGCAAGCGGGGCATGTTCCCCGGGCGCTGCGCTGGGGGGGGGGTTGCACCAAAATGACAAAATAACCCATGGGGGGAGCGCGGAATCCATGTTTTCCCCGGGTGACACAGACCCTAGTTCCATCCCTGAGAGGCAGCCTCACCCTACCCAGGCTCTTAGCTTACAAAAACAAATGCTGAGACAGAGTGGGGAGGTGGGCGTGTAGAAAAGGAGATAGGAAAACGGGCAAGCAGGGGAGAAAGTGGGAGGCGACGTTTGGAGATTGACAGCTACAGTAGTATAGGCAGGCAAGAGGACTATCAGTCAACTTTCAGGACCACGAGCTGCGGTAAACAGCATACAATATCCTGGTGGGATTCCTGCCTGGAGCTTGGCTTGGGAGCTCAGCTGGAGGGCTCAAAAGCAACACTGCTGAAGAACAGAGCTTGGAGCTTGGCCTGGAGCTCAGCCGTAAACTAGAAAAGGAACAATCACATTGAGGCAGCACCTCATCCCAACTAGTGCAAGAACTTTTGGGAAAAGGCAAAGGTTGTATGCTACTTTATAGACTTCGAGACTTTTGTTTGGACTGAGTATTAAAAGACTAAGTATAAAAGAGAGCCAGTTTGGTCTAGTGGTTAAGGCAACGGGCTAGAAACCAGCAGTCTGTGAGTTCTAGTCCCACCTGAGGCCTGAAAGCCGGCTGGGTGACCTTGGGCCAATCCCTGTCTCTCAGCCCTAGGAAGGAGCCAATGGGAAACCAGGAGACTGAGAGTTCTAGTCCCGTCTTAGGCCTGAAAGCCGGCTGGGTGACCTTGGGCCAGTCCCTGTCTCTCAGCCCTAGGAAGGAGCCAATGGGAAACCAGGAGACTGAGAGTTCTAGTCCCGTCTTAGGCCTGAAAGCCGGCTGGGTGACCTTGGGCCAGTCCCTGTCTCTCAGCCCTAGGAAGGAGCCAATGGGAAACCAGGAGACTGAGAGTTCTAGTCCCGTCTTAGGCATGAAAGCTGGCTGGGTGACCTTGGGCCAGTCCCTGTCTCTCAGCCCTAGGAAGGAGACAATAGCAAACCAGCAGACTGAGAGTTCTAGTCCCGCCTGAGGCATGAACCGCCCAGAGTTCCCCGTCGGGGGAGATGGGCGGTTATATAAATTTAATTAAATAAAATAAATAAATAAATGAAAGCCGGCTGGGTGACCTTGGGCCAGTCCCTGTCTCTCAGCCCTAGGAAGGAGCCAATGGGAAACCAAGACTGAGAGTTCTAGTCCCGCCTTAGGCCTGAAAGCCGGCTGGGTGACCTTGGGCCAGTCACTCTCTCTCAGCCCAACTCACCTCACAGGGTTGTTGTTGTGGGGAAAATAGGAGGAGGAAGGAGTATTAGGTATGTTCGCCGCCTTGAGTTATTTATAAAAACAATAAAGGCGGGATAGAAAATAAATAAATAAAATAAATAAAGGACCAAGTATTAAAGACGTATTTATGTGACAATAGCAACTTGCAAGTCCTAAATGGATGGAGCTGACCCAGAGCAATAGCCTGTTGTTGAGGAAGGTGTGTGCTGCAAAAAAGCATTGTGTACAGATTTGCTACATTGTGGTGCGTCCAGTCCTTGGAAAGCAAAGAGCCCTCACAGGCGGATAAAAAAGGTCACATATTTGGCACCATCTGTTTGGGCTGCTTAACTCTGCCCCATTGGGAACCAGACTCTACTGGGCTGAACTAGGATTTCTTTATGGATTACTTAATGATATCTGGAGTGTTAGCAATTTCTTTATCTCTTACAGTTTATCAAAATTGAATAAATCCACATATTCCTTGTTCTATCAAAGACAACTCCTGAATTTGAAATGAGTAAGTACTAAAGGAAAATTATTTGCCTTAGAGCTAAATTACATGGTACAGTACATTAAATACAGATCATGCACCTGTCCTTCTGACTGTTATTTGTGGTAGTATAAGCACAAAGGGAGAATAGCCCTTCGCCAATCCATCACAGCGGCTTAAGGGAGGCTTATTCATCCCCCCCCCATAAGCTTTAGAAGTGCCCACAATCCTTCACTGAGAGAACATGTATAGTCCTGCCTTCGTCAGAATACATAACCAAAGCAACTTGTTGATGGGTGATTCCCTGTAGTGTTGGATTTCCATGAATCAAGGTTCAGGTTATAGCAGGAGTAGCAACCTCCATCTTTTGACCTAATTTACATTAACCTAATTTCAAAAGCTATTTGCAAGTAAACAGTTTAAATCTCTTCCCCTACTGCTGTGTGAGAAGAAAAGGAGAGAGAAAGATATCAGAAAGAATGAGAAAGAAAGGCTTTAGATAGAGGGTGGTTGCCACTTCTCTTCCCATGTTGGCTTTGTCCCATCCACTATTGTCATTTTTTAAATAGTAATTTCATTAAAAATTATGATTAAAAAGATAAAAATGAATACAAACTAAAAAAAGGATAAAAAAATAGAAAGTGCAGAAAAGAAAAAAATAGAAAGAAAAATAGAAAAGAAATAAATAAGAATATAGTAAAGAAAAAGAAAATAAATATATTAAGAAATGACTACCCCCTTCATCACAACAAATATAAACAATTTTAGTAACTTATCACCTTCTCTTAAAGTAAAACAAATGATCTCTTCTTCCCATGTCCCATCTCTTATCTATAAACAAATCCTTAAAGCCTCGTTGTTTCAGTCCTGGTGTCAGCAAAAGTCCATTAAGGGTTACCAGAGATAACAACATATCTATTTTAACCTTGATTAAATAAACCAACTTTATATTCCTTCCTTTTACTTTTAACAATCTTGATCTTTAGTCCCTTCAAATAATGTCCGACCTAGAACTTGATTTCTTTTCATTTTTTCTTTGTCCCTTCTCACAAAATTCTTCAAAGCCTTAACAAACCTCTTTTGTAAATCCAATATAGGAAAATTATCCAGGTCACTGTCTTGGTCTGTTATTTGTATATCCCTTTTAATTATTAAGACATCAGCTGGTTTCATTTGTATATCCAGTATAGCATCTTTTTCCATATCATTCTTGTAGCCTGTCATTATTAAATCCACTTTCAGATCAGTCTCAGTCTTGTCCAGTAAAACTTGTTCCTCTTCCATAACATCTTTGAAAACACAGTCTATCTAATTGTAAAATTAACTTCTGGGTGCATTGTTAAAAAATATCCTTCAATATGTCCAATGTTAAAATATTTTGCTCCATTCTGTATTAGTAAGTCAAACTTAAGTGTTCTTCTTCTTTGATTGTAATCTTTAGTTCCTTCTAAGTGTTTCAAAGTCCCATCCTGTCATGTATTTTAAAAAGAATTCAAAACAAAAGCATTTTCCCACAGGAAGGATGCTTATAATTAATTCCAAAATCTTATTTCAAATCCATCTGGACCCTTAGTCCATTTGTAACTTTCCAAAATCAAAGTTTTAATCACCCTTTTGCTGCTTATTAAAAAAAAACTATGCCCTTAAACTTGTATTTAAAACTTCTTGCACTAAGTATTGAAGGAAATTTACCCAGTGTTTTCAGACTTGTCAATCCAAAAGTTCTTAATAGTTGAAAAGCAGTTGACAAGCAATTTCTGAAAGTGATTAGAAAAGGAAGTATGCAAAACCAGTGTCCTTTTAAAGGTGCCAACCGTGGTTTGAGCAAGATGGCTACTCCCTCGTCTCCCAGAGCTCTGAACTGTCTTGCACTCTCCTCGTGAGGAGCAACTGTCTGGAGCACTTGTGGGCGATCTCAAGTCCTCTCCTTGTCCGGAGAGGAATTACGAAGAGCCGGTCTACCGTCGCCAGCTCTTCATTCCGCCATGGTTGTTGAAAGGGAGCCCTGTCAAAAGGGTTTAAATAGCCGAGCTCACTCCTGTCAGCTATCCTAATCTTTGTTAGTGTTCATCCTGCGTATGAAATAAACCGTTTACTACCGAGCACGTGCGTCTTGCGTGGTTTTGGGGAGAACGGAGCCGATCAGCAGTCAGGACACCTCACATAACAACACCTCACGTCTTCAGTTCACCATTCCTTCCCTGGAAGTGTCTTTAACAGTTTACTTTTGTGGGAATACGCCCCTCAATAGAAAATAAAAAAAGGTTGTCCATCCCAGGATTAGAGAATTTTTCTTCTAATGAAACAGTTTCCCACACATGTGTTTAAAAGAATAATTAGAACCGCATCAAGGATGCAAAACAGTAAATTACACCATTAGCTGCTCCTCAAGAATTCTGGCTTGTGTAACAATCATGTACTCACGGCATATGTTAAAGAAAGGCCTTAGCAGCTAGATAATGTTATTTCCATACCAATAACATTTCAGAGAAAAATAATTCCATGTATTGTCGAAGGCTTTCACGGCCGGAGTTCAATGGCTGTTGTGGGTCTTCCGGGCTGTGTGGCCGTGTTCTGGAAGTTGTGGTTCCTAACGCTCCTGCCCTCTGAAGATGCTGGCCACAGATGCTGGCGAAACGTTAGGAACCACAACTTCCAGAACACGGCCACACAGCCCGGAAGACCCACAACAGCCACCAAAAATAATTCCAAAGATCCAAAGGATTTGGATGCTTAGTAAAAGAGCAAGCGTCACTAGGTTTACAGTTGCATACTCAGGTGTCTGTCCTAGATTTGGGAGTATTTCTTAATTTTGGTTCAGTTGTGATCGTCCATCCAGAATTTTTTTAAAAAAATAATCCTCTTAATGCCCTAGTTCTTAGCATTGCCTGCTAGAATAAAAGGCTTTCAAGATAAGCAACCTGCTCTGTAATTCATAGGTTTTCCCCAAATTATTTGTGGCTCAGACTGCAGGTAGTTTCCTGGTTAGTGCTAGCCCCCCTTGGGGGAAATTCCAAGTGCCTGATCAAGAGCAAAACTCACCAGGCATCCTCCTCATGTCCGTCTTGCAGATGAACTGCTTGACTCTGGTTCGTGTCCACATAGCGCACTTCCGCAGAGAGTCCTGCAAGACTGAGGCCCTGTGAAAATACTGCAAGCTCCAACAGACATGAACTGGAGCTCCATGGCAGAACTGGACTGCGGAGGCTGAACTTGCATCTATCCAAGATCCTGCTAGGGTTCAGAAGAAGAATGTCCCCTAGGGAAAGAAAAGGTTGGGGAGAAAAGACATTAAGATAAAATAAAGGAATAAAGAAGATGGGAAAAAGAGAAATTTATAGAGAAATAAGGAGAGTGGTGGCTCAGCAGGTAAGACGCCAGGCTTGTTGATCGGAAGTTCGCAAGTTCGGAGGTTCGAATCCCCAGCCCCGCATGACGGAGTGAGCTCTCGCACTCACCCCAGCTCTTGCCAACATAGCAATTCGAAAGCATGCAAATGCAAGTAGATTAATAGGTACCACTTTGGTGGGTAGGTAACAGCGTTCCGTGCGCGTCATGTGGCCACATGACCGTGGAAGCATCTTCGGACAACGCTGGCTCTTCGACTAACAAACGGAGATGAGCACCGGCCCCTAGAGTCGGACACGACTGCACAACTGTGCGGGGGGAACATTTACCTTTTAAGGAGAAGTAGAGAAAATAGCTACGATAAAAATATGAATTAAGTTGTTGAAGAGAAGGATGAGACACTGGAAATAAATAGAAAAATAGAATTAAATCATAAATGGAAATTTCTATAAAGATCTACATGGTCTGTGTTCTGATGTTCTCAAAGATATAGTTTGATCTTATCCACACTGATTAAAAAATAACTCCCATTAAGTTCAGTGAGACTTATCTCCATGTTTGTGACCATAGGGTTCCAGGCTTAACTGTTGTGAACTTCCTTAAATTGGGAAACTAACTGTTCAAGAATTCTGCATCCATGACTAAAATGAAGCAAAAAAATCAGGAGATATATTTATTTATTAAGTCTCATTTCTATGTACTGTAAATCCTTGGTACAAACACATTTAAACTAAATAGAAGGCTATATGAAATGGGAATAATTCCTGCAGGAACAAAAAAGTGTATCTGGTTGGATAATGATTATCTGTTTTCTAAAACAAAGACAGATTTTGAGATTGTTTGAAGGAGGATTTTCTGGCCTTGACAAAATATTGACATGGTGGGATCAGAAAGGAATGGCTGTCCCTACAAGCAACTACTGTATCTACCCTTTCACAGAAGATAGTTGAAAGAAATAATTTAACTTAAATTAGATTGAGACTTCATGATCATCATATGTAACAAATGAAACAAGGACAAAAGTTATAAATACATACACTACCCCCTCGCAAACCTATATCTGCACAGGACTTTGATTGTTTGATTGATTGATTGATTGATTGATTGATTAATTGATAGACTGAATTTAGAGGCTGCCTGACACCAGAATTACTCTTGGCAACTTATACTTTAAAAAAAGAAGATGGAAAGCATAAGAAAAAAAGATTAGGTATGACAGATCACATTCCATATACCAAAAACTACAACCTGCAGGGGTTCCACAACCTCTCTACCCAAGGCCTAGAAGTACAGCCACATTTTTAAAGATTTGTGGAACATCATCACATGAATCTCTGGAGGGATATTATCACAATACAGTAGAGAAGGCACCGTTTCCAGGTCCCAATAGGTGGCATTGTTTGACTGAAGGGACCCAAAGTGCACAAACTCTGCTGGACAGGCACCATAGGAAATAGATGGTCCCTCAAATAACCTGGTCTTATGCCATGAAAAGCTTTATAGGTGATAACCGCCCAGAGTCCCCCTAGGGGGAGATGGAGCGGTGATATAAATCGAATTATAAATAAATAAAATAAATAAATAACCAGCACCTTGAATTGCTCCTGGAAGCCCACTGGTAACCAGTGTAGCTCATGAAGCAGCGGGGTCACATGGGTACACCAAAACATACCCGGCATTGCCTGCATTGCTGCCTTCTGGACCAGCTATAGCTTCTGAGTAGTCTTCAAGGGCAGCCCCATGTAGAGCACATTGTAATAATCCAACTGTGAAGTGACTAGGGCATGAGTAGCAACTATCAGACCAAGACTAACCCCAGACTTGTTTTTATTAACGTTAGCCACCCAGAGTTTGAGATGGGCGGCTATATAAATTGGAGAGAGAGAGAGAGAGAGAGAGAGAGAGAGAGAGAGATATGATAGATAGATAGATAGATAGATAGATAGATAGATAGATAGAGATAGACAGAGATAGATAGATAGATAGATAGATAGATAGAGATAGACAGAGATAGATAGATAGATAGATAGATAGATAGATAGATAGATAGATAAGATAGATAGATAGAGATAGATAGATGATAGATAGATAGATAGATAAGATAGATAGATAGAGATAGATAGATGATAGATAGATAGATAGATGATAGATAGATAGATAGATAGATGATAGAGAGATAGAGAGATAGAGAGATAGAGATAGAGATAGAGATAGAGATAGAGATAGAGATAGAGATAGAGATAGAGATAGAGATAGATAGACAGACAGACAGACTGCACACAAGACTTAAATGGAGAAGTGAAATTCCATCTAAAGATGGAAAGTCCCTAGATCTGGGGGCCCCAAATATCTAAAGCCACTTGGTCTTGGCAGGATTGAGACTGAGTCTGTTCCTCCCCATTCAGACCTGCACAGCTTCCAGGCACTGGGACAGGACATTGACAACATCCCTTGGCTGGCCAGGGGTCAAGATATAAAGCTGGGTATTATCCCCATATTGATGATATTGGACCCCAGACCATCAGATGTCCCCCCCCTAATGGTTTAGTGTAAATCCTTCATAAGATCTCTTCAAATGCCTGGAGGGTATCTGCTTTGTCACACTGAAGTTCAGAGAATATGGAGTAAAAACATTCCCAACCTCATTTCAGCAATACAGCAACATTAACCTTCCTTTCCTCCTTTGCTTTTCCACACAGTAGAGGGATAAGTAACAGTTCTCTAAGAAGCTAGTCTTCACATAGCTTCTGGCTGCATGAAGACACACACCATTAGACTGTCTTTTTTCACTTCCCAGTCCTCTGGAATGCAGGGGAACAAAGGAGATTGCTTTATACTGAGATCATTCGTCCATCTAGTTCAACACGAATGTAATCTGTCATTTCCTAACCAGGTGTCATTGAGTCTGCAATGATGGGGCCTGGTGGACATCAAATGGAGGAGAATAGCGGTTCTAAAGGTTGTCAGGCCAGGGAAGAGTAGTCTAGTTTGATTGACAGCAGCTCTCTAGACTTTCAAACAGCAGTACCAGTCCTGGCTGGTGCCCAATAATATTTAACACATATGCTCTGCCAGTGGCACTCCTGTGGAGGGTTAGGAGCAAGCAGAAATAATGGCTGATATACTAAGTTAACATTTCAAACATTTCAATATGGATGGGACATATAGTATAGTTTGTTGCAGGAGAAAGGATAGTAACTGGATGTTATGGGAACTTGACTTGACTGATGGTATAGTTAATGGAACAGAGCGAGAATAAGCTGTAGCATGCCATTGTTATTAACATATGAATTGGCTGTTAGTTTCAGCATTTTCTGGTTTTTATTTTCTGTGAGAGAAAACATGTTGGATTTCAGTAAAGAAAAGAAGAGCCAATTTTCTGTAACTAGGGCTTCCTATAATATATACAACGTGTTGTCTGTATTCATTTTAATGATTCTTACAGATAAGCAGCATTTAACACATGATGGAGTGCAATGAATAGAGAATGTTCATTTGAGAAATATTTTATATATTAATACTATTATATCAATTAGAGAGCCAGTTTTGTGTAGTGGTTAAGGCACCAGGCTAGAAACTGGGAGACCATGAATTCTAGTCCCGCCTTAGGCACAAAGCCTGCTCTTGGACCAGTCACTTTCTCTCAGCCCTAGGAAGAAGGCAATGGCAAACCACTTCTGAAAAACCTTGCCAAGGAAACTGCTGGTACTTGTCCAGGCAGTCTCTGAGAATCGGGCACGAATGAATGGATAAAATAAATAAATAAATAATATCAATTAAAAACAAATATATATGAAGGGGAGGGGAGATCCATACTTTTTTCTCCAGCAGTGTTGGATACCATACAGTAGTAAATCCAACTGGGAAAGGAAGTTCTCTAGGCAGACAGATAATTAACCACAAATATAAAGATGGAGCACAAATTTATAACCTTCCAGATCTCTGTTGGATGAGATTATGTCCATAACGTGTTGATCTTCTTGAGAAGTCAGAGCAACAACTGAAGATAGTATCCAGTCAGGTTTTCCAAAGCTATTAGCAGACATAATCCAGGAACAGTTCCATCCAAAATTACATGGGGTTTCTATTATAAGAAATACAAAAGAATCATTAGGGTAATCAATCAATCAAGGTATTATTATAATTAATGATACCAACTTTAACAAATGAGTTACATTTCTTTTTTATCAAACACAACACAAATTGTCTGGCAATATGCAAACATAAGATAGAGGACAACCTTTGTCCCAGATTATTTACCACTATATTTTAATAATAGTAAAGCAGTCATGGAAAATTAACTATTACATTGCTGTTACTGACAAAGTTCTGACTTATCTGATTGGATGACAGCATGCCTGAAATATCTACAGAGGATACTAACTCATACTTTCCTGGATGCATTTTAGTTGTTGGTCACTGACTTAAAGAAAAAGACAGACATGTCATATGGGGCTGCTGTAAAAGCACTCAATTCATTTCAGCATTCTCCAGATGCAGCATTTCCCTTTAGTGTCAATTTCAGGAATGCAGGAAAGGAAGTTTTGCAAGCTTGAAGAAGCGGGCTGTCTGTGGTGCTGATTGGCTACCATATCAAAACTTTCTCATCTTCAGTTATGCTTTTCAGAATGTCTCCTTTAATAAGAAAATAACATAAACTAATTTATACATACATTTCTGCCTAATTTGCATGAAACCTATCAGAGGGAGAAGAATGATGGCTGAGCCAGTATTCAATTTACTAGCATATTTACTTGATACTTCACTTATAAATTTGTTTTAGCCTGACACACAGGAACAATTTAAGTGCTCTTTTTATTTGGCAATACGTCCACTCTTACATTATTCAGACTTCAGGTTACATTGCATACTCCAGTAAAACTAGCAGAACAGTTTGCTCCACCTGACAGCCTTCAGAGGTGATGGCTTTTTCTGTAATTAAAAATGTTAACTAAGCAAAATTCTGAAAGCCCTTTTATAACATAAATGATAATGAGCACAAATCTGAAATCCTATGCCTCTGCATACAAATAATCAGCCACTGAATATGTTTGAGCATTCATCTATTACTGAAATATTTATCAATTAAAATGTGTGTCTCTTCACCATTTCTTTCATTAAAAACCACTACATTTAATGTCACACAAAGAGCAAAACTGCCAAGAGCTTAGTAAGATTTCCAATCCCTAGCTCCCACACATTGATCCATCCACTATACTTCCACACAACAGCTGCACTGAATTTACAAGTTGGGAGACCTTTTCATAGCTGTCCACACGTAGATAATGCTTTCATTATATGTGAGTCTGCAAAAATTGAACAAAGCAAAGTTGATGGCCCCTGAATGCACCACAGTCTAAGAATTACTGAATTAGACATTTTATTTATTTTTTATTTTATTTATTTAATTTATATAACCGCCCATCTCCCCCAATGGGGAACTCTGGGCGGTTTTTAATTTTAATTTTAATTATAAGACACTGGATATTTTCCCTTAAACTAGGACATATTTCCTTTTCAAAAATGTATTTTCAAACATACTAACAAAAGTAGTCTTTGCAACATTTCACATGACATAAGCTTATTTTCTTGATTGCAGTCACTTGCAGAACAGAACTATAGACTCCAGAGGAAGAAAAGAACTTATCTAAGCATCATTAGCCCCAAGCAAAAAGGGCATATCTGTATCATTCCCATTATTTTATATCTTTCAATAGTTTAAAACACACACCTTGCAGTTATGTCTGAATTATTCCAATCATATCCAGATAGTGACATGAAGGAGAAATACCCTGAAGAGGAGGGGAGCTTGAGGAATTAGCTGTTAAATTATTGAAAGATTAGTAATATTACTACTGCTACTATTTACCTGCTTGTCTTGTCCAGTTCCTTTCCTGAGTAACAGTTGCTGCAGAAAATAAATAAGACTTTATTGGGATAAAATATTTATTGAACAATTTGATCTAAAGATTAACACTACCAATACATCACTGCTTAGGATCAAGAATGGTTGAGAACAAAATATGCTTTTCTACAGTTCTTGCAAACTTGGTTACAAATACTTCTTTATACACTTTGTAATTTAGTTATGGAACATGCTGTCATACATGTCTGGAAAAGACTATTTAAGATTCAGAGAAAATACCCAATTTCTGTGGAGCAAATAGAGAGAAAACACTGCTTTCTTGTCATGCTTTTGGGTTCCCAGAAGCATCTGGCTTGCTACATCTGGAAAGAGGATGTCAAACAAGATGGGCCCCAAACTGAGCCGATCCAGCAGGGCTGCTTAATAGGTCTGTGCATGAAAGAGAAAAGGTGTTTTGTTTTGTGCTCGGAACAAAACAGGTTTGCTAAAAATACTTCCTTGAAACACCAAGTTGGCTGTGTTCCATTGCAACAACACTTAGAATGGCTCGGTGTTTTGTTCTAACTTCAAAACAAAACCCTTTCAACACCAACATTTTGTTTTAACCTTGGGAGCATTTAAAATGGTCCATTTTCTTAGGATTATCGGAAGTCAACTCAGCATTGTCTCACAAACATAGGGGAGGACCTTTCTACTGAAGCGTATCTCTACTGTGTTTGTGGGAGGTCCCTGGGTCACCTGACTTCCTGTTTCCTGCTCCTTCTTGGGTCTTTCGGGGCCATTCTCCATCTTCCCTTCTTCCTAAGCACACGTACACACAGGAGGGCCACATGGCTATGTGGGTCTCGTCTGAAATATCTCGCTTGCACGCAGACTGGAGATGATTAAGCCTTTCTACCATGAAACTGCTTGTAACCAAGATCTACTGAATAAACATGTAAGCTATCTTTATTTTTCTTCAACTAACTAATGTGTGAAGACTGTTTTATTTCTGAACATTAATTAAGCTGTATATGCAAGTCTTTTCTGGGCACTTCTACTCTGCAAGATTGTCGTTAGCTGCTTGGAGTGTTTTTCTAACCTTCCAGACTCCAACACATTTTGAGATCAGAATGGTTTCATGGTTTGAATGGACTATTTTGAATGGACTATCTTTCCAAGATGGCGGCGCCTTGTTTGGCTGCGGCTGCAGTGGCTCTCAATAGGATTGATGTGGAACAGAGAGGTAGTTCAGTGGTGAGGCAGCAAAGTAGTGCAGTTAGATTGATATACGACCGGCAACATATATTGGAAATGCAGATGGCCAGCGGGTGTCCTGCTGTTTTGGGGAGGCTATGTGGCCTTGGGTTGCTACAACGACAAGGCCTGGAGATTTACAGGGCGGCAGGGCCTCTTACCAGTACTGGCTGTTTATGGAAGAGAAGAGGAAGGAGGCAGTGGACGAAACGGAGGCGGTGTGACAGAAAGCGAAGGCGGGGGAACCGGGGAGAACTAAAGGCAAAGCTGAAGGCTAACCCACATAGAGTGCCAGTTCCATCCATTTTGTTTACAAATGTTTGTTCTTTGGAGAATAAAATGGATTACTTGAAGCTGGATTTTGCAACAAGGCGTGAGGTGAGAGACTGCTGTGTTATAGTGCTGATGGAGACGTGGTTAAAGGCATCTGTTCCTGAGGCGGCTGTTGGAATGGAGGGACTGTCAATGTTTCGACTGGATAGGAGTCTCGCTCTTAGTGGCAAAACTCGAGGTGGTGGTGTATGCATCTATATTAATAACAGATGGTGTAATAACTCAAAGGTGGTTTCAACTTACTGTTCACCGGATGGAGAGTTGTTAACTATTAGATGTAGACCTTTTTATTTGCCCAGGGAGTTCACTGTTATGATTATTACAGCTGTGTATATACCCCCCCTCTCTGCAAATACTAAAGAGACTTTGAAAGTTCTTTATCATACCATCAGAGATTTGTAAACTACTCACCCGGAGGGTGTGTTTATTGTAGTTGGAGACTTTAATCAGGCTAATTTGAAAACAGTCCTCCCTCATTTCCATCAATATGTGGATTTTGTGACTAGGGGTAAGAACACAATGGATTTAGCCTATTCTAACATCAAGAATGCATTTAAGGCTTACCCCCGACCCAATCTCGGTTTCTCAGACCATCTTACTGTAATGCTAATTCCAGCATATAGGCCTTTGTTAACTAGAGAAAAACCAATGTGAAGCAGGTGAGAGTTTGGCCTGAGGGAGCAATGGAAGCACTGCAAGGCTGTTTTGAGTGTACAGATTGGAACATATTTAGAGAAGCTGCAACAACTAACCAACATACGAATGTGGAGGAATATGTTTCAACTGTAACTGCATATATCCAAAAATGTATGGATGATGTTAGTATTATTAAGAACATCATCTTACGGGCGAATCAGAAAGCTTGGATGACTCGTGAAGTATATGTGAAGCTGAAAGAAAGAAACGCTGCTTTTCAATCAGGTGATATGGAGGCTCTTAGAACAGCCAGAGCTGATCTGAACTGGGCGATGAGAATAGCAAAGTGGGTCTATAGCCGGAAAGTTCAGGAATTTTTTCATGATTCCACAAATACCAGGCGCATGTGGCAGGGTATTCAAACTATTACAGATTATAAGGCTACTCTGACATCATGTGAGGAGAATATAGATTTTCTGAATGAACTCAATAGGTTTTTTGGTAGGTTTGAAGCATCTAATAATACTCCTGTGAGGAAGGTTGAATCCCACCCCGACGAGCAGGCACCTACCCTTGATATAATTGATGTCAGGAGGACCCTGAGGAAAATTAATATTCGGAAAGCAGCGGGCCCAGATAATATCCCAGGGTGGGTACTGAGGGACTGTGCTGAACAGCTGGCCAGTGTCTTTACAGACATATTTAATATTTCCTTGCACCAGACTGTAGTCCCGGTGAGCTTTAAGACTGTGACTATTATACCTGTGCCTAAAAAATCTACGATCACGTGTCTCAATGACTATCCCCCGATAGCTCTCACTCCCATTGTGATGAAATGTTTTGAGAGACTGATGAAAGATTATATTGTTTCCAGACTCCACCCTTCGTTTGATCCACTTCAGTTTGCTTATCGGCGGAATCGCTCCGTAGAGGATGCTATCTCTTCTGTTCTTCATTCGAGTCTGGTACATCTTGAGGAGAAGAACAGTTATGTGCGATTGCTGTTTATAGATTTCAGCTCAGCGTTCAATACGATTGTTCCCCAGCATTTGGTGAACAAAATGGGTTCTCTAGGTTTTAGTACTCCCTTGTGTAATTGGCTACTTGACTTCCTTACTGAGAGGTCTCAGTCGGTGTGAGTTGGATATAATACTTCTAGCTCTATCTCCCTAAGCATCGGCTCCCCACAGGGCTGTGTCTTGAGCCCATTGTTGTTCACCCTGATGACACATGACTGTTGCGCCAAGTGTACTACCAATTCCATTGTGAAATATGCGAACGATACAACTGTAGTGGGTCTTATCAGGGGTGAGGATGAGAGGGCTTATAGGGAGGAGGTAAAGGGTTTGGTGGAGTGGTGCAATAAAAACAGCTTGGTTTTAAATGTGGAAAAAACTAAGGAGATTATTATAGACTTCAGGAAGAACCGGTGCAGTCACACTCCACTTTTTATCAATAACATAGCTGTGGAGTCAGTCAGTAGCATTAGATTCCTGGGGGTGCAGTTAACAAATAGTCTGACCTGGTCCCGTAATACCACATTTTTGGTAAAGCGAGCACAGCAACGTTTGCACTTTTTGCTTCGGATGAAGAAAGTACATCTCCCATCTTCCATTCTCCTTACATTCTACAGAGGCACTATAGAGAGTGTACTTACAAGCTGTATTTCCATCTGGTTTGGAGGCTGTAGGGCCTCAGATAGAAAGTCTGTGCAGAGAGTGGTAAGGGCAGCAGAAAAGATAATTGGGATATCTCTGCCCCTCATCCAAGATTTAGCACATGCACGCTGTTTGTCCAGAGCTCGAAAGATCATCAGTGATGCCTCCCATCCTCATCATGGTTTGTTTTCTTTGTTACCCTCTGGGAAGAGGTTCCGCTGTATCCGATGTAGAACAGCCAGATTGGGAAACAGCTTTGTCCCCCAGGCTATTGTATTCTTGAATGCTTAAGTAAGTTCTTTAGGTGAAATGTTGGATGTGTAAAGAATGTATATTTTATAGTAACTATGGACTTTTTATTAGTATTTTAGTGTTTGACTGAAATTGTGAGTTAAAGAATGTATATTTTATAAGAATGTATATTTTATAAGAATGTGTATTTTATAGTAATTATGGTTTTTTATTATTATCATTAGTATTTTATTGCTTGAGTGAAATTGTGAGCCAACTGCAACGAAATTTCATTCTATTGTGCACTTGTATAGTGTATAGTGGGATGACAATAAAGTTATTATTCTATTCTATTCTATTCTATTCTATTCTATTCTATTCTATTCTATTCTATTCTATTCTATTTCAAGATTATTTTGTATGACTGCTCAGAACTTATGAAATTGTGATTTTAGGGTTAATTTGAAGAAGGCAGCAGAAACATTATGTATGGCCCCAGAACTGACTATCACTAGCTGCTGGGAACAGAGCAGATAATTAAGTTGCAAACTGCATCCAAATTCCTCTGCGCCTTATCAGCCAGGGTGAGAAGTAAAAGTAACTAGTAGAAAACAGTAAAGCTCTCCCTTGGAGGCAGCAGGAAGTGCTTGTAACTGAGATAGATAAGGAGCTGGTGGGCTCATATTTCCCTTAACAACAACAATGCCCACCTTCTTCAGGCAATAGTACCCACCTTTTAGGAGTGTTTTAATTATGTTTACCAATGAAATTATATTCATTTATGCCGTAATGATTTTCTGATTGTAGCTGTTTCAATTCCAATGCTTTAGATGGAGCACTGGCGCTTGATTTGGAAACTTTATCCCAAGTGCCCTTTTTTTCTGCAGAATAAAGCTATTAAAAGAGATTTCTGCCTTGCGTGTTAATTGGTGTGCACGCCAGGTTCAACGAACCCAGAGTTTCCTGGGACAACAAAACAGCCAAGTTTTGTTCCAATCTTGAACAAAGTCTTGAAACACACATGTTTTGTTTCAAGCTCAGAGTGCTTGAAAATGTCTATTTCAAGCTTGACACGTTTTTTCCACATCTCTGCACTTTAAATTATTCATGTATGAAATAAATATCATTCTTTCAGAAGGCTTGGTTTAATGGGAAAGAATGCATCAACTACCTAACTATAACACAGCTTATATCTCTTATCATCCTCAGGCTAGATTTAATATATATTGATTTAACCCTATATACAAAATCTATATCATCTATACCAGATGTAGGTGCACTGAAAGTCAGCACTGGCTTAAAATATTTATTCAGTTCACCGGTTGTTCATTCACCTGTTCCTTTAGCCCTTCAGGCCTATGACAATAGCCCTTGTATGTCTTCTTAGAATTCTTACTGTAGATGAGAGGTGGTTTAAAATTATTGAAATCCTAAAAAATAATAGATCCCCTAGATAAGAATAAAAGTGGGCAAGAATCTGAATGATTCACCAAGGCTGTTTAAAGCATAAGCTGTAACAGAAGGTCAATACCAGTAAAAGAACTGCCTGGCGGACAAAAGAAAAGCAAGCTGCTCAGATTGATGGAAAAGTTTTAAAGGAGAAAGAGTAAAGTACCTGGATGGGAAGAGCGACCAGAAGAAAGAATCCAGTTCCTATCTGGAGGTACATAGGGGAAAGGGGGGTCTTTCTCATCTGATTTAGTTGAGGCAGCAACAACTGCAACAGAGAACAACAGTACAAAAACAAAAATTAAAAGATACCAAAGATTTCAGTGAGTATATGGAGCGATAATATTGGCATGACTAAAGTTCCTGGAGTTATGGTGAGTGACTTGAAAATAATAGTACAAGAATGGCTTATTTACAAGAAAACGTATCTGTTTCATTTCTTTCTTAAATTCTTAAACTGGATTATTTATTTATTTATTTATTTATTTATTTATTTATTTATTTATTTATTATTTCCCACCCACTTCCTGAGGACTTGAGGTGGGTTACAAGCCAATACAAACAATAGTGCAACTGAACTAATCTAATTAATCCAAGGCAGCTCTTATACCTTCAGCACCCATATAATAACAAGGCCTTTTGGAAGGCCAGGAGGTTGGGGGCTTCTTTATCACAGTAGGCAGGTTGGTCCAAAGAGCAGGTGCAGCCAATGAGAAGGTGTATTGTTGACCCTCCAGCCACTCACCTCTCATGGGATGAGGACCCTCAGCACAGCTTCCTTCAAAGCTTGCATGGGGCGGCCTGAGTCTGAGTGGCAAAGATGGCCCCCTTGTGTAAAAGTTTAAAGGGGGCAACCAGCATATTGAATTGGAGCTAGAAGCAAAGCAGTAACCAGCGCAATAACTTGTGATGAAATGTGGGCTTGACTCAGAGAAGAGGGAGGGGAATGCCAAGCAATTAGAGAAAATATATGAGTCCTGGGAATGTAGAAAGCATAAATTGAAGTAGAGAGGGGTTTTGGCAGGCTTTCAGGATTCTGTTAAGGGAAAGGTAAAGGTTCCCCCCCCCCCCCCGCACATTTGTGCAGTCGTGTCCGACTCTAGGGGCCGGTGCTCATCTCCGTTTGTTAGCCGAAGAGCCAGCGTTGTCCGAAGACGCTTCCACGGTCATGTGGCCGCATGACACATGTGGAACGCTGTTACCTACCCACCGAAGTGGTACCTATTAATCTACTTGCATTTGCATGCTTTCGAATTGCTAGGTTGGCAAGAGCTGGGGCTAGTGCGGGAGCTCACTCCATCACGCAGGGCTAGGGATTCGAACCTCCGAACTTGCGATCTTCCGATCAACAAGCCTGGCGTCTTACCCGCTGAGCCACCACGCCCATATATGTAACAGGATTCTGTTACAATGCCCTAATCGCTTTAAAGTATGTTTGAAGACTCCTAGCAACTCCTTTTTCCTGACCTTGCCTACCTTGATTGACAACAATCTTGAAAGCCTTTCTACTCTCTCATCAGAGAGACATTGGGTCTTGCCTTTTAACTCTAGAATACGGCGACAGATCCTCAATGCATCCCTCTCTCTGCAGAACAAGTGGCAGAGAACATTCATGCACTACAACTGGTCCACCAGTCCATCTGAAATACCCAAGCAAGACCCATTCCCCTGAATTGTCTTCATATTTGTCAGACAATGATAACCAGGAAAACCTCTTGCTTCCTGCCATATAAGTTTATCCAGTTGCTGTTGTCAGACCACAAGAGAGGGGGAAGCATGTTCTAGCTTTGCCTAAATCTCCCATTTCAGACTTGTTCATTGATCTTGACAACCCATCTTTGGACACAAGAGGGGGGGCAAGCAAGGGGGAGAAGGGGGAAGGGAATGCCAAGCTGTTGCAGAAAAGATATCGGAGTCCTGGTAAAGTAGAAAGTGTGAGAAAGACATTCAGAACAACTCTGCCTTGATTCTGTTAGATATAAGTAGAGAGGGGCTTTGACAGGCCTTCAAGATTCTGTTTCAATACCCTAACCACATTAAAGTACACTCCAAGACAACCAGAGACTTCTGTTTTTTGACTTTGCCAGCCTTGAAGGGCTGACACAATAGGTGTAATGCTGCTGAATCTGCTTTCCTCAATTAGCAGACAGGCCCTACATTCTGTAGAACTTGACACTTCCAAGTTGTCTTCATAGGCAACCCCATGTAGCTGATACATAAAGTGACAAGGAAATGAATCAATGTTGCCAGGTGTCAGAGTCCAGCCTGACTCTGACTCTGAGTTAGAGGAAACTGATCAGAGAAACAAAACTTATCTTGTGCAGCAACTGGCGAGTGGAACTCGTGATGAGCAGGTGCAGGAGTCCGGACCCAAGATTAACCCAGCTGAGTGGGAGAATCCTGAGGAGCTGATTGGTCCAGAACCAGGAACCAAGCCAGGAGCACCAATCAGCGCCAGAGGGAGGAGGGCTGAAAAGCACACCAAACAGAGGGAAGCCCGATTGGTACCCGAGGAGAGAAGGCACGCCAAAAACAGAATAAAAGGATGCCAGCGCAAGCACCCGATCGCCGGAGACAAATGTTCCACTGAGCTAACAGCTTCTTCGGGAGAAGTCCAGCCAGAACAGTTCTCAGAGTCCTGCCCTGTAGCTGCCACGGAACCAGAGCCAGAGCCTCACCTCATCTCTGAATTAACCCCAGCTGCATCTGAGTCTCACGCTGCTCCTTTGCCAAGCAAAACGGGGTCTTATCTCGCAGTCTTTCAGCAAACTCCAGCCCAGCATGGTCCAGATGCTGCGGTCCAGCCTCGTCTAGCCACTTCAACCAAGTGTCATCCTGCAGCTCTAGTCCAGCAGCGTCTTGCCAGTCCAGCTAAGTTTCATCAGTGTGCTTCAAGTCAGTTTTATCGTGCTAGTCCTGTGCACCCATGCCTTGTGGTTCCAGAAGTACCTTGCTTGTTTTTCCCAGTCCAGTATTGCCCTGTTGCTCCAAGTAAGCCTTGTCCGGTGAATCCAGTCCAGTGTGGTCTTGCAGATCCAGCCCAGTATTACCTTGCTGTTCCAGAGGAGCCTTGTCCAGAGAATCTAGTCCAGTCCTGCCTTGTAGATCCAGTCCAGTTTTGTCCTGTGAATCCAGAGGAGCCTTGTCCAGAGAATCCAGTACAGTCTTGCCTTGCATTCCAGTCCAGTATTGTCCAGTGAATCCAGAGGAGCCTTGTCCAGAGAATCTAGTCCAGTCCTGCCTTGTAATTCCAGTCCAGTATTGTCCTGCAAATCCAGAGAAGCCTTGTCCAGAGAATCCAGTCCAGTCTTGCCTTGCAGGTCCAGTCCAGTATTGTTTCGTGGATCCAGAAGAGCCTTGTCCAGTCGGTCTTGTAATCCTGTTGTTCCAGAGAGCCTTGCCCAGAGAATCCAGTCCAGCTTTGTCTTGCAGATTCAGTCCAGTGCTGTCCTGTTGCTTCAGAAGCGTCTTGCCCAGAGACTTCAGCCCAGCCTTGTCAAGTAACCAGCCTAGTCCTTCTCCAGTGTTTCAGAAGAATCTGACCTGAGTTCCAAGTTCATCTTGCAGATTCAACCAACCTAGCATCTTGATCCAGAACTGTTGTTCTACTTGTTGTTGTGAACTCTAGCTTGTGCCACTGCATAGCTGCTTACCTCCAAGTGCAACCAGCCGTGAAGCCTTAGTTGATTCAAGCAATCTACAATTTGTGTTTATGGACTTATCTTTGTAAATAGTTTTTATAATAATAAAACTATTTCCTTACAAGTTCTGGTGGTCTCATACTCCGAACAGAACACCAGGGAATCCTGGTCCAAATAGGCCTGTAACTGGCATGTCAGCCAAAGCTGGGCAAAAGTCCCCCTGGCCATGGCCTCCACATACTGCTCTAGCAAGAGTTACGAGTCCAGGAAGACCCTCAAATTACAGATCTACTGTTTTAGGTGAAGAGCAACTCCATCCAGAGCCAACAATGCCTAGGGTAGATTGATTTCCAACAAACAATTTCATCTTGTAGTGATTTAATATGAGCTTGTTTTGATTCATCTAAGCCCTTACAGAAGAGCTTTCCAAACTTTTCATGTTGGTGACACACTTTTTAGACATGCATCATTTCACGACACACTCTTACAGCAGGGCATAATTTTGCAACACACTCTTACAACAGGGCACAAGGCAGGCACTAGGACCTGCGTGGAATCACAGCAGGTTTGGAGGCAGCAAGGCACAAGGCAGGCACTAGGACCTGCGCGGAATCCTGGCAGGGCTCGGAGGCAGCAGCAGCCACGACACACCCAGACACTGCAGCCGACACACTAACGTGTCACGACACACAGTTTGGAAAGCTCTGCCTTACACAATTTCAGCTACATCCACAGTTATAGCCACCATGACCTTAATTGCTCTTTATTTCTCTCCACCATTTCTCTAGGTATCTCTTCACTTGTTTCTATAGCTTCTCAATAAACCAAAAAGCTCACTGGGTCTGTGAAGGAGGAAAAGATGCTTGAGGGCAATTTTGTACAATGCCCTTATTATCTCCATATTCTGCAGAATGCTCAGAATTGTGACCTCCTTGATTGATGGGAAATTCCTAAGCCCTTTAGAAACCCAAAGCTTTTATTTTAGCCTTGCTCCTATCTCCCTGGTTGGGTGGAGGAGAAAGAAGGTGACAGCAGCAATACCAATGGAAGCTGCATTTACTTCATGCTGTTTTGGTTAGCTGATGCAGGTCTGATGGTGGGGTCAATCATAACCCTAACCCTAACCCTTGCAACTTTCCACTTAGCAAAAATTAAAAAGGAATTGTTCCTTTGGAACTCCAAATACATGCAAGTTATCTGACTTTCAAGCCACTATCCTACCTAGACCACTTTAAAATATTTTAAATTTGCTAAACTAGAGCCATGGTGAGACTGTGGCTCAAGCTGGAATCATCCCAGGATAGAAGAACTGGTTGAAATACCCTGAGGCACCCTTCATTATACCTTCTTTTCTGTGTACTTTTTTTTAATCCGTTCAATCATGTCCAATTCTCGGAGACTTCCTGGACAAATCCCTGCAGTTTTCTTGGCAAGGTTTTTCAAAAATGCTTTGCCATTGCCTCCTTCCTAGGGCTGAGAGAAAGCGACTAGCCCAAGGTCACCCAGCTGGCTTTGTGCCTAGAACTCACAGTCTCCCGGTTTCTAGCCTGATGCCTTAACCACTACACCAAACTGGCTCTCTGTGTACACTTACCTACACAAAAAACCCTATACAGCTTTTACTTAGACAAGTAGCAAATAATATTTTTGAGATTTTCTTCTAATCCCTAAATTTAAAGTTTAAAGAGTTCCCCATTGGGGGAGATGGGCGGTTATATAAATTAAATAAATAAATAAATAAATAAATAAATAAAACAACAACATTATACACTTCCAACAATATACATAGGAACAAACGTGCATACATTAATAAATAAATACTTTATGCCACATGATAGGATAACCATAGGGGCCAGGAACTGTCACTGTTTTTATATATTTAATAGTAACAGCTCATGTCCTGCTATACTGTACCTTCTATAAGGACTCACAGACCCATTTTATAACTCCCTAGATGGATGGATGATATTCTGGAGGTGACAGACTCAACCATTGGGGAGCTGGGGATGGTGACGGCCGACAGAAAGCTCTGGCGTGGACTGGTCCATGAAGTCACGAAGAGTCGGAAACGACTGAACGAATAAACAACATTTGATAAAATACCCGGGAAATTTTGATCTTTTTTATGTACAGCTGTTGCTATCTGATCAGTATGATTCAGTTTCTTTGAACGTAGCTAAATTTTGTTATACTGTCTGTAAAATTAGGCAGACTTTGATTGCCCACTGATGATACCACCATTAATATTATCATGCTTTGTTTTATTTTATTTTAATGCATTTTTATCTGTATTTGTATAAATTTGTATTTTATTTGTAATTCTGGTCTGTGTTTTTTGTTTATTCGTTCAGTCGTTTCCGACTCTTCGTGACTTCATGGACCAGTCCACGCCAGAGCTTTCTGTCGGCCGTCACCATCCCCAGCTCCCCAATGGTTGAGTCCGTCACCTCCAGAATACCATCCATCCATCTTGCCCTTGGTCGGCCCCTCTTCCTTTTGCCTTCCACTTTCCCTAGCATCAGCTTCTTCTCCAGGGTATCCTGTCTTCTCATTATGTGGCCAAAGTACTTCAGTTTTGCCTTTAAGATCATTCCCTCAAGTGAGCAGTCTGGCTTTATTTCCTGGAGGATGGACTGGTTTGATCTTCTTGCAGTCCAAGGCACTCTCAGAATTTTCCTCCAACACCACAGTTCAAAAGCATCTATCTTCCTTCGCTCAGCCTTCCTTATGGTCCAGCTCTCGCAGCCATAGGTTACTACAGGGAATACCATTGCTTTAACTATGCGGACCTTTGTTGTCAGTGTGATGTCTCTGCTCTTAACTATTTTATCAAGACTTGCCATTGCTCTCCTCCCAAGAAGTAGACGTCTTCTGATTTCCTGGCTGCAGTCAGCGTCTGCAGTAATCTTTGCGCCTAGAAATACAAAGTCTGTCACTGCCTCCACTTTTTCTCCCTCTATTTGCCAGTCATCAATCAAGCTCGTTGCCATAATCTTGGTTTTTTTGAGGTTTAACTGCAACCCAGCTTTTGCACTTTCTTCTTTCACCTTCGTCATAAGGCTCCTCAACTCCTCCTCGCTTTCAGCCATCAAAGTGGTATCATCTGCGTATCTGAGATTGTTAATGTTTCTTCCAGCAATTTTAACTCCAGCCTTGGATTCCTCAAGCCCAGCATGTCGCATGATGTGTTCTGCGTACAGGTTGAATAGGTAGGGTGAGAGTATACAACCCTGCCGTACTCCTTTCCCAATCTTAAACCAGTCCGTTGTTCCGTGCTCTGTTCTTACCGTTGCTACTTGGTCGTTATACAGATTCCTCAGGAGGCAGACAAGATGACTTGGTATCCCCATACCACCAAGAACTTGCCACAATTTGTTATGATCCACACAGTCAAAGGCTTTAGAATAGTCAATAAAACAGAAATAGATGTTTTTCTGAAATTCCCTGGCTTTCTCCATTATCCAGCGGATATTGGCAATTTGGTCTCTAGTTCCTCTGCCTTTTCTAAACCCAGCTTGTACATCTGGCAATTCTCGCTCCATGAATTGCTGGAGTCTACCTTGCAAGATCTTGAGCATTACCTTACTGGCATGTGAAATAAGTGCCACTGTTCGATAGTTTGAACATTCTTTAGTGCTTCCCTTTTTTGGTATGGGGATATAAGTTGATTTTTTCCAATCTGATGGCCATTCTTGTGTTTTCCAAATTTGCTGGCATATGGCATGCATCACCTTGACAGCATCATCTTCCAAGATTTTAAATAGTTCAGCTGGGATACCGTCGTCTCCTGCTGCCTTGTTATTAGCAATGCTTCTTAAGGCCCATTCAACCTCACTCTTCAGGATGTCTGGCTCTAACTCACTGACCACACCGTCAAAGCTATCTCCAATATTATTATCCTTCCTATACAGATCTTCCGTATATTCTTGCCACCTTTTCTTGATCTCTTCTGCTTCTGTTAGGTCCTTACCATCTTTGTTTTTGATCATACCCATTTTTGCCTGGAATTTACCTCCGATGTTTCTAATTTTCTGGAAGAGGTCTCTTGTCCTTCCTATTCTATTGTCTTCTTCCACTTCCGCACATTGCTTGTTTAAAAATAATTCCTTATCTCTTCTGGCTAACCTCTGGAATTTTGCATTTAATTGGGCATATCTCCCCCTATCACTGTTGCCTTTTGCTTTCCTTCTTTCTTGGGCTATTTCCAGTGTCTCAGCAGACAGCCATCTTGCCTTCTTGGTTTTCTTTTTCTTTGGGACGTTTTTTGTTGCCGCCTCCTGAACAATGTTGCGAACTTCTGTCCATAGTTCTTCCGGGACCCTATCTACTAAATCTAGTCCCTTAAATCTATTCTTCACCTCCACTGCATATTCCTTAGGAATATTAGTGAGCTCATATCTAACTGATCTGTGGGTCTTCCCTATTCTCTTTAGTCTGATTCTAAATTTTGCAATAAGAAGTTCGTGATCTGAACTACAGTCAGCTCCAGGTCTTGTTTTTACCGACTGTATAGATGTCCGCCACCTTTGGCTGCAAAGGATGTAGTCAATCTGATTTCGGTGTCGACCATCTGGTGAAGTCCATGTATAAAGTCGTCTTTTAGGTTGTTGGAAGAGAGTGTTTGTTATGCACAGTGAGTTGTCTTGGCAAAATTCTATCAGCCTATGTCCTGCTTCATTTTGTTCTCCCAGACCATGCTTGCCTGTAATTCCAGGTGTCGTCTGACTACCCACCTTAGCATTCCAGTCTCCTGTAATGAAAATAACATCTCTTTTTGGTGTATTATCCAGTAGGTGCTGCAGATCCTCATAGAACTGATCTACTACTTCTTCAGCATCTGTGGTTGGGGCGTATATTTGGATCATTGTGATGTTAAATGGCTTACCCTGAATTCGAATTGAGATCATTCTATCGTTTTTTGGATTGTATCCAAGCACTGCTTTAGCCACTTTATTATTAATTATGAAGGCTACTCCATTTCTTCTGTGGTCCTCTTGTCCACAGTAGTAGATCTGGTGGTCATCTGATGTGAAGTGGCCCATTCCAGTCCATTTCAGTTCACTGATACCTAAAATGTCCCCCGCCCCCTTCCACGCGATTGGCCCCCGCCCGCAAACCCCGCCCCCTGGCTCTCGAGCACTTAAAAATGTGCACGAGCATACCAAAATGGCTCTCGGCTCAAAAAGTTTGCCGACCCTTGGCCTAGACTACAGTCACTAAACCCTGAAGCTCAACCCTATACAACAGATACTGGTTGTGAAAGCCTACACCAGTATGATGACGTTGATGATTTATTTAATTTTATTATAGAGTCTACCCTTCCATAGACTCTGGGCAGCATATAAACCCTGGAGATTTTAGGCAACAGATAACCATGTTATCTGCTATAATAGGAACTGCACTACAATAGCCAGGCAAGATAAGGGCCTGGTTTGTTTTTCCATAGAGGTGAATATGCTCCATGCAGAGAGGCGTGAGTTCTAGAAGATAAGATACCTACAAACTTTGGAAGGGCAAAAGGCGTATGTGTCCTTTAATTTCCAGGGGAGGCTAAAAAGAAAACCCCTCTACCTTGGTATTCTCTGTAAATCTCAGTCAAAACAAAATGAAGCATTGATTTAGGTTACTGTATTCACTGATTTTATTTATTTTATTTTATTTTTATTTTATTTATTTAATTTATATGACCACCCATCTCCCCCCATGGGGAACTCTGGGCGGTTCACAATAATAAGTTAAAATAAAGTCTAAAATATCTAAAATCACAGTTATACAATAAAATACATGATTGATTACAGTTCTACTGTTCAAGAAATGCTCAAGGTAGCATTCTTAGGACACCCAGGTAGTCTCCCAGCAAGTTACTGAAGTTTTTTTTACCTGTGTCTTCTAGTCATCTATCCATGTGATTGATCAGGGTCATATTTGCTGCAGCTTCTCTTGGACCTGGATAATTTTTTGGGTCCACCTTCAGCAAGATTGCTGGGTGTCATAGGCCGATTGACTCATACCTTGGACTTACTACTCAACTTGGCTCATTATTCCATCACTTGATAACTTACTTGCCCCATACCAACGCAAATCTAAGTGTAGAAATAAAACAAATGCCTACATACAGCAATGGCTCTGTTTGCACAAAATGCTAAACTATCCTTTAACATGGTTCAGTGAATTAACCCAAGTGCCCGGGTTTGTACAATGCACCAACCACTCTGATTGGATTCACGCAATATACTGAGCCACAAAGTAGCCAGTCACATTTTAGTCTGACATATTATGTGAGCCCAGCCAACAAAATAAGTGGTAAGAACTTAGCAATTGAGAGGAGCTCAAGAGTTTCTACTGAAGTAGCTGAAAGCAAAGACCTCTAGCTTGTCAGGATGGCCAAGGTGGCTGACCTGGTGGGCATGAGAGTGACAGAAATCATATGTCCCAATGGTCTTCTTTACCGATGATTGGCTCTATTTTCTGATCCTTGTCCTTCTGAAATTGGGAAATGCATTGTTAGACTTTGTTACTGAGGGTTGTTAAACTTTGATTCTGTAGAGGCTAAAACTCTTCAATGGAGAACAAAAATACTTTATCTCTGCTGTAGCTAAATGCTTCTGCATGAAGACTACAATGCCATTTGGGGTACAGATTGAGATTTCTCACACCGCAGTAACTGTTTCAAAATAGATATAACTGAGAAACATCTCTGTAGCCAAAAGAACACACATCCTCTTGGGGTTTAAATGAGTGAGACAGACAGTTGCAGAGTAGACAAAGTGCAAATAAACCAGGCATAGCAAAGCTTAGCATTTGTCTAAAGTGGGTATGTGGAAATGGGGTGGAGCATCAGTATGTTAAATCCCTGAGGGTTGAGACTTCTGTAGACTGCTCCTATTGTCATACCACCAGCTCTGGCGCGGGTAGAACAAGAAAAACATTCTTGAGAATGAAGATACTGTATAAAGGAGTAGAAGTCAATAATACCCTTAGGAGAGATCACATGTATTTCACCAATGGGTCATTCTGCCAGTTCAATTTATTCTGGATTCCAGCCTTATTGATGTCTCTGTGAAACAAAGAATAATTTCTCACCCTGGAGAACCTGTTCACTGAGATAAGTGGGATCAGCTGGGCTACTTTTCTCCAATATGGCACTCTCCAAATGTGTTAGACTAGTATTCCCACAATTCCCACCCTAGGTATTACAGCCCAACACCGCTGGAGAACCTTCCCCACATCACATTGGGGAAGGTTGCATTAAACGGCTGTCAAGCACGGAACATCCTTTACTTTCAACAGCTGCCCAAGGGCTTATTTATTTGTTAGATTTATATTCCACCTTTTGTTCTGGAGTGCAGGGAAGTATTTATAGCATTCTCTTTTCTGATTTTTCTTTATAACAGTCAATTCTGTGATGTACTATAGGTTGGGCTCAGAGAATGATTGGCCCGTCAGCAGTGAGCTTCCGTGGCTGGTGATGGAGTAGAACGTGGGTCTCCCCGGTGACAGTCTGATGCTTTAATTACTATACCACACTGGTTTAACGTTTTCACCATGACTCCACGATTCCTTTCCTAGGTAGCCACTACCGGCTCAAATCCCATTCATATATAGATGAAAATTAGATTTTTGTGCCAGCATACATGACTTTGCATTTTGCTTATTCTGAACTGCATTTGCCACTTTGAAATCCTTTCACCCAGTTTAGAAAGACCCTTTTGCATCTGGTCACAATACTTTTTTGATTTTACCCTCCTGACTAGTTGGGTATCATCAGCAAATGCAGCCACCTCACTGCTCAGCTGTAACTCCAGATTATTTATATGCAAATTAGAAAAGCACCAGTCCTTTCATTGATCCATGGGGATTTCATATTCCCATCATCCAACAGCCCAAAGGCATATAGCCTCCCTGATCAGATTCCAATTCTGAATATATCTGAATAATTTTTTGGTGTTTGCCTCAATGTTATTTGCCATGATGGCATCTCAAATCTCTTCTTTTCTTTATTTTCTCTTTTCTCTCTCTCTTTATCAACTGTCCAAAGACCATTGTTGTCCTTCTAGGCAAATTCTTGTAACGTAAGTAGCTGTTATTCTAAATTCTCCAAGAAAGCTTTCTTTTTAAATACCTATTTCCTTAATGTTCTTTATTATACACACTTCTATAACGTTGGCTTCCTTAACATGAATATTCTTGTAAACTCATTCATAATTGCCAGAGTGGCAGAGAGCAGCTCCAAGAAGGGTGAGAGTTCTCACTCTGGGGGAGACTAAGGTGGAAAAAACACCAGAGATATGGAAAGAGAGCACAGCATGGAGGCTTCTGCCATAGCAAATGAATCAGCAACACTAGAGGCAACCAAGACCCACAGCTGTGACAGCCAGGAGAGAGAGAAAGAGATGCCAGAAGACCATATCAAAAGAGGCTAGTAGAAGGTCTGGGATCTTGACCTAGACAATAGAATAGAGAAAGATGAATACGGATCAAGTAGTGCTAAGAGATAAACTAGGACACAGGTTAAAAGTAAACAGTAGAATGATTTGGTAGTCTAAGGAAATAGGCAATAAAGAAAGATGCTGGAGATGAATTATCACATTAATGTCACTGGCAAAAGCATCATTTCATACTGTGAAGTAGAAGGCAACGGTAAACCACTCCTGTATTTTAGCAGTAAGACCACACAGATAGACAAGATAAAGTGATGGATGATATAGTGCCAGATGATGCACCCCTCGGATCAGATGGCACTCAACATGCTTCTAAGAAAGAGCTTATGATCTTTGGATTATTAATTGTGTTTATGACGTGTCTAGATTAAAGCCTTATGGACATGTAGTTGCTGATGATGTCATGCAGTAAGGGAAAATCTGAAGCTGCACAGTAGGAACATGAAACATAGGAAACATGAATACGGGTAAGCTCAACACAATGAAAAATGAAATTAATCAAATAGTAAGGAGGAAAACAGGGGGCGTGGTGGCTCAGCGGGTAAGACGCCAGGCTTGTCGATCGGAAGATTGCAAGTTCGGAGGTTCGAATCCCTAGCCCCGCGTGACGGAGTGAGCTGCACTAGCCCCAGCTCTTGCCAACCTAGCAATCCAAAAGCATGCAAATGCAAGTAGATTAATAGGTACCACTTCGGTGGGTAGGTAACAGTGTTCTGCACGTGTCATGCGGCCACATGACCGTGGAAACGTCTTCAGACAACACTGGCTCTTTGGCTAACAAACGGAGATGAGCACCGGCCCCTAGAGTCGGACACGACTGCACAAATGTGCGGGGGGAACCTTTACCTTTACCTTTAAGGAGGAAAACATAGTAGGAGTATATGACCTAGGAAATAGAAATGAAGCAGGAGAGTGACTTGTTAATTTCTGCCAAGTGAATGATTTCTTCATTGCTAACACATTTTTCAAACAATCAAAATGATGTATTGTCGAAGGCTTTCACGGCCGGAGTTCGATGGCTGTTGTGGGTCTTCCGGGCTGTGTGGCCGTGTTCTGGAAGTTGTGGTTCCTAATGTTTCGCCAGCATCTGTGGCCAGCATCTTGCTCCTGCCCTCTGAAGATGCTGGCCACAGATGCTGGCGAAACGTTAGGAACCACAACTTCCAGAACACGGCCACACAGCCCGGAAGACCCACAACAGCAATCAAAATGATGCTGATACAGATAGTCCTCACTTAACGACAGTAATTGGAATCGGCAACTCTGTCGCTTAGCGATGCGCTAGTAAAGCACAACATCATGTGAGCACAATGACTTATTATGGCAGTTTCAGCAGTCCCAGTTGCTGTCGTTAGGTGAATCCTGCATGGTCGCGGCATCCCGCGATCACATGATCGCCATTTGCGACCTTCTGCCGGCTTCCCCATTGACTTTGCTTGCCAGAAGCTGGCAGTGAAGGTTGCAAAGGATGATCACGTGACCATGGGATGCTGTGACCATCATAATTGTAAGGCTGGTTGCCAAGTGCCCGAATCGTGTTCATGTGACTGCAGGGACGCTGTTATGGCCACAACTACAAGGAACTATTATAAGTCCCCCTCATTCACCACTGTCGTAACTTCAGATGGTTGCTGAATGAGTGGTCCTTCAACAAGGACTACCTGTATACATGGATATCACCAGACAGAGCACATAGAAATCAAATTGACTATATTATTGGTACAAGGAGGTAGAACTCCATAAGAAGAGCAAAGATGTGGCCAGGGTTGACTGTGGGACAGATCATGAACTGCTCATGTGCATGAATCATTTTGAAGTTCTTAACCTCATTGATAGAGTACTAGAGGAACTGTGGAATGAAATCAAAGAAGTTGTGAAAGATGAATGTGAGAAGAGACTGCCAAAACCCAGAAAACAGAAACAACCAAACTGGATATAAAGCCTTGCTACAGGTCATTGTCTTACTGTACATTAGAGCTGACACAGACATTTGATACCGTTCTGGGCATCATATTTAAGGACACTAGGACAACCATATTACTCTAGGACCTTGGGGCTGTACCCCCTGGAGACTCGGGATTTTGCACTATAGTAAGTAATCTGCTCACTTAAGGCAAAGCAACCCAGTCTCTGTTCTCTCAAACCCACCACAGCCCTTGGCATACCTCAAAAGTCTATTTATAAAGGCAGAGGGACTCTTCAAAATAGTATGGGCAGGAAGACAGACAACTGAAAGGAAGAATCAGTGGAAGCCAGCTGTCTTGTAGTTCCCTCTTTCCTGTAACCCAACTGCAGCATTGATTGCAACAGATGATACGGAATGAAAGCTAGCAAAAAGAAAAATGTACATCTAAAATCAAGCCAATGGCAGACCTGGCCAAAGTTACATCATCAATTGTCTCCACAAATATTTCAAGGTCTCCCCAGCCAAAGAGGAAGCAGCCTTTCTCTCTCTCTCTCTCTTGCTTGCAATCTTAGACTGCACTTTCTTTCTTTTTAACAAAAGGGACCTGATTAAGGCTTGGCTGTAAAGTAAGCCAGTAAACAAAACCTGATATGCAGGAGGTCAGTTACCTACAGCAGAGTCAGTCCATGATTCATTCAGAGAGTTCAGACCTAAGATCTAGTAGCAGGCAAAGTGAAAAAAGAAAAGAAAAACCAGGCTCCCAGCAACAGAACACTCACAACCGGGGCAAACAGGAAGACAATATTTCTCAGGACTCAGCAGCTTTTGACCGCCATCCAAGGTTCAGCTGCATCCTTACAAAGTTCATGCTCGCAAGCAGGACCTTACTCTCACATTAACTTTCTGGTTTCTGTTGCTCAGCCACTGACTGGGTTTGTACCCACTGCTACACATACTCTAAAAACTGGGCAGAGGTCAACCAGTGAGTCACCTCAGAACTCCCTATGTGCTCATCCTCATGCAGTGACATCCATGGGAAGAGTTCAAGAAAGTCAAGCTGGCAGTTGCAGCAACACAACTGATGCCCCATCCTTTTTGGACATTTGTACATGCATCATCATTTGTACAAAGAGGTGGGGCTTTGATTACATTGTCACAAGCACCATCCTTACTTTTTTGACTTTCCCAGCAGACACCGTTGTCTTCTTGTCCTGGTAAGGGTAGCACAAAGATGCATCACTAAGAATTTTTAGAGGATGTATTCTCATGACATCACTTTCAACTTCATCTGTAACTCGGAGGCAGTTTACAATTGTATTTTAATGTTCCGGTTTTAAAGTAGTGTTTTCCTTCTTTCAACACCTCTTGTTGTCTGAATGATCTGTGGCGTGTTGATTATTTGTTTATATAATCACCTATTTCTGAAAACTGGAGGTGGTGTACAACAACAGCAACAGAATAATAAAATATAAATTTTCTCCAAAACTAACTAGGGCAACCCTGTTACCTCCTGTGGAATAATAAGAGATATGGAGTGACCCACTCCTTTTCTCAGGAGGCAGGTATTTTGGAGTGTGAGGATAGACCCTGAGCAGAAGCATCATCAAGCTCCCATTCTCATCACTAAATGTTGGGTGGGAACTCTCAGCATTCTCTCCGCCAAAGAATGCCTGGGCTGAATCTTACCAGGAAAGGCTGCCCTGTAACTATCAATCAACTTTCAGGTCACAGTATTGGGATAAATCACAATGCCAGTGATGGTGAGGTTAAGGGCTAGGATCTGCCCAGCTCCAATGGCTGCTTAGGCTGCTGCTCTCTCCCCTAGGGTCACTGAGAACAGCCCTCCATGGCCATTTTGGTTTGGGCTACTAGAAAGACCGGACACTTGGCTTCTGCAGAAGCATCTGCCTGCATAATGCCCAATCAGGCATTATGTGGGCTCCTTATAGGGGCTCCTTAAGGGGCGTGGTGGCTCAGCGGGTAAGACGCCAGGCTTGTCGGTTGGAAGATCGCAAGTTTGGAGGTTCGAATCCCTAGCCCCGCGTGACAGAGTGAGCTCCCGCACAAGCTCCAGCTCTTGCCAAACTAGCAATTTGAAAGCATGCAAATGCAAGTAGATTAATAGGTACCACTTCGGTGGGTAGGTAACAGCGTTCCGCATGCGTCACGCGGCCACATGACCGTGGAAGCATCTTCAGACAACGCTGGCTCTTTGGCAAACAAACGGAGATGAGCACCGGCCCCTAGAGTCGGACACGACTGCACAAATGTGCGGGGGGAACCTTTACCTTTTTAGTGTTCTTCTGTAAGACTGCAAGAACTATTTTTAAACACATTAGTGGTTTGTGGAAGAACACTTAGACCTGTCTATGTGTGTGTGTGTGTGTAATTTTTGACATTTATTTAGTCAAACAATACTGCACAAAACATTTTGAGGTAGAAACATTCCTCCCTCAAAGAAGGCTGTCTGTCCAAACCTTACCAGAAGAGGTCTGACCTTGAAACAGACAATTCCGAGGACAACACAGGATACATTGAGGTCAGAATGTTTGAACCTGGCCAAAAGTTTGAAACTGGACAACCTCAAAAACTAAGCAAAATAGGGCATTTTTAGCATTTGGAGCTACAAACTAGCCTGAGAAATTTCATTAAAAAAAAAAGAAAAAACAGGAAGAAGGCAATGGCAAACCACTTCATCCTGTTACTAGAAAACTGTGTGGATGTGTCCATGTAGTCACTAGAAGTCAAGCTTGGTTTGAGGGAGATGTTACCTTTATCTGCATGGTATATCATAATAAACCATACTTTTCAACTATATTTTTAAAATAATAAAGTGATTATATATTGCAAAGGATGCTCCTAGATAAGGATAGCATATATTCCAACTTTTCCCCCAAAATATCTGATGTTTCCTAGTGGAAAAAAGTGTTTCCCCATTATTTTCCAATGCTGAATAGGACTTGGAGAACAGAAGTACACATTGTTTTAAAAATCCCTCTCTTCTCTGTTTTTAAAAAAACACTAATAAAGTCATCATGGCTTATATCTTCCAGGGCCAAACCAAGACATTTTCCTGCTTCAGTCAGATAACAAAATGATGCCTTATTTCAATTCATATGCAAAAGCCTACTGTATTTGCAGTGTAGGGGCTTCTTCAATCCTGCCACTGTATACATACAATAGGCTAAGCCATGGTTTATTAGCTAAGCCACCACTCCCTCAATTCATACCACACACTAAGCTATTAATCATGGCTCATACAGCTCAAGAGTTGTATTCACACAACATATTAAAGCCATAGTATAATTCATTTTGATTTAGCATCTTGTCTTAACCTAGCAAACCTAGTGAAGAAGATCTCATCCATTCTCCCAGCCTCTGCTTCATTTTGCCTAATGATAGGGTCAGCCACGGTGTTTATTTATTTATCAAAGATATACCCCACCACAATCTAGCAACTCTCAGTGGTAAAGATACTTGTACAGGTTAGACAATGATTTGGAAAAACATGTTTCTGTTCACACAAAATGCTAAATAGTTGCTGGTGACAAAATGCTTACTTGGACAGTTTTTTCTCATTATTTTCTCTGATTGTTTGCTTTCTGGATCTTTCCCTTTGGCTTTTCTTGGAATTTTAACTAGGGAAATAATGCCGGGAAAAGAGTTTACCTCCTCCTTTCCCAGGCTCCATTCAATTGTTACACCACCTTACATCAAAAACTTCTCAGAAACAACCAACAGACTATTACAACCACATGGCATCACCATAGCACACAAACCAACTAAAGCCCTCCCAAACGCCTTAAGTAAACCAAAAGACCCAGTAGCCCAAGACGAAAAAAACAGGAGTCATCTACAACATACAGTGTAAAGGCTGTAACAGCCACTATGTAGAACAGACAGGCAGAAGATTAGCAGCGTGCATCCATGAACACCAAGTGGCAGTCAGAAGACACGATGAAAACTCCTTAATCTCACACACATGGACAGACTCAACCATAGTTTAACTGGGAAACTGTGAGCATCCTACACCAAGCTAAATCCAAAAATGCTAGGGAATTCCTGGAAGCTTGGTATCCAGACAAATCAGCCATCAATAGACACATAGAAATAAACTACATTTACACACCATTCAAAAAGTCCCCCTTTTGGGGGAGGTGGGTGGTGATAGAAATATGAAATAAATAAATAAATAAAAAAAGTACAATGAAAAAGCTAAGAAGGAAACAAAAAGACCAGAACACATCCTCTCCAGCAGTCAACACCCACATAAGCAGGGATTAACACCAGGCAAACAATCAAGCAAACAGAAAACAATACCCTAATCAAGGCACTACCAAGAAGAAAACCATGCCCCCACCAACACTGGCAGAGCAAGCTATTGTATATAAACAGGGAGCAAACCCCACATTTAACTTGCACTGATGATGTTACCTAATTGGGTAATGAACCGTCTGCAAGCAAACAACCAAGCTCAGAGAGCACCAAGGACTCCACAGTTCAACCCTGGGCTGCGTATATTCCCTTCTATTGGAATTGTTACATGACCACATTAAGCACAATGTAGAGAGTACGGAAGATGACCTTCACAGAGATATGCAGGATCTGTTGCCCAGGCAAAAGGAGCTGAAATATTGATACGTCCAGAACTACAACTTAACATTTGGAAGTGGGTCAGGTAGACGCCTCCCTTATTTATTTATTTATTTATTTAATTAATTAATTAATTAATTAATTTATCTATCCCCACCCATCTCCCCAAACAGGGGACTCTGGGCAGTTTACAGCATATAAAACTTTAAAATCTATACAAAAATTACTAAACAGCAACAAATAAAAGAATAATTAAAATCCAAGATGGTTAGAAGCCGTAGTCTAGATCACAATCCTACGGGGCCAACCAACCCCAAGAGGCACTACCACCTCCGTCGTCCCAAGCCAGGCGGCAGAGCCAGGTCTTAAGAGCCTTCCGGAAGGCCAGGAGTGAGGGGGCCAGCCTCACCTCCGGGGGCAAGATGTTCCATAATGCGGGCGCTATCGCAGAGAAGGCATGCCTCCTGGACCCCGCTAGATGAAACTCTCTTGCTGAAGGGGTCCAAAGCATGCCCTCTCTGCATTAACGGGTGGGACAGGCCGATGTTATCGGGATGAGACGGTCCCTCAGATAATTCACTGAACTATAAGGAGGAGGAGGTACAGAACAATCAGGCTTGCAAAATTCTGTTATCATAGCCAATCTCAATAAAAATAATTTCAGCCTTCCTGTGGAGTTGATTTCCTGGTCTGGTCTACCTAGTGGGGCTAACACACCTATTTTTTTTTAAAGAAGAACTGTAGACGATCCTAATTGTAGATTGCTTATTATGTCTAGTTTGAAAGGAAAGCATATTTAATTTTTATTTGTATATGATCTACGGGGGAAAACACTTAGCTGTATTGATGTTAAATAAAAAAATACTTAAAGGCTTCCTTTCTCCCTATTGCAGAGGTTGAATTAAAGTAAAACTCTTCCATAATTCAATTAACTACCTTCTTAAGGGGAAACAATTGCATGGCAATGTAACAGAAACAGACAGAGCTTTTCCTGCTGCTGCATCTCCATAACAGGAAAAGCTTCACATATTGATTCCTGCCTGGGTCTCTGAATAAGGAGTAGGGATGTTCAGGCACTGAAAATAATTTTCTAATATTCAGTGAAGGAATGCAACTTTTTTCCAGCTTGCATGGAAGCCTGCAAAAGAGAGGTGTGATTTACTTTTGAAGACCATTCTCAAACTATTGATGAAAGAAAAGAAACTGATCTCCAAATCATATTGTTGATGCAATTCTAGTGTTTGTCCCACTTTGTTGCAGGATCCACTTGTTTTGGACTGTGCTTGCTGCAGTTCTTATAGTGAAGCTGTCAACACATGATACAACAAGGAGTTTTATTTTTCAGATGGCTTGTCCAAGAGCCTGACCCTGAAAGGGAATGACTCTCCCAGCTGGCCTCCATGCCTAAGAGAGAATTAGAACCTGGATTTCCTCACTCCTTGTCCAGTACCTTAACCACTACAACATGCTGGCTCTTTGACCTCCAAACATTGTAATTCTATTACTGTCAACAGATGAGAAACAGATAGGAAAAAAATGTGCAAACGAGCAAAATAATTAGCTTGGGAAGTTTAGCTTCCCACCATTTGAAATGGATTTCTTGTGTTATAATACTCCCCCAAATCATAGATAAGAAGAGATTTGGGAAGGATTATTATGTAAATTAGATAAGTACAAGATCTTGAGCAGGTAAGAGGTGGTTAAGGTTGAGCAATAGAGATGACTTCCTCTCCCTGTCTCATTCAACTTTTGTCTTGATTGGGAGGGTGGAGTGCTCCATCTCATGCTTAGTCCCCAGTCAAGTTGGGGAAAGACTGGTAGAAAATAAAAATAAACATAAAATGTCACATAGCTGTGGTTCTGCTATAATGGAGGAAAAGGCTTAATATCAAAGAGGAACCTTCACATGTCACATAAACTCATCATAAATCCTGCTCAGCTAACATCAGTGATGATGATGATGATGATGATGACGACGACAATGATGACATACGTCAAGGATTGCACATCTGCTACTGTTCCCTAGTCAGGCACAGGATGATTGAAATCTGTGACGACGGTCTACCAACAGAGAGACAGGGGGGAAAAGCTGAACTTGCCTGAAAGCCTCAGGCACCACTGCTGTTTGTTTTGATTTTTAAAAAAATGCCTCTCCCTCTCGCTCTTCAATCCTGCTATACAAGCAACTTAGACCTTTCTTACTGTAAATCCTGCTGATAACAACCATCACATGACTAACGAACCAGTGGGCTGTTTTCCTCTTTCCGCATGAGGGAATCCTTGTTTTCTCCACCTCCCTTGAGGCCACAGCACTTTTGACTGACAATATATTTCCCTGTTTTTGCTCAGATTTTTTTCCCCCCTCCCAAGATGGTATCTAAATTTATCCAAAATTACTTTAGTTCTCCTTTTTCCTTTTCCTAAACAAATTTAATCAATAATGAAGTCAGTTAAACTAACTTATTCCTTTTGGTATTTAGTTTGCTTCTTTTGCAATGTAGAGGGAAGAAATGAGCAAAGAGGTCAACACGTCTATCCTCCTGTGCACTTTTTCCCCTACATCTGTTCAGAGCTCTCCCATTATTTTGGCAGAATGAATGATTTAACCTTGCAGTATTCTCATTGGGGCAGTGACACAGTAATTCAGATCAGGCAGGGGCAGGCATGGTGCACCTGTCAGCACTTCCTTAACTCAACCACGACTTTTTCTAGGTTCTTCTCTCTCCTTAAAATCAGGAATAGAGGAAGTGTGACCTAGGACCCACAGGCAGCTTAAGAGCATCCTTTTGTGGTCACAAAGCCCTCCATGACTGAGGTCCTGTTGTGGATTTTAGGGGACTCTGGGAGTTTAAGAAGAAAAATTGATGCCTTAAGCTTTGCAACTGTTTAAGGATTCCCCCCCCCCCATTATAATCTCTCCTAACATGCAGGCCTGGCTCCATCCACTTTGGGAGTATGGCCCTTGACATGTCACACAAATAGATGTGTATACACCTGCCTTAAATCTGCTGAAATAGGTGGCCAGGAGATGGTTAAAATGCATGAGGAGAGGGTACTTTATTTTCTCACTGGCAAGTAGTATGAAGTTCCCTGGACAAAAGCCTACTCTGCTGGTGAGATCATTTTGTGGATCCTGCAAGTTATACCATACAAGACTGACATATATCAATTGAATATATCTTTCATATACCAGATTTCAGAATCTAAGTTTCCCTTGAGATCTCCTCTTCCTCTCTTAAGAGGCATCAAGTCCATGAATCCATGATGGACAACTTGCTTGGGCCAGAAGATACATCTGAAATGTTGAATGTTGTGCCTCACCAATGGCTGTCATGAAGAAGTTTGTTCACTTACAAAATGGTTGCTATAAAGCACTAATTTCTCAGAAGAGCAAACAGCAAAGGCAAAAGAAATGTAAATATTCTAAGAGCTAATTGTTAGGCAGAGATGTGGGCTGAATTCCAGAATATATACCTATTTCAGAGATGCTGGCCTTACTACTCCATGAACAAAGTCATTCTTGAAAGAAAAAAAAGAGACGGTCTGGGAACCTGACATCTTGCCTATACTGTAGGCATTTGTTCCTAACCACACGGACACCCAAATAGTGAAATGTGTGTTGTGCTGTTATGATGCAAACTCCACCATTTCACAAAAGTACATAAGGGGCAGAATTAGCATTGGGTCATTGCACTGTGTGTTTTTTCCCTTGTCTGCCTGCATGGATGCTTGTTAAGTTTGGGATGGGGGCAGGCTTCACAACCACCAGACAGCATGTTCAGAAGCAGTCTTATTCTGAGAATGTTGATTACTTACATTGAACTAGAAAGAAGAGATGCCCAAAGTCAGTTGGATCCTAGAGATGGAAGGGGTCAAGAAGAAGAGGCACTTCACAATGATTCCCTTGACCCTATCTGGGAAAACACATGCTAGATACGAGCAAGCATACTAGCCATGCTTTTTTTTTAAAAAAAAATTTAAATATATTTTATTGAATTTTAAATATACATAGATAAAAGGTTGAAAAGGAAAAAGAAATAGAAATACAAATCAAAGAAAGAAAGAAAAAAGTGTAGTAAAGTAACTAGAAAAAGAGAAAGATGAAACATAGAAATTAGAACTTCCGATTTATCTCTGGTCATAGTGATTTAAAAAATAGTCTCTTACATGCTAGGTCTATATATAACATTGTAGAGCATTTCCTGTCTAATATATCAATTTATGTATATTTTAATCTTCAAAACCCCATATAAGCTTTACCCCTCCTGCATTTTGTAAATAGTCCATTAATGGTTTCCACTCTTTAAGAAAATAATAATTTGTATTTTCTTTTAATAAACATGTCAATTTATCGTTTTCTGCCATTTCCATTACTTTTAACATCCAGTCCTGTATTGTAAAAAAAGGTAAAGGTTCCCCCCGCACATTTGTGCAGTCGTGTCCGACTCTAGGGGCCGGTGCTCATCTCCGTTTGTTAGCCGAAGAGCCAGCGTTGTCCGAAGACGCTTCCACGGTCATGTGGCCGGCATGACACACGTGGAACGCTGTTACCTACCCACCGAAGTGGTACCTATTAATCTACTTGCATTTGCATGCTTTCGAATTGCTAGGTTGGCAAGAGCTGGAGCTAGTGCGGGAGCTCACTCCGCATGCAGGGCTAGGGATTCGAACCTCCGAACTTGCGATCTTCTGATCGACAAGCCTGGCGTCTTACCCACTGAGCCACCACGCCCCCTGTATTGTAGGTATAGTCTGGTTTTTCCAATTTTGTGCATATATAAGTCTTGCTGCTGTAACCATATATTGCATAATTCTTGTAAATTTCTTTCCTATTTGTTCTTCTGTTATTCCCAATAAAAATAATTCTGGTTTATATGGAACTTGAATTTGTAAAATATTTTACATCAATGAATGTATCTGAGTCCAAAATTTCTTAGCAATCTCACAAGTCCACCACATATGATAAAATTACCCCTCTTTTTTTTTACATTTCCAACATAAGTTGGGTACATTCCCGTACATTTTAGCTAACTTTTGTGGGGTCATATACCATCTGTACATCATTTTGTAGAAATTTTCCTTCAAATTATAACACAGAGTAAATTTTAATCCTTTAGTCCACATATCTTCCCATTGTTGCATTTGAATATTATGACCAATATTTTTTGCCCATTTAATCATTCAATCTTTAACTTGTTCCTCTACCATTTCACCTTTTAACAATAATTTATACATTTTGGCAATTAAATGGTCATCTGTCTCACATAGTTGTATCTCAAATTCCGATTTATTTTGTTCAAATTCAAGGTCTTTTTTGTCTGATTTAAATTTTTCTACAAGTTGCATATATGAAAGCCATTGGAAAGTATATCCTTCAGAGGCCAATTCTTCTTTTGATTTAGTTTTATATTGTCCTTGTTCTTTTTTTAAAAGATCTTTGTAAGTCAACCATTTATCTTTAACTCTTACTTCTGTTCTATAAAATGCTTCTTGTGTAGAAATCCATAAAGGTCTTTTGTAACATAAAATTAATTTATATTTATTCCAAATTCTTAATAAAGATCTTCTAATATAATGATTTTTAAAATCCACATTAACTTTCACTTTGTCGTACCACAAATATCCATGCCATCCGTATCTTAATTCATGTCCCTCCAAATTCAATAATTTTTCAAAACTATCCATTCTTTTATCCATACCAAACAGCAAGCAGCATAATATAATTTCAGATCCGGTAAACCCAGTCCACCTCTTTCCTTTGAATCTTGCAAGACTTTATATTTTATCCTTGGTTTTTTCCCTTGCCAAATAAACTTAGAAATATCTCGCTGCCATTGTTTGAAAGGTTCTTCTGATGCCAATATAGGTAGTGTTTGAAAAAGATATAAAATTCTTGGCAAATACTAGCCATGCTTGAAACGAAATTCCTATGGAATTGTTTAGAGATTGCTTTGGGTTGAATGTGTACCAAGTTTAATTCTGAAGTAGCTTCGGTCTCTTCGGTTGGTAGCTTCAGCTTCTTAAAAGTCCAAAAACATGTCCCATCAAAGTGTTTATTCTTAAAATTTCAGGGTGAAAATTACTTTCTCCTGCAACCTGGAGGCCTATTTTCTAGCAATACTGAAAACAATTATTTCTGCATGCTCTTAACATGTCACTACCACAGAGGGGGAGGGTCTCCCCTTTCTTCTAGCTTGTTGGTGAAATTAAACATTAGAACAATGCCACATGTGTCCAACTCTCTAGGGTGCAGGTTGAGACCAAGTGAGACCTCCTGTGCTTCATACCAAGGGTCCTTTCAAGATCCTCACTGCACTTCCGGGTAGAAAAAAGGTCAAGCAGAGCCCCTTCTCTTGATCCTTGCAGCCGACTTGACCGGAGGACATCCTGATCTTTTAACCTCATTAAGCCATTAGCTCTACTATCTATGGGAAATGTTATAAGTAGTGTCAGAAAGAAATTTAGTTCATCAGCCTCAAAGAAACCATTCTAGTAATCAAGTTATTGGAGATCAGAAAGGGAAGGAGATGATTTCTATTTTCTCCCTGCTCAATTGATGAACAGCTCTGACATGAAGGCTCACCACTTGGGCCTCATTTCCTCAGTGATAGCACTGGCATGCTGAGCAAACCATTTGGAAAGTGTAAAAAAAACCGTTTGGAAATAAAGCTAAACATCCTTCTGAGTCACTCGCTCGTAATTAATGGAAAACAAGGAATGATTGTGTTTCAAGGAACAAGAGCAGCAGGTCAGCATTGTATAGCGGATAAGGGTAGAACCAGATGTTATAAGAGACACAGAGTTGTTGCCGTTTCTTGTCTCTTATAACGTTTAGTTCAGTCCTTCATGCAGTATTAAACGTTGAGTATTTATTTCTGACCCAGGTGAGGATTATTAAAAATTAATCCTCTTGCCATATGAGAGAACACTCAATTTTTATTGCCTCAGCCTATTATTATGGATTTAAACTTTGATCAAGATAACTCTCATAATTGGGGTTCCCATGCAGGAAACACTGTTCCCATGGATACTTTCTTTGATGCCCATTTGATACCCTTTCCCCCCTGGGCAATATACATTTTCTTAAATAAAAATGGTGGCTAGGTGCAGCTCAATCTTTTGTTTGGAAATTTGCTCTTCCACCTGTAGTAGAGCTCCAACAGAAAAGAAATAAAATCCTTATGGAAAAAGTTAACTCGTCCTTTATAGATGAACTTAACATTTGCGTATTTTGAACTATGAGATGCCCATATATGAGTCATTTATTTAAGAATGTAAAAGGCTGGACAAATACCATTCTTAGAAAAACAGCAACTTTATTTCAAGAACAAATGAGTATCTGCCAGTATTTCTACTGTGACATACTTCATCGTTTTTTATTTTGTCACAACCATCATTCATTTAAGAGGATTTAGTGGATCTTTTCCAAGTCTCATTTTAAAAGGCTAGCTTCAAATGGGGTAACACTAATAGAGTCAATGCCAAAGTGAATTTATCATGTTCAAATGTGTACATACAAATACAAAATACCTACTTATCTATGGCAGGAGTAGGCAACATGGTAACTGCGAATGCCAGGATTCATACAGTAGAGCAAGAAGGATAGTTAAACTGTTCAGTATCAAACTCCAGCAGAGAATCTTTAAAGCAGATAATAGTGTGGTCAAGCTCCTCTCTAGAATTTAAGTCTACAAGTTCCAGTCAAAGGTCAGGATTTCCAAGAATTCATACAAGACTTGGCATCAATGCATATGATCAAACTGTTACAGAATTTGTCTTAGCGTTTTACTACACTTCAGCAGCGGCTTATATATTAGAAGCTTCACTCAAATACGGCTTGCGTTGATCAGAGCTGGGGTATTTTGGAAGTAATAATGTTGCTAGGCTATTGCTTCCAAGAAGAGCACAACTCCCAAGGCGTTATTCTGAGCAATATGATACTCCTGCAGAGAATTATGGTGGTGCTTCTCAACCAGTGTTGTTCCTAGTCTTACAGTTTCGAAGGCTGTGTCTTTGTGCTGGAGTCAGAATCCAGGATACAGAATCAAGACAGTTCTAACAAGATCACAGTACCAGCTTCTACCATCATTGGATCATAAGAGCTCAACTCTTTGCTCAGTTCCTATGCATCACAGAAAAGGACTTGTCCAAAGTCGCCGTACAGCTAGGGCATCTGCACACCCGAAGAGGGTACATTCAGCCCTCCCCCAATTAAAGTAGTTTATGGCTGAAATTTTGCAAAAGCACCACATTTTGTGAGACTTTGGCATTTTTGTGTTCTCACATTCTTTACAAATTCTGCTGAAGGATACAAGGGTCATTTATTCTAATATGCTACAAGTTTTTAAAAAAACAGGCAAAAAGAGAGATGATCCTTAGAAAAGATTCTTGAAAAAGGGTCTCAGCTCTTCCCTGAAATGGTGAACTCTGAAAAACACTAGTTTAAAGATTGCAAATTTTTATTAATATAATTCTAAATCTGGCATTCAACTCAATTAAAGCCTCTTTCTATTTTTGCATTTTTCTCTCTTACTCAGTGTTAATTATCTTCCATTGGCTGGCCCAAAGTTCCTTGCTCTTCCTACACCTCCTCTGTTCTATGGACTGGACAGATAACTTGCTTTAAAAATATAGCAAAATACAAGATTGTACCAGCGCTAACCTGCTTTATTTGAAAATAGCTATGTATACATAAGCCTCTCTGTTGCAATTCTTTTTTTTAACACTTCTAATGCTTCAGGCCACTCTGGCTGCATGCAGAGGATGAGCATCAGATTAAACCCCCTTGATCTCAGCATGAAATTTGCAACCCAGCATCAAAGAGTAAGAACACAGAAAGAGTGTCTAAGAGAGACAAAGACTCTTGGGAAATACTCCTTCTCCCTTTCCATCCATAGCTGAATTGATTAAACACAATGGTCTTAACATAGCCAATTACAGGAAACAGCCCTTCCCAACAGCAGTGACTTGCTTGGTTTCAGAGACTAAAAAGGAAAATAACTGCTATTATTTGATGAGTATTTCCAATGTTCCATATGAAGGAGTCATACCTAAACAAACAGAACAGAACATTTAATTACCTGCTGCCTCTGTCTCTTATGTAAGAACTAGTTATTGGTTCTGGCCAAATGCCTAGATAGCCCTGTACAGTGGCCAATAGTTGCCTGTAGGAACTCTTCAGTAGGACATGATGGTTTGGCAACAACTGGTATTGACAAACATAGTTGCTCTTAAAACACCATGCACACCACAATGTCTTTATACTTGACCTACTGAATAAAATGCAGTTGGCCAAATTTTCACAACATGCTTAATCCAAACCACATTGTGTTTTAACCGAATGTGTGAACTCAGTCACTGACATTGATACTGGAGAAAACAAACAGGTAGTCATCACGACTGGTAGTCATTTATCACATTTGAACAATCGATTCTAGCTATTAGTACCTTAGTTATAAAGTTCAGTTATGTACTGTGTAAAGGTTCTAGTACTATGAAGAATATACAAAAAGCTTTCCTTATCCTTATCTTCTCAAGAACAAATTATGCACCTATATTATACATAATTTGATAACTCTATCATAAAAAGGTTTTCCCCTGCACAGTCGTGTCCGACTCTAGGGGATGGTGCTCATCTCTGTTTCTTAGCCGAAGAGCCAGCGCTGTCCGAAGATGCTTCCGCGGTCATGTGGCCGGCATGACGCATATGGAATGCTGTTAACATCCCACGGAAGTGGTACCTATTTATCTACTTGCATTTGCAAGCTTTCAAATTGCTAGGTTGGCAAGAGCTGGGGCAAGTGCGGGAGCTCACTCCATCATGTGGCGCTCGGGTCTTGAACTGCCAACCTTCTGATTGACAAGCCTGGCGTCTTAACCACTGAGCCATCGCACCTCTAACTCTATCATATCTCCCCTTAATCATCTTTTTTCTAAGGTTTTTTGTTGTTGTTTATTCATTCAGTCGCTTTCTAAGGTAAAAAGCTGCAAATGTCCTTTTTTCATTCAGAGTTGCTCCAATGTGTTCATCAGTTACCTTTAATGACAGCAACTTGGTGATTAAAAAAAAAGATAAAGGTTCCCCCCATACATTTGTGCAGTCGTGTCCGACTCTAGGGGCCGGTGCTCATCTCCGTTTGTTAGCCGAAGAGCCAGCGTTGTCCGAAGATGCTTCCACTTTCATGTGGCTGGCATGACATGCGCGGAATGCTGTTACCTACCCACCAAAGTGGTACCTATTCATCTACTTGCATTTGCATGTTTTCGAATTGCTAGGTTGTCAAGAGCTGGGGCAAGTGCGGGAGCTCACTCCATCATGTGGAGCTAGGGATTTGAACCTCTGAACTTGCGATCTTCCGATCAACAAGCCTGGCGTCTTACCCGCTGAGCAACCACGCCCCCTTAAGTTGGTGATTACATGCAAAGAGAGAAAAGTTTTTTTCAGTCATAGTGGTGGTGGATCAGTGTCCTTCAGACAGGAAAAAAATTATTTTAATGGATGAAAAATCAAATGTCTTTTCTTCTGCTCCTCCATATTTCTTGGCCATTTTGTGAAGGACTACAGTCTCTGTAGCAACCTTTCCTCAGAATTCCTACTGTGCCTTTAAGCAAAAGAGGCTGCCTGTTACTGTCCTACTGCACATGTTTTATGTTTATTTCCACAAGCTGGGATCACACATTGTAATAAACTATAATTTAAGAGTTATATTTTTAGATCAGTGGTTTTGCTAAGGAAAAAACCCCACAACCTATCAGCTCTTTCTATTCATAAACATGGGAGAAAAGAAGAAAAGTATTCCAAAAAGCTGATTAGAAAGCTGTGGCACAATTGGTTTTTTTGGGGTGTGTGTGAAAGGGGGTTAGCTTTGTCTGAAAACAAGCAGTAACCTTGCTCTTATAAAATGTCTATATAAATTTCTGACAGCTCAAGAAGACACTGCCTGAAAACCTTCTGAGAGGCTCAGGCCAAGTGAAGAAAATGATGGTATCTTATGCTACCTCAAATCATGTCTTGGCTCAAAAACAGGGCACAAAAATGTTTATGTTAGGGGGAAAATGTGCACAAAAAACAAGTGCAGATTTAGTTACAGAAAATAACGTGGGACTTTGACAGAAGAAATGAATGGGTGAATACACGTGATGCTGACACAGAGCAGATACAGACTTGTATACGTTGCCGTCTGTCAATAGAGGTTCCTCAGGCAATGTGATGGCCTTCCCTGCCTACCCACCCTTTTCATAGTTCATTTCTTTTTATGTTGCCTTAATTGTCCCTCAAAGGTTCTGACCTGGTATGGTTTTCTTGATTTGTAGATGTTCAGCACCGGTCTTTTTTGAATTGTTATATCAACATCAGGAAAGCAAGATTATCTGAATCAAACAAATGGTGTGATTTGTTCTAGAGATCAGAGGCACTTGGCCAATTCTGAGTTATGTAACACTTTAACAATAATGTAATGTCATTATGTGGAAGCTCTGAGAGTTGCTCGTGTTCCTAAAATATATTTATTTACTTATTTCTAAAATATATTAGCTACCATATACAGTAAGAGCAGCTCTCAGGCAACGTACAATAAAACTCTGCTAAAAAAACATTACATTAATAAAACAATTACTTTAAGAGAACTGTCAAAACAACAGAGTAAAGGCTGTTCCTCACTTGCCCCTAAACCTGGTGCAAACATGACTGTGATCCCCATGACTTACTATTATTTTTAAGTGCTTTTCTGCCATGTCACTCAAGTGAATCTAAGCAACATACAAAAGCAGTATAACAATAGTTCTTTGAACAATGAAAATACATATATTGATCATAACAAATTCTACTATCATAAATAACAATACATTGAATAAGCAGCATCCATACGTAACCTAAGTACATACTTACTGCCTCCTCAGTCCTCAAATGCTCACTGAAATAGCCAAGTCTTAGTAAGCTTTCTGAACATTAACTATGAGGAGGCTGCTCTGATTCTGGAAGTAGATGGGTATCATAACAGGGAAGCTCTACAGAGAAGATTCTCTTCAAGCCACCTCCCACTGTACCTGCCATGGCTTCTCTACCAGCATTCCTTGGGTGGGCAAATTCTACTGGAGCAAATAGTGTCACAGGTACCCAAACTCTGAGCCACATGCAACCTTATCAGTTATTACAATCATATTGAATTGTACACAGAACCAATTGGCAGCCACTGCAGCGCCCATAATTTTGATATGATATGACAATATTGGGGCATTCCCTTTAGGACACAGGCAGCCACATGTTGTACAAGCTAAAGCTTCTGAGTAGCCTTCAGGGGCAGTTCCATGTTGGGTGAGTTGTAAGTCAGGAAGGAATAAATAAGAAGTCAGGAAGGAATAAAGAGCTGTGCCTCTTGTTCCAGGAATGAGCTTAACTGGTGCACGAGTCAGAGCAGGGCACCAGACCCATATTCCAAAATAGCCTGAGTTACAGGTATAGAAGAGGATTTGCAAGGAGCATATGGAGAGTTTTCTCATGCTTCAACTTTCCACTTGTTAGCTGAGCAACATGAAAGGTTGCTAAACCCACCATTTTAAGCATCTACCTATAGTTGATCAACTCAGCCCCACCCCATTTTAAGGGGGTTTGTTTATTCCACTGACAGATGATGCTGGGGAGGAAGGGACAGAACCAGAGAATCCACCAATCACTTTGCTTAACTTATCCTGCATGAAAGCAGTAAGGCAGAGCTTTCCAAACTTTTCATGTTGGTGACACACTTTTTAGACATGCATCATTTCGCGACACACTCTTACAGCAGGGCACAAGGCAGGCACTAGGACCTGCGTGGAAGCCAGGAGGCAGCAGCAGCCGTGACACACCCAGACACTGCAGCCGACACACTAATGTGTCCCGACACACAGTTTGGAAAGCTCTGCTGTAAGGATTCATTGGCCTTGTTATTGTGGCAGAATAAATACTTGGCAATGGGGACAGTATAACATATCCTGCATACAGTATATTCTGCCAGCTTCAGGAGTGTTGTGATCGCTGTTTTAGTATTAATATTTGTTTACTGGGATGCTGTTAAGTTCTGAGCTAATGTTATTGGATAGATTGTAATTACTGTGTTTTTGTTTGCTTTGTACTGCACTTTGGTAAAGACATGTAAATAATATAATAGGAAAAAACCCACATGCTGAAACAGCTCAGTTTCAACAGTAGATAACTTTTTCAACTTATAAGCCTTTTTTGGGTTCAAAGGCCAAAATACAAACCTCTTGTCCATATTATAAGGAATATATCAGTATTATAGGGAAACTGTTATAATAAATTCAAAATCTTGGTGAATAGATAAGGAATAAGTTCCAATTACTAATAAAATTGTTCAATTACCAAATAAACTTTGCCTCACAGAGTTGCGGTGATGACAAAATGGAGAGACTTTATTTTTGGGCTCCTGGAGAAAACATGAGATACAAATGAAATAAATATAATGTAGCAGACACATAATCTATGGTGTCCTTTTTGAGTACTGCCACCTTCACATCAAACTTGTATGTAGAGATCATTGCTCTAATGTGTTGTCTTCTTTTCCTTCTCCTTCTTCCCCTCCCTACCTCCTCCTCCTCCTCCTCCTCCTCCTCCTCCTCCTCCTTATTATTATTATTATTATTATTATTATTATTATTATTATTAGCCCTCAGACAGAATTTTAGAGGCAACCTAGTTTGGAACTGTTCTGGAATCTGCAAATCCCTGAAATTTTGTGCAAATAGAAAGTATTGTGCCTCATCTCCCTCTAGCGGCTGGTCCATCCAGTGACATTTTCCTTTGGGGTTCTTTCTCATATAACAGACATAAACATTTGTAGAGATGATAGATAGATAGATAGATAGATAGATAGATAGATAGATAGATAGATAGATAGATGATAGATAGATAGATGATAGACACTTGCAAAACACATTTCAGTTCATGTTGTTTTTGTTGTGAAGTGATGACCAAACTTCCTAAAGTACTTAATTATGATAAATTTGGTGTGAAGTCCAAGGATATACATTTAATATTTTACAACAAGTGTTTATTAAATTACCAAGAAGCAATCGTTCTACAACTGTTAACTATATTAATAGTATCTCCTACACTGTATCAGTTGAAAATAAAACTCTCATATGATTATTATTATTATTATACTCACTGTGCTTTAATATTGGTTAAGGATGGGCACGTCAGTTATTAATTTATTATCCACAAGTTCTGTTGAGCCCAGCTGTTTATAAGTTTGTCAGGAAAATAAACCACCCAGTTATTAATATGCTATCACATGCATACAAAATGCACTCTCCATTTTTATGTTTTTTTTTCAATTTTCTAAGCATGTTATAGGGAAGTACTTGTTTACGTGTATGCTTTTCTAATATATTCATATGTGCATATTTTCCACAAATATGGAAAATTTTTGCAAATTTTTAATCACAGAGCAAATTGTGGAAAAGGGTAGATTTTGAAGTGTGTTTATCTATTCACTGAGTTTATTTTAAATATTTATATTCTATGTAAAACAATATCAAATTATTTACAGTAAAAATCAGCAATTAAAACAATTTAAAGCTATTAAAACAGACATTTAAGGAACAACAAAGAAAAAGCTGCAAAATCACAGCACAAGTTAAAAAAATCACAGTATCATTACTATCAAAAAGCTTGGGAGAATAAAATGTCTTTGCCTGGCATCAAAAGGATAATAAACAATATTAACTGATTTAATTAATTAATTAATTTTAATTGGATTGATTGATTGATTGATTGATTGAGAGCCGGTTTGGTCTAGTGGTTAAGGCAACAGGCTAGAAACCAGGAGACTGAGAGTTCTAGTCCCGCCTTAGGCCTGAAAGCTGGCTGGGTGACTTTGGGCCAGTCCCTCTCTCTCAGCCCAACTCACCTCACAGGGTTGTTGTGAGGAAAAGAGGAGGAGGAAGGAGTATTAGGTATGTTCCCCGCCTTGAGTTATTTGTAAAAATAATAAAGGCAGGATAAAAAGATAAAAAAAAGGGAGGGACCTCACCTGAGAGGTCATTCCAAAGTCAGGATGCTGCCACTGAAAAATCCTGCCCCTGATTAGTCCTATTCTTAGGCTGACCATACATCCTATTTTGAATGGGACAGTCCTGTTTTTTAGCATTTTTCAACCGTCCCTTCGTTTTGATAAAAAAACTCAATTTTGTCCCATTTTTTAAACCTGTCAGGAATGGCACGGAAGGAGAATCTGAGCCGGAGCTGCCGATTGGAGGCAGCCTGGAAGAGGAAGCCTTCCCGCCTATCAGCGCGCGGCAAAGGAGGGCGGAGAGGCAGAGAGGAGGGTGGACCGGGGGCGGGGTTTGCAGGCGGGAGCCAATTGCGCAGACTGGTTCAGACCCTCTGGTCCCAAGACATAACCAGCATATGTATTCCAGATTATCCTATGCATTCGTAGATCTAAAATTGATCTACAGTATTAATCTGACAAATCAGTGATTGGCTGCATACACATGCTAAGTGGCTTAATAATGTTTTATTGAATAAACCACTAGCTGAGTCTGCACAACACAATAAAACATATCAATGGTTTAGAAACCACAATCCACTTAATTAAAACCAAGCCATGTTGTGGCTTAGTAAAATGTATGAAATGAATAACTCTTTTATCCATCCCTACCATCATTTGCAGGCTACTCAAGTTCCCAGATTCCCCTTCCACGCAGAGTGGGGGAAAAAATGCTTTTGTTTGTTTGTTTAGTAGGTAGACTGAGTTGCAGTGAAGCATTTTTTTATATATAAGAGGTATTATATTGGGCTCCTCCCAAATTGCCCTGTCTGATGGAAACCGATTATCATCCAACTCTGCTAAAATTTGCTGGGTTCTCTCCCTATTTTCCTTTCAATATAGACTGTCCATCAAAAGAATCACATCTGGAAAAAAATGCTTGACATTGTCATTACAATGCCCTCTTCCATGCATGAGGCAGATTGAGCACCATCAGATCAGGCATTTAGGCCATATCAAGCAAGGGATAGAATCAGACATGCTTCAGGAACAAGAAATGGTGACTGCACTGTGTAGCAGTGAGGGTGAACAGAGTTTTGGAAGTAGACGGAAGTTTCTATTTCTTTCTCCATCTTACAAATGTGATAGGATTATAGCTACAAGGACTTAAGTTTTGCTAAGCAAAACCCAGTAAACCATTTTTTGGCTTAGAACAATGTATGAACCCAGTCTTTCTCTCACTGATACACAAACCCACTAAGACTTCTTTTTCATACAATCATGCTGAAATGTCCATTCGGATGCATCCATACATAGGAATCCATCATGAAAATCTGACAGTGGTAACATGGCATTTGGCAGGACCATAATGGGGCAATGTTCTCTTCTTGGGGGAGGGGAAAATACACTTTTTAAAATTATGATGTTGAATTTGGAGAGCCACAGAGGAAATGTTCAAGACAGGAAAAAGTGGGATGAGGAGGGAGACTGAAAAAGTTTAAAGGGTTAAGCGAGGAATGGGCGCATTTTGCTTCCCAGAGACTTAACCCAGCCACTTCTTTTAAAGATTTTTTTTCACTAAAATTGCACCAATGAAAATTGGTTAATGAAAAATTGCACCAATGAAAATTTGCTTCTCAGGTTCAGTGCAATATAGGAGTTCTCTTGAAGTTGCCAATGGGAGATGGGATGGATAGACCATGCTTGTTAGTGGAGGTAAAATAATGGTCTCATCTCTAAGAAATCTCACTCTCTTACCTGATATTGCCACTGAAAGCTGACCCTGGCCTATCCCGGGAGAGATGGGCGGTGATAGAAATATGAAAAATAAATAGAAAAATAAATAAATAAATAAATAAATAAATAAATAAATAAATAAATCTCAGACATGCAGAGTATATGCTGAGGAGAGAAGTGATAAGGTTTCAGGAGCATTAGCTGGGAAGAGAGAGGCACAGATTTCTTTCTAGTTTTAGAACTCTCTCTTCACTCCCACAATGGGAGTGGCAGGCACTAGCTAGACATATACTGTAGCCTCTCATATCCACAGGTACTTTATTGCATAGAAATAGTTGCCGTAAGGTGCTATGAAATACAAAGACCCATCACTTGTGGGAAAACCTGCATCGGTACTTGGTCATTCCCCCAGTGTCCCCACAATACCATCTGGAAAGCAGTGGCTGTTCAATATAAAATGCAATACGCTGCTGCTCCAGTCATCACTGCAGAATCAAATTTTTCTTCTTTACAATGCCTCAGGCACATAAGGAATGTACAGTTCTTGAGGCTGGGGGGTTGTTTGGAAGGGTAGAACAGCTGCAAGCAAACAACTCAAACAATGCAACACTTTTGGGGCACAGATTTCTTTCTAGTTTTAGAACTCTCTTCTCTCTTCCCATCTCCTCCCAAAGTACAGTATGGATGCAAGTGGAATCAACCATCAGCAAACGCAACTTGAATTTGCAGCATCTTGGTTTTTGACGTCAAAGCTCATGGTAATATTGCTTTTTTTCCTTTTTCATATTTGAATCTGTTCCATTTTTAACAGTCTTTATATCTCCCTTTCTGAAAAAAATCTGAGTGTTCTGTATTTAATATACCAAGAATGAGGTACATTGTAGAATCAATTGCCTATGCCAGAAACTTTATTCCATATTACTTTCTTTGCTTTTAGTCATCCAATGAGTCAATCTTTTCCTAACTTTAACAGGTAGCATGAAGCCCCCCATCCCCATACTGTTTTGATTTGCTTTTCTAGAGTAAGGAAATGCTTCTAAAAATCCCAAAACTTAGTTTGACCACAAATGAAGCTCTTAGTACAATATGATACTAGCATTCCTTTTCCAGTAATTTTGCTCTTTCAGCATGACAGTAGAGCAGTCTTCCCACATCTGATACTTTCCAAATGAGTTGGATTACAATACTCAGAATTCCCAGGTAAAAAAGGTAAAGGTTCCCCCCAGCACATTTGTGCAGTCGTGTCTGACTCTAGGGGCCGGTGCTCATCTCCGTTTGTTAGCCAAAGAGCCAGCGTTGTCCGAAGACATTTCCACGGTCATGTGGCCGCATGACGCGCGCGGAACGCTGTTACCTTCCCACCAAAGTGGTACCTATTCATCTACTTGCATTTGCATGCTTTCGAATTGCTAGGTTGGCAAGAGCTGGAGCTAGTGCAGGAGCTCACTCCGCACGTAGGGCTAGGGATTTGAACCAGTGGCAGTTTCTGGAGGGCATCAGGTTCGAATAGGTCAATACAGAGGATTTAACTAGGGGAAAGTTGTCATTTGCAGGCATTGCCCACAACTTCTTACATCAGAGAAACTAAACAAAGTATGTTTCTTTGATGTCATTTCAAATCCATTGGACTTTGTGGTCTGGTTTTTAACCCATCCTTCATTAAAACTCCCCATAAACTTGTTTCATCACAATTGTCACCATGCCCTCTCTTTGCACACAAGAACAACTTCTAATTAATTCTCATTTCTTTCCTTAAACAGTTTCTGTTAGGTTAACTAACTCAGTTCTATAATTTAGGATGATCTTCATCATTACAGAGACTTCTGAAATGGGCTAAGCTCAGGGAAACATAATTATATCTTCTCTATGGGAGAGTCTGAGATTCAGTTGGAGGGTGGGTTTTAAGACTCAGGAGTTCCAGTTATGTAATAAGATAAATGTACTTCATGGAGACAAAAATAAACTGGACTCTTTTCCTGTGAAAGTTAACAGATATTTCATACAGAAATTGTAGTTGTTTTACAACAGGAACCTAAAGAAAGACCATTAAGTATTTTGAAATGTGGCCAATAGAAAATTACCTAAAAGTCTATCAAGCCCGAATTTTTCTTCCTGCTCCATTAATCTATTTTCATAGATATTTGAGAGCTCATTCACACAAGACATCTGCAGGAGCAAAACCTCCATGCGTACACGAAGACATTCCTGCAGACATTCGCCCTGAACATGTGACTGCTTGCAGGAGACCATTTGTCATTTGAGCAATGTCAAGGTGTGGCTTAATCAGTGCACTCACGTGGCAAGCAGTTCAGTTTTCTAATGCTTAGCAAGGCTATTATTCACATAAGAGCAGTCAGTCCTTTCAGTTTTTCAAGGGGACAAACACGTGAAAACTAGGCATATGCAGTCACAGCCATCAAGTCATGGAACTTGCCATCAGATCTGTAGGCACCTGGTTCGTGCAACTTTGTTTACCGAAATACATATCTGAATAAGACTGATTCTGCTCTTCTATAGACAAAGACTGTCCTGCATGGATCAGTCCTGGAGGCCTCATTTCTGACCTCCCACACACAAACACACGCTGAGCATAATCTGAGTCTGAATAATAGCATACATAAAACACCTGTATATTACATATTTAGTATCTGCCACAATTACCAAGCATATACCTGTATGGTATACAAAATTACTATCCCTATATCATGGTTGTGAACGATTTCAATTGTATATATAATAAGTGCACTCATAAACTTACACATGCAGAAATAAAATTCTGTGCCAATGTAACCCAAATTCATGCATAATGAAAGCTATATTCAGCAATCTAAATAAATCTTGAAAACATGCACAGATTTGCTTGTTTTGAATACTTGTCTTTCCTCTACAAGTTTCAGCTCAGGACAAGGAACTATGCAAGGTTTTGAAGTCCCTCTTCCACTGCTGGAAATCCAACCTAGTCTTCTCAACTCTGGTTTCAAAAAAATTAATCAGGAATGTGGACTCTTAGTGAATTTTTCTTGCGCATAGATTATCTTATTCAGAAAGAAATACTCTGTAATAATGATGGCTGCTTTTTTCACCCATGAACACAAACCGGTTCTGCTATGTGCACAGACACAGAGCTGGATAATTTATAGAGCTTCTACTGTACTGTATTCAGTAATAAATAGGAAAGCAATGCTTATAACAACCAGTAATATATTTACTTCTCAAGTTGTAAGTATAACTTGTAGCAATTTGATGAATACAGAAGCACAGATCTGAGTTTTGTACTTTTCACAGTTATGTTAAGACTAAAGGGGTGTGTGAGTGTTATTCATTTTTAAAACCCACATTTTCACTGTATTTAGTAAGTAAATAAATAAATACTTAAACAAATGCACGAAACTGGATCAGATACCTCTACTTATAAGCATAATCTACAGACACTCTGTTTGAACTATAGTAATCCATCTTTATTTTTATTATTTATTTATTATTTGGATTTATCACCGCCCATCTCTACCATGGTAGACTCTGGGCGGTTTACAATCATATTATAAAAAGTTAAAAACCTATACATCTAAAATCTAAATAAAAAATCCAAGAGATGGTGTGTTCTTTAAAGGAGGATATTACTAAGCCAACCACCCCCAGGAGGAACTATTATTTCCTTCGTTCCAGGCAAGGCGGCAGAACCAGGTCTTTAAAGACTTCCTGAGGTCTTAAATGTCTAAACTATTGGGTAATACTGGTGGGTTCGCCTGGTATGGGAAATACCAGTGGGTTTGCCCTGGTATGCATTTAAGGTTTGAAGTTTAGTAAAGAGGACACAGTGGCCTATACAACAGTCATCTTTGGAAAAGCTTATTTTGTGGATGTTAAGGGATACCTGCCTATGTTACAAAGACAGAACATACCAATGAAAAACAATGGGATCCGATTTCTCAACAGCAGCACTATTCATCTTGACCCACTCTGAGATTTTATTTTGTAGTTTCTCTTGTGCTTTGGAGCTGGATCACAGGGTTTCCTTACACTACTTGCCATGTGTTATTTATGAAGAAGGTCTTCCTATGTTTTCTGATTTAGTTTGATTTCATTCCCTTCTTTTTCTTTTGTGATATTTTGTTGGGTAGGCAGATTTGATTTCCTTTTCCCCACCAAAGCTCTAAACCCCACTATGCATTTAGTATAAGTTCATAACAGCAGGAAGGATAAAGCAGTGACTAGATTCAGGCTGATTTCTGCTTTACCTAAGTACAATTGAAATAATTAAATCAGGAAAGGTAGGAGGTGGGTGGCAACGATCCGGGCCTCATATGAAGAACCAGGAGTTCAAGATTTGCCCCATGGACTTCCCTTAAAAATGTAGAGAAACCACAGAAGCCATGATGAGCTTAAGGTCAACACTTCTGCGTATTTTGTGCAAAATACATTGTCTTCTAAAGACATTGTCTTCTATAAGTTGAGCTCAATTCCTGGGAGTCAGTGGATGTTTCTTGGCAACAGAATATAAGTGGTTTTGTCAGTGCCTTTTTCTGTGATGTTTTTTCCACTTGCCAGTCTATCCTACAGCCTGGAATTCTAGGGGGCGGGGGGGGGGGTCCCATTCAAGTCCTAGCCAGACTCAATCCTGTTGATAAACTTTCTATGTTCAGACAAGGTCAGACAAGTGTTGCTGCCACCTGCTGAGAGACACTGCGCATGGAGGAAAGCTGCATTCTGTAATTAAGCTAAATCAATGCCATTACATACCTTCTTATGGTCCTTAAATATTTACAGCAGAGTTTGTTTTTTTATCCCTGTCTCTGTCCTTTTTCTGTCCATATTAGTGTTTTGTGGGAATCCTTGCTTACATTTTTGTTTCTGTGACTTACTACTGTTTTCATTCCTCAAAATTTCACACACACCCTTGCAAGTTCTCTAGAAGTTAAATCACCATGTGGGTGCCTAGACACATTTGGCTTACTGCATAGGATATGAACTACGGGTTTGTGTATTAAGACAGAATGGTTTTTCCTGATATATTTTTAACCTCTAGCATGAATACTAGAGAGAAGAGAAAGACAGTACTACATTCTTCCTCTGAATTTTTCGGATTCTAATTATTCTTTCTTTTCCTACTGATTTCATTATTTCAGAAGACTTCCTCTCAGAGTTCCAAGTTTAGTTTTTTTATCATATGAACTAGAAACTTGCTTTAATACTTGGATGTCTAAATGAATGTTTGCACCCAAGAGTACAATCTGTAATTTTTTATGTAGCTACTTTCATTCCTGCCAAGTCTAAAACGATTAGTTAGAAAAAGGGATAATGCTTTTCCTTACTGTGTGCTCCTTTCTGCTTTCCACATTTAATATACCAATACTTTAAAAAGACAAAAGGTAGCCTGGGAAAATTGCAAGGAAACTGAACATTCAGCACTTCTGAGCAGGGTTGGATGCGTTTACATCAGCTAGGCAGCCACATGCAGCTTAGAAAGGCAGAGATTTCACAAGCACAAGTCTGTGACCACTGAAAGAATGAGATAGCATCCTTAAGAGAAAGGGGAAAAAACTTTAAAACAGCATTGTGCAAAATTTAACAGGATACTTTTTCATGATGCTGATTTTTTTTAACTTAATGACCTGCTAAAATGAATGACAGTTTGCTTAAAATTGTATGACTCACGAGATACATTGTATTAGCTGAGTTTTAATTATTATGGAGAACAAGGTTCCTAGATGCCAACTTAGCAAATAATTTGCAGTTGAATCCTATGTTCGTTTGGAAGTAAATCCCAAAGTGGTTAATGAGTCTTATTCTCCAGTTAAGAGCATTTGGGGGAGCAATCTTTTTATCTTTTTTCTCACAATAGAAGTGTTATTATCAAAATGTCACACATACATAACAAATTTGTTCAGCAGAAACAAAAACACCAGAATGCCTAAAAATAAATAGTTCATTTAAATATTTACACTGCTCTCTTCTCATTTTGTAAACAACTTCAGTACCAAATAAAATAGCAAGAAGAAATAGCTAAAAATGAGAATAAAAAATTCTATCAGCACGTCTCTACCCAAAGGCATTTATAATCTTACAGTGCGAACTGCTGAAGCTCCAGTATTTTGATAATCAGCTTTGGTTGCTGTAAGTATGACTGGTGACTGTTGTACAATACACAATATTCTAACAATTCTATCTTTTAAAGCCCTGTTCAAGCTGCAAGTATTTAGGGTTTATATTGGATTGCTTTTGAAGTTTTAAACTGTTCTGGGAGGCTTCTGGTCTGAAAACTGGAGTAAAAGTATAATAAATAAATTAATAACTTGCTTATGTTTTATTCCTCATAGCCGTCTTTCAAATGGCAAGGTTTTATTTTCTTTCCAGTCCTCCAACCCTTCACCCTCGCTCTAGAGTTATCAAATCCGTCATATTTAAATGTGATCCCTCCCTGTGAGAATCAGAATAAAGCCGACAATGGTAAACCAAGCTGAGCAGAGCTTCTATTTGATACTCCCCCTTATGTATCTTTCCCAGGGTGCCTGTCACCCTCTTTCCCTCCAGATACCTAACAAAGCTTTTCTCCCTCAGCCACCAGACGCCTCTGTCCTTCTGCTGATATCACAGCAACCTTTCCTGCACCCAGGACGTGTTACCAAAGTTTTGCACTATTCAGACCTGTCCCTCATGCCAGAACAACCCCCCCCCCCCCACCAGCTTTCTCTATCCCAAGCAATCATTCAGACTCCTTCAGGGAATTCCTCCCTGCAATCTGTTCCTTCCCTCAGAAACAGCCAAGGCATTTCCCACACGAGCCTTACCTATGGCACGATGATCTTTTTCTTTTCGGAATTGCCAGGTACAAGTTAGAGTCGCTTCCTCTCTTGATTACCCAGGACTCAGCTTATCCTCCCTCCCCTCCTGAAACATTTTACATTTCATTGCAATATTTACAGGCTAACCTTACAGTCAGTATCTCTACTGCCCGAGTGCTCTTTCTTTTCTTCTTTTTCAAATTTCAAAAGGTAAGATGAAATATAGTCACCAGGCAGGCACACCGCACCAGAAAGGATAATAAACATGTCTCTATGCAGCCAAATGCCTTACCTAGCATCGTAGTCCAGAGCAGTAGCTGAAAAGAGAGAACCAGATGTAGGAAGAAATCCATGACTTTGCTCTCTGCTCAGCCTGTGCATCAACCCTTCTCTTTAAGGTTCTGCAAAAGCTCTGATGCTAACACTTGGACTCTTGCTGGCTTATAGAATTCCACCTCCTGCTTTGGCAGACTCTCATGGGTCCTAAAGCCCTCATGGTTTCCTTACCCCACACGCTCATCTCCTTCAGCAACTGAAGATGAACATTCGAAACCACCACCACCACCACGCCAGCTGTGTATGCATATATGTAAGCATTAGCATTCAACCGGAATAGCTAAACAACTTGACAACTTTGCATCCAATTTCATCTGTAGCTGCCCAGATAAATGTCTCAGAATAAATACATAAGGAAATTAGCTACTTTTGAAGTACCTATACAGATGAAGGTTTTCATTACTACATTTTCTGCCAATGCACATTATTATAAGTTAATGTTTCCCTCATACAAGGTGATGTTTCTGAATACATATGTTGTATTTGGTGCTATTACTGCAACACAGAAACAGATGGAGGATTTGGACAATTTTATATGTTATATATTTGACTCTTACCTTTGGAAAACCAAGGAAGATTTAAATTTCTGTTTTCTTCCAAAAAAGGCTAGATATACTTCATATCTTTATTTTTCTTAGAAGGGTCAACGTTTCTATACAGTAGGTGTATCTGCACTGGGGCTTGGCCACTGGAAATACCACTAAACTTTTTACTACATGGATCCCCTTTACCCAGTTGGAATAGGCTGAATAAATTACTGCCAAGAAATGCAGCCATAGTTTTACCAATGTTCTCTGGTGGCATAGGAAGAAGGAAATGCTGGTATTTGGGGGAAGAGTTCCTCTGGGAAGAAACAGGTGGGTAATACTTCAAAGGCTGTATCTTTCATACTCTAAGATTGTATTGGACAGCACAACTCCAGAACAGCACAATACATTACAACCATAATGACTTGTATCATCTGTAGCCTCTAAACTACTCACTTCTCCTTTGTTCCAACCTGTTGAAAGTGATAACCCTCTTTGCTCTAGCAAATCAAAGAAGACCTGCCTGTTAAAACATCTATTTTGTATGCAAAAGGGTCCAAGATCCAAAAACTAGTATCTGCAGGTAGGGTTAGGAAACTTTATTTATTTATTTATTAAATTTATATGGCCACCCATCTCACAAAAAGTGACTCTGGGTGGTGTACAACAACAAAACTCAGAAAGCTGCTGCTATGAGCTATAAGCAGATGATTGAAGATATGACTTCTAGTTCAGTAGATTTGAAGGACACCAGATTGAGAAATGCTGCTGCAGTCGGCACTGAGTTATATGAACCAATGATCTGTTTTGGTGACTGAGTTCACACACAGTAAACCATATTTTGCATAGGGTTGTATAAGTGGCTGGGCTTATACAAGCACTTAGCAATGTTTTGATTTAACTATTTTTGAAAATAAACTACAATGTCTGGCTTCCCATACAACATTAAGTCATAATCCATGGCTGGGTTCATGCACCAAATGAAATCCTACACCACCAAACCACATTGTACACATATTTGCATGACATGCCTTGCTATTCTTGGGAGCTAATTAACCTGATTATCCAGACCACTGAAACTAAGACTGGCCTTGGTTAATGCACAGGAGCTGTCTTGGCTGGCATACCAGTCACCTTTGCAGATAACAATTCTCCACACTCACACACACACACACACACACACACACACCAACTTTATTAGACATTAAAAACAAACAAACAAACAAGGTGGGCAATCAAGATCTCTTTTCCTTCTCCTCATTTGTATGCTTGGGGTATGTGAAAAAAAACAGACCTGGGATAAATGGAGCAGCCACATTTTACACACTGTTGCAGTATACTGTATAACCCACCTTGGTTGATCTTGAAAAGCTAAGGAGGAATGGACCTGATTAGTATTTGAATGGAAAAACACCAGGAAATATCAGAACTTTAGCTAAACTGGGAATTTGGAAAAAGAACTCAGATGTAGGCAATGACAAACCACTTCTATATGGTTGCCAAGAAAACTACATGAACATTCTATAAAGTCATTGGAGTTGAGTTTGACTTAAAGCAGACTCTCTGGATTGCTGTTCTGTAGGTAGAACTAGATCCAAGTCAAAGAAGGAAAGGGCTAACCACCACCAAAAAATGCAGAATGGGCAAGGTAAAGCCAGGCAGCTGACTTGCTTCTTATTCAAGAGGCAATTTTCTCCTGACCTTGTACAAAGCAATTGATGATGTTACCTAGTTGGATAATGAAATGTCTGCAGGCAAACAACCAAGCTCAGAGAGCACCAACGACTCCACAGTTTAATCCTGAGCTACACGTATTTTATTGCTTTATCTTTATCTTATGCTTTATCTTATAAAGCAATGTGTAGAGGCCAGCATGTCTCCTGGCCTCTTGTTTCAGTTACAAATCCAGCATGTCATTGGTATGCTAATATGAGTCATGGCTGGGAGATTAATTTTTGTGCACACTCCAAACCTCAGCTAATTGACCTAACCAACCCATCCGAGTTTGTCTGGGGCTAAACTAACTCCCTCCCAGCCATCCTAACTACACCCATGTTGTGCGATCATCCTATCTGAGGTTTAACTTCCCTCAACATCTGATCAAGACAAGTGCTAGACAGGTGCAGTGAAAATGGGGTTTCACTCTCATGGCCACATGGACAGAAATGGGTAAGGATGGTTATCCCTCTCAAACCCATCTGTAGTGGCACTGTCTATGATCATACCACTGCAGATTTTTTAAATCTCTGGCAGGCTAAATAAAGACATAAATAAAGTTTTTAAAAATGGTAAGAACTGCCCATCTTCTTTGTGGCACCTGGGAGAACAAAAGGTGGCTGCTGGATAACCAAGTCTAAGATTGTGCACTCCTGGAGCACAGAGTTATGTCAGTTATGGGAATTGCTATCTTGTGCAAATACAGCCAATGAGTTGCAGCACCTTTTCTGGCCAGCTGCATTGGTAGTACCCTGGTGCAGTGAACTGCAGGCCAGTGGCTCCGTGTGTGTGTGTGTGTGTGTGTGTGTGTGTGTGTGTGTGTGTGAGAGAGAGAGAGAGAGAGAGAGAGAGAGAGAGAGAGAGCGAGCGCACACACTATCAGGATATCATAGAACATAGAGCATTTGGATATGACCAGGTGCTTCTAGGATTCACCATTTCTGAAGTTCCTAGCCAAGTACTATGTTTGGGGGGAAAGCTTGTGCCATTTTAAGAACAAAAGAAGAGTTGGGGATAGAAGAATAATGTGCAATTGAGCTCTGAATACATTTCACCTCTAGGAGCTTGGCTCTGATTTCTTATGAGGGCCAGTATTGCACCACTGATCTTGCAAATCATACGTGTGCATGTTAGGGGAACCAATAATTTTGCAGGCTCAGTAGGCTGCTTCCCTTTCATCCAGCTTTTTAAGTTACAGTTTCTATTGTGTTTTGCATTGCAAACTGCAGGGCTACAACTGGAATACTTATTGGTGCTACCTAAGAAAATTAACTTTGGTATGCATCATGAAATTCATAGGGATGGAAGATAAATATCTTTTTAGGACCAACTGGTATTCACACTGCGATCTCTATAATGGTATTATTGTCCTCCAAATTAAATTTAATTAATAGATAAGAGCTCTTCAACAATTTTAAAATCTTATTATCTCATTAGAATTTATATAACAGCATTTTAGTCAGGGTAAAAAGACAGAAACTGATCTCACTTGGGCCAATAAAAAGTTTCATGCTCTCCCTATCTATATTGTAATTGAAGGAGACCATTCCATCCAAGTATTCTCATGTATATAAATCATTTTTAAGTAAGATCACAGTGTTTAGAGTAAGTTTATTTCTCAATAAGGATCACTCTTAAATAAGTGTAAATAAAAATACTTTTGAGGTACTTGGACATTTTTCCTTAGATCTCCCACTTGTTTGCGTTAAGGTCACCCAAGAAGTCTCAAGGTTTAGCATGCTAGACCAGTTTATTAGGTCTTGTTTAGTTTTCTGAGCTTGAGCCATGGATCAAATTTGTAACCATTCGTCAACTTGAAAAACCAACCTTCCCTTCCAGCCCCAAGATGCAGAGATGGGGGACTAAAGTGAATACATAGTATGCTTACTCTAACCATGGTATATTTTCTATTCTTGTTTTTTAAATCCCTGGGACTGTATAAGGAGGGGCAATGACACTGGCAAATAGAAGGGGAAGAAATGGAAGCAGTGACAGATTTTATTTTCTTGGGCTCCAAGGTCACCGCAGACGGTGACTGCAGCCATGAAATTAAAAGACGCTTGCTCCTTGGGAGGAAAACTATGGCAAACCTAGACAGCATATTAAAAAGCAGAGACATCACCTTGCCGACAAAGGTCCATATAATTAAAACTATGGTTTTCCCAGTAGTAATGTATGGCTGTGAGAGTTGGACCATAAGGAAGGCTGAGCGCCGAAGAATTGATGCTTTCGAACTGTGGTGCTGGAGAAGACTCTTAAGAGTCCCTTGGACTGCAAGGAGGTCAAATCAGTCAATCCTAAAGGAAATCAACCCTGACTGCTCATTAGAAGGACAGATACTGAAGCTAAACCTCAAATACTTTGGCCACCTAATGCGAAGAGAGGACTCACTGGAAAAGACCCTGATGCTGGGAAAGACTGAAGGCAAAAAAAAGAGAAGGGGACGGCAGAGGATGAGATGGTTAGACAGCATCACCGATGTAATGAACGTGAATTTAAGTAAACTCCGGGAGGCAGTGGAGGACAGGAAGGCCTGGCGTGCTACGGTCCATGGGGTCACAAAGAGTCGGACACGACTTAACGACTGAACAACAACGACACTGGGACACAAAAAGGAAGCTACTGTAGGCTTTTAAGAAATTCTTTTAACAAGAATCTGTAGCTTGAATCATGTCAACTGGATTTCTATTTTCTCAGTGGAAACGTTTCGCTCCTGAGAAAATAGAATGAGAAAATGAGAAATGAAATGAATGAGAATGAAATGAATGAGAATGAAAAAATAGAATGAGAAAATGAGAAAAATTTCCTGAGAAAATACTGAGAAAATAGAAATCCAGTTGACATGATTCAAGCTACAGACAATTCCACCTGGATGACTGAGAACCTTCATAGACATATTTTTAACAAGAATATAAAAATTCCTAAACACTGAGGCAAGAGAAGTGGCACTGGATCAATGTTTTCTGACTGCACAAAGCTTTAAAGCATTTTCGCATTTGTAATCTCTCCACTGATTCTTATATTCTTATAGGCGAAGAGAAACAGATATAGGGTACATTATTGGGACATTATTGGAAGATCAACATATGCCTTCTTATGAAACATTGCCAATGAGAATAATCAATTTTGGCATTTTCTCTGCAACTGAATCTTTTTCACCAACTTGAAAAAGGGTGCTTAAGAAGTACTGATACTATGTAGGCGAGATTGTTCTTATCTTACTATTAATGTTAGTATGGACTTGAGCTCATAGCTCTTCGGTGAAAATACATCTGATATAATCTGATGATGCCTGGTAGAAATTTTCAATTAAAAATTTCCATTTAAATGAGGTTTTACATGAAAATATTCCTGTTCTGATTAATTCAAACTCCATTTATTGGCCCTCCTCCCAAATATTATTACTTTGGAAGGAAAATGCATTGGCTCAGATTTTAAAAATAACAATAAACATGAGGACATTTGGTGCTTTCCAAATCCCCAAGTAGTAACATTTGACAAACTATTCTCTAAGGATTGCTATATCTGAGCTGCAAATGCACATGGCCAGTAGATGACAGCAGAGAGAATAAAAACCCCAACTCTGCTGGTCACCTGGATTTTTGCAACCATATATGACAATCTGAGATTCAAAATGGACATAAACCAGCTGAAATAGCTAGAGGACCAAACTGGAGCAATCCCGAGTCCAGGTGGACTTCTCTCACCCATCCTTCTGCTCTCTGCAACTCTTTTCATCCCAGTTATGGCCTCCATGCTTCCTCCGCCCCATTCAGTGCCCCCCGTGGCTGTCTGGCTTCTTTGTATTTTTCTTCCACTGGTGAAATAGTAAAAAGGGGAGGAGAAGACAGAGGATACATGGCAGCACCCTTCCAATACCTGAAGGGCTATCATACAGAAAAGTGAAAATGCTTGTTCTCTGCTGCTCCAGAGCTCTGGACAGATCGAATGGTCTTAAGATATAGCAGGGTAGTTTGAGTTGAACATTAGGAGAAGCTGCTTAGACACAGGAGCAATTAAACAATGGAAACAATTATCTAAAGAAGGATGGGCTCCTCCATGGGAAGCTTCAAGCAGAAGATAGAAGCCTTTAGGGTTTGTTTTAATGCTTTAATTCTAGAATCCCTATACTGAATCAGGACTTTGGACTAGGTGACCTACCACTAATTCTATGGAAAAAAATAAAATAAGTTACACAACATAGTGAGTCAAATGGGAAATAGCTTATTTGGACAGAAGAATGAAACCATATGTTTGCTTGTTGCTGGGGCTAAAATTCAAATTATAGTTGCTCAGCTATGCTGAATTTCTTACAAGAGACTTGAATAGAGAGCCTCATTTATGTGTAAAGTCTCTCAAATGCCCACTGCCCTCTGTTGTCCACTGATACTGACCCTTCCTCCTCCCTGGCTTCTGTCCTTTGGTCATGAAAGTTATTTGCCATCATGTGAATATTTACTCCTATCAGCAGCCACGCTAGGCTGAATGTAGCCATGGACAGTCATGACTACTCATTTTTCTCTTACTCTCCTGGAAGTACATTGTCTTGAATTGTGACACAGTATTTCTTTCTGAACCAGATTCCATACAATAAATCCAGAATTCTGCATTCGGGCAGACAAACAGTGATATCCTAGCTGTGTATGTGCATCAGCCAAAAAAAAAAGGAAAGGAAAGGAAAGGAAAGGAAAGGAAAGGAAAGGAAAGGAAAGGAAAGGAAAGGAAAGGAAAGGAAAGGAAAGGCATCAAAAGAGAGAAAATAAAAAGTAATTCTGGAAAGCTAAATCTTCTGGAAGGTCACCCAAGGAATTGTAGCAGAAACTGGGCGCTGATGAATAAACTACAGTATGGAATGATTTAAAAGCCTCTGAGTTCTGGCTGTTCCTACTCAAAACAGATTTGAAAGGGTATATCCAATGGCAGTAGACACTTCCTCAACATTCAAACAGAAGTTTCTTAACTATCCTTCCTTAATATTCACATGATCTTTGGAAATGTTGGAAAAAGGTTTTTCAGGCTGCTGTTCCCGGCTGCCCTTGGGGAAAAGAACCAGTGCTTATTTGAGCCTGGACATTTCCATCGTGGCAAACTGGAGAGCAGATGAGGGACTAGATCATGCCTGAGAATTGGAAGAGCCTTTGGCCTGGTTCACACATTGCACAAAGCTCATGAGTTTGATTTCAGCTCAGCACAGGTGCGGGCAACCTTTGTCACTGATTGCCAAGGAACTCAATTAAAACATTTTAGGCAGCTGAAAGATGCAAAATGGATGGTGGATTGTATTACGGATATGGGGGCAGCACTAGGTGATGGTTCTTTGCCTTTTAAGTATAATGTGCCTATCTTAGGGCTTACACTAGTTTTTGTGTCCTCTGTAAATCCAGTATTATGCTTTGTATACCATGGCTTGAGGTTTACATTGTGAACCAGCCAATGTGGCTTACTGAACAAATCATGATTAAACAAGCTCAACCATTTTCAGTCCAATAGACAACGCTGGACTAACTCTGGTATAAACAGTAAACTTATGCTCTTGAGAGCTCTGTAGCTCGAGCATATTTAACCAGAAGTTTTTGAGAGTATTTGTATTAAAAGTATTTTCCAGCAGCTGGGGTGGGTGGGTCTTTTTTTGTAATATGAATGAACAACTTCTTCTTATGTCTGCCAGCACCAAACAGTCTTTCCTGAACAAGTACAAGAAAGCTTTTATCTATTAACTTGAAATAGCTCCCATTTCAACACACTGGATAATTAACTTTGGTAACACTGTAGGTGTGTTGTTCTCCTCAACGATCTTTTCTAGTAAATTTGCTTCACTCTTGTCCTGTTCCTACTTAATGAAAAGCTTGCCTTGTCTAGCAGGCAGGCAGTGTTAGTTTCTTGGTCAATTTATCAAGATCAGAAAGAGCTGGTCATGGCAACTCATTATTGCTCAGGAATGAGTAAGACCATCACTAAAGCTGGATGGTATAGGAGTTGAATAGTTATTGTGTTAGGTGATAGCTGAGAATGTTCCCAGCCTTGGCAGCATATATAGGGAAGATATAAGGGGACAGTTATCAATTATATCTGCTTCTCAGGATAACAGAAAGCAGCTCTCATTCATTCATTCATTCATTCATTCATTCATTCATTCATTCATTCATTCATTTGTTCATCCTATTTGTATACCACCAAGTCAAAAAGATGGATGTTGACAGCAGTCCAATAAAATATACAGCCAATTAAAATGTGTAAACAATAGATATTAATAGGAACAACAACGCAAACAAAATGCAAGACAAAAATGAAACTCAACAGTTAAATGGAAATTAAGAGACTGACAACTAACTAGGCACCAAATGTTCTACCTAAGGGTTCCATCTTAAGAAGCTTCAGGGATGTTAACAAGGAAACCTGTTGGCAACCAATGCGGGAATTGCAGCACAGGTGTAATGTGCTCTTGGCAGACTCACCACGGTAGAAAATAAATACTACAGTATCTAGGGGAAAAAACAATTCTGACTTTAAGTTCTAATCTCCAAAAAGGAATACACAGGGGGAAAAAAGTTATAAATACAAACAAAACCCCTGTACAATACCCAGCTTCCCCAACTTGTCAAGTAGGATTGCTAGCTACCACTGAAACTCATGCCAGAGATTGTCCCCAACATATCTATGCTTGTGACATACTTGCATAATATGTGCTCATTTATGTACTGTATGTGTGTATACTATCCGCTGGATAATGGAGAAAGCCAGGGAGTTTCAGAAAAACATCTATTTTTGTTTTATTGACTATTCTAAAGCCTTTGACTGTGTGGATCATAACAAATTGTGGCAAGTTCTTGGTGGTATGGGGATACCAAGTCATCTTGTCTGCCTCCTGAGGAATCTGTATAACGACCAAGTAGCAACGGTAAGAACAGAGCACGGAACAACGGACTGGTATAAGATTGGGAAAGGAGTACGGCAGGGCTGTATACTCTCACCCTACCTATTCAACCTGTACGCAGAACACATCATGCGACGTGCTGGGCTTGAGGAATCCAAGGCTGGAGTTAAAATCGCTGGAAGAAACATTAACAATCTTAGATATGCAGATGATACCACTTTGATGGCTGAAGGCGAGGAGGAGTTGAGGAGCCTTATGACGAAGGTGAAAGAAGAAAGTGCAAAAGCTGGGTTGCAGTTAAACCTCAAAAAAAACCAAGATTATGGCAACCAGCTTGATTGATAACTGGCAAATAGAGGGAGAAAAAGTGGAGGCAGTGACAGACTTTGTATTTCTAGGCGCAAAGATTACTGCAGATGCTGACTGCAGCCAGGAAATGAGAAGACGTCTACTTCTTGGGAGGAGAGCAATGGCAAATCTTGATAAAATAGTTAAGAGCAGAGACATCACACTGACAACAAAGGTCCGCATAGTTAAAGCAATGGTATTCCCTGTAGTAACCTATGGCTGCGAGAGCTGGACCATAAGGAAGGCTGAGCGAAGGAAGATAGATGCTTTTGAACTGTGGTGTTGGAGGAAAATTCTGAGAGTGCCTTGGACTGCAAGAAGATCAAACCAGTCCATACTCCAGGAAATAAAGCCAGACTGCTCACTTGAGGGAATGATATTAAAGGCAAAACTGAAGTACTTTGGCCACATAATGAGAAGACAGGATACCCTGGAGAAGATGCTGATGCTAGGGAAAGTGGAAGGCAAAAGGAAGGGGGGGCGACCAAGGGCAAGATGGATGGATGATATTCTGGCGGTGACAGACTCGACCTTGGGGGAGCTGGGGATGGTGACGGCCAACAGGAAGCTCTGGCGTGGGCTGGTCCATGAAGTCACGAAGAGTCGGAAGCGACTGAACGAATAAACAACAACAAAAAATGTGTGTATACTTACTGGCCAGAGGTACACTTCAAAAATGGTGGATGGTGCATGGTGGATAAGAGGCTGCTGAATAGAGGAGGGTATGTTTGTTCCCTTAGAACCATAGAGTTAAAAATTACCTCAAAGGTCATCTAGTACAACCCCTGCTCAAGGCAGGATCCACTAGACCAGAGCTTTCCAAACTTTTCATGTTGGTGACACACTTTTTAGACATGCATCATTTTGCGACACACTCTTACAGTAGGGCACAATGCAGGCACTAGGACCTGCATGGAATCACAGTAGGTTTGGAGACAGCAAGGCACAAGGCAGGCACTGGGACCTGCGCGGCAGCAGCAGCCACGACACACCCAGACACTGCAGCCAACACACTAACGTGTCCTGACACACAGTTTGGAAAGCTCTGCACTAGACCATCACTGACAGATGGCCATCCAGTCCTCCCACAAGGGAGAACTTACAGTTTCATCTGTTAGCTTGCTCTACTGGCTGACACTCCTACAGTCGGGAAGTTCTTCTTGGTGTCTAACCTTCCTTGTACTTTTAACTTACTAGTTCTGGTTCTGCCCTCTGAACCACAGAGAATAAGTCTATTCCCCTTCAGATATCTGAAGACTGCTATTATAACTCCTCTCAGCCATTTTTTCCTAGGCTAAACATACCCACTTTAACTGCTCCTCATAGGACGTGGCTTTCAGATCTTTCACTGTCTTAGTAGCCATCCGTTGAACTTGCTCCAATTTGTCACTGTCCTTTTTGAACACTGGTGCCTAGAAATGGAGACAGTACTCTAAATGGGGTCTGACTCAGGCAGAATAGAGTGGAACAATTACTTCTCATTATCTGGACTGTGTGCTCCTGTTAATACAGCCAAGATAGTGTTTGTCTTTTAGCAAACACCTCTGGCTCATGTTTCATTTATGGTCCACAAAGACACCTAGATCCTTTTCACCTGTATTGCCATGCCAACTCCCTCTCTCCCATGCCTTTCATTTCTCTCCAGATCAGGATTTTACATTTCTCTCTATTAAATTCTGTTCCATTCATTTCAGCCCACTGCTAAAGCTTGTGTATTTTTTTAAAAAGGAAAATTTTCTCTTCCTGAGTTTGGAGCATTTGCAAATTTGATAACTGTCCACTCAATCTCTATATCCAAGTCATCAGTAAAAAATACTGAACAGAACAGGGCCTTGGCAGAGCCCAGTGACACTCTGCTTAATTCTATAATACTTAATACTTATAAATGGAGTCATTTGTAAGTATTCTTGGCTTCAGTCATCCAGCCCATTATGAATCCATCTAAAAGTTATATTGTTATATATTATGTTATATATTATATATTACAATTATGTCTTATCAAGTCATTGTCGACTCCTAGTGACCACATAGATAGATCTACTCCATGATGACCTGTCCCCAACCTGGTCCTTCAGGTCTCCCAACACTGCCCTCATAGCCACCGTAACTGAGTCCATCCACCTTGCTGCTGGGCATCCTCTTCTTCTCTTTCCTTCCACCTTTCCCAGCATCAGAGCCTTTTCCAAAGAGCTAGATCAAAACATAATGTGTCCGAAGTAGGATAATCTAAGCCTGATGATTTGTGCCTCAAGTGAGACCTCTGGGTTGATTTATTTGATTTGATTTGATTTGATTTATTATTTATTTATATTTATATCACTGCCCATCTCCCCCAAAGGGGGACTCTGGGCGGTTTACAATAAAATCGCAATTAAAACCATAAAAGATAAAATTACAATCAACACTATAAATAGCAATAAATAAATATAAAATCCAATGATGGTGAGATCTTATTCATGTTGGAAATTCAGCAGATCAACATGCCTCATTTGCATGTAGATGAGGTCATCCCAGGATGCAATTCTCCGTGTCTTTGAGGAAGTTGTTTTGTTGCCATTCCCACTTCCTCCTTCTCCCTTCGTAGTCAGCTCTCTCTGATTTCTTCCACTGGGAAGAGTAGGACGCATGTGCCTGAGCTCCTTCCATAGAGAGGCCATGCCTAGGCCTCAAGCCCCTTTTCTCCATGCAGCCCTGGCAGCAACATAGGGCCAGGAGTAAAACAAAGTTCAGGGAACCAAAGGAGAATCATTTCTCAACAAAATGGATGTAACTGGACAAATTTATTTATTATTTATTTATTTATTTATTTATTTAATTTATATAACCGCCCATCTCCCCCAACGGGGAACTCTGGGCGGTTTACAATAAATAAAATTAGATAAAAGCATAAAATATAAAATATATAAACCAATAATTTATACAATTAATATAATATAAAATAAAAATCCAAGTGGGAGATAGTATTAATAAAAGAAGGGCATTATAAAATTACGGGATTAACCACCCCCATGAGGAACTATCGTTTCCTCCCTCCCATGCCAGGCGGCAGAACCAGGTCTTCAGTTCTTTTCTAAAGGTCGGGAGGGAGGGGATCTGTCTCAACTCTGGGGGCAAGATGTTCCATAGTGTGGGTGCTACTACAGAGAAGGCCCGCCTCCTAGCCCCCATCAGATGACATTCTTTAATTGATGGGGCTCGTAGCAGGCCCTCTCTGAACGATCGGGTGGGGCGGGTCGATAATATGGGGATAAGACGGTCCCTCAGGTATTCTGGTCCCATGCCATGTAGGGCTTTAAAGGTGATAACCAACACCTTGAATTGTACCCGGAAGCAGACCGGCACCCAATGCAGCTCACGGAGCAAAGGTGTTATATGTGCGGATCTTGGCGCACCTAAAATCGCCCGCGCAGCTGCATTCTGCACCAGCTGTAGCTTCCGGATAGTCTTCAAGGGTAGCCCCATGTAGAGCGCATTGCAATAATCTACATGGGAGATGACAAGAGCGTGAGTGACTGTTCGGAGGGCGTCGCGGTCCAGGAATGGGCGCAACTGGCGCACAAGCCGAAGCTGTGCAAAAGCCCTTCTAGCCACGACTGCCACCTGCTCTTCGAGCAGGAGTCGTGAGTCTAGAAGGACCCCCAAGTTGCGCACCGGTTCCGAATGGGGCAGTGCTACCCCATCGAGAACCAAAGATGATAATTTCCTAGAAGACGCTAAGCCATCAATCCACAGCCACTCGGTCTTGCCAGGGTTCAACTGAAGCCTGTTGTTCCCCATCCAGGCCCTCACAGCCCCCAGGCACTGGGACAGTGTGGTCACTGCATCACTTACTTCACCGGGGATGGAGATATACAGTTGAGTATCATCTGCATACTGATGATACCTCATCCCATGGTGTCGGATGACCTCGCCCAGCGGTTTCATGTAGATGTTGAATAGGAGATAAATAAATAAACATAAGAACTCTTTTGTACTTACTTTTTGAACCTACTATGTCTAAGCGTGTGTTTCTTTATGTTTGGGTGGGCTAAAAGTGTAAGATTAAGAACCTGGATCTCTCTATCGTGCTCACTGGCTCTGGTTTTTAACAATATTCTTTTTCTGTCCATGAGCTTATACTACGTTAATCTCTGCTCCATTCACTGGTTCTAATAGGTCACTGAATGATCTTCAATTCAGTAGGGCGGGTTCTATGGTGCAAGCCACCCCCAGGAGGAACTATTACCCCCCCCCCCCATCCCAAGCAAGGTGGCAGATCCAGGTCTTCAGACTCTTCCAGAAGGCCAGGAGTGAAGGGGCCCACCTCACCTCTGGGGGCAGGATATTCCAAAGGGCGGGTGCTACTGCAGAGAAGGCCTGCCTCCTGGACCCCACCAAATGAAATTCCCTTGTTGACGGGGTCTGTAGCATGCCCTCTCTGCATGACCAGGTGGGGTGGGTCAATGTTGTGGGGATGAGACAGTCCCTCAGGTAACCTGGTCCTATGCCATGATGACCTATTGGTTTGTTTTCTTGACTGTCCACGGTATTCTTTTTTTTTTAATTAAATTAATTATCTTTATTCTTTTACAAAATAATAATACATAGAAAAAAAACAATAACTAACATAATAAAACAATACATTGCATAAAAGACAACCTTTAAATTACATTATAAAATTAAGTACAACTTCAACCCTCTTTCATAACCACCTTTCGTTTCACCTCTCATACTTAGATTTTCTTACTCTCTTTAACCTTCTCAAACTCTTACTTTAAACATACTTCCTCTTATACACACAAACCCTGTCTAAATCTCCTCTCCTTTAACCTTCTTATACCCTCTACTCTCTTCTCCCACTCCTCTACCTACTCTTACCTTCTCTACTTCCTAATCCCCCTGATCCCCCTTTACTCTCCCCGAATTTTCACCTATTCTTCATTCTACCCCCCCAAGGAAAAAAAAAAAAACGACTAACAAACAGGACTTCCTACTTTCCCACCATCATTTTCTACAACTATTTAGAAATAATCTCTAACATAATTAATTATTTATAAAAACAATTATTATTTACAAATTATTATTGACTGTCCACGGTATTCTCATGAGTCTTCTCCAACACCAAAGTTCAAAAGTGTCAATATTCTTTTTATTCTGCCTCTTCAGAGTTCAACTTTCACTACCATAGAATACGGGAGGGAAAACCATTGCCTACAAGATTCTGATCTTTATAGAGATATGTTATATTCAGGTGCCATGACAGTATAGACATGGAATCTAAATATATTTTCCAAGGTCTTCATTGCTACCCTACAGCATATTTCTTGACTGACGCTTCCTTTACTATAGATAGTCTATTCCAAGGGTCGGAAATGGCGGCTCGCGAGCCAAATGCGGCTCTTTGGTCCCTTGAGTGTGGCTCTTCCGCAGGAAGGCGTGGCGGGCGTGGCGCGGCAGCGAGTGTGGCGGGGCAGGCGCGGCAGCGGGCATGGTGTGCGTTGCTGTGGGCATACCCCTGGCAACCTGGCAGCCGTCTCCGGCAGCCATCTTGACGACGAGCAGGGCTTTCCAAACTGTGTGTCGCGTGACAAGCCGGAAGCGCTGAAGGGAGTGGAAATTCTCCGCGCCAATCAGCTGTGCGTCGGGAAGCCCGGCAGCCTGCACGCGCGATTTTTGCCTCCCTGCCAGAACCGAGGGCATTTTCGGGGTCCCCGGAGCCTGCCCTTTCGAAGGGGCAGCGGCAGCAGCAGCAGCAGTGCTGCCCCTTCGAAAGGGCAGGCTCCGGGGACCCCAAAAATGCCCTCGGTTCTGGCAGGGAGGCAGAAACCTCCCCTCCCCACATGCACACGCTGCCCTGGGGTGGAAATTCTCCCCGCAGAACAGCTGAGGCAGCTTGCGCGCAGCCTCCCTGCCTAAACTGAGGGCATTTTCGGGGTCCCCGGAGCCTGCCCTTTCGAAGGGGAAGCCGTTGCCACCGCAGCGACAACCTGGAAGCACCACCGCCGAAGCAGTCGAGCCTCTCTTTCCCTTCTTCTTCCAAACCTCCCCCGCTCCCTTCCACGCGATTGGCCCCCGCCCGCAAACCCGGCCCCCTGGCTCTCGAGCACTTCAAAATGTGCACGAGCATGTCAAAATGGCTCCCGGCAAAAAAAGTTTGCCGACCCCTGGTCTATTCTAAAAGGCAGAAGCTATCCACCACTTCAATATCTTCAATATTAATTGCCATGTCTAAGGCTGGCCGCTGTACCTATTGTCTTCCTTATATTTAATCATAGTCCCATTTTTCATTCTATGCTCCTTGACTTTCATTAGTACAGTTTGCAGATCATTTGTATTTTAAGCTATCAGAGTAGTGTCATTAGTATAACACAGGTTATTGATGTTTCTTACTCCAGTTTTAAAACTACACTCATCTTCTTGCAGTCCAGCTTCCCTTAATATATATTCAGCATATATGTTGAATAAGTAAGAGTAGAGTATACAACCTTGTCTCACTTCCTTGACCACCTGGAGCCAGTCTGTTTCACGATGCTCTGTCTGTACTGTGGCTTCCTAACCTGTATATAGGTTTATCATGAGGACAATGAGATGTTCTGGGATTCCCATTTTTCCAAGTACATTCTACCTCTTGACATGATTAAAACAATCAAAGGCCTTTCTATAATCTAACTAACTTCTTTTTGGCATTGTTTCGCTTTCTCAATTATCAGCAATAATGTCTTATGTTCCTTAGGCTTTTCTAAAGCCAGCTTGAACATCTGGCATCTCTTTTTCCATATAGGGATCTAATCTGTGTTGGATGGTCCTAAGCATTATTTTGCTAGCATGTGAATATCCTTACATGAATATCATACAATATCCTTAATTTGCTTACTCTGGTAAGTCTCCTTTTTTAGTACTGGAATGTAGATTGACCTCTTCCAATCTGTTAGCCACTGTGTTGTTCTTTAGATTTGCTGGCATAGCTTAGTTAGAACCTTTACTGACTCTTCTTCTGTTGCTTGACATAGTTGTGTGGATATTCCATCAATTTCTGTAGACTTCTGACTTGGTAAGGACTGGATCACTGATCTAACTTCATCTTCTAAGACTAGAAGTTCTTGTAAGTACAGAATATCTTCTAAGGTACCTTGGATGCTGAGTTCTCTCTGGTACAGTATTTCAGTATACTCCTTCCATCTTTCTTTGATCTTCTTTGAATCAGTCACTAAACAGTTATATTACCTAGCACTCCCCTGATGTATGACGCTAGTAACTTTATCAAAAACGGAGGTAAGATTAGTTATCATAAAAGGAGATAGGGTTAGTCATAAGGCATGACCTGTTTATGGCAAACCCATGCTGGCTCTTGTTAATCGTTGCATTCCTGCCCAAGTGCTGACAAATATGATGCTTAATCACCTGCTTGAGGACCATAGCAGTATAGATGCCAAGCTGACAGGTCTGTAATTTCTCAGGTTGCCTTCTTTCTCTTTTTTGAAAATAGGGACAATGTTTGCTATCCTCCACCTTCTGGGACCTTGCCAGTTCTCCAGGAGTTCTCAAAGACTACAGTTAGTGGTTCTGCAGTCGCTGCCGATAGTTCTTTTAGTACCCTAGGATGTAATTAATCTGGCCCTAACAGCTTGAATTAATTTAAATTAGAGCTCCTTGTTTATCTTGAGCTGCAGTTCCTTTCTTGCACTAGTAGCGCACCAGTGGCCATGGCTTTAGTTCCCTTCGACATTCTGCTTCTCTCTATCCCGTTATCAATTCATCCATTTCTCCTCACACAGACCTACAGCTTTCTTTGTGTTCCTTTGTGTTTTGAACATATCTCACAAACCTCATCTCATTCTGCCCTTTAGCCTTTCTGACACAATCCCCACAATTCCTGACAATTGCTCTGTATTTTTCTTTGGTCATACATCTCTCCTTCCATTTCCAGATGTGTCCCTTTTTATTTTCAGTGTTTTAGAAAACTATGTGTATGTCCACACTGGTCTCTTTAGATACCTTCTATTTTCCCTTCTAACAGGAATTGTTTGTAATTGCACTAATAGTAGTTGCTTCACAGAATTTCCTGTCTTCCTTGGACAGTCTTTTCCTTCAGGTTTTCAAGCCAATGGATCTGACCTACATTCTATCTGAGGTAATCAAAATCTGCTCTTTTGAGATCCAAGATACAAGTCTGACTTTTCCCTGTTCTTCCTCAACTTGATACCATGAATTCAAGGATAACATGGTTATTTTCTCCCAAGGTTCTAGGCACCTTCACTTCTTCAATCAGTCCCACCCTACTGGTAAGGATAGCAGTTCCATTTGTTCCTTCTTCCACCTTGTAACTCATGAAGTTACCAGTAAGAGAAAACAGGAGTTTGTTGGACCCTGACTCTTGGCAGAATTAGATTTCCAGCAGAATTCAGATTTCTCCTACTGACACTGTTGCAGGCCTCTTTAAAAGTTTGGTTAACTGGCACCAAAAATCTTCATCCATATTTTCTGCTTGTCCAGATAATCTATAAAATTCCCACAATGATCCCTTTTGTTTCTCTCTCCTTTTATTCTTATCCAAATGTACTCAATAGCCATACTCTAAGTCATGATTTTTGTGCGGATACATGCTCTCTCTATATACATCACAAGACAAACATACCCTTTCTACTGAAGCAGTTTCTCTTGAATGAATTGTAGCCTTCCAGGGTTATGTTTCAATCATGTCTGTTACCCCACCAAGTTGCACTGATGCTTATAACACCTTTGGTTTTTTTGTCTTACGATTTCACATATCCTCTGTTTGTTACCTGTATATTTGATGTATGGTAACCCCCTACTGGCTAATGGCTTTGCTGTTGTAGTTTCTGCCTATCTGTAGGTCCCCCCTCCCACCTTTGGCCTCATGCTTCTCCCTTCATCTCTGGCATTTTGGCCCTAGACCTTGAATCAATTATGAGTTTTTGCCACCCTCACTCTTTTTCCTTAGTTTAACATTCTCTAGAAGAGATTGGCAAGGCATTTGCCAAACATGTTCATACCAGTCTTTGTGTGATATAGTAGCCCATCTCTTGCTAGGAATCCTTTATAATGGTAGTACAGTCCAACCCAAACTTTTCTCAGTGGGACCCATCTACATAACAAATTGTTCACTTCAAGGACCCTGTTTTTCTTCTTATGCCATGAACTGCAACTAAAAAGACTGATGAAAAACCTATGTGATGCTCCCATTTCCTTCACCTTCCTGCCCCACATCTCATAGTCTCTAGAAATGCATCTAAGATATCTTCAGGCAGTCCATCTCCACATTAATAATTAGGAAAGGATAGTTATCAGTAGATTTGTAGAAACTTGGCAGCTTATTTATCACATCTTGGATACAAACATCTACAAAACAACATACCTCCCATGACATCATAGCAGGTCTGCACACTGCGGCCTTGGTTCCTCTCAATAGGGAATCACCCAGCTTGGTTCCTCTCAATAGGGAATCACCCACCACCATAAAGTTCTTCAGAGAGATTCTTGAGTTTCTTGGGGATTTGAATGTTTTCCGTTCTGTTCTGTGAAGCTGGGGTTTGTGCAGTTTGCTCAGGAGGTTGGGAATTGTCTTCAAGGGCAAGATCCTGATACTATTTGCTGAGCTTCATTGGAACTCAGTATCTCTTGTTCTTCTTGCATTTCTAGGTCACATGCTTCTACTTGTCTTCCTCTTCATATTTCCTGGAAAATTCACTTCCCTTCTCAAAGTTTTGCCTGTCCTATCTAGGAATTCTGTACCTTCCCTAGTGTGTTCCAGTGTAGAAATCCTTTCACTTCAAAAAGGACATAAGCTTGCATTTTTAGCAGGTGATGGTTAGATAGCATCCCCGAAGTAACGAACATGAATTTGAGTAAACTCCGGGTGACAGCGGAGGACAGGAAGGCCTGGCGTGCTATGGTCCATGAGGTGACGAAGAGTCGGAAACGACTAAACGACTGAACAACAAAAAGTTTGCATTCTCTGCAAGCCAGAGGACAAACACTGCACATAACTTGTAGATCACCAAGAAACTTCTTTTGCTCTTCATACTGCTTTGAGTTGAATGGTGTCTCCAGCACCCCGTGCCCTGCCAAACACCCCACCCCACCCCATTTGCTATTCCTGTTTGCTCAATCAGTGTATTTTTGCTTTGGATCATGTTGAACCTGTCTGAAACATGCTTGCTGTCTGAAATGATGCTTTTACTTAGGGTTACCATATTCCAGACTAGGTGGCAGCAAAGAATTAAGAGGCTTTTTATACAGTTTGGTCTAGTGGTAAAGGCCCCAGGCTAGAAACTGGGAGACCGGGAGTTCTAGTCCTGCCTTGGGCACAAAGCCAGCTGGGTGGCCTTGGGCCAGTCACTTTCTCTCAGCCCTAGGAAGAAGGCAATGGCAAACCACTTCTGAAAAACTTTGCCAAGAAAACTGCAGGGACTTGTCCAGGCAGTGTCCGAGAATCGGACAAGAACAGATTTAAAAAAAAACAGTTTTGCTGTCATATAGAGGTCTTTCAGAATTTTGCAGCCCAGATATTGAAACCCATGTTTGGCTACCTTCAAGCTAGTCAAGAGTTGAATGTCCTAGTTCTTGGCTGCCACTAAGATGGTAAGCGACCTGGGGGAAAAAGTCCTTTGAGGAACTGGTATATTTAGCTTATCAAATAGAACACTGAGTGAGATATAATAGCAGACTTCAGATATCTAAAGGATCATCATGTAGAGAAGGAGTGAACTTCTCTATTGCTCTGGATGTCAGGAACAATGGTTTGAAACTACAGGTAATTAGACTCAGGTTAGATTTTAGGAGGAATTTCCTGACATGAAGAACTGTCAGCCAGTGGAATAGGCTTTCTCATGAAATATGTTCCCTTCACTGGAGGTCTTCAAAGAGAGGTTGGATAGCCATCTGCCTGAAATATTGTAGCAGATCCCACACTGAGCAGGGGGTTAGACTAGATGTTCTGTGAGATCCCTACCAATTCTATGATTTTATGATAAGAGGAACAGTGGCTTGACAACAGCACATTGTACATTCATTTGGCTATACTGTACATAGCAAAAACCCACACCAAAAAGAATACCTTCAACAGAATATAGCCTTCGACAATACAAAAAGAATACCCTTTAAAATGAAAAGATAATGCTATCCCCGATTTACAATCTTGGATTTGCTTTGTGTTTAGGATCATCTGAAGAGTCAGGAGGTCTCAGCCCTTCTATAAGCCACCTTCCAAAGTCTGAGCCACTGCCTCCTAAGCAAAACCAGGATGAGCAGAAAGATGATTGTGCAGGATCTGTTCCACTGTGTAAGTCAAGTAACAAGTGTCCATCCAGCAATGCAGCTTTATTTTTTATTAAAGCTTTATTCATTCTCAATATATACTGTAAATAAAACACAAAATACAGAATATAGGACAGATAGAATACAAGTCTAAAAAAGAAACAAGAAAAACTAAAACAGTGCAGGAATAGACAGAAAAACATATAAGACAGGTGGCTTCTGACCTTCTCCAACACAGATATAAAAGTACATAAAAGTTAATCTCTTACTATTAATTAAACATTTAGTAACACTATTTCTCTACAGCAATGCAGCTTTAGATTTTGGACTGGATCTTCTCTTTCCTATTTAACCCTCTAAATCATGACCTTTAGTGCTCCATGAGAACAGTCCATCCATTCACCCCTTCAAACAAGATCTTATTTGTTTCAATCTGGTTTCTGTTAGAAGTGCTATGCGTTTGCTTGTTCACACTGTTGCTGTTTTTAGTTTTTGCAATTAGATTATTTAAATTTTAAAAGTTGTCTTATGATTTTAATTCTCTCTTGGAAGCTGTCTGAGAAAGGCCTTTGTCCTCAAAGATAGTACATAAGTCTTTTAAAGATAGATAGATAGATAGATAGATAGATAGATAGATAGATAGATAGAGATAGATAGATAGATAGATAGATAGATAGATAGATAGATAGTGCAAACTGTGTCACACATGTTGTTTGGGTTTGCATACAATTCAGTTCTTACAAATAAAGAAAATTGGGTTGAGTAAACTGTGGCCATTTAACCATGAATAAGCTGTGGGTTGGAAACACACACACAACATACACACAATCTTCTGCTAGGATTGCCATATTTGTGCCACAAAAATCCAGATGAGTACTGGATGGAAGCAGAGATTCAGAAAAACAGAGTTCCTTGCTGTATAGTCACCCATATTTTTGCAGCTTTGATATGGCAACCCTACCTTGTACCTTATTTTATTTCCGGGAAGAAAGAAGAATTAAAGAGTTTTTGAAATACATGGCTGTTACAGACTGGAAATGTTGGAAATGTGGCCCAACAAATCTAGAGGGCAGCAGGTTGCAGAAGACTTGTCTAGAATATAAAGGGCATCCTTACAATGAGGTTGTCTGGCGATCATCAATGTCAGTGCCCATTACTAAAAAGACAGTGTTCTAAATAAGATTTCAGAAGCAAGGCTTCCTGTGTAATCAGGCAAATTAGAATAAGAAAACATCTTTATGTTGAATTCAGACCTGTGACAACATTTACACATAATACTAAGTCATAAACCCTGATTGTAATCACATAGCACATCAAATAAACAAAACACTCTATGGCTTAATTTTAGGCCCTGTTTCCTACAATATGTTGATACAATGTGGTTTGCTTGGTTTTGGATTTTCTACTGTAATTTATAAGCTATGGTTTATGGCAGAGCTTTCCAAACTGTGTGTCGTGACACAAAAGTGTGTCGCCACACACAGTCCGGTGTGTCGCCACACAACCCAGAAGCGCTGATCATCAGTGCTTCCGGGTTTTCCCGCGGTGACACACCAACTGCAGTGCGTAAAACCCGAAAGCAGCAGCAGCGCTTCCGGGTTTTTGCGCGCTGCCGCAATTCCGGGTTTTCCCGCGGCGACACACCAAACCAGTTGGTGTGTCGCCGCGGGAAAAACTTTGGAAAGCCCTGGTTTATGGTTTAGTATATTAAATAATTATTGTATCTTTGTATCTTGTTGGCTGCCCAGAGTCTTGTGATAGCAGCAGAATACGCATTTGATTAATAATAAAATAAATATAAACCCATAGGCTGGGTTTATGCATTGTTCAAAACCAAAATGTGATTTGTTCAGTTTTGATTTAGTATGCTTTTTGAATCTAGCCAATCATAGCTTATTCAGCCAACCATGGCTGAATAATGTGATCAGTGCAATGTGTGAATCCAGGCTCTCTATTCTGGAATACTGCCAGCCCAAGTGGTGGAATCCCCTTGGGTTCCATGGAATCCGGTTTGAAAAAAACTGATGTAATGCACAAGAGTATTTGCTTGTTTAATATTTCCTATTGGGATAATGAAAGGAAAGCAGGAATAACAACTCTGCAAATCTATAACATAGAACAGGGCTTTCCAAAGTTTTCCCGTGGCGACACACCAACCGCCGTTGGTGTGTCGCCGCGGGAAAACCCGGAAGTGCCGCCATTGCGGCAGCGCGCAAAAACCCGGAAGCGCTGCTGCCGCTTTCAGTTTTTTGCGCGCCGCGGTTGGTGTGTCGCCGCGGGAAAACCCGGAAGCGCTGATGATGATCAGCGCTTCCGGGTTGTGTGGCGACACACCAGACTGTGTGTGGTGACACACTTTTGTGTCGCGACACACAGTTTGGAAAGCTCTGACATGGAAAGCGAGACAAGACCAGCTGTATGGCTCACACCAGAGATGAATGGGAAAACCACAAAACTCTGATTCTGATATCAGCAATATCACAGTAAAAATGTGAACAACATTTCAGTGGTGTTCAACTACAGCTATCAGAAATGCAGTTCACCACTTATATTGGAGAGAAAATTATTTCCCTTGGAGTCGTACCTATAACTGTAAACTGACCATCATCTTCCAAAGCAGCTACTTTACTCCCAACTTAAGAATGGAAAACGGAATATTGGTGGACAGCAAAAGAGATTCAAAGACACTCTCAAAGCTAATTTTTAAAAATGTAATATCAGCATTGAGAGCTGGGAAGCCCTAACTCATGAGCGTTTCAATTGGAGGTCAGCCTTTATTAATGGCGCTATGGACTTTGAAGAAGCACGAGTACAGGGCGAAAGGGAGAAAAGAGCTAAAAGGAAGGCATGTCAGGCAAACCCTCATCATGACCATCTCCCACCCGGAAACCTATGCCCTCACTGTGGGAGGTTGTGCGGATCCAGAATTGGCCTTTATAGCCACTTACGGATCCACTGTTAAAATTTTACCTTTGGAAGACAATCTTACTCGGCTACGAGTGATCGCCAATGAATGATAACTGTAAAATACAATATCCACCAAGTTATGTTCAACTTACATGTTGTTAAGACAGATAGACCAGCACTCTCAAGCTGTGATTGGCTGAGAAATCTACTGCTGGATTGGAGATCCATCAACAGCCTGCACCCCACAATTCCTACCACAGAAACCACAAAAAGTAAGCTGAAAAGGCTTGGATGATGCTGTGCCTGTCTTCAGAGATGGCACTGGGACACTCACACATCAAGGTTAAATAGTGTTGCAGGAAAATGCCACAGCCAAGTTTTACAAAGCATGTCCAATTCCATATGCTATATGGAAAAAGGTAAAAAGTGAAATGTATTGGGAGGGAAGCTGAAGGAATTTGGTTGGAGCCCAAAGGCTCCATCTGTGGTTCCACTAGATATAAAGAACAGAACTGTCAGGATTTGCTGTGATTTTAAAGTTATTGAGCAATAGTTGAGCAATACCCCTTCTCTAGAATTAAGGACACTTTTGCTATCCTCTCTGGAGAACAATATTGCCGCAAAATAGACCTAGCAGAAGTTTATTTACAGAGAGAAATGGAGGAGGATTCCAAAGAATTTCTCACCATAAATACACACAAAGTGTTGTATCGTTATAACAGGCTTGTCTTTGGAGTAGCATCTGTACCAGCACTTGGGCGGAGCGCCATGGTCGAAATGCTACAAGGCTGTCCAAACCCCCAGTGATATTTAGATGACATAATTATCCCAGGAGAAAACAGTGAGGCGCATCTGCAGAACCTCCAGGAAGTACTGCAGATTGGCAGATTATAGTCTTTGAGAACAATACAACAAATGTGAGTTCTTTCAAACTAGTATTGCATACCATAGTCATACTATTGATGCACAAAGTCTAAATGTTTTATTTATGTTTAATTCTTTAAGTGTTTTAGTGACTTTATAATATGTTTAATTGTTTGTTTTATTGCACGCCACCCAGAGTCACCTTGTGTGAGATGGGCAGCCATATAAATTTGATCACTAAATGACTAAATAAATAAGTGTGTAGAGGAAATTTAAGCAGTCATGAATGCCTCAAGGCTACAAAACATCAGTTATTTTTTTAAAAGATTCCTGTCAAATTTAGCCATCAAACTCCATCCTTTCAACACTTTATTATACATGGGGACAGCATTGCAATGGACAAGAGAGTGTGAACAAGCGTTCACAAGAGCAAAGAATATGGAGGTAGCATATACAGTGCTTACACATTATAACTCACACTTACTAGGGAAACTGGCTTGTGATGCCTCACAATATGGCATTGGTGGAGTTATGTCAAACATCATGACAGATGGCAAGGAGTACTGAATAGCTTCTGCATCGTGTTCGCTCATAGCTGCAAAGAAAAATTATAATAGGCAAGGAAGCTCTGAATTTGGTTTGGTAGTTAAACATTTCAAGCAGTACTTGTAAAAGGAAGGGAGTTCATTCTCATCATTGATCACCAGCCACAACTGTTAATCTTCAATCCAGGAAAGCTGATTCAGCTTCATATATTTGCTTGAATGTCACATTGGGCTTTCTTCCTTGGGGCTGGTGTGGGGGGGGGAGGGGAGGCACAGATACAAAGTAATACACAATCATGCAAATTACAGACAGAATGTCTCGTTTTCCTATACAGGGTAAAGAATCTGAAAAATCCAGATCAGATGGGTATTTTATTTTACAAAATTTGAGAGTCTTCCCATCGCTGCTGAGATTAATCAAAGAGAAACCAGGAAAGGCCCAACACTGTCTCAGTTTACATAGCAACCTGGAATTTCTCAAATACACAGCAAATCTCAGTTTATGGAGTTGTATCAATGCCATGATAAACTTAAAGTTGACAGTGGTTGTATTATGTAGGTACTAAGAATCACCATAGCATCCAAATTGAGAATTCAAAAGTTGGAAAAGCTACATGTTGGGCATGTCAGAGAATTAAAGGTGAAGAGATTATCTCAGAGTTTTGTTTGGTGGCTGGGAATAGGCCAACAAATCAAACATTTTGCAATGAGCTGCTTAGGTTGTCCAGAAGATGCCAAAAACAACACCATTCACCCTTGGAAATGGCTTGTCTTAACAATGGCAAAATATTCATATAGACTATAGGCCTATTTATGGGCACAATCTTTTTAATTGTGGCGAATGCATGTTCAAAGTGGCCAGATCTGTTTCCAGTGACTTCAATAAAGCCATGCATACCATAGATGTATTGTGAGAACTATTTGTGAGAACAGGTGTTTCAGAACGATAAGTGAGTGACAATGGATCAGAATTTATAGCTGAACAGTTTGGGATGTTCCATCCTGAAAAAGAATAGAATCAGACATATAACATCAACATTGTATCACCCAACTACAAATGTACTGGCTGAAAGATTTGTTCATAGTCTCAAGAATGCTTTGTGAGCAATATTTGGGGAAAAACATCACATTGAACTGAAAGCTTGGACATTTCTATTTGCATATCCAAAGCAGTGCATGCAACAACAAATCAAATCCAGCAATGTTGGTGTTAGGTCATACCTTATGTTCAAAACTGGACCTTCTCAAACCTAATTTGAGAAGACATTTTAGGACAAACAGCTGAAATAAGCTGAGCAATCTCATGCTGAAACCCGACTCTTCTTCACTGGACAAGCTATACTAGCAAGAGACTATAGAAAGGAGTATAAGTGGACAGTGAGAACAACCAAAGAAAGAGCTGGACCTCTTTCTAATACTGTACTGTAGAGATGAATCTTCATAACATTTAGAGATGACATACAGTATTGATCTGCTGAAGGGAACATAACTAAAGAAAGAAGAACCTGCAGCTGACATGCTCGGAGGCTCAGCTGTAATTCCTGAGTTACCACCACCTACCCCTGAAGCGGACACAGAACCAGTGGTTGCTTCATAGTTACCAGCACTGTCAGACACACTGAGTGCTCCTGTTTGTGGTAACATGTGCCATATAGGTTTTAGTGGCCTGGCATAGCTGCTGTTTTGCTGGCCTGAGCCAGCATATGGAGTGAGTGAAAGGAGAAAAAGCAGCTCAATTCTGGCCTTGAATGGCAGCAGGGCTGGTGTGGTGAGATTTGGAGACAGCAGGCCCACTGGTCCAGCCTGGTATATAGGTGTTGGGGCCTAGAAGCTCCTCAGTTGGTGGGGGATATGCTTCCAGTCTATTGGAGAGAGATAGAAGGAGGAGAAGGAGAGAAGGAAAGGAGAGAAAAAGTCTGTGCATGGAGTGAATGGAGTGGCTGGAGAGAAAGGTTGGGGAGAGAAGTTAAGTGTGCAGAGCATTTGTTGGTTCCTGGTTGGGAAGAGAGAAAAGGGGTCCAGGGGTGGCTTCCCTAGAAGGGAAGGGAAGACTCAGAGGGATGAGAGCTCCACCAAAACCCCCAAGAATGGGAAGGAGTGGAACAGCTGTGGTGGAGAAGCCCTGGTCTCTGGGGAAGGACTGGGCAGAAGACCCTGAAAGAGCTTTTTCCCACAACAGAGAAGCAGTAGGTGTTTGGCTGAGCAATTCCAGGAGAAAGTCAAGCCATGCTGACCACACTAAGTGAATTCCATCCCATTACTTTCTTTTCACTCTCTAGCCTAGGGAGAGCCTAGAAACAGGGGAGGGAGATGGAGAGAAAGGAGGCGGAAGCAGGAGATATAGAGGGGGACAGTCTCTAGGAAGGAGACCTGGGGGAAACCTGATGCCAGGTGAACACGGGGAGTATGTTGTGAATAAAATCACTATACTGTATATAATAAAAAAAAAAGCATAAAAAGCCTCCACTGTCTTGTTTTCTGTGTCCATTGCCATCCCTGCAAAAGCAATACACCTCCAGTTCAAAAAAGAACCCTGTCACACTCTGACATAAAAATAATTACCTCATCAACACAATGAAGCCACCACAGTGCTTAGATTTGTAAATAGAAAGTTTAGGAACTTCTGCACTCCAGTACACCATTCCCCACCAGTATCTTGGTAGGGAATGGTGTCATTGGCAATCACTCGTAGCCGAGTAAGATTGTCTTCCAAAGGTAAAATTTTAACGGTGGATCCGTAAGTGGCTATAAAGGCCAATTCTGGATCCGCACAACCTCCCACAATGAGGGCATAGGTAATCCAGTCAGGGAGAAAATGAGGCAGACTATGTTTAGGGCACCTTTTCTAGCCCCCTCCCCATATGGGGTGAGCAGAGTGGATCCTAAATAGGGCTGCTCAGTCGTGGATACAGCTGCCGAACTACTCAACTGCCTCGATCCTTGAGTCAGGGCGACTGAATCCGTATCCACCGCCCATGTGCTGGTCCATGACTAGGAGCTTCCGGATTTCACAGTCCTGCCCCCGTTGCCATTCGTCAATCGCCATGGGACTTTTGGTTGTTTTGGGTTTGGTGTGGTTGGAAGACGCCTGTGCGTGAATTTGTTTTATGTGTGGAGATCGGTGCACAACGATCAGCACACAACCTTCACAGAAAAAGGCTCTAATCCAATGGCATGGATACCATGACGATTGGTGACCTTTTGTCTGCTGCAGCCTTCATCCGCCTTCGCAGCCGTTGTAACAATACACCTTGTTATCTTCCGCCTGTTCTGCCGTTGAGGACTTTCTTGGATCGTTCTTTGTCTGGTTCCTCCCCCTGGACCTTACCGCCATGGGTGACCCTACCAGGAGTACATGACTCCCGACGGCTTCGCTCACAGTGTTCATTGGGAACACACAAGCCCACTCAACACAACAAGGTGACGATCCAGCGAGTGAGGGAATGGTGTAGTGTAGAGGTTCCAAACTTTCTTGGTTCACGGAGCCCTTAGTGTCTCAGCAATTTTTTCACGGCACCCCTAGGCCAAAACTGTGAACTAACTCGAGGTAGTACTTTGCAATCCTGCGGCTCCTGTGGTGCCCCTGTGAGTTTGCTGCAATGTCCTGGGGCAGTGTGGCACACAGTTTGGAAACCACGGGTGTAGTATATCGGTTATTATTGCTATTATTGGTTGATTAAGCGTGCCTGTGGTATTGTTATTTGATTATGTTGCAATTCTTGCAGATTTACTGGAGTTAATTTTTCCAAGTGCATTCATTAAAGCAAGCAGCAGAAAAACCTACTCCTGAATCACGTGTCTTTTGTTGATCAGTAGAAAAGATACATTTTAAATCCCTGTTTCTTGTTACAAGCAGCTTTGAGCAAGCAGGGTAACATACATCACTAAGTATTAAAATAGGACAACAACTTTCAGATAAAAAAGCTAAATTATGAAATGACATATGAAGGATTCATTCTATCTTTCTTAATAAGTCAGCTGGTTCCACTTACAATCAAGCATTTCTGTATTTCTACCAGCCATGGTTCAATTAATTTTCACAGATCTCAACTTGAAGAAGGCAGCCATGCATCTTTTTAGCTCAGAATTTTTACCATATGTGCTTGATGTATAAATTAAAGTCCAAGTATGCAATACAGTGGCTCAGCAGGTAAGACGCCAGGCTTGTCGATCGGAAGATCGCAAGTTCGGAGGTTCGAATCCCTAGCCCTGCATGACGGAGTGAGCTCCCGCACTCGCCCCAGCTCTTGCCAACCTAGCAATTCGAAAGCATGCAAAATGCAAGTAGATGAATAGGTACCACTTCGGTGGGTAGGTAACAGCGTTCCGCGTGCGTCATGCCGGCCACATGACTGCGGAAGCGTCTTCGGACAACGCTGGCTCTTCGGCTAACAAACGGAGATGAGCAGCGGCCCCTAGAGTCGGACACGACTGCACAACTGTGCAGGGGGAACCTTTACCTTTTTTATGCAATAGGAAGACGATGTGCATTATACTAAGAACTATAAACTGTTTAGTATTACATTACTTGTTAGATTTATCCTCTGCCTTTCCTTCAAGAGCTCAAAGTGGCATACATGAGGATCTCTCTTCATTTTATCCCTACAACAGCAACCCTGTGAAGTAAGTTGGGCTGATAGAGAGTCACTGGACTAAAGTCATCCAGAAAGTTACCCTAACTAAGGATAGATTTGGCCCTGAGTGTCCCTTAACCACTACGCCACACTGTTTATTTGCAGTACTATTAGCTTTCAGCAATGTATGCTTTTGTATTCCAGACAACAGGGTAATCCTGACATTGGGGTAAAATGACCCTCTTGTTAGCCAGATGACATCATCACCAGAAGAGCTGTGAATGTGCAAGATTGTTCTTTAACAGGGGAATTGTCATTTCAACCCAGTGAATGCTAGTTCAGGTATACCAGCTTAGAAGGAGATGTACGCTGGTGGAGTCTCTTGCCTTGCCCCATTTCTTTTAGCACACATACAGTGAATATGTTTCTTAGCCATGGTTACACTAAACATAGTTGACTAAAGCCATAAGGGGTCAACTCTGAAGGTTCTGTGATTGCCTGCTTGGGTTCAGGCTGTTTTTTTTGTGTGTGAAACTTTTCCAGCAGGGACATCTTATGCAGCAACAATACTTCTAGAGATGTTTTGGTTTCCAACCTGCAAATGAAGATCCTTTACTTCAAAACCCAAGTGATGTTTCACCAATGCTCACAGACCTAATTACAGGCTGCAGTCCTCCCACATGTTCCGGATTTTGGGTTTCCTCTTTTCCCCAGCTTGTTCCCCAGTCCTTTCTCCAAGTCAGAGACACAGATCACAGCAGAAGTTTCAGGGAAATATAGCTCCAGAGTCAGCAACTCTATTTCAAAAGACCCGAGTCAGCTAAGATGGTAGCTATTGCCACCATGGAAGCCCGTAATGCAGTTCTGTCAAAATTGCCCAGTCCTAAAGAGATAAGTAATTTGGAAAGTATGGACGTGCCTGAAGGAAACTCCTATCTTCCCTGTTATGCTACTCAGCCTGCCTGTGCACGCATGAGTATCAGAGAGGGAAGAACTCTTGAGAACTCTTTTGGGATCATCGGAACTTAGCCATTCTGCACACAATACAAGAGTGATCATTTGCCCTGTTTTTATTCTGAGCTGCAGCCGTTAAACCCTCAGTGTATGCCAAACAGGAGGAGGGCACACAAAGTTTTTAAGCTAGGACAGGAATGTTTTGTGTTCCAAGCAGAGGCCAAGTGGAATTTCAGCTGTTTTTATGCTGCGTCAGGAGGAAAAACAGAAGGATCAAAACTGCAAGGGAGAATGTTAATTCTAACCTCACATTGGCCAGGTTGCTAAATGAGGGAGCAAGAGCAGATAGTGTCCCCTGCTGGGACATTTGGAGCATAGCCAAATGCAGTAATCCATGGTAAAAATGAACACTGTTCCTTCTTCCTAAACCAGGCAGATAAAAGCCACATGCTGAAGGAGATAGATGCCTGTAGTTATTAGACAGCATGGTGGATACAGCTGCTAAAAGAAGTGATTTCATTTGTTTTGGTTTTTTCCGTAACTCAGAGTGCCATAGTAACATTCACTGAGGTGAAGTATTTCTCTAATGATGCTACCGCTGGATATTAAGAGAATTCCATCACTTCCAGCACCTTTGGAACTAGGAAGTGGGCATAAGTACTGTAGCTGTACCTATATACGCTGGGTGGGATCACCAAGTACCCCATATTTTTGCCCAACACGGAATTCTCCTTTCTATGAAACTATTAGGACAGAGCTTTCCAAACTTGTTTTACATGCATTGTACAACTTGCATAAAAGGCAGCAATGCTGCAGTTGTACAATCATGACTGCCATCTTGACTTTTTTGACCCCTCCCCTCGTGGACATCCTTATGGAGGAAGCTCATTAGTTTTATTCATGGAAGGGAACATATATATAGAGATCATGCCACCACAAAGTTTGAGGACCACTCCATCAGTCTTAATCTTTTTTTTTTCTTTTAAACTTTCTGAATTGTGGAAATCAACATATAGGATAGAAATTTCCAGTTTAAATGTTATTTCTTTTTGTTTGTCCTAAACTTCCAGTCTTATTCAGTGAGTTTGGCTTTGTTATGGAAATTTTACATTTTTGTTATACTCTAATATACTGTACTTTGTTACATTTTGCTACTGTAGTCTTTAAGAAGAATAGCCTCTTCTCCTTTTGTTAAGTGCTTATATCTCAATTAGCACTGTAAATCTAGTACCGTTCTCAATCATTGTTAATAGCTCAACCTCCTAACCACTAAAGGTCATTAAGATGTTCCACCGTCATTATTTCTATGATTGCCCCTCTTTTGTTTGTATTGTCTAGAGCAGAGCTTTCCAAACTGTGTGTCGGGACACGTTAGTGTGTCGGCTGCAGTGTCTGGGTGTGTCTCGGCTGCTGCTGCCTCCGAGCCCTGCCAGGATTCCATGCAGGTCCTAGTGCCTGCCTTGTGCCCTGCTGTAAGAGTGTGTCACAAAATGATGCATGTCTAAAAAGTGTGTCACCAACATGAAAAGTTTGGAAAGCTCTGGTCTAAAGCTTATCTATGTACAAGAAATGTATAGAAACCCATATCAAAATGCAGTAGGGGGGAGGATGTAGCAAGGTAAAAAGAGAGAGACCTGTGTTATACTCCTCTTGAGTTTGGAATTTAAAACAAATGTATCATTGCCTTTCCCCCTGCCTGCAAGTACTCCTAATTTCCTTAACAGCTTCTAGAATTATGAAGGAGAAAAGCTTGTCTCTACCTTTTTCCACACCATGCATAATTTAATAAAGCTATATTGTGTTCCCCTATTTTTGTCTTTCTCTAAGCTAACCTTTCTTTGAAACTCAGTAGGAGTCTGGTAGCACTTTTTCAGACTAACAAATAGGGATTTAATGTATTGTCGAAGGCTTTCATGGCCGGAGTTCGATGGCTGTTGTGGGTCTTCCAGGCTGTGTGGCTGTGTTCTGGAAGTTGTGGTTCCTAACATTTCGCCAGCATCTGTGGCCGGCATCTTCAGAGGGCAGGAGCACAGACAGAAGCGAAATCTCTACCTGGGCACAGAGATTTCGCTTCTGTCTGTGCTCCTGCCCTCTGAAGATGCCGGCCACAGATGCTGGCGAAATGTTAGGAACCACAACTTCCAGAACACGGCCACACAGCCCGGAAGACCCACAACAGCCAAACAGGGATTTGTTTCCACCGCCAGATCATTTGGGCTGTTTTTTTCTATACCTTTCCCAGAATCTTTCTCAGCTTACATGAGGTGTAATTTTTTTAAGTCTCTTTGATCTCAATGAACAGGGAAAATGTATAGGATAAGTCATTTCTTCAGATAGGTAGGAGGTGTTTAGTGTAAGGACTGAAATCAGCACTTTAAATTAGATCCATATTAAGAACCAGAAAAGGAGAAGAAAGATAATTGAATGTTACCAGAATATTGAAGACATTCTACACTAAAACAGTTGATTATGCAGATTTTTTAAAAGCATAAAAATCAAAAGCAAACCTGTGGTACAGTAATGCATACAAAAACATATCTGGGCCAAGGCCAGATTCCTCTTCATCATCTTCTGATGGTTGTAATGTAAAGCAGAACCATTTAAATAATGACATTAATATTTAAACAATCTGTGGGCTGCTCCCATATGAAGCAGATCTCAGAACAGTGAAGGATATAATGGGTAATTATATCAAAAGGAAGAAAAAGTCCAAGACCCTTGTGTACTATTTCTGCTCAATTTTTCTGCAGCAGAACTGATGCCCAAGAAAGAAACTCATCCCCTAATGCCTTTTTTAAGTTGATGGGACAATAAAGGAAGAGATTGGAGCAGTGAGTCAACCAAATAAAGTTAAGTAGAAACAGCCAGTCGGTTATTCTTTTTCTCAGAGGGTTCTCTTAGTAAGTCGATCCACATGTAGCTGAAAATGTTATTTTCAGAAGTCAGAGTATGTGACCCAGGGAGGATAAATTATGTCCTCTTTGAATGAGGCAACAGATATGAGAAAGCTTCTTTCCATTAATGTACCGAACAAATCTGATGAATATGAATTAGAGGTATTGAATACATTACTCTGTAATCTTGAACCACATACCATTAGGAATTTGCTTCATCAATATAGGCCTGCCCCACCATAGATCAGTTTTTAAGACTGTGTTGCAAATAATACATCTATCAGAAACTGTACAAGAAGAAAGGCACTTTTATCCCATCAGGTTTTATTTTATTTTATTTCTAACATTTTTATGCCACTCTACTTCCAGTGACTCAAAGCAGTGTATATAGAAAAAACAAGATTAAAAATAATGATTTTCAACAGTATACATTATAATAGCACTGACCAAGAAGGGTAGATACTGACAGCTAATATCCCCTGACTCTCACTCCCAGAGCCATGTTTTTATTTCTTTAAAGAAGTTAAGGAACAGGTAGTTCTTATATATGAAGGCAAGCCATTCCATAAGAGGAGAGAAGGCACCATTGAGAGACTCTTGCGATGGTGTTTCTGTAGATGGAGCTCCCTTGAAGATAGGACCTTCAGCTGATCTTGCTGGATGGGCAGATTCAATTTGAAGTAGGCAGTCTCAGAAACAGCTAGGTCCTGAGTTGAGTAAGACTTTTTGTAGAGTTAGAATATCCTCCTATATTCATTCTGAGACTGAATTGGTTTTAAGGTACATTGCCTTAAAAACAATGTTCAAGCATTTGGCTGTATTGTTGTTCATGATTTGTTTTTATTTTATTGCTGTTATAAAGTTAGGAATTTTATATTTAGCTGTTATGTTTAATTTTGTAGTGTTTTTTAAAGATGTGTTTCTCAGTGTAACACAGGGTATAAATAAACTAAATAAATAGACCAAAATTTTGTCTGTTTTTTTTTTTTTTTGTTAAATCCTGAATTTTCCATCTGTTCTGCTTTGGTCACAGATGTAGTAACTTTTAAAAATAGTTGTTTAGCATGGTAAAAAATGAAAATAAAAGCAAAATGGTATTATGAATGTTGCAATAGTTCTACCATTCATAACTAGATCAGAGGTCCGCAGCATTTTTGGACCTATAGAAATATTTGAGATATTAGAACTATGTCATGGGCACTCTCATAAGGGGCATGGTGGCTCAGCGGGTAAAACGCCACGCTTGTCGATCGGAAGATCGCAAGTTCAGAGGTTTGAATCCCTAGCCCTGCGTGCGGAGTGAGCTCCCGCACTAGCTCCAGCTCTTGCCAACCTAGCAATTCGAAAGCATGCAAATGCAAGTAGATGAATAGGTACCACTTCGGTGGGTAGGTAACAGCGTTCCACGTGCGTCATGCGGCCACATGACCGTGGAAGCGTCTTCGGACAACACTGGCTCTTCGGTTAACAAATGGAGATGAGCACCGGCCCCTAGAGTCAGACACGACTGCACAAATGTGTGGGGGGAACCTTTACCTTTACCTTTACCCTCATAAAATGGCAAACATGGGGAAAGTCTGGCTTACAAAACACTTTTTTTTCAGGAGAAAAATTATTGAGATAAGTATTTTGAGAATTTAAGTACAAGACAGAAAACTAGTCTGAGTTCCAAAAACCTTAATCTAATATTTTAAAATCTCAGGAGGGGGAGAGAACTTAGCATGCATGGAAGGAGGTAAGCAGAAAATACATACCCATCTTGGGGAGCCCAGGAATAAAGGCATCAACTAGGACTATATATGCTTTGAAAGTGATTTGGAAGAAATACTTTGGACCTTGACCATGCACAAGCACAACTCCTTGTAAAAAGGGGGGGGGGGTTGCTTTAAGAACAAAAGCACATAAGCGGTGCCCTGCTGGATCAGACCCCTGGTCCATCTAGTCCACCAGTCTGTCCTCACAGCAGCCAACCAACTGCACAAGGAAGCCCACTAGTCACTCAGCGGATGGCTTTCAGAGGCAGTCACACTGCCGTCATAGCTACTCCCCATGACTTCCATGAATTGGTCCAACCCCTTTTTTGAAGCCAACTTAGTGAAGAGAAAAGAAGCACCGTGTTCACGTGAGTTCCAAAGCAATTCTTCTGAATCATTTTCAAAGCACACACAGCCCTAGTTTCAACAGAAAATGGCTAGACATCTCTTCCTATTCTCCGACCTTCAAGTTGAATTTCTCTCACTTTTCTATGGCAGAAAGCCCAATGCTGAGAAAGTATATAGTTTTCCCCTGTGGGTAAGAAAAGATGCAAAGCAATCCCACTCCCTTCAGTATCACGCTGGTTGACTACATTGTTAGCTGCCACATGGTTCAGAGGCCTTGAACAATACGAATACTGTAGGGTTCTGAGACAAGTCTTAATGCTGGTTTATTTATATAGTAGATTTATGTCCTACTTTATTTCCTCAGAAGCTCAAGGAACCATTATAGCATTCCCTTCTCTCACTTTTTTTACACTGGCAACTCTGTGATGTAGGCTGGGTTGAGAGAGAGTGAGTTTCCACAACTGACAATAGACTTGAACCTGGGATCCCCTGGTCCTAGTCCTAGCCATAACCACCACACCAACTGGCTCTCTTCCTCCTTGGTGAAAATTTAATGTTAACAGTGCTCATGCTTTGTTGATAGCACAGCATTTGCTTAATCCCCCCCCCCCAGCCACTAATTCACATGAACGCCTGGTTTGGGAAACAGGCCACAATCTATGTCCATTTTCACCCACCATGCTAAGCCATGATTTGTTGAATAAGTCACAATGTTTGGCTTCACATATTACACTAAGGCAACATTGAGGTTTACAAACTTGGATTCACCCCATAGACTAATCCCAAACCAGCCAAACAAAACTATGGCTTATGCTGATATGTGAGCTGGACCACGATCAACTCTTTAAGGTTCACTGGAGGTCTGAGAAAAGATGCTACACTGGAAGCTAACCTGAGAATCAATGGGCCACCCAATGGGGTGGATGTTGCAGCTTCCCCCTCCACCCCCTCTGCAAGATGAGTACCAGCCCTGGCTTGGGGAGGAAACGGCTTGGGCTTCTCCCCCTTGGGCTAGCCAGCATCTATGTATTGCAGACCCTTGGTACCATCCAAGCAGCATTCATACAGCATACGAAGGGTGCCTTAATCACAGGTATTGTTGATCACATTTTAATCCTTGCCTCTATTGCCACAGGAAGTGGCTGCATTAGCTGATCTTTGCAGTTCTTGAACAAAGCAGTAAAGTACAGCATCTGGTCTGGGTGGATGAATGGATGTCCAGGAAATGCCAAGGCAGAAGGTTAAACTGGAAAGGCAAAAAGAAGAAATCCTGGAAGAAACCATTTTTACACTGATGCCGTGAAAACTGTGTGTGCCTATGCGTGTACATATAATTACCAGGGCTGAATACAACTTGAAGTCTTTACTACTAAAAATAGTACCAGTAAGGCCATTTGGCTTTACATTTCAAGTTAGATAACTAAGGAAACGTTTACACAAACATTTTCAGCAAGGAGGACTGTGTGTTGTTGAGACAGCAAGAAGGAAGGAGGCTGAAGATGCCAAGTGAAAGAAAACTTTAGTGGAAGTTATGAAGGTGAATTGAGCCGCAAAGAGAAAAAACAACAGGAAAACCTTTTTAAAAACCCAAACAGTATCAGCCACACAGAAGAAAACAAGCACTGGGATTTGGGACATGTACTGATTCCTCAAACTGGATTGATTTACAGAAATGGCAAGAAACTCGCACAATCTGCCTGTGGACTGGCAAACGGATCAATCAGAAGTATGAGGATTTACCAATTAAATGACAAAAATATGGAAGTCTTCACAATTTGTTGGAAACCTTTTTTCAAATTCATCGAGACAACACAAAAGATCCAAATGGATATATAACAATGTAAATAATATATTTAAACAGAGAAAGAGAGATAATGAATAATATAACAATGCAGAAAATACTTTAGTAATTATTTTAGATTCTTCATATGGATAGATGGAAGTCTTACTTTTAAATTTTCTATCTATATGCTTTCTATTCTTTTCTTTCTCTTTATATATAGTTTACTTTTAAATGTATTGTATTGTTATGTCAATAATGTTTGTAAATTTATGTAAATATGTATTTTTCCCCTTTTTTTAAATCAATAAAAACATTAAAAAAAGAAGTATGAAGATTTACATGGACATTACATATGTGGAAAGAAAAGAGTCTCTGAGAGCATTCTAAAAGGTAGCAAGTCAGAGGTAATCTTAACGATCCTCCTTTGGATGATAAAGGGACTTAGAAATAAACATCTCAAATAACCATGACCTAGCCCCAGGTGCAAGGTCACACAGCCACCCTAGAAACATATTTAAGGATTCCCTTACAAACTTTGCTCAGACTGAAGAAGCTCCTTGGATAAGGAGCGAAACGTTTCCACTGAGAAAATAGAAATCCAGTTGACATGATTCAAGCTACAGACAATTCCACCTGGATGACTGAGAACCTTCATCGACGTAGCAAGTCAGAGCCCCATAAAATCTTCAGCCCCATAAATAAGAGCAGGAAAACAACATCTGCAACCAGAAAGTTCATTGGGACAGCCTGGGTAACTTTTGCTCCTCCACCCATCTTGCTCTTTATTGGGCTAATTGGTCGATATTGGTACATAGTAAATTTGAATCTAAGTTAGGGCTACCAGATCAGGGATGCAAAATTTCAGATGCAGGCTAGATGTCAGTAAATAGATTTTTAAAAATCTCATTCTTTCCTGCCACCTACTGGTTCTGTGGAATTCTGTATCCCAAATCTAGCAGCCCTTGTCTAGAATTAGGTGCATAAAAAAGCTGCTCTAATGCTTTTTCCTATGTTCTCTAGTTTATCAATAAAAGTTACAAGAACGGTGACTATAAATTAACTGTTTGGTTCTAATCTCCTTTGGTTTGGCTTTTAAGGTGGGCCTTACTTCCTTGCAAGCAAGCTTAGCCATCCTGCCAATCACTCCATTATCCTTCAAGCGCATGTGTGATTTCAAAAGTAATATAAAAGGGTGAGGAGTGAAAATTGATTATTAGATTTTATTGTGAGCAAATGTCTTGTCAGCTAATGTTCATTTAACCTTATAGGAGTTAGAGTTAATTCAATCTGTATCAATGATGATACATATCTATCTATCTATCTATCTATCTATCTGGGATGAGAATGTCACATGAATTTCTTGTCAGGTTACCCATCATAGGGGCACCCTCTTCTTCTTGCTTGATTTATATGATACAATAGAACAAAATGGAGCATATTATACTGTATATAGCCTAGCAGGATAATTTATCTTTTAAATTATTCCAATTTCTATTAATTTTTTAAAAAATATTCCCATTGCTCAAGCAAGTAGAGAACTTTTATGAGGGATGTAAAATTGCTGGCTGAATCAGTACTGTATCCATCTACATAATTTTATGCATCAAATTTGGAAAGAACATCTTGGAGACTTTGTTGTTTGCTAGTTTTTTACCTATACTTCAAGAACAGTCTTCAGAGATAAATGCTAGATTCGTGAAAACTTGTTAATAGATTGGCCATGAGGCCTGTATTAGAATTCTAATGCAGTCAGTCTCAGTACAGTGAAGGCATTCGATAGGCTAAGGAAGGGGTTTATAGAAATAAACAGAACCTATGCGTTATTTTTATTATTTTGACTACTTATTTTTAGATTCACAATATTTTGTTTTTTTAACAATATTCCCACTCTGTTTAAGCTGCCTTTGAAGTACCCCAATCTTAGGAAGCTAAGAAATATATTAAGAAAATAAAACATAAAAATACAGCACCACACCACACGGAAGACATGCAAGCAGTCCCAGATGCAAATCCTGACATTTCCTTCATTTTATATGTTCAGATATGTTAACACAAGACATGTCAGCATGATATAAGAAGTTGTTACTGAGCAGACTCAGAATGCCAGAGCAAGAATAATTAAAAACAAATATGTTTGGTTGGCATCTTTCTGGACACATTTTATAACGGCTAAGGACATATTATAAGGGAGCGTGGTGGCTCAGCGGGTAAGACACCAGGCTTGTCGATCGGAAGATCACAAGTTTGGAGGTTCGAATCCCTAGCCCTGCGTGTGGAGTGAGCTCCCGCACTAGCTCCAGCTCTTGCCAACCTAGCAATTCGAAAGCATGCAAATGCAAGTAGCACTTTGGTGGGATGGTAACAGCGTTCCGCATGCGTCATGCCGGCCACATGACCGCGGAAGCATCTTCGGACAACGCTGGCTAACAAACGGAGATGAGCACCGGCCCCTAGAGTCGGACACAACTGCACAAATGTGCGGGGGGAACCTTTACCTTTAAGGACATATTGAGGAAAATGCAAACATTACTACAAATAATTGTTGATTCCAAGATCAACAAGGTGAAATGCTTACCATTTTATAGGGAAAAAAAATATTACAGAGGTTGAGAAGGATTTGTGAAGGGACAAATGAGGTTGAGTACTTCAGATATTTCTTTTGGGCTTGTTAGTCCAATCAGAAAAATCTGGCTTAATGCTAGATAATACATTAGGTTTTGAAATCAGGCCATTATGGTTTAATATTAGGGTGACCATACGTCCCGTTTTGAACGGGACAGTCCCGTTATTTTAGCATTTTTCTACCGTCCCGTTGTTTTGATCAAAATCTCAATTTTGTCCCTTTTTAAAACCCGGCGGGAAGGAGGACAGGAAGACAGGAAGGAGGACTGGAGCCGGACTTGCCATTGGAGGCAGCCCGGAAGAGGCCATATCAGTGCGGCAACTGGAAGCCCAGTTGCCATGTGCGATCCCAGCAGCAGAAGCAGCACCACAGTCCAGGTTCCTGCCTCCTTACCTGATCCTGAGATTGTCTGCCCAGCAGTGGTGAGGCCAGGGGAAGGTTGTGGAAAGAGGGTGCGTGTGTGTGTGTGTGTGTGTGTGTGCGCGCGTGTGCAGATTACTTGCTCAGCGTAATCGCGCGCGCGCACACACACACACACACACACGCACCCCACACCCTCTTTCTCCAGCCTCCCCATGACCAAATGCACCTGGACCTGTTGCAGGGAGGCTGGAGAAAGAGCGTATGGGGTGCGTGTGTGTGTATGTGTGCGCATCTGATCGGGCTTGGCCGAGAGAGGAAAGTTGTCGGGCCGCCGAGCAGGAGAAGCAGGAGCCGGCCACCCTGGGGAGCTTCAGCAGGCAGCAAGGGGCAGAGTGGTGTGGTTGAAGCAGCCGAGCGCAGCCGGCTCCTCCTGCTTCTCCTGCTCTGCAGCGGTGGCAGCAGCAGTGACTCTCCTCCCTCCTTCGGCCAAGCCCGAGGGGGATGGGGCAGTGGTGGGCCTCCATCCCCTCCATCCCCGCCCCTTGTTCCCCGGCCGATGACGGTGCTGTGTGCACAGTGTGTGTACTCCGGCCTCCCCCAAACACACCAGCTCTGACGCACCATTTACTGCTAGAAGAAAAAAAAACCCTTTAAAAATAAAGAAAAATTAAAATCCGAGCCAATCACGCTGATGGGGGCGGGGTTTGCAGGCAGGAGCCAATCGTGTGGGGCGGGGGTGGGGTTTGCAGGTGGGAGCCAATTGCGTGGACTGGGGGGCGGGGTTTGGAGGCCGGCATGGTGGCATAAGACCCTGTCCCGTTTTGCCATCCCAAATGTCCCGTTTTTGTCTGAAGGAAATATGGTCAGCCTATTTAATATAGACTCGACTTAGTGCCAAAGCAGCAGGAGTAAAAGATGATGTCAGAAGAAGAATGGAGTCTGGAGCAACCCTCTGAATGAGGTATGCATGTCCTTTTATATTGTTTGAAGGCACAAGGAATGAAAGTAAACTCATAAAATACATTTACTTTGGATATATTCCTTCTGCCATGGAACAGAAAAAGTTGGTTTGTGTTGAGAGGCAACCAAAACAATAATCTGTAAAAAAATAGAAAGGAATTTGTTTTTTGTTTTGTTTTGTTTTTTTAGTGAGTTCACATAGGAGACTGAGGCCGAAGCATGACCACGTGATTCAAAGCACACATGGCCAGAAGGAAATTCTTTGGTGCTCATTTATTAGGAAAGAGGTCACTAACATTTTAATTAATGGCTTTGGAAGTGGGGGGAATCAGCTGATACTCCCATTAGACTGAGAGGTAAAATGTCAGCCCAGCAGGAGCATTGAACAAACCTTAACATCCTACATGGTATCTGGGTTTGCAGCTTTCAGCAGCAGCTTGGAATCCTTTTCTGTTGAAAGATGTGCATAACTTCCTGATCCAGAACTTATCATATTATATACCTCAGTGTTGCTGTATGTTCTACTTCATCCATCCTGAAATCCATTATATGGTCAGCATTGGGGTTCCAGAAACAGTGACAGCATTGTATTGAGATCCTCCATCCTGGTAGCTCTTCAAACCAGATAAACAGAGTCTAACAAGCTTATGTCTGACCATAGGCATTCGGGCCAGAAAGTTAGGCAAGCTCTGTGGTTGATGTTATTTTATGACTGGAATGTATCCTTTACCTTGGGCATCATAGGTTATTATTTCTAACTTTTAGGTTTTTAATATCTTCCAAATTCCTAGATTTGTTTACTTCTTGGCTTCTGCAAATGCACAAAAACACACATAAATATATATTTCTTGACTGATCAAAAGGCTTATGTACTGTGGTTGATGTTATTTTATGACTGGAATGTATCCTTTACCTTGGCCATCATGAGTTATTGTTTCTAACTTTTAGGTTTTTAATGTTTGTATGCTGTCCAGAGTCATAGTTGTGAGGTGGGCGGCCATAGAAATTATTTAAATAAATAAATAAATAAAATAAGTACACATGCCTCCTTATACTGGCCTGATCCTGGTCAAAATATAACAGTAGTACATGGGGAAATAGAAGTCCATGCATATATATGAGGTAAACATTATAACCTCATAAGTATCATAAGCATTCACAGTGTTGGGGTTCACACATCATGTTAAGTCATATTTGTTTAACAATAATGTATTGACTAATCCATAGCTGGTTGGGTTCATAAACACTCTAAGACGTAGACCATAGCTACAAAGTAGTCACATAACATTATATATCTATGTTTGTATACAATTCAAAAGCTAGGAAGTGCTTTTGACTAAACAAGTAGTAATATACAATTAGGATAAAGTTATGAAGACTGAAAGGAAACAAACTTAATTTTCTGTTTCTTTCATTTCTTCTCATGTAGTTCTACTGCACTGTGTTTCTTATGAAACCAGGAACCAGCATCTGCACACTCCAATGTCTCTCTCCAGCCACCAACTTCCTGCACAGTGTCTTTAAAGGCACTTTCAGCCTTGATGTCTTTCCTTTCTCCCCTCTCTCTCTTTTTTTACAGCTGAAATCAGGAGTATGTCCCCCAGCAACTGAGATGGTGGGTTTTTCCCCTGGGGCGTTAGTCCCCAACACCTATATACTAGGCTGGGCCAATGAGAGTGCTATCTGCCCCCAACCGTTCTGGCTAGCAGGCAGGGCAGCTCATCTGCCCTCGTGAGAGCACAGCTGTACCTCAAGGCCATACCTGAGCTGCTTCTCTCCATTTTTCTTTCTCCTTCCACTGACCCACCCCAGCACAACAGCTGTCAGCTTAGTCACAAAACCCATATGCCACAGTTTACAATCAGAGAAAATCCATTTGGAATCTAGGCCAGTTTACACCTTGGTTTATTCAGCAAATACCAGTCGTGTTTACTGCTAATGCCTGTATAAGCTCTACTCATATTATAACACAAATTTTGGCATTTTATTTTGAGCATATCATGGTCTTTAGAGAGTAAAACCTTCATAACCATCTGTCATTCATTAAAATCAGTTAATGACACTGGTAATGGAACTAATTAGGCTCTATGTAAACATACCCATGCTTTACTTAAATATTGACTTGGAAAATGTATCCAGCAACTAAGCAGGATCCAGAGAGCATCCTTCCATGTGCCACAGCAGTGCTAATGTTCTGGTAAGATCTCATTTAGACATCTGCAATCCCTGGGTCTAGTTTTGAAAACTACTTACTTTGGAAAGTGATAGCAGTTCAAACATCTAATGACTAGACTGCTAATCAGTACCACGTGTATTTGGATGCAGTTGGCCAAAGTAAAAGCAGTGACTTTGGCTCATAGTATCTTTCCATGCACAATTTAAGATATTGATGCTTGCTAACATCCTTTTGAACCACCAATAACCAGATTGACCCAGACTCAACAGACACAAAGCACTGGAAACTGGGGCAGTTGGTTGGATTTTTGTATCTCACTTCAGTGGTGGTGGTGGGGAGACTTTTATTTTAAAAAAGGAAAATTTACAAATAAAAAAAGAAAGGAATGGTAAATTATAAATGCCTTCAACTAGTGTAGAAATGAATCTTAATAATAAAATTATTTTCTATTTTAACTATTTATCTGCTATCAGCTCTTTATCTACAGTATTTTCTTTAAAGTCCAATTTCACTATATTTTCATATCTTTCTATTCTATATCTCCAATATTTTTGTTTATTGCTGACTTTTATATTTCTGTTGTCTTAATCCCTGTATATCTCTCTTGTCCCTCTCTACAGAGCTATACTCCTTTTTTTATGGGGTTCGATTTGTCTTTTATTTTTTTTAGTTTCTACTAAAAGTTTCTCTCCCCCCAATTTAGTCCAAAACAGTCAGAGGGAAAATCTGCCCACATTACCTTAGAACTATATTCATACTTTCAGAAAAAATTGCCTTAAAATAATTGCAAATTAAAAATGGAAAGCCATGTATTCAGAATGATAGCTTCTTCTTGGTGATCACTCGTAGCCGAGTAAGATTGTCTTCCAAGGGTAAAATCTTAACAGTGGATCCGTAAGTGGCTGTAAAGGCCAATTCTGGATCCGCACAACCTCCCACAATGAGGGCATATGTTTCCGGGTGGAAGACAGTCATGATGAGGGTTTGCCTGACATGCCTTCCTCTTAGCTCGTTTCTCCCTTTCGCCCTGTACTCGTGCTTCTTCAAAGTCCGTAGCGCCTTTAATAAAGGCTGACCTCCAATTGAAACGCTCATGAGTTAGGGCTTCCCAGTTCAATCAACTCTCAAGGAACATCTGCCTATGGAACCTCCTGAAAATGTTGTGGAGAATGATAGCAACACACATTTAAATGATAAAACAAGTACTGTACTCTGTTTTCTACCATTTCCCCTCTTCCTCTTGATGTTTACTGTCATCTTATCAAGATATCAAGGGAGGTGAGTCATGCCTGCCCCATTGTAAGTATTTGGGTTCACTAAGAGAACATCCTAATTTGATTTTAGTACAGATGGTCAGGATGCAAAAATATATTGCTCTATGGAAAGCTCATTGATATTAGCATATATTGCTGTAGTACTTGGATGATTGTCCAATTAACTGTTCTGGCAATCTGATGATTCTGCTAATTAAGCGAATTTGCAATGTTGCAGCAGGATAAGTCAAAGAGAACTATGGAGGACACTCAGGAAATAAATGTCGGATGTAATACGGCATTGGCTTCTTCAAGGTGGTACACAAGCATTGTGCAATTGTCTGATGATGGATGTTGAAAAACATCTTAGGCTGAGACATTGCAGCAAGGAATGTTGGGGAATCAGAGCAGAGCCCCTGTCAACTAACCAAGTAGAGCCAGGAATTGGAAACTAGAGGCAGGATGGATGCCAAAGCGTTAGAGCTGAGGAATCAAACCAGGAGATCAAGCCAGAAATCAGTTCCAAAGGACAAAATTACAAGTGAGACCTGAGGAATCACTTGAAAAATCCAGAACTAGAAGGACCACATGCTTTTCTGGGGTGCCATACTTTGCACTACAAAAAAAATATATGAAAAGTTACTTGCCCTTGTAGAAAGGGGTATTTTGCCTCCTCTGATCACTGAGTTTTCTGGGATACCATGAGAGTTGGCCTGGCTGGTAGCAAGCTTGGCAACTGCTAGGATGGATTCCATCAACACTGGCACCACTTGCAAGCAATACTCTATATTAGTTAATTGGCAGGCAGGCACAGTGAAATCGAATGCCACAGAGATAGACAGGCTCCAAAAAAGAGTGGCAGAGAAAAAGTGACAGTGATAGCTTTGCCACCCTCGTTTTTTTTAAAGAATAGTAAACATTTAGGCCAGTACCTGATATTAATTCACTCATTGTCAAGAGTCATAAAGAGGTTCCATTTAAAAAGTAAAGTTTAACCCAAGAATGTTCAGTCTCAAGCTGATATTGGTTTGAACTCCTAGTTGTGTTGGCAGGTTCAATAGAGAAAGATAATACTGCATCAGCACAAGAGAGATCGAAGTTAAGATTTTTGGCTTGTCAAGAGAGTTGAGAAAGTGAATAAAGCCCAAAGCAAGATTAGCCTCACTACCCCGAAAGAATTCTAGTAGGCAAAAAAACCCTCAAATTATTATATTTACTGACCAGCTACTCGTGCCCATCATACTTCTCAATAGCATTTTGGCATTTTTCACATATGGAAGTAAAGGGCAACATGGCATGCTGTCTATAGCTATGTCAGAAACAGCAGATAAGCCACCAAATATCTGGAAAGCTTTGAAAAGCTACAAAGTGCTCCCAAGCCACCTGACTTGACCCTGCTTCTGAGTAGGTTCTGCTTTGATTCATGAAGTTTCATTGACTCAAAGCATTCCTTCCAGGCTAGGAACAACTCTACTAGATTCATTTCAGTTTGCTCTTTAGATAATCTGTGCTGGGAAATGGGTGAAGGAGGCGTCATCCTCTCTGCTCTGCAAGTTTTTCAGTTATGCTCAGTGTCACTGACTGTGGGATCCTCCTGAACTGTCTTGGTGGGATAGGACTGGGAAAGACCATATTGCAGTGATTCCAGTTCATCTTGGTGGGAAAGACCCAGAAACTAGTGCTTGGAATTTCATTTCATCTCCCATATATAAATCAGCTGGAGGAGCTTGTCCAAAGGTTTGGAGTAGTGTGCAATTCTTGGGAGGATACTTCTTGGGAGGAGAGCAATGGCAAATCTTGATAAAATAGTTAAGAGCAGAGACATCACACTGACAACAAAGGTTCACATAGTTAAAGCAATGGTATTCCCTGTAGTAACCTATGGCTGTGAGAGCTGGACCATAAGGAAGGCTGAGCAAAGGAAGATAGATGCTTTTGAACTGTGGTGTTGGAGGAAAATTCTGAGAGTGCCTTGGACTGCAAGAAGATCAAACCAGTCCATACTCCAGGAAATAAAGCCAGACTGCTCACTTGAGGGAATGATATTAAAGGCAAAACTGAAGTACTTTGGCCACATAATGAGAAGACAGGATACCCTGGAGAAGAAGCTGATGCTAGGAAAAGTGGAAGGCAAAAGGAAGAGGGGCCGACCAACTGCAAGATGGATGGTATTCTGGAGGTGACGGACTCAACCATGGGGGAGCTGGGGATGGTGACGGCCGACAGGAAGCTCTGGCGTGGGCTGGTCCATGAAGTCACGAAGAGTCGGAAATGACTGAACGAATAAACAACAACAGTGTGCAATTGGTGTAACCCTGCTAGCTTTAACTTACTGTTCAATCAGATTTCAGGAAGGTTAAAAAATGGTGTCTGAAACAGGATGCTCTGAATGTAAACTGTTAGTACTCTGTAGAATATAAAGAAAAAGTTTCCAAATGTTTTCAATTAATTAAAATAATTAAATCCAGTGAATTGAGGACAATTACTCAAGCAATGATTCAAAGAGGTCCCCTGAAAAAGGTAATGTGGTTCCTACAACATTGTCCCAAACTTGTCACTTTTTCCAAGCATATTCCTCAGCTATTATATCAACAGTATGTAAGTGTCCTTTAAAATTAGGCTAACAAGATGCTTTGATGCCATCTGATTTAGCCTTGATAACAGTGATCAAAATAGAGTCAGTATTGCAAAATTAGACTTAGCCTTGATTACAAAAACTGCTTAGAAGTTCTCACAACATTCCCCGTTAGGAAGGTAGAGCATTCTCTAAAGAGAAATGCTGGCAAAGTTCTCCTGACTTAGCAAGCCTTGGAAATTAACTTTGAAGAATCATACAAGCCCACCCGAAATGAAGAGAGCTTTTAAACACCAAGCCCAAGAAGTATTTCTAGTTTTTCAGGTTCCAGTCCTCCAAATAAACAATACACTACACACATCATCCTTTCCCCTAACTTTAATTGGCAATGAAAATAGTAGCAGAAGTTAATAGCAAGGCTGGGGAGGTTCCCTTTCTCGCTCTCCTCTCTGTTGTCCTAGTATGTTCTGTAACATCATGCCAGAGTGAAAGGACCAATGGAATATTAGTTTTCTCAAGGGCTACTCAACCAATAAGTCCGGACTAATTGGAGGTTTATTCTAATATTAACTGTCTGATCCTACATATCTGAAGATATGCATATAGAACAGCTTATATTTAGTGTTGATTTTTCATATATATTTGTGTATTTACCTGCTTCTATACTACTACACTCCATAAAGATTTAAGGTAGGTAAATCTACCTTAAATAGTTTTAAGGTACTTACTTAAAGACATACAAACATGTCTTTCAGTAAGTCCGAAAGCAAAAAGTTGTTTTCTGAGATGCTCATTTGGCAAAAATATGTCCCAGCCATTATGGGAATTGTAGTCCAACTGTTTTGGAACAGATGGCTATGCAAACAAAAAAAGCTAGTAGATTCACAGTGAGGGGAATAATCCTCCCCAAAACCTGTACAGTACTACAAATGGAAGGAAGACACAGGCCACTACCAACAAGGCTGTAATAGTTAACCCTGGGAAATCCTGTGTCCCTTGAGGTAAGTTTATGTAACTTTATATAATGTGTGAGAGTGTGATGTTGAGATATTTGTTAATTTATAAATGAATGTAATCAAGTCCTAAATGCAATTCTATTGAATAATTGCAAAGAGAGATCACCAAAAATGATAATGTAACTGAAATATAGAGCTTAATGCTGTAGGGAGTATAGCCATTTCTAATTACAAAAAGTTCAAACAAAATTGGGAGATTGGAAATCCAATTTAAGTTGTGGGTGTGAAAAATTTGTGCACATTCCAGCAGGACACAATAAACTGGCATCTCTGCCTCAGAAGTTACGTATTTCCCAGCTAGTTGAAAAAGGAGATCACACAGAAGAGTATATTACTGCACAATGACCTGTGAAGGTTGTACTCCAAAGAAGGGAGATCAGATTATGACAAATATTATTTCTCTAGAGCGAGACCCTCTAGGCAGCCTCCATGAAATTAATGGATTTCTTAACACGAATTCAAGGCTGTTAGAAAGAAAAAAAAGCAAAGTGCACTAATAAAAAAGTACCATTCTGTTTGTACTACACGAAGTAAGTTACACAGAGCATATGGCAAACAGAGTACAGGGCAACCAAGGCACACATTCTGGCATTCCAAATTCATAATTCTGCAAAAGCTTTACTTGGCTGAAAAATATAGCGATTTGAAATAAGTAGTGTTTCTATAATTCCCTTTGCTAGATATTTTTTTATATGTGATCTGGTATTTATTATATTAGGTAATTTTAGTCTGTTTATTTAAAATATATTATTTGCATTTGAAATAATAATAACAATAACAGTAACAACGACAACAATAACAATACCAGAGAAGATGAAGTATTAATACTAGTATGTAGATACAAGAGAAATCATGCTGTTTGTAATACACTGGATTATATAAGCATCTCATTAATTCTTACTTAGCAAATGTTTTTTTTTAATTTTTATTTTCTATCCCGCCTTTATTATTTTTATAAATAACTCAAGGCAGCAAACATACCTAATACTCCTTCCTCCTATTTTCCCCACAACAACCCTGTTATTTTATATGTTATTTATTATTATAATATGTTATTTAAAGGTAAAGGTTCCCCCACACAGTCATGTCCGACTCTAGGGGGCGGTGTTCATCTCCGTTTCTTAGCCGAAGAGCCAGCGTTGTCCGAAGACGCTTCCGCGGTCATGTGGCTGGCATGACATGCGCGGAATGCTGTTACCATCCCACCAAAGTGGTGCCTATTAATCTACTTGCGTTTGCATGCTTTCGAATTGCTAGGTTGGCAAGAGATGGGGCGAGTGTGGCAGCTCACTCCGTCATGCGGGGCTAGGGATTCGAACCTCCAAACTTGCAATCTTCCAATCGACAAGCCTGGCGTCTTACCCGCTGAGCCATCATGCCCCCCAATATGTTATTTATTATATGTTATTTAAATTGTTAATACATTGCTTGCATTTAGCCACCAGAACAAGATATAAAGACATATGCTGATCCTCCTCTCCTGTTTTAATTTACTGTAGCTGTTTAAAAAATGAGAAAATAAAATGATTAATTATTGACCTAAAAGTCAAGCAATCCCTGGACATAGCCTTTGGTTCCCATTGTCTATTCCTGTGGCCAAAACATCATTTTTTGTTTCATTTCTTTTTAAATTGGAAGATGGGATAAGAAACTACCAGTGCAATCCTAAATAGTTTACTCAGAAGTAAAGCCCAAATTCAAGGAGGCCAACTCCTAGATAAGTGTTTATTGTGACTTCTGGCCTTATCTCCCTTCTCTCCTGCCCTGGTTATTGGTTGCACCTCTCACCTCGATTGCAGGGGAACTCCACTCCCTGAATTCCATGGGGCTCACCTCTGCATGTGCATGTGCATGATTAGGATAGGTTGACAGGTAAGGAATCTTCCTTATCTTTTCTTTAAAGGATTAAGTCAAACAATCCATCCCTTCAGATGGTGATGAGCCTAGCCTGCCTTTACTTACAGTTCCGGCTTGCTGGAAAGAAGAAACTATTTGTGAAGCCAGTGGTCAGAGTCACTTCTGAATCAATATTTATAAAGCCACGCTGTGAACACTATTTCACACCTTGTTGGGCAGAAAGCAGCTTCTCTGTTTGAACTGGCCTCCTGACCTTGCAGATGATCAAGGGAATTCCTTGGGACAACAGTGAGTCACCTAGCCAATTTCTATAGGGTATACAGTCCTGTTGTCTATGAAGGTTCTCAGTCATCCAGGTGGAACAGTCTGTGGCTTGAATCATGTCAACTGGATTTCTATTTTCTTAGTGGAAACGTTAATACAGTCCTGTTATTCTCTTTTTTCTGTCAAATAAAAATACATGCCTATACGTGAACATACAACCTCCCTGCAGTGAAGCTCAGATGCAGGCAGCCCTTTTCTTTAAGGTCACAAAAAAGTGACCTTAAAGAACCCTTCCTGCAAACTGATCCTCTCCACATGTGTTTAACTCTCATTAGCAGCTCTCAGCAAGATACACAATCATTAGGGGTAGTTGAACTGTCTAAACAACACATTCAGCTATAATTAGAACTGATTGGCTTATCTCTGAAGCACTCGAAGTAGGACTGAAATGATTCCATGAAAAAACAAGGGGGAGAGGGAGGTAGTAGTAGTAGTGGAGGAAGTAGTGGTGGTGGTGGTGAAAACTATGTTATCAAACAAAACCCAACAACTAGGATTCAAGAGATCTCCAAAACAAGTGACCTTAAAGAACCCTTCCTGCAAACTGATCCTCTCCACATGTGCTGGGCTACAATTCCCACCAATTAGCTGGGATGATGGGAGTTGTAATCCAGTGCCTCTAGCAAGTTGGAGAAGATTCCCCTAAGGAAGAAAATAGCTTGCATGATAAACCACTAGAATGCTTTAATACAGGGGTCCCCAACCTGTGGGCTGTGGCCTGTTAGGAAGTGGGCCGCACAGCAGGTGAGTGGTGGTAGTGGTCCCCGTGATTGGCTCCCGCCTGCAAACCCCGCCCCCTGGTCAGCGTGATTGGCTCCCGCCTGCAAACCCCACCCCACCCCGGTCCGTGGAAAAATTGTCTTCCACGACCGGTCCCTGGTGCCAAAAAGGTTGGGTACCCCTGCTTTAATATATCCAAGTAAATTTCAAGAAAGAAATATATTCCTAATCCAGGATTAGATCTTATTTATTTTTTTATTTGTTTGTTTGTTTGTTTAATTTATATGACCGCCCATCTCCCCCCATGGGGAACTCTCTTATAATTATAATTCTTATAATTAATTCCAAAATCTTATTTCAAATTTATCTGGACCCTTAGTCCATTTGTAGCTTTCTAAAATCAAAGTTGTAATCACCCTTTTGCTGTTTATTCCAAAAAAATTTTTTTAAGTTCTTAAATTTGTAGTTAAAACATCTTTCGCAAAGGATTGAAGGAAACTCACCCAGTGCTCTCAAACTTGTTGATCCAAAGGTCCCTAATAGCTGAAAAGCAGTTAACAAGTAATTTCTGAAAGTGATTAGAAAAGGAAGTATGTGAGCTTAGTGTCCTTTCAAAGGCGCCGACCATGGTTTGAGCAAGATGGCTATTCCCTCATCTCCCAGACCTCTAAACCTGCCGGACACCACTGTCTTGCGCACTCCTCATGAGGAGCAGCTGTGTGGAGCACTTGTGGGCGATCTCAAGCCCTCTCCTTGTCCGGAGAGGAATTACGAAGAGCTGGTGTACTCACTGGTCCTTCATTCTGACACAGTCAGAATTCCTAATTCCTCTCTCTCAAGCAACTTTGATCACAGTGGAGTTCTATCCTTCCCCTCCTGCAGTTTTTCTGAAGAATTTTGTTTTAAGGTGTTAGCATCCTGGGGAAATGAGACAGTTATGAGATACATGCCAGCCTTTTTTCCCCGAATGGAGCAAAGAGCAATTTGTGGGATATGTTGATCAGAAAAACATCTTTTGTGAAAATAATTTAACAACTTCTTCTCTAGCACCACTGATTCATCAGAACTGGATCACCACCAGTCCTGCAGCTGTTTTAGGAGATCTGAGCATGGCCTTCCTCACTCATACCAGTTTTGGCTTTAAGTTGCCTCAAGATGACACACAATATGATGGTGAGGCAGGCCTAACAATATTTTATAATAAATATACACCCCAAGTGTGCTATTTGGGTTACCCCTCGCTGGATCGTCACCTTGTTGTGGTGAGTGGGCTTGTGTGTTCCCAATGAACCCTGTGAGCGAAGCCGTCGGGAGTCATGTACTCCTGGTAGGGTCACCCTGTGGGATATTGCTGGCTTATGGGGTTTCAGGCGCAGAGTAAACAAAACAGACAGAGTGCAGCGTTTAGGGCTAAAAGTTGTTTACTTGTAGCATAAGGCAATAAATGCATACAGCATTACATTATTGCAAAAAAGAAAAAACAAACCATAAGCAGAGTTTCGTTCCTTTGGTTCCATCAGCAGATGTGAAGAACGCCATGGCTTACAGACAGCCAGGCGTGTATAGGCTATACACAGGACCAGATTACATACAGGAACATGGCAACACGACTAGAAGTCAAGAAGCATAGACCCATAGTTCACAGCTGAGATATGTGATACAGATACAGCTTGTTTCAGCTTTCTGATTGGAGGAAAACATGGAGTCATGAGTTACAGACACATAATGTTAAAACTTAAAGCCTGTTTGTGGCTTGAATCATGTCAACTGGATTTCTATTTTCTCAGTAGAATCGTTTCATTCTTTATCCAAGGAGCTTCTTCAGTCTGAGTAAAGTTAGTAAGGGAATCCTTAAATATGTTTCTAGGGTGGCTGTGTGACCTTGCATCTGGGGCTAGGTCATGGTTATTTTGAGATGTTTATTTCTAAGTCCCTTTATCATCTAAAGGAGGATCGTTAAGATTACCCTGCTGCTGTTGAGCTTGCGAAATGGTCTTAATCTTCCTAGGCACAGAAGACAAAGCAGGAAGGAAGATAGGGGAAAGGTTGTGCCTGAGGCCCCCACCTCTATTCAAGGAAGGATTTTCCAAGTTGGCATAAATGGATTCCTTGACCCCTCTCTCAAACCACCTATCTTCTCTGTCTAAAATGTGAACATTAATGTCCTCAAATGAGTGTCCTTTTTCCTTTAGATGAAGATAAACTGCTGACTCTGGTCCTGTGGTGTTACTTCTCCTGTGTTGGGCCATCCTCCTGTACAAAGGTGGTTTGGTTTCTCCAATGTAGAGTTCAGAGCACTCCTCACTGCACTGGATTGCATACACTACATTGCTTTCCTTGTGTTTTGGAGTTTGATCTTTGGGGTGTACAAGCCTCTGTCTCAGTGTGTTGGTGGGTTTGAAATATACAGGTATGTGGTGTTTGCCAAATATCTGTTTTATCTTTTCAGACATGCCAGCCATGTAAGGAATGACCAGGTTCCTCCGTTTACTCTGAGTCTCAGCCCTATCTGTCGCTGTTTTAGGTCTGGTAGACTTAGATTTAGTGAAGGCCCAATTTGGATATCCACAGGCCTTCAGAGCTGTTCTCAGGTGCTGCTTTTCATTCTTTTTGGAATCCATGGAGGTGGGGATGGTTTCTGCTCTGTGTGATAATGTCCTGATGACTCCTAGTTTGTGCTGCAGTGGATGGTGGGAGTCAAACATCAGGTATTGATCTGGTAAACAAAGTGGAGAAGGCCATTTGATTGTTTTACACAGGAACTCCGACACACCCATGGCGGTAAGGTCCAGGGGGAGGAACCAGACAAAGAACGATCCAAGAAAGTCCTCAATGGCAGAACAGGCGGAAGATAACAAGGTGTATTGTTACAACGGCTGCGAAGGCGGATGAAGGCTGCAGCAGACAAAAGGTCACCAATCGTCATGGTATCCATGCCATTGGGTTAGAGCCTTTTTCTGTGAAGGTTGTGTGCTGATCGTTGTGCACTGATCTCCACACATAAAACAAATTCATGCACAGGCGTCTTCCAACCACACCAAACCCAAAACAACCAAAAGTCCCATGGCGATTGACGAATGGCAACGGGGGCAGGACTGTGAAATCCAGAAGCTCCTAGTCATGGACCAGCACATGGGCGGTGGATACAGATTCAGTCGTCCTGACTCAAGGTTCGAGGCAGTTGAGTATTTCGGCAGCTGTATCCACGACTGAGCAGCCCTATTTAGGATCCACTCTGCTCACCCCATATGGGGAGGGGGCTAGAAAAGGTGCCCTAAACATAGTCTGCCTCATTTTCTCCCTGACTGGACTACTGCAACCAGTGGGGTCACCATCTGGCGGTCGCAAAAGACTCATGAATTTTGGAACATGGAATATACGGACACTGCAAGACAACATGGATAGTGAACGACCTGAACGTAGGACTGCCATTATTGCAAGGGAGCTGAGACGTTTTAATATTGATATAGCAGCACTCCAAGAAACTCGAAGAGCAGGAGGACAGTTGAAGGAAGAAAAAGGAGGTTATACCTTCTTTTGGAAAGGACTGCCTGAACAAGAACGACGAATACATGGGGTAGGCTTTGCTATCAAAAACGACCTTGTGAAGCTCTTGTCAGAAGTTCCCACTGGGATTAACGAACGACTCTCAACTCTGCGAATAAAACTCGCCAAAAACCAACAGGCAACTATCCTAAGTGCTTACGCACCAACACTAGATACAGATGAGGATATCAAGGAAAATTTTTATACCCAGCTGGACACCATCTTATCAGAGATACCAAAGGAGGATAAAATTATCCTCCTGGGCGATTTCAATGCAAGAGTTGGGCGTGAGTAGTAATAGTGTATACCTTTTTTGTATTGGGCTGATCAGATAAGGGAAATGCTGACTCACCGGAAGTGACGTCATAGTCCCTCCTCCCCCTCCCATGATCCTCTGCGTGTTAGCCACCCCTCCCATCATGCAATGCGTGTTTTGCCGGAAGTGACATGTCAGCCACCCCTCCCTGGACCAGCCACATGTTTTGCCGGAAGTGGAGTGTGCCCCACCCCCACCCGCGTGCTAACCCAAGGCATGCCCATGACCACATGTCTGTGAGGGAAGGGGTGGTTGCCTCAACTCCACACTGCCTGTGTTTAAAGCCTTATCAGTTTCTAAGCAGAAGAAAGAGAAAAGCGGGGGGGGGGGCAATGCTTTTTCAAAAGGGGAAAAAGTTTTTCTTTCCTTAAGCCTGGCTGCAGGAGTTAAAATGCCACGGCTGGCATAGATGGCCAGGCCTGATTAGGAGGGAAGCATTTTTTAAAAGCAGGGTTTTCTTCTTCTCCACACATGCCAAACTGTTTTTAAAAGCCCAGGGGTAGGCAGCTTTCCTTTTCCCTAAGCAGGCAGTCACCCTGAAGGAAAATGTTTATAAGCATTTCTAATGCAGCAGTAAACAAGGAAGGGTCTAAACAAGGTTTAACATAAGTAAACACCGGGGTCTTTGTACTCACATGGGGATCTGGAGGTGTTAGGCAGACATAATAGCCAGTTCTTAAGAGGAAAACTTTTTTTAAAAGCCGAGGTTTCTCCTGCACACAGTCACACCCGGTAGCACGGGCAGCTTGACTGACAGGAAGTCGCATGCAACAGCAAAGGCCTGAGGGGAAGGGGCAGCCCCCCCCCCCCTCCAGCCAGCTCCTAGATCTCATTGGAGTAGCCGTTGCAATGTCCAGCTCGCTGGCTGATAGCAGAAACTGCTGGCAGCAGGAGTTGAAATGGCATTTTTAGCCTCAAAAATGAGCCTGCGCACCTGGCCTAGATTTACAGTTCTGAATGTGGAAAATTAGGCTTTAAAATTGTTTTGCCGGTCTAAGGCCTGTCTTGAAAGCCATACACAGATGGCATTGGAAGGGAAAGTTGACTGTAAGAATAAGGTATATTGTGAAAAGTGTGGCCTTTATGTCTTCACTCCCCACACAAAATGCAAGAAAACAAAGTGTGGTCAGTGCTCTGAGAAGGTTGACAGCTTGGAAGGGCATTTATGCTTTCTGAAGCCCTTGGAGCGCCCGCAAATTGGTGAAAGATACATCATTTATGATTTTGAATGTTGTCAAGAGACGGGCGTGCATATACCAAATTACGTGTATGCCACAGATATGCTGGAGGAAGGTGATGGCAAAGAGGCTGTGAGTTGGGGCTGTCATGGCGTTAGCTGCCTGGAGCAATTTGTGAAGAAGTTTATAAATCACAAGTTTAAAAGGTGTACCTTTATTGCTCACAATTCCAAAGGTTATGACGGGTACCTGGTGCTGAGACAGCTGATACGGGAAAAAGTGCGTGTTGAATTGATCAGTCAAGGGGGTAAGCTGCTGTGTATTCTCCTACCGGATTATAAGATTCGGTTTATTGACAGCCTCTCCTTTTTGCCCCTTAAATTAAGCAAGCTACCGAAAGCTATGGGTTTTCGGGGCAACAAGGGGTATTTCCCCCATTTGTTCAACACAATGGACAATCAAGACTATGTGGGGCCGCTCCCTGAAGCCAAGTATTACAGTCCAGAAACCATGATGCCCGGGGAGAGAGAAGAATTCCTGAAATGGCACGCAGATAATGCAGGCACGGTGTTTAAGCTAAAGAAGGCCCTGGCTTACTACTGCAGACAAGATGTGGAGATTCTGAGGGAGGCCTGTATTCGATTCAGGGACCAAGTCATGAAAATGACAGAACGCGAGTGCCTCAGAGATGGCGGGGGAGAGATTGTTGAGGAGATAGAGATCCGTTGCATTGACCCCTTCCAGTATATTACACTGGCCTCTGTCTGCATGGCCCAGTACCTGTTCATGTATTTGAAGAGGAATACCATTGCGTTAGCCCCTTTGGACAGTTATCACAAGACACAGAAAAGGTACTCAGCACCAGCGATTCAATGGCTGTTGCATATAGAGCACACTGAGAATCTCAATATCCAGCATGCTCTGAAGGGTGGTGAAAAGCAAGTAGGCAAATATTTTTTGGACGGTTTTGCTGTCATAAACGGGGTCCCCACTGCTTTTGAATTTCACGGCTGTTTTTTTCACGGCTGTCCTGTCTGCTACTCTGAAAAAGACTTCAACAAATTACTTGATTCAACATACGGGGGTCTGCACAATCGTACCAGGATTAAAGAAGAGTACCTCAGGGACCAGGGGTATGCCATACGTAGCATCTGGGAACACGAATGGCGGGACATGCTGGAGAACGACCCCGCTTTGAAGCAGTTTCTAATGGAGAACAAGCTCCCAACCCCTTTGAACCCCCGAGATGCATTTTTTGGGGGTAGAACAAATGCCACATGCCTGTACTACAAGCCAAAAGCTGGGGAGCAAATCTTATATTACGATTTCACCAGTTTGTACCCCTTTGTGAACAAGAACAAGGAGTACCCGATTGGACACCCCCAAATCATCTATCAAAACTTTGGGGACATAAAGCAGTATTTCGGGCTTGCCAAAGTCAAAGTGTACCCACCAAGGAACCTCTATTTCCCAGTCCTACCCCACAAATCAGGGGGCAAATTAATGTTTAGCCTGTGTGCAACCTGCACAGAAAGTCTGCAAACCGCCCCCTGTCAACACAGTGATGAAGAAAGGGCTCTGACGGGGACATGGTGTACTGTTGAATTGAATGTGGCTATAGAAAAGGGTTACAGAATTGCTGAGATCTATGAGATCTGGCATTTTGAAAGAACATCAGTCACATTATTTTCAGGGTATATGAACACCCATCTCAGACAGAAGCAGGAGGCCAGCGGTTACCCGTCCTGGTGCAAAACAGAACAGGATAAAGATAAATATATTCAGGAGTATGAAAAGATGGAAGGTGTCCGCTTACGGCGTGAGCATATCGAAGTAAATCCTGCTAAAAGGCAGATTGCCAAACTCTTTTTAAACTCTCTGTGGGGCAAGTTTGGTCAGAACACCAACCACCTGACCACATCAGTGGTGACAAAACCTGAGGAATTATTCAAATATCTTTTTGTGCCCTATTATGATGTTTCCTCATGCGAGTTTGTGGATACAGAGACAGCCGTTGTGACGTGGAAAATGGCCAAGAACCAACCCACCAAAGCCACATGTACTAACATATTCATCGCCAGTTTTACAACGGCTTATGCCCGGCTGGAATTATACAGGCTACTGGATGGATTGGGAGATAGATGCCTGTACCATGACACTGATTCAGTCATTTTTATAAGTAGACAGGGGGCGTGGACACCACCTTTGGGTGACTATTTAGGGCAGCTGACAAGCGAGATCCCACCAAACACCTCAATCACAGAGTTTGTGGCAGCCGGACCCAAAACATATGGATACGCCTTGTCCAGCGGAGAAGCGGTGCTAAAGGTGAAGGGTATTACGCTAAACAGTGGCAATGCTGAAAAGGTTAATTTTGACAGCTTGAAAGCACTGGTGGATGATTACTGCCTGACCGGCCCAGAGAGAAAGAAATCGATCAAAGTGGAACAGACGGGTATTTTTAGGGTTAAGAGACATTGGGCCCTAGAAACAAGAGTCCTCAGGAAAACCCTGAAGGTCGTCTATAATAAAAGGGCTCTAAAGAGCGAGGATTACTGCACACTGCCGTACGGCTATTGAACATTATGGAAAACCTTGTACAGTTTGTACACCCTTTCTCTTGCATTATAAGCGGGCCGTCCAATTCTGGCAAATATTTTTTTATCAAGCAAATGTTAGAGCATGGTACCTCTGTGATGTCTCAAATGCCACAAAATATTGTATGGTTTTATAGCTGCTGGCAACCTCTGTACAAAGAACTGCTTAATAAATTCCCTTATATTAAGTTTATGGAGGGCCTCCCGTCTTCCTTTGAAGATGATGATTTGTTTCCACCAAACCAAACCAATTTAGCTGTGGTAGACGACCTCATGGCTTCAGCCGGCGACAGCGATCAAATAGAGAAGGCTTTTACACAGTACGTTCACCACAGAAACCTGAGCATTATTCTCATACTTCAAAACCTGTTTTTTCAAGGTAAGAAGATGAGAACTATAGCTCTGAATTCCAAATATTTGGTTTTATTCCGCAGCCCTCGTGATCAGTTGCAAATTGTCACACTGGGCCGCCAGATGTACCCCACTAACACCCAGTATTTTTTAGAAGTGTTCCAAGATGCCACTCACAAACCGCACGGGTACCTTTTGGTAGATTTGGCAGCCAGCACCCCAGAAACCTACCGGTTGAGAACAGGCCTCTTTCCCCCTGATTGGCCTGCTGTTTACACTATGAAAAAGAAGAGTAAAAAGCATTAGCCTGAATGCCTTAGCACTAGTTCATTCAGGATGTCAGAGAGGGTGCTCAGAAATTTGGCGGTTTTAAAAATCTTAGTAAGGGCTGGGCCAAAACAGAGAAAGGCCATCTTATGCAAGGCTAATAACGATCTGGTGGGGGCAATAGCAGAAATAGCCCTGAACACCTTAAAAGGAAACCTCCCTTTGAAGCCTTCACAATACCGAACTTTAAAGAGGAAGAAAGGTGTCATCAAAAAACTGAGCGATAGAAAGGTATCCCTCAAAAAGAAGAAGCAGGTCATTCGCCAGTCGGGCGGTTTCGTTGGTTCACTGCTGGGGGCTGCTATACCGTTGTTGGCTAACCTGATAGCCGGATAAGCCATGGACTATGCTGAGAAAATGTTTCTGGTGCCACGCCACCAGATGGGGCAACTACAGGGCAGGGCTCCTACTATGGGGACTGTGGCTGCTAATCGGCTGGATGATGAGATGCGCGCCGTTCTTCAGAGAGCTGATTTGGGCGAGGAGGAAAAGATTAAGCTCTACAATTCTGTGCTGCAGAGGTTTCTACGACTGACCAGACAAAACGAGTCTGAAAAAGACAGACTGAATCTCATTTACCCCTCAGAAGAGACTCATCAACCCCAAGGCTTGCCAGAACAGCCTCCACATGCCGCTCTGCAGGACGCCGCCATGACTGAGATCCTAAGTGGCGTCAGCTCCCGGTATAGGAAAAATGCAGAACTTTTGCTAAACAAAATGAAACAGCACCAGGACATATCATCCTGGGATACACGTGGAACATTTTTATACAGGGGCATGCCTGTTCCCGGTACTAACATTTTAGACCTGGTGAAAGGCGCCTCGCAACATCGCTCCCTTACTGAGAAGCGGAAACCTAAAGGCTGGGATGAATTTATGACTGCTATGGCCGAGGTGAATGTCCCTACCTCTGTGTTGGGTTCTACGGCTGTTAAAGAGCAGTTAGAAATGTTGAAAGACTCTCTGATTATTAAGGGGGAGGCTGCTACTAGCCCTGACTCTGTTATGACTGCCCCTTTTGGAACTCAGAAGCCCCTGTTTGCTGTCTCGCCCTCTGGACCCCTGATGGTAAAGCCTAGAAGCAGTATCAGGCTTGGTAACTGGCTCAATTTGTAAAACGTATGCTTTTCAGCCTGTTGGCCATGCAATGTTGTATGTACAGCTTTTAAAATGAATAAAAAACACAGTGAAAGAAGTAAAACGTTTAAGGCTTTTTCTTTATTTTGCAGTAAGGCATACATGTCTGCATGCACTGGTGATGGTTACAGGCTCCAATCCCCCTCCCCACCTTTATACATTTTACAAAAAGCTTTACCATTTGATCATTTTTAACAGCATCATCGGAGTACATCTTTAAAATATTTCCATAGTCCATGCCTTTAGACCGGTTCAGTAGAAAAAACACGCAGTGATGCCCACATGTTACAGCGCTGGGGTGTTGCAGTTGAAGTTGGTGAAACGTGTACTTCTTAGCTTGCCGCTCTAAGAATATCGCTATGGCTCCAGGAAAGTCAGGGCTGTCTGGAGGCCTTCCATAAGAGTCAAAAAATTCACCATAGCCAGGAGATGGGAAGTAGGCAGCCAGCCAGTGTTCGCCAGGTAGAGTTTGAGGATGAGTGTTTACAATTATGCCGAAAGGTCTTTTGGAGATTTGCCTCTTGGGTAGCAGATCACAGGGGTAGACCCCTAGAAAGTCGGGATTTCCAGAGAACAGCCGGAGGAGCTGCAGGGTGTCCATCCTCACATATAATCAAAAAGAACGTTCCTGGTGTGGCTTATTTCAATGAGGTTTTCAAAGATTGCATAGAGAATCATATTGACGGTATTGGGGAGAGGTAGTGCAAATCTAATTTCCGCTCTGAGGTTGCCGTTCCGGATCAAAGAATAGTGCTCCGAGCACCCCTGGTCAGGACTCAGGTCGAAACAATATAAATTATATCCGTGACTAAACTCTTCACGGCTGATTAGGAGAGGTCTGTCTTTCATGCCTTTGCCTGAAACTTGTACCATCTGCATGTATTCTCTCACAAAAACACCGCGAGCATAATCAGGCTGAAGAGGTTTGGCGGGGACCTGTTCGCCGTCGCAATACAGGGCACAAAAATTAACATTGCAGTGCTGAAAATTGAATGGGTTTCTTTCGTAATCTCCACTGAAAGAAGCATTGTCCACAAATCCAATCACTAGCTGTTTAGGTAGCTGGCCCAGAAATAGGTTTTCCTGATTACACACAAGGCTGCCTGCAGGAATGCTGTAAACCTTCATCCCCACACGATCAATGGGATATTTGGCGTTGGAGGAGAGCAAGGCTTCCGCGTGGCCCAGCCGTACGCCTGCTGCTACTTTTACACGCTTTACAAAGAGAGACGCCGACAGGAGCTGCACCTTGTAATTCTCATTGCCATCCCTCATTAGGCAAAATTCGTTTCTGCTTCTTGTGAGTTTGACTTTCACATCAACCCCATTAATTAGCAGTTTGTCTTGAAAAAACAGATCGCTGTGCAAAGGCCCAAGCAGGTCCCATTTACGACTCCTGGCTGTATGTGCCGCTCTCGCTCTGAAACCAGCGTTGCCCGCGGCTGCCAGCACAGTGCTCTCCATAAGCGCTGATTCATCTTTGTAAAAACCCCCAGCTGTAAATTGGGTTCCCAGAGCGTCAGCCCCAAAGTTCAGAATCAGCTCAATCATGGCCCGATAAGAATAGCAGTGGTGGCTCTGTGTTACGAGCCGGTCTCCCAGGGTAACATCCAGCTGATTAAACAGCGAAGCTATAGGATAGTTGGTCAGGGCCACCCTTGCACCGTCATCAATATCTGTGCCATCAGCCTTTACAATCTTGCAACTCACATACAACAGGGTGTTATTTAGATCTGTGTAATGCTCACCGTGTCCTGTGATAAAAAATTCCAGGGGCGCATTGGGCGTTAGCGCTGATAAAGGAGGGATCTCGACATACGTGCTATTTTCAATACTGGTTTGAGTAGGTGACAGTTGAAAAAGGTCCAGTTCTGATTTAACACACTCCTGCGATGCCTCGTGGATAAAAGCCATTTTGTATTAGAATATGTCCCGGCTGTCACAGCGCTTCCTCTTCTGAGCACGTTTTCTCTTTGTATGATGGCGCTTTCTCACATTCTTTCTCTTTTTAGAGGGAATAGGCGGTCCCAAGGCGTAATTCTTTCTGGCCACGACCAAGCCCGAGCCCTCTTGGCCGCCCCCTACAACACGGGATACAAGCTGCCCTGCCATATCTCTGACAATATTCTTAGCTGCAGATTTCACGTGGGGTTTAACGATTTCTAACCCTTTCCTCAGAAGAGGCATTGCTTTTCGAAAAAGTCCACGGAACAAACCGCCTAGGCCTGTCCCATACATGACGGGTGTTCCCCGGAACCCCGCAAGACCGGCTCCGGCTTGGGCCCTGTAATAGGCCACGTAGTCTTGAGGACTCCCGTACTCCTTGATCACAACCATCCTTCACTTTTCTGAGGCCTGAAATGAAGCTTGACGACAACCTTCCCGTGGTTAAAACGGATGTGTTTGTTTTGATCTGTTTTGATCTCTACAGTAATTGTGCTGATGCCGTGCTTGCTGACTGGAACATAATGGGGCTGGTCATAGGTTACCGTGATGATGTCGTTGTCTTGCCCCCGCACAGGCACGCAGCGCAGTAACGGCACATAGAAGTCGCCCACTATCTGCGGCTCCACAATGTCTGTATAAATAAATATGGTACTGAATCCTCCTGTCACATCGGCCGCAAAGGGGAATTTTTTGAAGCGGGCTTGGGGCTTCAAACCTAATATGTTCGCTAGTTCATCACTAGCTAGTATGCTAAACGCCCCATCTCCTTTAAATTTAATTTTTCGAGCAACTGGGTCGTATCGCAGGGTCGCCATTGGCGGATTCTCAGCGTCTGTCATAAGCTTGTTCATATTTTCTAATACCTGCTGGATGCTGGTATAGTATCCATTTCTCAAAGAAAACTCCCACTTCTTTTTTTCGTTAGCAATTTCAAAATATCCACCTGTGGTTAGCGTGTTCCAGCTGTGTGGGTACTGTATCTCCACCAGCCCCACTTCCCATGACCCCGGCAGGTCCAGAGCTCTTGCTAGTTGAACAGTAAAATTGGAACTTTTGTTTTTGGGGAAGGCTGTTGCCGATGCGTTGCTGGGGAGGGTGATATAAAAGCCAGCCATGTCAAAGGTCTTGTACTTCAGCCTCTTTTACCCAACTGTTGAACTTGTCTGGCCAACCGACCCATTTGACTAGAACCTCTCTATATTTTCCCCGCCCTCTTTTTTTGATCACTTTTTCAATTCTGTATACACGTTGTTGATCATCAGGAACCTTTTGGAGCTCCTCAGGGTAAAAAGTGCCCTTTACTGGCTCGTCTGTGTAATCTTTTAATCTATACACCCCTCTTTCCCCTCTTGTTAACAGTTCTTTGATGATGAATATTTCATCCGTGTAGGTTTGCTGGTAGCCCTTTTCAAATTTTCCCTTCAGTCTGGATATCCTGACGTGATCCCCCACCTTAAGATGTTTTTCCTTTCTTTTACTTTTTAAAATATCTCCATACAGTCTTAACCATACAACCCTTTCATTAGACAAATTTACAGTGCTAGGAGCAGTCCGGATGCTACGGTGGTACGTGTCATTGTATCCTTGAAGAACGGCTGCCAAGATGTCTACGTACCGGTGGGTGTTTCTAGCTGTGAAGTATCTCCAGAGTTTATTTTTTAGGGTCCGATTAAACCTCTCTATAATGGCGGCTTTAGTCTCACTATGAGTGACAAAATGCTGAATACCATAACGTGCTAAAAGTTTCTTCAGAGGCGTATTTAAGAACTCTTTGCCGGCATCTGTCTGTATTTTTCGGGGTGCCCGGCCTGTTTCAAAGATATTCTGGAAGGCGGCAGCAACCTCGCTCCCTGACTTATCAGTCAGAGGGTATGCCCATGCATATTTAGACAACACATCAATGACTGTTAAGATGAACTTTTTTCCATGGTTTTCCTTAGAAAATTTGGACACGTCTATGAGATCGGCCTGCCATTGCTGATCTATACCTGACACCACTGTTTTATTTCGAGGGAAATTAATTCTTGCCGGTTTATGAAGCGCATAAGCATCTTGTCCTGACAACCATGTCTTGACTTGCTTCATGGACAGGTTTTTATCATGTTTTCTTCCCTCCTGAAAAAGTGGGTTTACCCCAGCATAGCTCCCTACCCTACCCGGTGTGTAATAGATCTCTTTTAGAATATTTTCATACCTCATTATGACGAAGGGTCTGTGGCAAAATGATCACACTTTGTCTTTAATACAATGCTTTATTGGTGATACAGCTTTGAGAGAGGTTGTCTAGGGATCCGGAAACATATCCCTCATCATCATCATCATCATCATCAGAAGAAGAAGAAGAAGAAGAAGAAGAAGAAGAAGATAAAGAGCCATAAAACCCTGATTCATCTGTACCCTCCCAACAGCGCCCTTTGCCACATTCTAACAGGTCTTCGCATAATTTACAGGTGTTGTCATGTTCAGGAGCAGATAAATCGTCAGAAGATGTGCGGCCGCCGGTATACGATACGGCCCTCCTTCGGTATCTTTGCTTTCTAGAACTTGGTAACTCAGGTACTGCAAAATATAAAACATAACCTATTAGCACCCCTAACTGGGCCCCGTCAGCATTTACATTGTCATCAATAAAAACATATTTACTTACCACTGCTGGAAGGTGTTGGTGCGGAGCTCACCATTTCACACGCTGCCCGGTAAGTATCACAAGGGAAGTCTTCTGTTTCGCTCTCCGCCTCATCAGTAAAGGCACAACATGCCATACCGCAACCATACAAAACAGGTCTGAATATAAAATTTTCTTTGTTTTCTTCACCAAAATCCTGACAACAGAGTTTGTTGCATTCTACTGGCACCGGCCTTGTGCTAGAGCATACGGCACTAGGTTTCGCTATTTTTCTATTAAAATTTTTTGAAGCAGCTCTTGCCATGTTTCTTCAAAAGAGAAACCTTTTCTCTGCCTGGGATTTGGTTGAGCCTCGGCCGCTGGAGAAAATTAAATATGCCAAAATATAGTAAATACAAAAAGTTGTGTCCATTGACTCTCAAGGAAAAGACAGGTCTGTATATAGCCTGAAATGTGACGGAGGTTTGCCTGGTCATAGCCTTGCCCCGTCACGTGTTACCCGCGTGTCGCAGCCTGATACGGCGCTCTCCCGCCACGCCTGCGGACATGCCTGAACATGTCCATACCCCATGTTTTTCTCTTTTTTCTGCTTTCTCCCTGAGTGCATTCTCATTTTGAGGCTAAAAACGCCATTTTAACTCATCCTGCCAGCAGTTACTGCTATCAGACAGCGAAAGAAAAAACAGGCAACGTGTTATTTGTAAAAATATTTTATTATTACAATCCTTGGGTAGAGGTTAACAGTTTCTGGTAATTAATAGTTGTTACATTTTGACAAATAAGCCTCTTCAAAGCCACTGGTAATTCAGAACCAATTTTCGCCATTATATCTTGTGGCTTAGGGCTGCTCTCAATATACTCCATGAATTCCACAAGCTCATCAAGGGTATCACATGTCACATATAATTTCTCTAGCTTACATGCTATGGTCATTATGACCCAAAGGGTCTCACCCCTCGATATTCTGGGGCATAAGGCCTTAAGAAGCTCTTCCTCGGTGGGTGGCCGGGGAGCCATCTGATCTCCTTCTGCATGCATGCACGCCTTGAAGCACTGCTGCAATGTTGTTATCACACACGCTCTCACCATCTGTACAGCGGCCGAATCATATGGATATGTTGTTTCTTAAAGAAAAGAGTATAAGTCTGGATTAGACTCGCAATTTTATCTAATTAAATTAGTGTTTTTCTTAATTTTCAATGTTTAACTTACCATCTGAGGCACAAAATCTACAGTAACATGGTATTAGACATGCGTCTTGAGCGTTTTCCTCAAATAGGTCGCTCGGTCCAGGAGCTTCGGACGTTTTCCTTGCCCTAAATTTTCGTTTTGGTGGCTTTGGCGTTAAGCTGTCTTCAAACAGATGGGCTTCGGAGTTTGCCATCTTCAAAGCACGTGTCTGTATTTTTCAAATGGGCACCGCTACTTAACGATGTATCTGTATATAGCCTGAAAAGCTGTGGAGACATGCCTGGGCATAGCCTTGCCCCTGTCACGTGTACACCGCGTGTCACAGCCACGCCTGCGGACATGCCTGAACATGCACATACCCATGTTTTTTCTCTTTTTTCTGTTGTGCTTTTAATAACCAGTTTTCTCCTGGCCCCTTACAGGTTTCTTTTTTCCTCAGCCTGGGCACAGTTTCTGCTTAAGGGCAACACTTTGTGCATTTAAAGCCTAATTTTCCACATTCAGAACTGTAAATCTAGGCCTGGTGTGCAGGCTCATTTTTGAGGCTAAAAATGCCATTTCAACTCCTGCTGCCAGCAGTTTCTGCTATCAGCCAGCGAGCTGGACATTGCAACGGCTACTCCAATGAGATCTAGGAGCTGGCTGGAGTGGGGGATGCCCCTTCCCCTCAGGCCTTTGCTGTTGCATGCGACTTCCTGTCAGTCAAGCTGCCCGTGCTATCAGGACTTGTGGCTGTGTGCAGGAGAAACCTCGGCTTTTTAAAAAAAGTTTTCCTCTTAAGAACTGGGCTGTTATGTCTGCCTAACACCTCCAGATCCCCATGTGAGTACAAAGACCCCGGTGTTTACTTATGTTAAACCTTGTTTAGACCCTTCCTTGTTTACTGCTGCATTAGAAATGCTTATAAACATTTTCCTTCAGGGTGACTGCCTGCTTAGGGAAAAGGAAAGCTGCCTACCCCTGGGCTTTTAAAAACAGTTTGGCATGTGTGGAGAAGAAGAAAACCCTGCTTTTAAAAAATGCTTCCCTCCTAATCAGGCCTGGCCATCTATGCCAGCCGTGGCATTTTAACTCCTGCAGCCAGGCTTAAGGAAAGAAAAACTTTTTTCCCCTTTTGAAAAAGCATTGCCCCCCCGCTTTTCTCTTTCTTCTGCTTAGAAACTGATAAGGCTTTAAACACAGGCAGTGTGGAGTTGAGGCAACCACCCCTTCCCTCACAGACATGTGGTCATGGGCATGCTCGGGCATGCCTTGGGTTAGCACGCGGGTGGGGGAGGGGCACACTCCACTTCCGGCAAAACATGCGGCTGGTCCAGGGAGGGGTGGCTGACACGTCACTTCCGGCAAAACACGCATTGCATGATGGGAGGGGTGGCTAACACGCAGAGGATCATGGGAGGGGGGAGGGACTATGACGTCACTTCCGGTGAGTCAGCATTTCCCTTATCTGATCAGCCCAATACAAAAAAGGTATACACTATTACTACTGGCGTGACTTTGATTTGTGGCCGGGGATCATTGGGAAAGAAGGAGTTGACAATAGCAACATGAATGGAATCTTACTTCTGACTAAATGTGCAGAGCATAACCTTGTCATTACTAACACACTCTTTCGCCAGAAAAATAAATTTAAAACATCATGGAAGCACCCACGGTCGAAGCACTGGCATCTTTTAGATTATGTAATTGTCCGTGCTAGAGATCGCCGTGATGTACTTCTCACCAGAGCCATGATGAGCGCCGATGACTGCTGGACAGACCATTGATTAATTCGATCCACAATGGCCATAAAGATTGTCCCTCATCGTAGGCTCCAAGGAAGAAAACCAAGGCGTAAAATGAATACACGGATCCTTCAAGATTCTACTAAACGAGCTTGCTTTCAATCATCTCTCAAGGAACATCTGCCTATGGAACTCCCTGAAAATGTTGAGGAACATTGGATTAAATTGAAGACTTCTATTATTTCAGCCTGTGAACAAACTATCGGATACCAAACTAAGAGACATCAGGACTGGTTTGACGAGAACGATAGTGAGATTGAGCATATTATTGACAAGAAAAGGGAAGCCTTCCGGATATGGCAAAAAGATATTAACTGTGCCGTTAAGGAAAAAATCTACGCCAGTGCAAAGGCAGAAGTCCAAAGAAGAACTAGAGAACTTAAGAACATATGGTGGATAAAAAAAGCCCAAGAAACCCAACATTTTGCAGATGCTCATGATGCACGGGGCTTTTTTAATGCCATAAAGGCCATCTCCTTTTGCCTTCAGTTTTCCCCAGCATCAGGGTCTTTTCCAGTGAGTCTTCTCTTCGCATTAGGTGGCCAAAGTATTTGAGCTTCAGCTTCAGCATCTGTCCTTCCAATGAGCAGTCAGGGTTGATTTCCTTTAGGATTGACTGGTTTGACCTCCTTGCAGTCCAAGGGACTCTCAAGAGTCTTCTCCAGCACCACAGTTCAAAAGCATCAATTCTTCGGCGCTCAGCCTTCCTTATGGTCCAACTCTCACAGCCATACATTTTAGGGATGCCATAATTATCACTCTCTTTAAATAGGGTGATAGAACAGACTGTGGAAACTATCGAGGCATCTCCCTTCTAGCTACAGCAGGCAAAATCCTGGCAAAGATCATCGCAAACCGTCTCCTATCTATATCAGAAGACATCCTCCCTGAAACGCAAAATGGCTTCCGCCCTTCCAGGGGAACAGTGGATATGATCTTCACTGCACGACAGCTTCAAGAAAAATGCAAGGAGCAAAACCGCCCTCTGTACATGGCATTTATTGATCTGACTAAAGCTTTTGATACTGTAAGTCATACTGCTCTCTGGACCATCCTTCTGAAAATCGGATGCCCTGATAAATTTGTGAACATCTTGCGGCTACTCCATGACGACATGATGGCAACAATCCTGGATAACAATGGCTCTCAAAGCGATCCATTTAAAGTGGAATTCGGCGTTAAACAGGGATGTGTTATTGCTCCAACCTTATTCGCTATCTTCATCGCTATGATTATACACCTTGTTGAAGAGAAACTTCCTACTGGTGTAGAAATTATATATCAAACAGATGGAAAGCTTTTTAATCTTAGTAGGCTGAAAGCAAAAAATAAGGTAATTACAACTTCTGTTATAGAACTTCAATATGCTGATGATAACATAGTCTGTGCACACTCCGAGGAAGATCTTCAAACTATCCTAAACATCTTTGCAGAAGCATATGAAAAGCTCGGCCTCTCGATTAACATTAAAAAAACCAAAGTGCTTTACCAGCAAGTTCGAACCAATCACTCCGCAGTGCCATCAATCCAGCTTAAAGGTGTGTCACTAGAAAATGTTGACCACTTTTCTTATCTCGGCAGCCATCTATCTACAAAAGCCGACATCGACGCTGAAATTCAGCATCGCCTGAGCTCTGCGAGTGTAGCTTTCTCCCAAATGAAGCGTAGAGTGTTTGAGGATCGGGACATTCGCAGGGAGACCAAAATGCTTGTTTACAAAGCCATTGTACTACCAACCCTTCTGTACGCCTGTGAAACATGGACCCTCTACAAACGCCACCTCCAACTTCTTGAAAGATTCCATCAACGCTGCCTCCGAAAAATTCTGCAAATTACTTGGGAAGATAGGCGGACTAATGTTAGCGTATTAGAAGAAGCGAAAACCACCAGCATTGAAACAATGATCATCCAACATCAACTTCGCTGGACCGGCCATGTTGTTCGAATGCCTGACCATCGTCTTCCAAAGCAGCTACTTTACTCCCAACTTAAGAATGGAAAACGGAATATTGGTGGACAGCAAAAGAGATTCAAAGACACTCTCAAAGCTAATTTAAAAAAATGTAATATCAGCATTGAGAACTGGGAAGCCCTAACTCATGAACGTTTCAATTGGAGGTCAGCCTTTATTAAAGGCGCTATGGACTTTGAAGAAGCACGAGTACAGGGCGAAAGGGAAAAAAGAGCTAAAAGGAAGGCACGTCAAGCAAACCCTCATCATGACCGTCTCCCACCTGGAAACCTATGTCCTCATTGTGGGAGGTTGTGCGGATCCAGAATTGGCCTTTACAGACACTTACGGATCCACTGTTAAAATTTTACCCTTGGAAGACAATCTTACTCGGCTACGAGTGATCGCCAATGAATTTGGGTTAGCCGAGAGTCACTATGAGATGGGCAGTTATACAAATTTGATAAATGAATAAATATGTCGTAGATACATTAACATGTCAGTATACTTAATGTTCCTCCTAATTTGTGGGATGTGAGCAACAGAAATTAGGCCTGCAAGATAGTGTCTTAACTAGAAATCCTAGCTTGCATAGAATACAGGTAGTCCTTGCTTAACAACCACAATTGGAACCAGCAGTTCCATCGCTAAGCGCCATGGTCACTAAGCGAAAAATCACATGACTGACTGGATTTACAACATCACTTCCACTTCCATCATTAAGCGAATCACTGAGGTTGTTAAGCGAGACATCACATGACTGCAACTTCCGATTATACTGCCAACTTCTCCATTGACTCTGCTTGTTGAAAGCCAGTTGTGAAGCATGTAAATGGCGATCACATGACCACGGGATGCTGCGACAGTCGTAAATGCCCGCCAGTTGCCAAGTTCAGGTTGGCGGCGATGTGCCATCAGCACTTCCGGGTTTTGTCATGACACACAGTTTGGAAAGCTATGGTCTAATAATTCTACCAAAGCAATGGTACTTTCATATGCTTACCTATCAACCCCCCCAAAAAAAACCTCATTTCATCTGTAACAAATGAGGGAATTTAGAAGAAATTGATTTCAGTAGTAATTATTTCCTTTATATCTAATCTACTAGGGCCAACAGACACACACACACTCTCTCTCTCTGCAAATTTTCCCAGCCTCCTTTATTCACTTTCTATTGCTGCTGCAACACTTTATCTGCTCCAGTGTTGGGGATGATTATGGGAGATTTCACATATTAGTATCTTTATATTCACATGATATCCACAAAGGTTCTGAAGATCATTTTCTTGATCAGTTATATTTTGTAGTAGAAGCAGACTTGAAACACTGAAAAATTGCTCTTCAACCAGCATATCTAAATGCATTAATATGTATCATGATAACCTTTTTGTATGTATTTTAATTTTCAAATCAACCAGTAGGAAAGCAAGAAGTCCTACAAACCAACATTCATTGCTGGAGTTAGTCTGCAGTGAAGTAAAGCACTCAAGACTAACTTGAGCACTTGAGGTGACATAAGGGGGAAAAGAATATTTTAAGACCACAACAGGAAAACACACCCAGATGTCACATTTGCAATGGAAGGGGGGGGGGGTACAGAGCAGGGTTGTCTGTTCCTGCCCTCCAAACAATGGTTGTTGGCCTATTCTGGTGGTTGAGCAACTGGGCAGTGTGAATAAGCCCTCTGAGTTTCTTGAACTTCAGTATATTTAAAGGGATCCAAAATTAGAAGACCTGCAGTGGATATCTCATAGATCTGCTTCATATATCATGCTAACATATAACATGGTTTATTTGCTGTCAAGTGTGACTCTAACCACTGGATTTGTAAAACATGAACATTTGGCTTAGCATGTTGCGTGAACCTGGCCTATTATGAATCATTTAATGAATCATAGTTAAGCAAACTATGCCTTAGTGTGATGCATGAGCCCAGATTTATTGCAGCAATAGAACAACCTAGACAAACCCAGCTTCCTGCAGATATGTTGGGACTGTAATTACTAGGATTCCCAACCAAGCTAGGAATTCTTTTGGCCATGGTGGCTAGGAATTCTGTAATTGGCCGCCACAAAGCATTTGGAGAGTGCTAGGCTAGAAATAATTTTGACAAGTAAAATAAAATAAAAATTAATTCACATTTTTTCTCATTCCTTTGTTTAATTTTCAAGAGTTTCTTACCCTCTTTTCTGCTTATACAGACTTTAGCATCCTTTCCATATCTCAAACAGTTACAAAACTATTTGTTTTACTTATTTTTCTTATTAGAAGACTGTATTAAGCAAAATATTTGTGCTGCTAACCTTTGTTAGAGATCCATGTTGCTGTTTATCCTTTCCCTGACATTATGAATCTGTAGCTCAATCAGGCTACTACCCATGTGACAGCCCTTGGATCCCAGCCAATCTGAATTAATTTCCCACTTCACTTTCATGAAGTGCCAATGCCACTCAAATGCTCCAGCAGGTTCTAAGTCTGAGCCAGTTTTCCATTAATTTCACTTGGTAAATAAAATATAAAATATTATGGTGGCAGGTAATCAGGATAAGAGACATCGAATAAGGAGTTGCCCACTTACTATGATTGTCACAGAAGCATTGCTGCATAACCTATTGCGTCACAAGGAAAGCACGTGAGCAGTTATGATAGGGGTATTCAGATAATAGCCTATGTTCCCACAAAGCATAGGAGAAGGGAGCAGAATCGTATAGGCCCAACTACGAATGCACCTACCTTCCACACCTTATGTCAGCCCATCCACATGTTCAGCGGACATGTGGAAGCTACTGATAGATGGATGTGGGCTCAAGAGCCCTATGACTCAATATGCTCACAAAGTAATCAGACCATAAGCAATGATGTCCACCATTAATCAGGTCTCTACAGCCAGCACCAAGTCCTACATTGTGCCCCAGGAGTGAAGCAAAATGGGTTGGCCTGCTGAGAGGAAGAGGCCAGAGGAGGAAAATCAGCAGCCTGGTACAAGCTCCATCCTCAACCAGCATCCACACATCAGAGGCCAGGACACACGTCCCTCATGTCTCCTCCCTCCTTCACCCACCCTGTGTTCCCAGACGAGCACTTTTCCATCTGAATGTTCTTCAAGAGCAGAAGCTGGTAAATGGCTGTAGCTTGAAAATAATGAACAGGAAGGAAGGAAGGAAGGAAGGAAGGAAGGAAGGAAGGAAGGAAGGAAGGAAGGAAGGAAGGAAGGATTTTGTCACTAGTATATTGTCAGAGCTCAGCAGATCTCTGCCAATACGCTAGACCAAGACAAAGCTGGCTTGAAACTCAACATTAAAAAAACTCAGATCATGGCATCTGGTCCCATCACTTCCTAGCAAATAGAAGGGGAAGAAATGGAAGCAGTGACAGATTTTATTTTCTTGGGCTCCAAGATCACCACGGACGGTGACTGCAGCCATGAAATTAAAAGACACCTGCTCCTTGGGAGGAAAGCTATAGCAAACCTAGACAGCATATTAAAAAGCAGAGACATCACCTTGCCGATAAAGGTCCGTATAATTAAAGCTATGGTTTTCCCAGTAGTAATGTATGGCTGTGAGAGTTGGACCATAAGGAAGGCAGAGCGCCGAAGAATTGATGCTTTCGAACTGTGGTGCTGGAGAAGACTCTTAAGAGTCCCTTGGACTGCAAGGAGGTCAAATCAGTCGATCCTAAAGGAAATCAACCCTGACTGCTCATTGGAAGGACAGTTACTGAAGCTGAAGCTCAAATACTTTGGCCACCTAATGTGAAGAGAGGACTCACTGGAAAAGACCCTGATGCTGGGAAAGACTGAAGGCAAAAGGAGAAGGGGACGGCAGAGGATGAGATGGTTAGATAGCATCACCGATGTAATGAACATTGAGTAAACTCTGGGAGACAGTGGAGGACAGGAAGGCCTGGCGTGCTATGCTCCATGGGGTCACCAAGTGTCAGACACGACTTAACGACTGAACAACAACAACAACAAACATGGAACGGCTGTGAAGCTCTGAATACCAGATTTGGCGCCAAGCATTCAAAGTTAAAAACATCCCTCTGACTTCATCCCTTGTTAGTTTCAAAACAACCGTTTTCCCACTCTTGATCTCCCCCCCCCAACTTGTTAAGTTTAACGAGAGTCCAGGTGTCTTACAAGTGTCCTTAGTTTTTCCCAGTCAGCAAAGGAATGTGAGGGAGGCAGTTCTCTTCGGTACACAGTAGCTGGTTACAAAGCAGGCTGACACGAGTCGGCTTCTATACACGTGTTGTCTCAAATACATGGCAGGCAAGCAAAGTGAGTCTGACAGTAGCTGCACAAGTCTATGGAAAATAAGAAAAATGTTGCTGCTCCAGCTCCCTAGTGGGACTGTAACTGGATGATTCTCTTTGCATTCTCTTATTGATCAGCCAGAGGCTCACTCCCTATTTTGAGTTTGGCAGAAGTGATGGTAAGCACAGGTGGGCTTCAGATGGTTTCTTAGAGACTGGGAAGTGGAAGTGGTACCCTAAGAGTTGCAGCTGATCACACCTGGAAAAGCTCAGCATAGATTGTCTCTTCTGATGCAAGTGGATTGCATAGCAGAAGACTAATGGTTATTTCAATGTCCCTGACATTGAAACATTTCTTCAAAATTTGTAATGGGCAGTTTGGGATTCTAGCCATCACCATGCTCAAATGCGTTATAAATCAAATATAATTCTCCCATATGTTATCTTCAGTTTCTGAATAGAAGGTTAAATTCTTTGTATGAATATGCAGACTTTTATCTTAAATATTTGTCTTTATTCTTGATTAATTACTAGAAAACCAGATGGATTACATGAAGAGTTGCTTCCTCTCTTCTTACTCCTAACTTATATTCTTACATGGCCATGGTAGCTCTACTGAGTAACCAGTCTTTTGTTTGATTTTTTTTTCTATCTTCAGGTGAAATTCTAGTTAATTTCTCCCAAACATGTAACCTTCCATTTAGAGATCCTCTAGTCCAGAGCTTTCCAAACTTTTCATGTTGGTGACACACTTTTTAGACATGCATCATTTCGCGACACACTCTTACAGCAGGGCATAATTTTGCGACACACACTTACAGCAGGGCACAAGGCAGGCACTAGGACCTGCGCGGAATCACAACTGGTTTGGAGGCAGCAAGGCACAAGGCAGGCACTAGGACCTGTGAGGAATCCTGGCAGGGCTCAGAGGCAGCAGCAGCCGCGACACACCCAGACATTGCAGCCAACACACTAACGTGTCCCGACACACAGTTTGGAAAGCTCTGCTCTAGTCTTTGCTTTCAGAGCTCAAAGTGTCATAGGTAGGAACCTTGCTTCATTTTATTCCCCTTTGGGCTGAGAAACAGACAGTAACCAGCCCAAAGTCACCTAATGGCCAAGTGAGGAACGTGGGTCTCCTAGTTCTTATCCAGCACCTTAACAACTACACTACACTGGCTCTCTGATTGATTGATTGATTGATTGATTGGTTGGGTGATTGATTGATTCTGAGAGTTTTGCTTTTCATGTGGCAGGAGACTTTGTTGGTGCTGAAAACTATTTTACAACTATATTTCACAGCAAGAAACCCATTCTAATGCACATATCCATTACCATCAAACCTTACATGCCAATATAAAAAAAGCCTCATTAATATTGAGCCAAACTATAAATTTTGTTTACTGCTGCCAAGATCATGAAAACATGTCTTGGATTCCTTTTTCTTAGAAGGGATATGTGACACAAGAGCTATGAGTTGGATTAACCTACTGAGTACAGAAAGTATGAATGTAGAAAACATGCACAATTGCATTAGTTTAGTGTCTGGATTCAGATATCACATTAAGCTATAATGTGATTTGTTTGATTTTTGTCTTAGCTTGATGTGGGAACCCAGTCAGTTGTGGCTTATTCAACGAAGTATTGTTAAATAAAATTTCATATGTTACGAAACAAGCACTGTGTCCAGAAATGAGACAAAGTCCTTATAGTTTTTGGCTCATTTGTTAAAGCCAATGTCAGTCCTCTCCTCCCGCAGTTCTCATTGGGTCTATGAAGGTTCTCAGTCATCCAGGTGGAATTGTCTGTAGCTTGAATCATGTCAACTGGATTTCTATTTTCTCAGTGGAAACGTTTCGCTCCTTATCCAAGGAGCTTCTTCAGTCTGAGCAAAGTTGGTAAGGGAATCCTAAATATGTTTCTAGGTAGCTGTGTGACCTTACACCTGGGGCTAGGTCATGGTTATATTGAGATGTTATTTTATATATATATATATATATATATATATATATATATATATATATATATTTTATTATATATTATATTATATTATATTATATTATATTATATTATATTATATTATATTGAGATGTTATTTTCTCATTGGGTCTTTCGGCTAGAAAAGATAAATCTGTAGAATAGAGCTTGACGTTGTGAAGGTCAAATATTCAATCCCTATTGGAATCTCCAGTTAAAAGGGTATTAGTATCACAGTCAAAAAAGTTCTCAGCCTGAGATCTTGAGTGGGTAGATGGGGGAATAATGAGAGGGTAGATGGGGGAATAATGAGAGGAAAAAAATATAAGTGGATATTTAAAGTTTTACTTGCAGCTGATGCTATATTCTTTGTACTTCCCAGATTTATAGGGATCGTAAACTGGGGAAGTCCTCAGTTTGAGATTGAATGGGAAAGAGAAATTGGGGGACAAAGGATAAAAATAACTTTTATTTGCACCTTATGCTCCATTTTTCAAACTTCACAGATTTGCAAGGATTATAAGCTATAATTAAGGGAAAATACTTCTAATAATCAGGCTTACTATTTTTGAAAGAAAAACCATGCCTCTTTCATCTTCTTTAGCACACTGAAAAGGAATCATTCAGAAGAGATCACTGTCTCTAAGTAAGATCTTTCTGGTTTTATGACAGGCAGTCAAGGGACAAGAGGCATGTTGTAGTCAATATTCATCACCGGGCTATTTTAGAATTCCAAAACTCTGTGATTTTCAAGTTGGTAATTTTCCATCTTCTAATAAAATTAGAGCAGAACTTTCAGTTTTATATAATCTAACTCAGCATTCAACTTGATATTATGAACTTGAGGGCTCTGACTGGGATCACATGCATATTTATATAGTCATGCAGTCAGCCTAATAAAATTAAGAGCCATAGAGATGTGGCAGTCTCCACTAATAACGATCAGTTGGCACAAACTCCATGGAAATCAATAGCACTTGGGGGTAAGACCATAAATCCCTTCTTACACACTTCATATTCATTTTAGGAGAGAGCATGCACAGGGCAAGTTCTCTGTAAATCGTGCCATCTATCTCTAAGCACCTGAAACAAATAACAGAAAGGGCTGCATTAAACATCTTTGACTATTTGCTTGCTTGCTTACTTACTGGGTTTTTAGGCTGCTGATGACTAAATACGGGTAAAAAGGATATGCCACCAAAAAGTATTTATTTGTTGTTTTTTTAAATTACCATCTGTCATGCACTGTGTCTCCAGGTTGAGTACAGAATTAAAAATAGATCTGAATACAATAAAATAATAAAAATATGTAAATTACCATAAATGCAAAAACAAAACAATATGTGAAAGCCTGTGGCTATTTTAAACATCAGATATATGTAAGGCGCTCCATCCAATATCTATAATCTCCCTGCTCTAGAGTAATCCACAGACGCGCAGGTTCTTAGAAGCAAAAGAGTTTATTATAGTATACAGAGGTTAGCACGAACAAAGACTTGAATGAATGAAGAAAGCATGGCATGTACATTTAAACCTTCCCCCCCCCCAAGGTTCTTTGATGTTGACACGTGTACTTCATGTCTCCAGGCTGCTCCGACATCGGTTCGCTGGGATGTGTATTCGCGCTTGCCGCCTAGGTGCGATCCGATCTACTTCAAAGGCAGGCGTCTCTTTCTTGTCAGTTACAGCGTCTCTGCATTCCTTATCGTCTAGCGCAAGGGTCGGAAATGGCGGCTCGCGAGCCAGATGCGGCTCTTTGGCCCCTTGAGTGTGGCTCTTTTACAAAATACCACGTGCGGGCGCGCGCGCGCGCACGTACAGTCGCCGTCAGCCTCCCGGCTCGTTTCGCTCCTGCCGCTGCCAGAGCCTTCATTCAGCTCCACAGCAGTTCCGGGGCATACCGCCGGTGAAAGCGGAGGCCGATCCCTGGCCTCCTTCCCCGTCTGTGTAGGTCTCGTGGGCTGAGTTTCCTTTCTGCGCTGCGGGACGGGGGTGCTCCCTGAAAGAGGGGCGCCGTGGAGGCTTTTGTATGTGATGTTGCTCCCAGTGCCACAAACTTTTCTACCCTTTCTTTCCTTTGCCTCTGGCGGGAAGCCACTTTGTCCCGGCAATGGGAGGATCAGGGGATGGGGTTCAGGGTCTGAACAGGCAGCATGGCTGTGGGGAAGAGGAAGGCTCTCTGTCCGGCTGGTCGCTTTTTCGCTTCACCCCCGGACTCGGCGGTGAGGTTTGGCAGCGTTTGAGACTGGGAGCTGGGCGGAGGGAGAGAGAGGGAAGGGGGGGCGTCTCGCTTCTCTAACCTACCTGCTGCAGGGGCATTTCCAAGCCTAACAATGCCTCCCCACCCCCCAGCTCCAAGAGTTGAGAATCGGGAAGGGCCGGATCTGGCCGGCCCTCTCACGCATTCACACGCACACGCTGTGAGCCACCCCCAATTCTTAGTTCTCCCATGCCTGCGCGCTGCTTGCAACTCCGGCCTCTTCTCTCACACACCCAGACACGTGGCCCTTCCCGATTCTCAACTCTTGGAGCTGGGGGGGGGGGGGAGGCATTGTTAGGCTTGGAAATGCCCCTGCAGCAGGTAGGTTAGAGAAGCGAGACGCCCCCCCTTCCCTCTCTCTCCCTCCGCCCGGCTCCCAGTCTCAAACGCTGCCAAACCTCACCGCCGAGTCTGGGGGTGAAGCGAAAAAGCGACCAGCCGGACAGAGAGCCTTCCTCTTCCCCACAGCCATGCTGCCTGTTCAGACCCTGAACCCCATCGGGGAGGAAAGGCTCGGATCTGGCCGGCCCTCTCACGCATTCACACGCACACGCTGTGAGCCTCCCGGCTCGTTTCGCTCCTGCCGCTGCCAGAGCCTTCATTCAGCTCCACAGCAGTTCCGGGGCATACCGCCGGTGAAAGCGGAGGCCGATCCCTGGCCTCCTTCCCCGTCTGTGTAGGTCTCGTGGGCTGAGTTTCCTTTCTGCGCTGCGGGACGGGGGTGCTCCCTGAAAGAGGGGCGCCGTGGAGGCTTTTGTATGTGATGTTGCTCCCAGTGCCACAAACTTTTCTACCCTTTCTTTCCTTTGCCTCTGGCGGGAAGCCACTTTGTCCCGGCAATGGGAGGATCAGGGGATGGGGCGAGTAAGGCATCCCCAGCTGATTGAAGTAAATCTTGGGGGTGGTAGTTGTCCTCCGATTATGGGGGGGCTACTGGGGGGACAGTTTATTTCCCTCTCCTTAATTTCTGAAGGCAGGAACAAAGAGGCCGGCGTTGCAAGCAGCGTGCAGGCATGGGAGAACTAAGAATTGGGGGTGGCTCACAGCGTGTGCGTGTGAATGTGTGAGAGGGCCGGCCAGATCCGAGCCTTTCCTCCCCGATGGGGTTCAGGGTCTGAACAGGCAGCATGGCTGTGGGGAAGAGGAAGGCTCTCTGTCCGGCTGGTCGCTTTTTCGCTTCACCCCCGGACTCGGCGGTGAGGTTTGGCAGCGTTTGAGACTGGGAGCCGGGCGGAGGGAGAGAGAGGGAAGGGGGGGCGTCTCGCTTCTCTAACCTACCTGCTGCAGGGGCATTTCCAAGCCTAACAATGCCTCCCCCCCCCCCCAGCTCCAAGAGTTGAGAATCGGGAAGGGCCACGTGTCTGTGTGTGTGAGAGAAGAGGCCGGAGTTGCAAGCAGCGCGCAGGCATGGGAGAACTAAGAATTGGGGGTGGCTCACAGCGTGTGCGTGTGAATGCGTGAGAGGGCCGGCCAGATCCGGCCCTTCCCGATTCTCAACTCTTGGAGCTGGGGGGTGGGGAGGCATTGTTAGGCTTGGAAATGCCCCTGCAGCAGGTAGGTTAGAGAAGCGAGACGCCCCCCCTTCCCTCTCTCTCCCTCCGCCCGGCTCCCAGTCTCAAACGCTGCCAAACCTCACCGCCGAGTCCGGGGGTGAAGCGAAAAAGCGACCAGCCGGACAGAGAGCCTTCCTCTTCCCCACAGCCATGCTGCCTGTTCAGACCCTGAACCCCATCGGGGAGGAAAGGCTCGGATCTGGCCGACCCTCTCACACATTCACACGCACACGCTGTGAGCCACCCCCAATTCTTAGTTCTCCCATGCCTGCGCGCTGCTTGCAACTCCGGCCTCTTCTCTCACACACACAGACACGTGGCCCTTCCCGATTCTCAACTCTTGGAGCTGTGGGGGGGGGAGGCATTGTTAGGCTTGGAAATGCCCCTGCAGCAGGTAGGTTAGAGAAGCGTGCGGGCGCGTGGGGGGGGGCGTGGGGAGCAGTTAAGGTGCTAGCTGCAACAGCTGCCCCCGAAGTGACCGTATTCCACTCTTCCAACAGAAATTCCCCCAAGGAAAGGGTCGCACTTTTTTCTCCGGGGAGGGGATATGAAGTTGGGGTACTAACTTACCCTCTAAAGTGTCTCCTCCTTTCCCTATGTGGTCCTTTTGCTAAAATTACCGTCATGACACCCCCCCCCCATGTTTTCCTCTGGAGTTGAGTTCTGGCGTTTCTGCTGTCACTGGAGATGGCTCTCTCAAAGTTGGACGGTTCAAGTAACTGCTTCAGGCCACCGTTGTCTGCCTGCTTATTGCCGCATGTTTTGATTGCGATTTTAAACGAAAGGAGGGGGGTTGTGTGCGTCCTGTTGGATAGGATCCGAAGGGCCGCTTTGGAAACGCTGCCCGACTCGGGCGAAAGTTGGAAGGCTCCCGAGGGCGGGAGGAGGAAGAATCAATCACCCTCCTCCAGCGCCGGCCACCAACGTCTCCACCCGCAGCCTTTGGAGCCTGGTTTTAAACGGGCGCTCCTCTCCGCCCCGGCCGCCTCTGCCCGGCTCAGCTTTGTTTCCTCCGTGCACGCCTCCGGAGAAGCAGCCCTGTGAGTGGAAGTGAAGTGCTAATGTGGGACGAAGAGTCTCGATCCCGACAGGCACCCCATGCATCTACTTCACAGAGTAGAGAAAGAGCGGCTTCTCCCTAGCTTGCGCGCTTGCTTGCTCCCCCTGCCCCCACGCACGTGCGCACGCCTTCGCCCACCGTAGGGGGCATAGCCGCCACCTCAGGCCGCGCCAGTCTCGAGGGGGGTGGGAAAATACGCCAAACGGTGGAGGGAAAGGCATAGGACGTATGAAAAAAGAAAGCGGCTTCTTCCTCGCTTGCGCGCACGCTTGCTTCGAAAGAGACAGGCAGACAGAAGACATAAGAAGGAGACAGAGACGAAATCTCTGTGAGGGGGAGGGAGGAGAAGGGGCAGAGGTGGGGCAGGGGTGGTGGGTGCCGGCGAGGGAGAGAAGAAGGAAGGCAGTAAGGAACGGCGGTGGGAGCAGCGAGGATGGAGGAGAAGGTCTTCACGAAGGACCCCGGGGGAGGAGGCGGGGTGACGCTTCGCTCGCCGCCCGCCCGTCGTGGCTTACTCGGACCCCGGGGGAGGTGCAGTGGCGGACGTGGCGGGGCAGGCGTGGCAGCGGGCATGGTGTGCGTGGCCGCGGCGGGCAATGCAGTGGGGGTGGCGGGCATGGCGGCAGCAGGCGCTAAGTGTGCGCGATTGGTCCCCGCCCGCAAACCCCGCCCCCTTCCACGTGATTGGTCCCTGCCTGCAAACCCCGCCCCCTTCCACGCGATTGGTCCCCGCCCGCAAACCCCGCCCCCTGGCTCTCGAGCACTTCAAAATGTGCACGAGCATATCAAAATGGCTCCCGGCAAAAAAAGTTTGCCGACCCCTGGTCTAGCGCAGGGGTCGGCAAACTTTTTTATGCCGGGAGCCATTTTGACATGCTTGAGGACATTTTGACATGCTTGAGAGCCAGGGGGCGGGGTTTGCGGTCGGGGGCCAATCGCGTGGAAGGGGGCGGGGTTTTCAGGCGGGAGCCAATCACGTGGAAGGGGGCGGGTTTACGGGCGGGAGCCAATCGCGTGGAAGGGAGCGGGGTTTGGGGGCGGGATCCAATCGCGTGGAAGGGTAAGATACAGGGCTGCGCTGCGCTTGGCCGGCCGCCCCGGCCCTCACTCACCTTCCATGGCCGGTCCTTGCGGGCCGCCGGCGACGCTCCTATCCCGCTGCACCCCAGCTCTCCAAGGCCGGGGCCACCCACACAACCCAAGGCATCTGCCAAGTGGCAGAGGGAGAGATCCAAATCACAGCCCCGCAGACGCGATTCCTCCCCCTTGCCAGCCCACCTCGGGATCGTAGCCGCTTCCCAAACGAGCGGCGCCACGATCCCCGACTCGGCCATGCGCGCCTGCCCGGGAACGCCGCGGCGCCCAGCGGAGCCCTCTGCACATGCTCCGTGACACTCCCTCCTTCCCGCCGCCTCTCCTGAGCTGAGCTCCGCAGCTGAGCCTGGGCGTGCGTGCGGGAGGGAAGCCGCCATCGCGGGCTTCCTCGCCGAGTTTGTCCGCCGCCTGCAGGGAGGGAGGCGGGGGGACAGGGCTGGGCGCTGGGGCAGGGGCAGGGGCCATGGACGGCAGGCCAAAGGGAGATGCCAGGGCGACTGTAGCGACCGGAGGCGGCCAAGGGGAGAGCAGGCGGCTCTTCACCCTCGGTGCGCCGCGGGGCCAGACGAGCCTCCGGCTGCTGCTTCCTGCGCCTGTGGCCTCTTCGCTGCCGCCGCCGCCCGCCTCGCCTCTGCCGCTCTCTGCTTCCCCTTCGCTTGCTGGAACATATTGAAGGGGAGGAAAAGGAAACATTAAGATCAACCGGGAGCTTTGCGGAGAAGCGGAAAGCAGCAGAGGTGAGGCGGGCGGCGGCGGCAGCGAAGAGGCCACGGGCGCAGGAAGCAGCAGTTGGAGGCTCGTCTGGCCCCGCGGCGCGCCGAGGGCGAATAGCCGCCTGCTCTCCCCTTGGCCGCCTCCGGTCGCTACAGTCGCCTGAGATGCCAAGAAAGCGCAGCCGGGCTGGGCGCCCCATCCCGAGAGGCGGCCCGGGCACCGCTTCTACGTGGGGGAGAATGCAACTCAGCAGAACCCCATGCGCAAGGTGTGGGCGGCTGCGGGTGGCCCCGGCCTTGGAGAGCGCGAGCGCGTAAGAGCGTAAGAGTTTGGGGGCGGGATCCAATCTCGTGGAAGGGGCGGGGGGTGAGTTCAGCTGCAGAAGAGCCACACTCAAGGGGCCAAAGAGCCGCATCTGGCTTGCGAGCCGCCATTTCCGACCCTTGGTCTAGCGCAGGGGTCGGCAAACTTTTTTTGCCGGGAGCCATTTTGATATGCTCGTGCACATTTTGAAGTGCTCGAGAGCCAGGGGGCGGGGTTTGCGGGCGGGGACCAATCGCGTGGAAGGGGGCGGGGTTTGCAGGCAGGGACCAATCACGTGGAAGGGGGCGGGGTTTGCGGGCGGGGACCAATCGCGCACACTTAGCGCCTGCTGCCGCCATGCCCGCCACCCCCACTGCATTGCCCGCCGCGGCCACGCACACCATGCCCGCTGCCACGCCTGCCCCGCCACGTCCGCCACTGCACCTCCCCCGGGGTCCGAGTAAGCCACGACGGGCGGGCGGCGAGCGAAGCGTCACCCCGCCTCCTCCCCCGGGGTCCTTCGTGAAGACCTTCTCCTCCATCCTCGCTGCTCCCACCGCCGTTCCTTACTGCCTTCCTTCTTCTCTCCCTCGCCGGCACCCACCACCCCTGCCCCACCTCTGCCCCTTCTCCTCCCTCCCCCTCACAGAGATTTCGTCTCTGTCTCCTTCTTATGTCTTCTGTCTGCCTGTCTCTTTCGAAGCAAGCGTGCGCGCAAGCGAGGAAGAAGCCGCTTTCTTTTTTCATACGTCCTATGCCTTTCCCTCCACCGTTTGGCGTATTTTCCCACCCCCCTCGAGACTGGCGCGGCCTGAGGTGGCGGCTATGCCCCCTACGGTGGGCGAAGGCGTGCGCACGTGCGTGGGGGCAGGGGGAGCAAGCAAGCGCGCAAGCTAGGGAGAAGCCGCTCTTTCTCTACTCTGTGAAGTAGATGCACGGGGTGCCTGTCGGGATCGAGACTCTTCGTCCCACATTAGCACTTCACTTCCACTCACAGGGCTGCTTCTCCGGAGGCGTGCACGGAGGAAACAAAGCTGAGCCGGGCAGAGGCGGCCGGGGCGGAGAGGAGCGCCCGTTTAAAACCAGGCTCCAAAGGCTGCGGGTGGAGACGTTGGTGGCCGGCGCTGGAGGAGGGCGATTGATTCTTCCTCCTCCCACCCTCGGGAGCCTTCCAACTTTCGCCCGAGTCGGGCAGTGTTTCCAAAGCGGCCCTTCGGATCCTATCCAACGGGACGCACACAACCCCCCTCCTTTCGTTTAAAATCGCAATCAAAACATGCGGCAATAAGCAGGCAGACAACGGTGGCCTGAAGCAGTTACTTGAACCGTCCAACTTTGAGAGAGCCATCTCCAGTGACAGCAGAAACGCCAGAACTCAACTCCAGAGGAAAACATGGGGGGGGGGGTGTCATGACGGTAATTTTAGCAAAAGGACCACATAGGGAAAGGAGGAGACACTTTAGAGGGTAAGTTAGTACCCCAACTTCATATCCCCTCCCCGGAGAAAAAAGTGCGACCCTTTCCTTGGGGGAATTTCTGTTGGAAGAGTGGAATACGGTCACTTCGGGGGCAGCTGTTGCAGCTAGCACCTTAACTGCTCCCCACGCCCCCCCCACGCGCCCGCACGCTTCTCTAACCTACCTGCTGCAGGGGCATTTCCAAGCCTAACAATGCCTCCCCCCCCCCACAGCTCCAAGAGTTGAGAATCGGGAAGGGCCACGTGTCTGTGTGTGAGAGAAGAGGCCGGCATTGCAAGCAGCGTGCAGGCATGGGAGAACTAAGAATTGGGGGTGGCTCACAGCATGTGCGTGTGAATGTGTGAGAGGGTCGGCCAGATCCGAGCCTTTCCTCCCCGATGGGGTTCAGGGTCTGAACAGGCAGCATGGCTGTGGGGAAGAGGAAGGCTCTCTGTCCGGCTGGTCGCTTTTTCGCTTCACCCCCGGACTCGGCGGTGAGGTTTGGCAGCGTTTGAGACTGGGAGCCGGGCGGAGGGAGAGAGAGGGAAGGGGGGGCGTCTCGCTTCTCTAACCTACCTGCTGCAGGGGCATTTCCAAGCCTAACAATGCCTCCCCACCCCCCAGCTCCAAGAGTTGAGAATCGGGAAGGGCCGGATCTGGCCGGCCCTCTCACGCATTCACACGCACACGCTGTGAGCCACCCCCAATTCTTAGTTCTCCCATGCCTGCGCGCTGCTTGCAACTCCGGCCTCTTCTCTCACACACACAGACACGTGGCCCTTCCCGATTCTCAACTCTTGGAGCTGGGGGGGGGGGAGGCATTGTTAGGCTTGGAAATGCCCCTGCAGCAGGTAGGTTAGAGAAGCGAGACGCCCCCCCTTCCCCTCTCTCTCCCTCCGCCCGGCTCCCAGTCTCAAACGCTGCCAAACCTACCGCCGAGTCCGGGGGTGAAGCGAAAAAGCGACCAGCCGGACAGAGAGCCTTCCTCTTCCCCACAGCCATGCTGCCTGTTCAGACCCTGAACCCCATCGGGGAGGAAAGGCTCGGATCTGGCCGGCCCTCTCACACATTCACACGCACACGCTGTGAGCCACCCCCAATTCTTAGTTCTCCCATGCCTGCACGCTGCTTGCAACGCCGGCCTCTTTGTTCCTGCCTTCAGAAATTAAGGAGAGGGAAATAAACTGTCCCCCCAGTAGCCCCCCCATAATCGGAGGACAACTACCACCCCCAAGATTTACTTCAATCAGCTGGGGATGCCTTACTCGCCCCATCCCCTGATCCTCCCATTGCCGGGACAAAGTGGCTTCCCGCCAGAGGCAAAGGAAAGAAAGGGTAGAAAAGTTTGTGGCACTGGGAGCAACATCACATACAAAAGCCTCCACGGCGCCCCTCTTTCAGGGAGCACCCCCGTCCCGCAGCGCAGAAAGGAAACTCAGCCCACGAGACCTACACAGACGGGGAAGGAGGCCAGGGATCGGCCTCCGCTTTCACCGGCGGTATGCCCCGGAACTGCTGTGGAGCTGAATGAAGGCTCTGGCAGCGGCAGGAGCGAAACGAGCCGGGAGGCTCACAGCGTGTGCGTGTGAATGCGTGAGAGGGCCGGCCAGATCCGAGCCTTTCCTCCCCGATGGGGTTCAGGGTCTGAACAGGCAGCATGGCTGTGGGGAAGAGGAAGGCTCTCTGTCCGGCTGGTCGCTTTTTCGCTTCACCCCCAGACTCGGCGGTGAGGTTTGGCAGCGTTTGAGACTGGGAGCCAGGCGGAGGGAGAGAGAGGGAAGGGGGGGCGTCTCGCTTCTCTAACCTACCTGCTGCAGGGGCATTTCCAAGCCTAACAATGCCTCCCCCCCCCCCAGCTCCAAGAGTTGAGAATCGGGAAGGGCCACGTGTCTGGGTGTGTGAGAGAAGAGGCCGGAGTTGCAAGCAGCGCGCAGGCATGGGAGAACTAAGAATTGGGGGTGGCTCACAGCGTGTGCGTGTGAATGCGTGAGAGGGCCGGCCAGATCCGGCCCTTCCCGATTCTCAACTCTTGGAGCTGGGGGGTGGGGAGGCATTGTTAGGCTTGGAAATGCCCCTGCAGCAGGTAGGTTAGAGAAGCGAGACGCCCCCCCTTCCCTCTCTCTCCCTCCGCCCGGCTCCCAGTCTCAAACGCTGCCAAACCTCACCGCCGAGTCCGGGGGTGAAGCGAAAAAGCGACCAGCCGGACAGAGAGCCTTCCTCTTCCCCACAGCCATGCTGCCTGTTCAGACCCTGAACCCCATCCCCTGATCCTCCCATTGCCGGGACAAAGTGGCTTCCCGCCAGAGGCAAAGGAAAGAAAGGGTAGAAAAGTTTGTGGCACTGGGAGCAACATCACATACAAAAGCCTCCACGGCGCCCCTCTTTCAGGGAGCACCCCCGTCCCGCAGCGCAGAAAGGAAACTCAGCCCACGAGACCTACACAGACGGGGAAGGAGGCCAGGGATCGGCCTCCGCTTTCACCGGCGGTATGCCCCGGAACTGCTGTGGAGCTGAATGAAGGCTCTGGCAGCGGCAGGAGCGAAACGAGCCGGGAGGCTGACGGCGACTGTACGTGCGCGCGCGCGCGCGCCCGCACGTGGTATTTTGTAAAAGAGCCACACTCAAGGGGCCAAAGAGCCGCATCTGGCTCGTGAGCCGCCATTTCCGACCCTTGCGCTAGACGATAAGGAATGCAGAGACGCTGTAACTGACAAGAAAGAGACGCCTGCCTTTGAAGTAGATCGGATCGCACCTAGGCGGCAAGCGCGAATACACATCCCAGCGAACCGATGTCGGAGCAGCCTGGAGACACGAAGTACACGTGTCAACATCAAAGAACCTTGGGGGGGGGGGAAGGTTTAAATGTACATGCCATGCTTTCTTCATTCATTCAAGTCTTTGTTCGTGCTAACCTCTGTATACTATAATAAACTCTTTTGCTTCTAAGAACCTGCGCGTCTGTGGATTACTCTAGAGCAGGGAGATTATAGATATTGGATGGAGCGCCTTACATATATCTGATGTTTAAAATAGCCACAGGCTTTCACATATTGTTTTGTTTTTGCATTTATGGTAATTTACATATTTTTATTATTTTATTGTATTCAGATCTATTTTTAATTCTGTACTCAACCTGGAGACACAGTGCATGACAGATGGTAATTTAAAAAAACAACAAATAAATACTTTTTGGTGGCATATCCTTTTTACCCGTATTTAGTCATCAGCAGCCTAAAAACCCAGTAAGTAAGCAAGCAAGCAAATAGTCAAAGATGTTTAATGCAGCCCTTTCTGTTATTTGTTTCAGGTGCTTAGAGATAGATGGCACGATTTACAGAGAACTTGCCCTGTGCATGCTCTCTCCTAAAATGAATATGAAGTGTGTAAGAAGGGATTTATGGTCTTACCCCCAAGTGCTATTGATTTCCATGGAGTTTGTGCCAACTGATCGTTATTAGTGGAGACTGCCACATCTCTATGGCTCTTAATTTTATTAGGCTGACTGCATGACTATATAAATATGCATGTGATCCCAGTCAGAGCCCTCAAGTTCATAATATCAAGTTGAATGCTGAGTTAGATTATATAAAACTGAAAGTTCTGCTCTAATTTTATTAGAAGATGGAAAATTACCAACTTGAAAATCACAGAGTTTTGGAATTCTAAAATAGCCCGGTGATGAATATTGACTACAACATGCCTCTTGTCCCTTGACTGCCTCTCATAAAACCAGAAAGATCTTACTTAGAGACAGTGATCTCTTCTGAATGATTCCTTTTCAGTGTGCTAAAGAAGATGAAAGAGGCATGGTTTTTCTTTCAAAAATAGTAAGCCTGATTATTAGAAGTATTTTCCCTTAATTATAGCTTATAATCCTTGCAAATCTGTGAAGTTTGAAAAATGGAGCATAAGGTGCAAATAAAAGTTATTTTTATCCTTTGTCCCCCAATTTCTCTTTCCCATTCAATCTCAAACTGAGGACTTCCCCAGTTTACGATCCCTATAAATCTGGGAAGTACAAAGAATATAGCATCAGCTGCAAGTAAAACTTTAAATATCCACTTATATTTTTTTCCTCTCATTATTCCCCCATCTACCCACTCAAGATCTCAGGCTGAGAACTTTTTTGACTGTGATACTAATACCCTTTTAACTGGAGATTCCAATAGGGATTGAATATTTGACCTTCACAACGTCAAGCTCTATTCTACAGATTTATCTTTTCTAGCCGAAAGACCCAATGAGAAAATAACATCTCAATATAATATAATATAATATAATATAATATAATATAATATAATATAATATAATATAATATAATATATAATAATATATATATATATATATATATATATATATATATATATATATATATAAAATAACATCTCAATATAACCATGACCTAGCCCCAGGTGTAAGGTCACACAGCTACCTAGAAACATATTTAGGATTCCCTTACCAACTTTGCTCAGACTGAAGAAGCTCCTTGGATAAGGAGCGAAACGTTTCCACTGAGAAAATAGAAATCCAGTTGACATGATTCAAGCTACAGACAATTCCACCTGGATGACTGAGAACCTTCATAGACCCAATGAGAACTGCGGGAGGAGAGGACTGACATTGGCTTTAACAAATGAGCCAAAAACTATAAGGACTTTGTCTCATTTCTGGACACAGTGCTTGTTTCGTAACATATGAAATTTTATTTAACAATACTTCGTTGAATAAGCCACAACTGACTGGGTTCCCACATCAAGCTAAGACAAAAATCAAACAAATCACATTATAGCTTAATGTGATATCTGAATCCAGACACTAAACTAATGCAATTGTGCATGTTTTCTACATTCATACTTTCTGTACTCAGTAGGTTAATCCAACTCATAGCTCTTGTGTCACATATCCCTTCTAAGAAAAAGGAATCCAAGACATGTTTTCATGATCTTGGCAGCAGTAAACAAAATTTATAGTTTGGCTCAATATTAATGAGGCTTTTTTTATATTGGCATGTAAGGTTTGATGGTAATGGATATGTGCATTAGAATGGGTTTCTTGCTGTGAAATATAGTTGTAAAATAGTTTTCAGCACCAACAAAGTCTCCTGCCACATGAAAAGCAAAACTCTCAGAATCAATCAATCACCCAACCAATCAATCAATCAATCAATCAATCAGAGAGCCAGTGTAGTGTAGTTGTTAAGGTGCTGGATAAGAACTAGGAGACCCACGTTCCTCACTTGGCCATTAGGTGACTTTGGGCTGGTTACTGTCTGTTTCTCAGCCCAAAGGGGAATAAAATGAAGCAAGGTTCCTACCTATGACACTTTGAGCTCTGAAAGCAAAGACTAGAGCAGAGCTTTCCAAACTGTGTGTCGGGACACGTTAGTGTGTTGGCTGCAATGTCTGGGTGTGTCGCGGCTGCTGCTGCCTCTGAGCCCTGCCAGGATTCCTCACAGGTCCTAGTGCCTGCCTTGTGCCTTGCTGCCTCCAAACCAGTTGTGATTCCGCGCAGGTCCTAGTGCCTGCCTTGTGCCCTGCTGTAAGTGTGTGTCGCAAAATTATGCCCTGCTGTAAGAGTGTGTCGCGAAATGATGCATGTCTAAAAAGTGTGTCACCAACATGAAAAGTTTGGAAAGCTCTGGACTAGAGGATCTCTAAATGGAAGGTTACATGTTTGGGAGAAATTAACTAGAATTTCACCTGAAGATAGAAAAAAAAATCAAACAAAAGACTGGTTACTCAGTAGAGCTACCATGGCCATGTAAGAATATAAATTAGGAGTAAGAAGAGAGGAAGCAACTCTTCATGTAATCCATCTGGTTTTCTAGTAATTAATCAAGAATAAAGACAAATATTTAAGATAAAAGTCTGCATATTCATACAAAGAATTTAACCTTCTATTCAGAAACTGAAGATAACATATGGGAGAATTATATTTGATTTATAACGCATTTGAGCATGGTGATGGCTAGAATCCCAAACTGCCCATTACAAATTTTGAAGAAATGTTTCAATGTCAGGGACATTGAAATAACCATTAGTCTTCTGCTATGCAATCCACTTGCATCAGAAGAGACAATCTATGCTGAGCTTTTCCAGGTGTGATCAGCTGCAACTCTTAGGGTACCACTTCCACTTCCCAGTCTCTAAGAAACCATCTGAAGCCCACCTGTGCTTACCATCACTTCTGCCAAACTCAAAATAGGGAGTGAGCCTCTGGCTGATCAATAAGAGAATGCAAAGAGAATCATCCAGTTACAGTCCCACTAGGGAGCTGGAGCAGCAACATTTTTCTTATTTTCCATAGACTTGTGCAGCTACTGTCAGACTCACTTTGCTTGCCTGCCATGTATTTGAGACAACACGTGTATAGAAGCCGACTCGTGTCAGCCTGCTTTGTAACCAGCTACTGTGTACCGAAGAGAACTGCCTCCCTCACATTCCTTTGCTGACTGGGAAAAACTAAGGACACTTGTAAGACACCTGGACTCTCGTTAAACTTAACAAGTTGGGGGGGGAGATCAAGAGTGGGAAAACGGTTGTTTTGAAACTAACAAGGGATGAAGTCAGAGGGATGTTTTTAACTTTGAATGCTTGGCGCCAAATCTGGTATTCAGAGCTTCACAGCCGTTCCATGTTTGTTGTTGTTGTTGTTCAGTCGTTAAGTCGTGTCTGACACTTGGTGACCCCATGGAGCATAGCACGCCAGGCTTTCCTGTCCTCCACTGTCTCCCAGAGTTTACTCAATGTTCATTACATTGGTGATGCTATCTAACCATCTCATCCTCTGCCGTCCCCTTCTCCTTTTGCCTTCAGTCTTTCCCAGCATCAGGGTCTTTTCCAGTGAGTCCTCTCTTCACATTAGGTGGCCAAAGTATTTGAGCTTCAGCTTCAGTAACTGTCCTTCCAATGAGCAGTCAGGGTTGATTTCCTTTAGGATCGACTGATTTGACCTCCTTGCAGTCCAAGGGACTCTTAAGAGTCTTCTCCAGCACCACAGTTCGAAAGCATCAATTCTTCGGCGCTCTGCCTTCCTTATGGTCCAACTCTCACAGCCATACATTACTACTGGGAAAGCCATAGCTTTAATTATACGGACCTTTATCGGCAAGGTGATGTCTCTGCTTTTTAATATGCTGTCTAGGTTTGCTATAGCTTTCCTCCCAAGGAGCAGGTGTCTTTTAATTTCATGGCTGCAGTCACTGTCCGTGGTGATCTTGGAGCCCAAGAAAATAAAATCTGTCACTGCTTCCATTTCTTCCCCTTCTATTTGCTAGGAAGTGATGGGACCAGATGCCATGATCTGAGTTTTTTTAATGTTGAGTTTCAAGCCAGCTTTTGCATTCTCCTCTTTCACCCTCATCAAGAGGCTCTTTAGTTCCTCTTCACTTTCTGCCATTAGGGTGGTATCGTCTGCCGTTCCATGTAGCAGTATTTTAATAAATGAATTCTTTTAGCATTCTAATGAATTGTCTGGAGAATTTCTTAAGTTAAGATACTGGCACTGGGACCATCACAGCTACAGGGATTCAAAGAGAAAAGTGGCTTCAAATAAACCAGGCACAGCCAGAAATAAACTGACTCAACTCCCCAAATCAACCAACATTTTACAACCAAAGAGGTCTGGAGCTAGTTCTGAATTGGTGCAAAATCTTTATGGAGATTCTATAACAGTGTAGGGACTACCTTACAATTCCAATGTAGAGACTGTATTACAATTCACCATTGATAAGATAATCCACTGTAAAGTTTTATAAGCCACCAGCAACCCGCGTGAACAGAGCAGCCTGATCCAATTTAAGTCAATAATAATACGAGGGCGACCTAACAGAAAAATAGCCCTCTACACCCTTAAAATTAAATTCTCCTGATTTCAGTTTCAATTCCTTGTTTGCTACTGTTCAAACACTGAAGAAAACCAGCTGATCAAAGGTCTTCTTGACTCTGAAGAGGGTGGGGGATCAAATGTTTTCCCTTTAATCCATCTACTATACATGACTTCCTGGGTTGAACAATTTTCTGGTTTAAATTTGAAAATCATAATGAAAGCTGTGGGAGATAGTATTATCAGGAGATGGTAATTCAGAAACCGGTAGGCTAAAGGAAGAGAGAAATTATACAGATGATATAGATAAAGATATATGGCTTTCAAGGGCTACCAAACTTAAGCTGAATATAATGTATGTTTTTAAAGGTATCTTAAAACTGTATAGTTGATAATTTTTAGAGATATAAATATGTGAAATATTATTATTTGATTCTGGTGTATACATTTAATGCAGGGGTGGAGAGAAAGTAGATCTAATATATTGAATCTATTCTCTGGGTGATTTGCAATAGATTCCCACAATTTTGTAACTCCCAACTGTGGTAGCAAAAGCACAAAAATGTGTCTTGTACAGGTACCCTTTTCACCAGTCCCCAATGTCAGTGCTATTAAACAAAGTCTAACATGTGTTCTGGTCACAAGTTTTGAATGTAGACCAATGCAACCATACACCTATTCTACAGTTGGTGCCTATATGTGCATTTTAGGAATTCTACTTTTTTTTAAAATGTGATTATCACAAGCAAGTTTTTTCATGCCTGATTTCGTGCATTGAAAATGAGGGAAAATGTTATTTTACTTTTATGCTTGCTGTTTTACTATTTCTTAGAGCATATCCACATTTACCATTTAAACTGCTTTTATCCTGTGCTCATCCCAGCTTGGCCCTAAGATGGTTTAAGAAAATCCTATCCAGACAAAGACACTTTGGCAACGGCTTGTAAGGTATTCAGTCTGGACTGCAGACTGCCAGGTCCTCCCATTGGTTATTTTCCCTGCTGCTGTGCCATTTTATGGGTGGATCTTCCTGGACAAATATAATTTTTGTGTGTGTGTCTATAAAGCTAAATTAAAATCACATATACAAAGTTAAAGCATCAAAACACACATGCATGGAGGCTCAACAGCCAACTTTAAAAAATTCCTTCTTGGACCCTATTCCACTCTACTAGGTGCGGTATTGCCCATTACAAGCACTGCTGAAATAGCACAGTGGTTAATGTGTGGAGGGGAGATGGGTGGTGATAGAAGTTGGATAAATAAATAAATAAATTACGTGGCTTAGGATAATTCCCCTGAGCCCCCTTTTTTAAAAAAAATAATAAATCCAGGGATTTACTGTGGTAAACTCCTGGCATTGTTTTAAAAGAAAAGCCTGGGAAAAGGAAAATCATTTTAAAAAATCTTCTGCTAGGTTTTGAACAAGGAACTTTCCCTCTGCTAAGCAAAGAACTTAACTACTGTGCTGTTTCAGTAAAGCTGACAAAGGAAGGTTTCAAAACTATTAGAGGGCATGATAAGCATTGGCTCAGTTAAAGGGGTGGTCCTTCCTCTGCAAAGTAGCCAATGAACTGCTGAACAGCCTGTCTAATCCTGAGATTGGGTAAAGTGGAAATTTAAGTAAGTGAAGTGTTTTTGCTGAGCTTTTAGTTTTAGGCAGAACACATGGAAAAGGGAATTGGTGCAATGCTTTTTAGAAGTACTTAGTTTGGGCTACCAAATCTGAGTTGCAAAAATTCAGATGGCAGCCCAGTGTTCTGTATCTACCTACTGACATCTAGTGGTCATCTGGATTCTTGCAGCACAGACCTGGTAGTTTCAATAGTGCTTTCATGGCTGGACTTACTTGGTCTCACTTAGTAGAAGAAGCAGGAAAGATCCCCCAAGGCAGTTGGGCTAATTTACATCATTCCCAATGAAAAAGAGAGACTCGTAATACCATGAAATCTATGGTTTAAAATAATGGCATCTCTAAGCTGCTCCTCTCTAAAAGATCCAGAAGTCAATGTTGGAAGAAATGCCAAAAGAGATGGATGACAGCAATAAAGAATGGATTTTTTTTAAATAGCAAAAGGAGTTAAGAAAATTCAGCCTGACATTTTAACAGGTGGAATAATCTCAAGTGATCAAATTCCCAAACATCGCAGAATTGTATAGGCTAAATGGTGGGCCTTGAATACTTAATATTTTGTAAGTACCTGCATTAACTACACTGCTTGAAATGGTAGAGAAGGAGAGGGAGGGTGTGAAGGCCAGGATATGCTATAATCCAGTTTTCTCCCAGTTAGTATGGGGACTACACCAGTCAGAATTCCAAGCCACCTGGTTAAATTAAGTAGGAAGTGTAGTCTCCCACACTTCTGGCATGTACTAAGTTGGGAAAGGTTGCTGTAAGTCACAACAGTTTTCTAATCCATGGATTGCAGCAGTGTGAACATGTGCTTGCTTGCACCACCGGTTCAATTCCTGATTATCCAGTAATGGTGAATTATTATTATTTATAAGTTGCTGTGCAAGGGCAACATAGAGCCCTTGAGCACAACACAAAAAACATTGTGTCTCACTACCTACTTTGCCTCGCTACCTACTTTCAGCCCTCTAAAACATCTTAAATAAACCAAAAGACCCAGTAGCCCAAGAAAAACAAGAGAGTCATCTACAACATACAGTGTAAGGACTGTAACAGCCACTATGTAGGACAGACTGGCAGAAGACTAGCAGAACGCATCCACGAACACCAACTAGCAGTCAGAAGACATGATGAAAATGCCTTAATCTCACAACACATGGACACTCAACCATACTTTCAACTGGGAAACTGTGAGCATCTTAAACCAAGCCAAATCCCTTTTATCAAAAAGTGCCTGACCACTCAACCCACCACAGCAAAACCAACAGAAGCTATGAAAAGGATTACACTGCCATACATCAGAAACATCTCAGAAACTACTAATAGACTGTTACAACCACCCGGCATCACTGTAGCACACAAACCAACCAAAACCCTTCAGAACATCGTAAGTAACCCAAAAGACCCAGCAGTCCAAGAAGAAAAAACAGGAGTTATCTACAACATACAGTGTAAGGATTGTAACAGCCACTATGTAGGACAGACCGGCAGAAGACTAGCAGAGCGCATCCATGAACACCAACGAGCAGTCAGAAGACATGATGAAAACTCCTTAATCTCACAACATATGGACAGGCTCAACCATAGTTTCAATTGGGAAACTGAGCCTCTTACACCAAAAACGCTAGGGAATTCCTGGAAGCTTGGCACTTAGACACATCAGCCATCAATAGACACATAGAGATAAACCACATTTGTACACCATTCAAGAGAGACAATAAGAAAGCTAAGAAGGAAACAAAAAGACCAGAACACATCCTCTCCAGCAGCCAACACCCAGATAAGCAGGGATTAATACCAGGCAAACAAGCAAGCAGAAAACAATATCCTAATCAAGGAACTACCAAAGAGAAAACCACACCCCCAACAACACTGGCAGGGCAAGCTACTGTACTGTATAAAACAGGGAGAAAACCCCACACTCACTAGCACTGATGATGTTACCTAGTTGGGTAATGAAAAGCCTGCAAGCAAGCAGAGAGAATCTCTGTCCATGAGAGAATGTTGATTGGCGGGGTCCAGGAAGCGGGCCTTCTCTGCCATGGCCCCTGCCCTTTGGAACACTCTTCCCCCAGAGGTGAGGCAAGCCCCCTCTCTACTGGCCTTCCGGAAGAAGTTAAAGACCTGGCTCTGCCATCTAGCTTGGGGCGGGAAGGGGGGTAGTCAATCCTGGAGGTGGCTAGCACCTTAAAGTGGTCCCCATGTATTTATGAATCAGAATCAGAACTTTTAATTGCCATCCTGGATACTATTTTATATTTTATACTTATATTTATATGTTATGTAATATATCTTGTTTTTATTGTATTTTAATCTTTTTAGCTTTATTGTAAACCACCCAGAGTCCCTCTTTTGGGGGAGATGGGCGGTGACGAAATTTGATAAAAAAATAAACAAGCAATCTCAAAGAGCACTAAAGACTCCACAGTTCAACCCTGAGCTACATATATTCTCTTCTATTGGAACAAAAATCCTTGCAGGAGTGATACACCTTTTAGACAGCTGGGATGCTAGGAGGGTGAGAAGCAAACATTAATCACATGTTTGTTCATGCCAATAATCTGTTATTTGCCTACAGTATTTACATAAATGGATATTACTATTTTTATTTATTTATTTATTTATTTATTTATTTATTTATTTATTAAATTTATATTACCGCCCATCTTCCCCCGAAGGGGGAACTCTGGGTGGTTTACCATATGGACATGGGAAGACTCTAAGGAGAGCAAAGTGAGTTGCTTGGAGTTAGTAACTCTGGCATCAGTCTGCTGGTGTTTGGCCAAACCAAATTTGTCATACAATCTCTATTACTTTTATGGGAAGGTGATGGATGTCTCCAATCCTGCCATTAGGACCAATGGGAATTTGGCTATTGGCTTCCAGGGGATTTGAATTGCTCCTCATGATGTAGTAACTTGGAACAGATTTATGAATTAAAAATAGCAGGAACTGAAAAAATGGCAGCAACAAAGTACAAATGATTAGGTCAGCAGAATGCCTTAGTCAGAGGAAGTGATTTTTGGCAAAAACACATGCTGGGGAAGTGCAAAACCTCATTCCATTCATACGCAATAAAAGCTCCTGGCAAGTCACAGCCTCATCTTCTGAAGACATGAAATAGTGAGATAATAAAACTGAGTAGGTGTATTCCAGAGCACCAAAGCTGGAAGTGTTAACCCTTTTGAGTTAGCTTTCCCAGTATGGTGCTCTTCAGAAGCATGGAGGCTTACCTGACCATACTGGCTAGGAATTCTGGGTGTCCTCACACATTGGGGAGCAGGGGGAACAGCAAGCCGGGGAAGCTATTGATATTAAATTTTAGATATCATCACATTTTATGTAATTTTAGATAAAACGTCACTTATAACCTGGATACAGATAGCTCCTTTCGGACTTACTCACAGGTCAATGTCAGGTTGTTTTATAGATGTGTTTTAATTTTGTCTCAAATTCTATTTATTAATTTCTTAGATAGATTTATAAGTCCTCACAGATCACTCATGGACACACTTCTTGTACTGATCTAAGACTGTAATAAGCTGACTGACTGGCTGTTGATATTTATTGGCATGCACTCAATTGTTCTGCATGTTCACATGGCTTTTCACTCTTCACAGAAGAGGAGGCAGCCAGAATGCCCATCTAAATATGAAACAGTTTTCTTGTCATGAACGTATATATATATTATGTATATCTCATAGAGTATGTCATTGTCATGTTCCTTTGGAATGATTCTTTATCAGCAATCGTTCAGAGAACTTAATATTAAGCCATTGTTCTGCCTTATTGATACTCTATTATTGAATTATAATCTCTTTAAAATATTTATTCTGCTATTATAATACAATCTATAAAATTTTATAGGTGCAATAAACAATATTGAAAATAATTCTGTATGGATCTTTCTTTTCCTTTTCCTTTTTCATTTCTATTTTCTTTTTTCAGTATTTACTATTTTTCTTTATTATCTTTATTTTCTTAATGGTCTTCACTTTGTTAAAAAATTCTTCAATAAAAATTATTTAAAAAGAAAATAATTCTGTATGGGTATATAAAACTAAAAGGTTGACTTCCATGTTTATTTTTTCTATTCTTACATATAATTTGCTATGAAACGGAATTCTCTGACCCTGGAATGAAAAGGGATATTGGCATAATAATGCAGAATGTGAACAGATGGTCATTCCATTTGTATCTCATAAATGAATACCCAGGCCCTCTTCAAATCAAGATAGAGTTAGAAAGAGGATCAAAGACATCAAGGAAAACCCATCTTAATGCACTCACTGAAAAAAGTGGGATTAAAGTATACACATTTATAATTTCCAAAATACATAGTCAATGAGTCATAGCTATCCAATTGAAGGTGTTCCACAGGGGATGTGAGAGAAAACCATGCAAGTTTAGGACAGGTGTCAACTTGTCAGACCAAAATCCTCTAATTTCCTTGATCCATCAAACCAATACCTAATGTAATGGCACCACCTTCATAGTCAAAGCAGAAGGAAGAATAAATTCTCCATATTCTTTTTTTTACCTCAGTGAAACAGCATAAATATTAGAAGTATTGTATCATGAACTTATGTTTATTATTATACTGTTTGCTAAAGAACTGTATTTTGGATAATCTCACCATACTGTTTTCCATAAGAATACTCCCAGAATTCTGTTTTTCAGAAGTCTAGTACTACACCTTCATCTAGTACTAGTAATACTCAGATATGCAGACGATACCACCCTAATGGCAGAAAGTGAAGAGGAACTAAAGAGCCTCTTGATGACGGTGAAAGAGGAGAGTGCAAAAGCTGGCTTGAAACTCAACATTAAAAAAATTCAGATCATGGCATCTGGTTCCATCACTTCCTGGCAAATAGAAGGGGAAGAAATGGAAGCAGTGACAGATTTTATTTTCTTGGGCTCCAAGATCACCACAGACGGTGACTGCAGCCATGAAATTAAAAGACGCTTGCTCCTTGGGAGGAAAGCTATGGCAAACCTAGACAGCATATTAAAAAGCAAAGACATCACCTTGCCGACAAAGGTCCGTATAGTTAAAGCTATGGTTTTTCCAGTAGTAATGTATGGCTGTGAGAGTTGGACCATAAGGAAGTCTGAACGCCAAAGAATTGATGCTTTCGAACTGAGGACTCACTGGAAAAGACCCTGATGCTGGGAAAGACTGAAGGCAAAAGGAGAAGGGGATGGCAGAGGTTGAGATGGTTAGATAGCATCACCGATGTAACGAACATGAATTTGAGTAAACTCTGGGAGACAGTGGAGGACAGGAAGGCCTGGCGTGCTATGGTCCATGAAGTCACGAAGAGTTGGACACGACTAAACGACTGAACAACAACAACAACAACAAAGTACTACACCTTGAACAATCATAGTTACAGGCAGTGGGGAATGATCTTCAGTTGCATATTATTTCAAAAAGATAATTGTATTTTCCTACATAAAGTCAAAACTAAGCTGGAAAGGAATTATACAAAGATTTCCCACCAAAGCTTGTGCAGGAAATGAACAGGAGGAGGATAAGAGCATTTTACTCATTAGGATGATTTCAGGTCTATAAGTAGTATTACAAAAGCTCTTTCATGAACGTTTTCATGAAGCATCCTAATAAGAAAAAAAATTCATAAACACGTTTTGAAAATGCAGTAGGCAGATTATCAAAGTTTGATAATTCACTAGCTGGGGAATTCTGGGAGTTGAAGTCCACACATCTTCAAGCTGCCACAGTTGAGAAACCCTGCATTAGGATAACACCTGAGCAATGAGCGGAAGATAGTCCATGAAAAACAAAAGTGAGTGGCACACTTTAATTCATTCAAGAATGAACAACTGTGACAGTAATGTAATTGAGAATGTGAGGTTTGGGGCTATGTTAATATTAAGATGACTGCATAGAGGGATTGTCTTATTGAATACTGCATCCTCTCTGGGTGTTCACTCTAGGCATTACATTAAAGTAAGGGCCTGTTACTCATCTTCATCAGAATTAGATTTCCATTAATCCAAAAGGCAAGAGCATTCCATCACTCATTAAATGAAGGGCAGTGTTTGTAACTGGGTAGTACGTATTGAACCTTTATCTAGCTGCAGCTGAAATTACCACGTTGAAGGCTAGAATAAGAGATGAGTGAATCTGTCAATTTTGCTTTCTTCTACATTGAGTTTGGATAAATCCTAATTTTTTTTCTTGGCACACTTTTGAAGAAACATGTGGTCTCAACATCTGGCCAACTTTATCTGTGCTCACAAGCTAAGTAGGGTTGGGCCTAATTAGTACTTTGATAGGGGACTGCCAAGAAATGCAGGATGTAGATTGGACTGTTGAAAAACATCCCAGAAAAAGTGACAATCCACTTTCATACAATTGCCAAGAAAATCGTATGGATGTAGCCATATAGTCACCAGGAGTTGAGCCTTATTTGAGGGAGTCCTTAACCTTTTCCTTTCATGAGTCTTCACAAGTTCTTTCATAGCTCTAGATAGAGAGACATAAGCACACACAAATGCGTGGTAGGCCACCATGTAGCTATTAAAAGATGTAGAACCTAAAAGGAAAAAAGAGATGGCAGTACTATTTTAGCACAAAAAACATGGCTAAATAGGCAGATGTTCAAAACCTAGACTTTTATGAGCTAAATACTCAAAGCAATCTGCCTAGGCAGCTGACTCTATTAGTTTTGCTTCTCTCCACATCCCAGATTTGTAATGCTTATATTCTTTGTGTGCTATTACACACACACACACACACACAATATCTAGATAACTTTTTTAAAAGTACCAAACACATTCTTGTCTGCTCCTAGAACTTTATGTTCTACATGACATGAAAAACAACTCTTTTCTTCCCCTCCCATAATATGTGTTGGAATGTTCAACCCATGATGTGACACTGTACTACGAGTTTCCCAAAGTTTACAGTGTGAGCATATAACAGGACTACAGAATGTAGTCCCCTAATATCTATGTTAATAATTCAACAACTATGTGAATGTAACTTGCAATGGTTGTTGTGGGTTTTCCGGGCTGTGTGGCCATGTTCTGGCAGTTCTGGTTCCTAACGTTTCGCCAGTCGCTGTGGCTGGCATCTTCAGAGGACAGGAGCACAGCTAGAAGATTCTCTCTGTGCCCAAGTGGAGGGTGTGTCTTCCTGCTGGTGTTTATATCTGCTGAGAGGGTGTGTGTCTTCTGTGGGTCATTTACAAGAGATTAGGAGAGGGTTTATTGTGGTGATTAGGGGGTGTGGTGCTGTGTGTGTGGGATTAGCACATCTATTGTGTGAGTTGTTTGCATATTTCTGTGGTTGAGTAGAGTTCATTGACCTTTTGCAAGCTGTGTTTTTCAGGACTGGCAGCCAGGTTTTGCTGATCATTAAGCTTTCTTCTTTTTTATTGAAACTGTGTTGGTGTTTATATATTTCAATGGCTTCCCTGTATAGTCTAACGTAGTGGCTGTTGGTGTTGTCCAGTATTTCTGTGTTTTCAAATAAGATTTGGTGACCAGTTTGTTTGAGAACATGTTCAGCTATTGCAGATTTTTCAGGTTGCTGTAGTCTGCAGTGTCTTTCATGTTCTTTTATCCTGGTGTGGATGCTGCGTTTTGTGGTCCCAATGTATACTTGTCCACAGCTGCAGGGTATGCGGTAAACTCCTGCAGCGGTGAGGGGGTCCCTTTTGTCTTTTGCTGATTTTAACATTTGTTGTATTTCAACAAATGTTGGAATTCAAACAGGTTTGAAGACTGTTTGGAGGTTATGTTTTTTCATTAGTTTTTCCATGCGGTCCGTGACTCCTTTAATGTAGGGCAGAAATATTTTGCTTGTGGGGGGCTGTTTTTCTTCAGTTGAGTGCTGGTTTTTTTGTTTGATAGCTCTCCTGATTTCATTCTTGGAGTAGCCATTCGCCTGTAGGGACCAATCCAAATGGTTGAGTTCAGAATTGAGAAATTGAGCTTCACAGTTCTGATTTGCGCATTCCACTAGTGTTTTGATGATGCCTCTTTTTTGTCGTGGGTGGTGATTGGAATTTTTGTGTAGATACCGGTCTGTGTGGGTGGGTTTTCTGTAGATTTTGTGTCCTAATTGCAGGTCCGGTTTGCGTATGACCATGACATCTAAAAATGGTAGTTCGCCTTCCATTTCTTTTTCTTATTATAATATATTTTATTAAGTTTTAAATATACGTAGTTAAAAGTTGGAAACAGAAAAAGAAATACAAATACAAATCAAAGAAAGAAGAGAAAAAGTGTAGTAAAGTAAAGAGAAAAAGAAAAAGATGAAACATAGAAATTAGTCAACTTCCGATTTATCTCTGGTCATAGTAATTTAAAGAGTTTATCTTACATGCTAGGTCTATATATAAGATTGAAAAACATTTCTTGTCTAATATATCAATTTATATATATTTTAATCTTCAAATCCCCACATAAGCTTTGCCCCTCCTGCATTTTGCAAATAGTCCATTAATGGTTTCCACTCTTTAAGAAAGTAATAATTTGAATTTTCTTTTAATAAACATGTCAATTTATCATTTTCTGCCATGTCCATCAGTTTTAACATCCAGTCTTGTATCGTAGGTGTAATCTGGTTTTTCCAATTTTGTGCATATACAAGTCTTGCTGCTGTAATCATGTATTGCATAATTCTTATAAATTGTTTTCCTATTTGTTCTTCTAATATTCCCAATAAAAATATTTCCGGTTTAAATGGAACTCGAATTTGTAAAATATTTTGCATCAGTGAGTGTATCTGAGTCCAAAATTTCTTTGCAATCTCACATGTCCACCACATATGGTAAAAAGACACCTCTTTTTTTTTACATTTCCAACACAAGTTGGAAACATTCCCATACATTTTAGCGAGTTTTTGTGGGGTCATATACCATCTGTACATCATCTTATAGAAATTTTCCTTCAAGTTGTAACACAAAGTAAATTTTAGTCCTTTAATCCACATATCTTCCCATTGTTGCATTTGAATATTATGACCAATATTACACTTCTTTTTCCATGGTGAATTGTATATTCGGGTGGATGCTGTTGAGGTGGTTCAGGAATTTCTCTAATTCTTCTTCCCCATGACTCCAAATTGTGAAGGTGTCATCCACGAACCGGTACCAGACTGTTGGTGTGACTTGCAATGCTCACATAATAAGCAATTATGTTTTCCTGATGCGGACAAAGAGAACTATACTGTAAGATTTTTTTAAAAAACTGGGAATAAGATATGGGATAGGAAAGACCTAAGAGGATGAACAACAATATTTTCCAAAGCATTTTCAAAAAGTTGAAAGAAATGGATGGCCTTAGATTATTTGCATATGATAAATCAGAAGACCTGAACAGCAAACTGAGCAAAAATAAACATATTGTGCATATAAATGTTATTGGAAATCTGAGATTCTTGATTGATAATGTGCCATCAAGTCATTTTTGACCCCTAGTGACCACATACAGTAGATAGATTTTCTCCAAGATGATCTGTCCCTAACCTAGTCTTTCAGGTCTTCCAACATTGCACCCATTGCCACTGTAACTGAATCCATCCACCTTGCTGTTGGTCATCCTCTTCTCTTTCCTTCCACCGTTCCCAGAGAGCTGGGTCTTCACATAATGTGTCCAAAGTAGGATAACTTGAGCCTGGTCATTTGTGAGAACTCTGGGTTGATTTGTTTGATGATCCATTTGTTTGTTTTCTTGGTTGACCGTGGTATTCTCATGAGTCTTCTCCAACAAAAAAGTTCTAAAGCATCAATACTCTTCCTATCCTGCTTCTTCAAAATCCAACTTTCGCTTCCATAGAGTATCACAGGGAATATTGTGGCTTGCACAATTCTGATCTTTGTAGGTATAGACATCTCATGGCACTTGAATATCTTTTCCAATGCCTTCATAGCTGCTCTACCAAGTGCTAGTCTGCAGCGTATTTCTTGACTGCTTGTTCCTTTACTGCTGATGGTTGATCCTAAAAGGCAGAAGCTATCTATTCTTTGGCTTTCTTAATTATTCAGCGTGCATCAGCAATAATGTCTCGTGTTCTTCAGCCTTTTCTAAAGCCATCTTGAACATCTGGCATCTCTTTTTCTATGTAGGGCTCTAATCTGTGTTGGATGATCTTAAGCATTATTTTGCTAGCATGTGAAATTAAGGATATTGATGACCATTTGCTCACTCTGTAAAGTCTCCTTTTTTTTGTATTGGAATGTAGATTGATCTCTTCCAATCTGTTAGCCACTGTGTTGTTCTTCAGATTTGCTGGCGTAGCATGGTTAGAATCTTTACTGATTCTTCTTCTGCTGCTTGCCATATTTCAGTGGATATTCCATCAGTTCCTATAGTAGTGCTTTCCAAAGTGCCGTTGGCGACACACCAATGGTGGCAGCGGCAACAGCACACGCGTGCACGGTGGTGGCGGGGGGGTGCGCGGCGAACTCTAAAACGCGGAAGCGCTGATGGCGCGCCACTGCCATCGTCGCTTCCGCCACCGTGCACACCACCATCCCCGCCCCGCCGCTTCGCGACACACTAAACTGTGTGTTGCAACACACTAAAGTGTTGCGACACAGAGTTTGGAAAGCTATGTCCTATAGCTTTCTGACTTGATAATGAACTTCGTTTTCTAGAACTAGAGGTTCTTTTAAGTAGGGAACATCTTCTAAGGTATCTTGGATGTTGACATCTCTACTGTACAGAGTTTCAGTATACTCCTTCCATCTTCCTTTGATCTCTTTTGAATTGGTTACTATTTGTCCTTTAGCATACCAATTCAAGGTTGGGATCTCCTTTTGAGTTCAGAGATCTTTTGAAAGACTTTCCTTGTTTTTCCGTGTCTGTTTCCATCTTCGATGTCTTTGCAGATGTTGTTGTAATACTGCTTCTTGTCTCTTCTAACAGTTCTCTGAAGTTCTCTGAACTTCTCTTTGTGAAGTTCCTTTCTGAGATTTTTGTCTTGTCTTTCTTGTCTTTGGCTTCTCGGCAATTCCTCAGTAGCATGCTGAGTGCCATCCAACCTGGGGGGCCTGTCATCTGGCACTATATCGGCAATAATTTTATATTTTCTATCCATGTGGTTTTCTTAGTAAAAAATTCAGGAGTGGTTTACCATTGCCTTCTCCTGTGCAGGGTGAATTGATGCCTTTGCCATTGTCACTAAAGTGATCATCTGCCTCCAGCATCTTCCCATATCGCTGCTGCCCAATATGGGTGCCTGCTTGCTTGGGTGACTCTGCTGGGAATATACACTCTTGGCATACATTCCCAACATTCTTCACTCATCCCTCTCAATAACATCACCCTGCTACAATGAGGTAGCACAGCAGGACTTGGTGGGGGCTCAGATTCTTGAACTGGAAGACGTTTCTGAATAAGACTCTGTTAATGAGCAGAGGAAAACAGAGTTCACTGGACCTCCCTGCCTTGATTCTTTCATCTAAATGTAGCAAAAATGAATGTACTGGCTTATTATTCCCACAACTCCCATAGCCTGCATGACTTGCACATTATTCATTACAGACTGCTCTTAATATGAGAGCTAAGAGAGAATTATTTATGATATGCAGTTAAACCATGACAAGTAGGAGAGCAAGAGAACAGACAGAAATATAGTTACTAACCTGGGATGGAGCTAGCATAACCAAAACAAAAGCAACAACAGATAGGGAGGAAAAGCTGAGCACTTGATGGGAGCCACACTCAGTCAGGAACAGGAAATGTAATAGAAGATAAAATGCAAGCTGAAATAATATATAAGTAAGTACTGCAAGTTAGGGGTGTGATTGTGATTCCTGCCTGGAGTTCAAACGCAGAGCTGCTGGGACCCCATCACCATGGCCTCCCTAAAGGATCTTCAAGGAAGTATTTCTGAGGGCCTGCTTGGCTCTGGCCTCAACTTCCCATTAAAGAAAGCTCTGAATTTGATAGCTATTTGATAGCAGTTTCCTTTCAACACCCACCTTATATCTGGTTTCATAATGGTCATGTGCAGGATACCTCCAGCAATTCAATGGTAGTGCAATTGCCTAGAGCAGGGCTTTCCAAAGTTTTCCTGCGGCGACACACCAACCACCGTTGGTGTGTCGCCGCGGGAAAACCCGGAACTGCCGCCGTTGCGGCAGCGCGCAAAAACCTGGAAGTGCTGGTGCCGCTTTTGGGTTTTTGCACACCGCCGTTGGTGTGTCGCCGTGGGAAAACCCGGAAGCGCTGATGATGATCAGCGCTTCCGGTTTGTGTGGCGACACACCAGACTGTGTGTGGCGACACACTTTTGTGTCGCGACACAGTTTGGAAAGCTCTGGCCTAGAGTCATTCATAGAAGCACCTAGATATCACTGTCATCAGTTGCAAATTTCTCATGTTTCCCCTTTGCTTTTTTCCTACTTCACAAATGATAATTAGCATTAATAAACTAATATTGAAATACAAATGTAGAAAAAATTACTATCATTTTAATAATAATAGAATACAGCCCACCATTTACTAAAATGGTTGATGCTGAAGAATTAAGTATGAATATTGTGCCTATCAGAGAGATAAGGCAATCTTGAATACAATATGAGAAAAAGGCATGGTGGCTGCTGCCCAAAATGACATATTACTGAAGGTTATGAAGTCAATCACTAAGGGTTGACCAGGTCATCCTTTCCAAGCTCTATATTATCAAGTTTGTGGCAAGTTCTCAGTAATACTGTAGGTGTTCTGTTAAACTCTCATTTGCTAATTGTCTCTAAAACTTTAAGAACGGATATAATTGAGGGAGTTATAATTGGGATATTGAAAAACACAAAAGGAGGGCTTAGGAGTTCTTATATTGATCAGTGTGAATACTAGACTTATTTCACCTAGAGGGAAAGGTCTGTTAGTTCTCTTAATATTTCTCACTATCCTGACCTCATTTTATTCGGTGAGATAAATACATGACAGGCTACATAGTATACTCTATGTCATATAAATTTAACTAATAAATAAATAAATACTCATTCAGGTTTCTTTTTTTCTGGACACGAGATACTTCATACAGTTATGTCTCACATGGATCCATTTTCAGGTCACAATAGACTCCAGTGTGCCATTTTGAGTCTAGGTTATCAAGTCCAATAGGCTTGTCAAAAATGGTGTCAAAATCATTAAAAGATTCCAGAAGAAATCTATGTCCTGAGCCAGGCTGCCTATGTAGCCACTGTAACTTATCAGCTCGTTTACAACATGGATTGTCACCCACTGAAATGTTGTTTAGCAGAAATCTATGCACTTAGTTACCAGGTAGATAGAAACAAGTAAGGGAAATAATGCTGCTCAGGAGAGGCATCAGAAAAAGAACAAAGTCTTGCAAAAAGGATTCTATGATACTTGAACTCAATGGTAGTATTAGGATTTTCAACGGCAATTCCAGGGCTCAGGAAACATGTATTTTGCATGACTCAGGATGTATATCTGCACATTGTTATTGAATTAAAACTGTATGACAGAGCCCAGCAAGGAATGACCAATGAACTTTGTCAGAACAGAGTTTTCGAAGAAAGCATGGTGGGGGGGAGAGACTAATGCTACTGCTGTAACTGAAGAGCCTAACCTGGTTTCATGGATATCAAAAAGAACAGGTAGAGTGGGGGAGCACCTGTTTGATGTTGATAATAAAGTAGAATGCTTATTTAAAAAGAGAAGGGGGGAAGGGAATGTCATGCTGTCCATTTTAAGGCTAGTGTTAGTTACAGAAAGCTAGTTGAGACTGGTTACAAGTCTGGGCAGCTTGTTTTAGAAGCAGCCAGCTATAGAAAGATCTCTGTATCGAGTGATTTATTTAAACAATTAAACAATATTGCTCCTTCTTAATGAAGGCAGCACAAGAAAATCCCCCAGGATACACAGATTTCAAAATTTATTAACAATTCAAATTACATTTTTAAAAAAGCATAAAGAGAGTTAAATATTGACCACAGAGGATACAAAAGTTACACATTTATTTCCTCTTATACCCATTAAATGTGTCTAGCATTGCAAGCAAATGTTATCTGAAAGGGGGGAAAAGCATTAGCTGCAGGGAATCCCTCGTCAGCGGTCACAAATACGATCTCCCCAAGAAAACAGGGAGTGAATGTCTGAGGATGACGCTGCCTCTCATATAAAACCTCAAATGCTTTATGAAAAGCAACCTCAGCAAGATTGTCCAGCAAAACAGTATTCCATGTTTTTATCAGCTGTGAAATTGTGCAACCGCACTATTCTGATCAGAAAAGAAGATTGACCAATTAGGTTACTGAGACAGCTAATCTTGTAACTATACTAGCAGCAGTGTACCAGTATAACTTATAATAAAAGGTAAAGGTTCCCCCCGCACATTTGTGCAGTCGTGTCCGACTCTAGGGGCCGGTGCTCATCTCCCTTTGTTAGCCGAAGAGCCAGCGTTGTCCGAAGATGCTTCCACGGTCATGTGGCCGCATGACGCGTAATATCACCTTACAATTGTTCCTATCACCCAATGAAAAGCACAAGCCAAATAAAAAACCATTTTGTCGCTTATATGAAGATTATCTTTATCAGGCAGACTTCACCTTGATATTTTTAAAAATAAAAGTAATCATTATGCTATAAGAACTGGGTTCTTATAACAATCAGATCTAACAATCAGATTCATATACACAAAACAAAAAGGCTGAAATCTTTTTAAAAATTGCTAACTTTCTCAGCGGAATGCAGAATGTCTTATCTTCTGATTCATAACAGGCCATGGTAGAAATTTTTACTGATATTTTATTGAACATCACCCCCTAGTGATCTACAAGAAGAATACACAACAAAACTTGACTAAATTCTTTCAGTGGCCAGTTGTTTAAATTATGCATATTTGAATCTCACCTAATTTCTTAAATCTTGGGGGGGGGGGGGGGGGGGGAGGTCCATTTTCTAGAATGTCTGACAGTGGCTTGTAGCTTGAAAGTTTTCCCTTAAGACTTGAGAGGCAAGCTCAAGTCTCAAGAGCAGGTGGATCCTGCTAACGCTAAAAAAAACAAGCATACTCTAGGTAATACCAAAAAGCAGAATAAAACTTTGTTTAAACACTCTTTTGTAAAATATATTTAATGGAATAAATACTTGCTTATTCCAGTTTCTACATATTTTCCTAGTGTTTAGAAGTGAGATCTATGGGGTATCAGGTTGTTCGTCCTCAAGACATATATAGTACACAGCCAACACTGGGAGAGATTGCATTCCCCAGATGGTCTACATTCTTCACCAGGAAAAACTGTACTTCTGAAAATGTATAAGGTGGCCAAGGTTCCTCACCAGGTGCTCACATTAGGGTGGGCCTTTCCATAGAGACACATTCTCTTCTGTGGTCCTTCCTGGAATGACCATGTGCCACACAACATGAAGTTCATTCCAGAAAGAATTGCATCAAAGCAACTTGCCTCTTCAAAGAGGTTGCACTCTCGAGAGAATGAAGATTTTTGGCTGCAAGAGGAAAGAAAAAGCCAAAAGTCCTGATTATCTCTTCAAAAGCATGCATAATAACCCCTCTCTGGTGTAAATGGACAGCAAGTTTATGTCTGGATACTGTGTGTGTAAATTCGGGTATCAATCTGAGCATAAACCTGCCCCTATGAAGCAACTAGTAAAAGTCCTCAGCTCTGTAGTAATCCATACATCCCTACCCACTCTATAATATGATGCTGTTCTTCTTGCAAACCATACACTAGAAGTGTAATCAGATGGAGAAGTGTCTCACGCATGTTCTGTTCGCTGTTTTTAAATTTCAACAAATAAAAACAGGTTTATGTACCTGACTGTGGATCTTACCCTACACAAATTAACTTGCCCATATCCCTACAGAACCTGCCTTCATTCAGCTCAATAATGCTTCATGTTTTGCAGCACGTTTCCAACCAACCAACCAACCAACCAACCAACCACTTTTTTCTCTTTCTCTTATGGTCAATAGTTGCAGCTGTCAAAGCATCCTGTTCTGTGAAAGATAACTGTATTAAATATAATAAGGTTATAAAAATAGAGCAAAAGCAGCTAATGCAGAAAGACAGGAGGAAAGGAGGGGCAGGTGGCTTAGGGCAGAGATGAAAACTTCTAATGTGGTTTTCCTGAGAAGTCTGGCTCAGAAACAGCTGCAGAATCTGACAGGATCCTTCAGGACTGTTTCAATGAGTCAGTTTCCTGTTTCCCAGACATTTGTACCACATTGTACCAGTCAAATGCAATACTAGACATCAAATTATCATTTCAGGTAAAGAAGGCTTTCCCTGCCAACATGTCAAATTTGCACCATGTTTTATTTATCAAAGATTATTTATTGTTCATTTTAATATATACATTTCTTACTCTCATTCTCATTTCTCCCCAAAGTAAAACATCAACTAACTGAAAAGATGAAACAGTCCAAATGTTCTATCAAAACTGGGCCAGGCTGAAGGTAAGTGCAGATGCTTTCCTGTTGTGCTCAGGAAGAGCCCCATGAACCCAACCAAGCTTTTCCAAAATCTCCATCCACTGGCGCTCACTTCCTCAGTTAGTCAGCCAGAGTCCTCTTTATCTGTCTGAAATGGATGTTCCCTCACGGCATTCCTTCTTAGTTGTTGCTTGCAGGTATTTCAGTCGAATGGCAGGAAGCTCTTTGTAAAGGTCAAACCCCAGTGGGTTCTCTTTATTTGCCCTCTTGTAATAGAGAAGATGTTTCTTTAATCCCTGAAAGAAGTAATAAACAATTAAGGGTGAATGGAAAAGAGATACAGTTTTCCCAGTAAAACCCAATATAACCTCAAATCTTGAATTAGGGGAAAAGATGAAATACATAGTACTTATTCAATTGTTGTATCCAATTCAGACAATCCATACATTTGCCATGGAAAATCTGCAGCTTACCAGTTCTACATTAACTGCAATACTGAGCTGCGGATAATTTTTCCTACAGCTACAACTATTGACTGTGCACTAAACAACAGTAATAACATGGTATTATTGATGATAAAAAGATGAATTAAGCATTCAAAGTTCTATGTACAGTATATTTTACATTAGTACTCCTTTTCTCCCATTACATTTAGGAGGTTGTCTATATCCTTCCACTGAATTTGTGGATGAAGAGGGATTTGAGTCAAACAAAAAGTGGCTCATAGAAACAAAGGGCCCTGCTGTTGGATATAAGAATGTTTAGGAGTGCTCCCTCCACTCTGTAGCCTCAGCACATCTAAGAGTATTTTCTAGACAAATTATTCAACTAGGCCCCCATCCCCGAGATAGGTTGTATACCGGGCGAAAACATAAGCACACCTCTGAAAGGCGTTATTTGCTAGAGCATTTGCACCAAACTGCAACTATAGGAAGAATGTGCAGAGGATTTTGCTTGGTGTTCAATTTAAACTGGACATCCTTCAAGAAACTATAGCTTCTAGGAAAAGATATCGGAATAGAAATCGGTATGAAATTTGTTCACACTGAGATGCACTTGATTAAAGTATTTCAGCCCAATCTGTATTTATACATCCCATGAAGATTTGTTTTCAAGGCTGGGAGTACGATGGAAGACGACTTTACTGGCAATACTGGTGTTGAAAAATTGATACAAATAATTACCTCATTTTTTAAGACCCAGGTCCTCTGTAACATGTTTCTTCGAGCAACATCAATCTCCTGAGACAAAATATAGAAGAGATTAGATTTCAGACAGTTCTGACTTCTTTCTGAAGTGAAAGGACTCTTCAGTTGTCTCAAAGAATTAAGACAATTTGAAGAGTTGACATCTCTAGATCCTACCTGTAGCTTGAATCATGTCAACTGGATTTCTATTTTCTCAGTGGAAACGTTTCGCTCCTTATCCAAGGAGCTTCTTCAGTCTGAGCAAAGTTAGTAAGGGAAGCTTCTTGGATAAGGAGCGAAACGTTTCCACTGAGAAAATAGAAATCCAGTTGACATGATTCAAGCTACAGACTGTTCCACCTGGATGACTGAGAACCTTCATCGACTCTAGATCCTATGTATTAGCCTTTTTATTTTCCAAATGAAGAGTCTGGAAGAATTAATAAAGAGGCATCTTGTTTTTTGACTGTTCTTTCTGGACTAGTATCTTGACGACTTTCTGTCAGCATCCCTAACAACTGAGCCAACAGTCTACAATTACAATATATTCAAGATTCTATTCACTTCATGTGTACCCGATGTCACAAATTCCAGACAATTTTTATGGTGGCATGTGAAATAAAGTCATACAGGAAATTGGCATCCACTGTAACAACCAAGAGTGAGGCAAAGAATGTGGGACATCTCTCCTAGCTTGCATGAGTGCATGAGTTTCAGTTGTGTAGTTAGGATGCTGCCTGAGGATAATGGGTCTTATATTGTGGCTTGCACTACTGAATGGCACTATGAGATAAAAAGGAGAAAAAAGCCATGCAAAATGTTCTTTGTGGAAAACATCTCTTTATTATGATTAATTCCCTTCTTTCATTAAAATGTAACTTACCGGGATGACTTCTGGTGGGAATATGGCAGACTTAACAGCTGTGCCCGCGAGCTGCACAGGCAGAACTGGCATCGTGGCAGTTTTTTCGGGCTCAGGCTGGTTTCTCCTGAAGCCCAGGAGCATTTTTCCAGACCAAGGAAAACGCTCGGAATTGACCCATTCGTCCTCCGGACGGCAAATTGCAGCCAGGAAACCGTAAACAGCATTTGACGAGTAAGACTTCGCCGGGAGGCTGGGACGTTACAATTTCCAAGCTGCGCTGCAGCCTTAAAGGGACATTAAGTCCAGCCACCCCATCTCTAAAGCACCCAATTTATTTTTTTTAAGTATTTGTACCCTAAGAGATCTAGGCGCAAAGATTACTGCAGATGCTGACTGCAGCCAGGAAATCAGAAGACATTTACTTCTTGGGAGGAGAGCAATGACAAACCTCGATAAAATAGTTAAGAGCAGAGACATCACACTGACAACAAAGGTCCGCATAGTTAAAGCAATGGTATTCCCTGTAGTAACCTATGGCTGTGAGAGCTGGACCATAAGGAAGGCTGAGCGAAGGAGGATAGATGCTTTTGAACTGTGGTGTTGGAGGAAAATTCTGAGAGTGCCTTGGACTGCAAGAAGATCAAACCAGTCCATACTCCAGGAAATAAAGCCAGACTGCTCACTTGAGGGAATGATATTAAAGGCAAAACTGAAGTACTTTGGCCACATCATGAGAAGACAGGATACCCTGAAGAAGCAGCTGATGCTAGGGAAAGTGGAAGGCAAAAGGAAGAGGGGCCGACCAAGGGCAAGATGGATGGATGATATTCTGGAGGTGACGGACTCGACCGTGGGGGAGCTGGGGATGGTGACGGCCAACAGGAAGCTCTGGCATGGGCTGGTCCATGAAGTCACGAAGAGTCGGAAGCGACTGAACGAATAAACAACAAAACCCTAAGAGAGGCTTTCTACATTAAGGAGAAATGATCTCTCTTGGTGCTTATAGTTATTTTTTTTTAAAATCTTTTTAAGCTTTGGATTTTGCTTTCCATCCAATACTAAGGAGGGCTGAGAGTATATTATCATCTCCCTGTTATTATTTTTGTGCTAATTTGAAGATTTTCGCATTTTTCCTACACTTTGAATCTGCTGTTCTGGACTTTTACTTTCCTGCCGCTACTTTCTCTGGGACTGTGTTACCTTAACTCAGTTCGGAAATTTTTCATTAACTTTCACTGTTGCCAGTTATGTATCCATAATTTACTGTGCCATAATTTACTGTGTGAGACATGGATGATCTTAACCAGGCTCTCTCTGACTTCCATTGAGATATTAAAGCAGATATTAAGCAGATTTTTTCTGATTCCTGCAAAGTTATTATGCAAGACATTCAGAGCACTGTGGAAAATATGTGGTCTAAAATGTGCCATCTGGTTGAGGATACTGTGGACGAAACTGAACAATTTAACAGCGATGGAAATGTCTTTTCTAAGAGTGAGAGGGGGCCTCTCTAGAAATGCCAGATGAAATTGACAATGCTGAATTGAAGAAGTTTAAGGGAGAAATTGAGTTGCAAGATATGAGTGAATTTGACTTTCTGATGGGATGCTATGGAAAAGAAAGGGTTATTGTGTATGGGAGGTTTTTTTGAAGAGAAGTCTGTGTTTGTAAGGGGAGCAGTTGAGCTGTTTGATTTCTATAAGAAAATAGCTCTGTGTTTATTCTGGGGATATGTAAATGCTTTGGTCTATTTTGAAGTGGGTTAAGGGGCTAAAATATTTATCTGGATGGTCTTTTGGCTTTGGATGATTTTACTTATCGTTAATTATTGGGATTAAGATTAGGTTTTTTTTAAAAAATTAATATTAATTCATGTTTCTTGTATTATTAATTATAATGGCAGACAATTTACATGCTTTATTTTTGATTTTTATTACAATAGACAGGAATGTATAGAATAGTAGTAGGAAGGGAATAATTAAGTAATTGTTATTTTGGGGGGGAAGTTGATTAGGTGATTTATACTTTTTCTTTTAATATAAGGGGAGGGAGCAATGGTATTTAGGGATTTTTATAAAGTGCTAAGGGGTTGACTTATAGAAATAATGTGATTTTGGTTTAATATAGAGTAAGGGAATATGGAAAATTGCTGTATATCCTTGATGTTTAAAGTCGGAAGTCACTTCTTTGTGTAATCTATTTTTTAAAAAATTATCTTGTGTTTTCACACTTTTGAGGGTTTTTTTTTGTAGTTTTTTGTTTTCTGTATCTTTTATCTTTTTCTGAAATTTAATAAAATTCTTTTTTTAAAAAAAAATGTAACTTACCGGAAATATCAATGAAGGCAAAACTCATTTACCGACTTATAATTTAAAACTTAAATAGTTTTCAATCAAGATAAAAATTAGCAGTTTGAACTAAGTCCAATTACAGATGGCAGAAGGAAAATCTAATCTGCATCTCGATAAAGAGCTGGCTAATCTGGACCATAAATTGATATATATGGAATTGCTTCACAGGCAGTCCCTACAATGCCGCCGCAAACTATTTTATTACATTTATAATCCAAATGGCAAATCCAGGTTGACACTGAAGTACACCTCTATGGAACATTCCAGCTGAAAGTGCAAGTGTTACTCATACTGCTGCTAAGAAGCAGCCATCACAGGAAGAGTGTAGGTGTGTTATACAATTGGCTCCTAGCCAGCCTGTGAAAAGTTACCATATACCTGGGAGACATTTTCCTGGGAGAAAATGAAGGTGTTGACATGGGCCACTGCAACCACATAAAGTATGGGACACCAGTGATGTTGCAAGGTTCCTGTGACCAGGGCATGGAAGTATTGACTTAAGAGGTTGAGATTGTCTTCAGGAGGAGAAAGGTATCGCTCAAGAGGCAAAGGGAACTGCAACGAAACCAAGAAAGCAACATGTCTTTTTAAATACTAGCCTTGTCTGCATACAAAAAAAATTCTTAACTTAATCCATAGAAATTAGAGGAACAGGTAATAGCAGCCCAGAATGGAAGCATCCAATGGTACTTAACAGACAGAAGTGTCAATTCTGCCTTAGTTTAAAAATTAAGAATTGATCTCACTAGCACTTTGGCTATAGTGATTCAAATCCTTACATGTTCCATGCTACAATACGGTATAAGAAACAAGCTGCTTCATTCTTGTTACTATCCTGCCTATTCTTCCCTTTGCTGGTCTATTATCTCCATTAACATAAACTGCTCTGAGCTGTTAGAGGTTTATGTGAGATTTCTTTCTAAATTACTTTTTTGGGGGTCCACAACCATTCCTCCTTGTGTCTCCAAGCTCTCCAGCTCCCTGATATCCAGGCTATGCTTCAAGGTAACTACAAATGATTTCACTCAAAATGGTAAGGCTACAGGAATAATTAAATTGAATACAAAGTGATCACTCCAAATTAAATTAAGGTCCTGGGTCATATTTAGCAAATACATCAAGTTAAGAGCCTGTGCATATGGAGATCAATTATACTAGGGAATATAATGAAACAAACAGCTGCTCCATTCAGGATTTTTATTTCACATTCACTACAGAGGCTGATAATATTCTATCTGCTTGTGACTTGGACCAAACCAAGCAGCCCTCAATATAGGGCGTTGCAAGAGTATTAAGCAATTCCCAATTTTGGAAGCTGCTTCCATTTCATTGCACTTTCCATTTCTCTCCACCAAACCCCAAGATCCTTATTCTGGGGAAGTGGATGCTCTAGGTGCTCCTGGAACATTATTTTTATTTATTTTTCTATCCCTTTATTATTTTTATAAATAACTCAAGGCGGCGAACATACCTAATACTCCTTCCTCCTCCTATATTCCCCACAACAACCACCCTGTGAGGTGAGTTGGGCTGAGTGTGTGTGACTGGCCCAAGGTCACCCAGCCAGCTTTCATGCCTCAGGCGGGACTAGAACTCTCAGTCTCCTGGTTTCTGGCCCGTTGCCTTAAAGTCTATTAGTTGCAAGATTATACTTGCTATGCCAGTACTTGGAGCACATACCGTCTTCATTTGCATTTTCTCCTGGCTGTAAAATAAATCTCTATGAGGTCATTGATGGATTTGGCATTCTGCACACAAATGGAATTGTCACATAGACCTTCAATCTTTCTTTGGTTAGAATGTCCAAAGAAAATTCGTAATTCCCTTTAAGAAGCTCAAGCATCCATTTAGTTCTGAGCAGCTGACTCAACTACAGTGACTGAGTAATCTGCTCTCAAGCAGCAATTGTGAGACATACCTGTTGGAGTGGAACTCCCAAAGCTCTTAAGGTGTTCACGTGCTCTCCAAAGACAGCCATCTTTAGCTGAACAGTGAAATGCCTCTGCAAAGGAAGAAGCACAAAGACTCCAAAGAGAGGGTCTCCAAAAGAGACACTTTCAAACTGTTCTAGGAAGCTAATATAAAGGTCATAGAAAGAAGCTAAGCCAGGGAGAGGAGCATCCAAATTCAAGGACTCAAAGACTTTGGACTGGCAGTAAAGTGAGAGCAGAGCTGCTGTATAGCAATGCACAGGGCCTTCTAGAAATAAGTCACTGCCTGTGAGGAAGACACACATAAGCCTTGTGAGTTTGGCCGCAGTTGGGATACCCTGAAGGACTTTGGCCCTCCAAGTCTCCAATAGGAGGATCCACTGTAGATTCCGAGTCACAATATTCACAAGGTCCAGAGGAAGAGGGCTTTCTGTGGCCCACTGTGTTTCTGCCCCAGTTGCTTTGTTATAGAGGCTGATAAGAGGAAGGAATAGCCAATCCGAAGGCAGGATAGGCCCTTTGACCTCAGGAAGCAGCATGGATTGGACAAGATGAGTTCGACCTTGGTAAAAATCTCTAGAATGAGTAAAAGCTGGCTCCAAGTAGGTAAAATGAAAGAGAAAACAAGACTGTATCAGTGGAAGTTGTCGGTAAGCTTCTTCCAATAAAGCACCATAACTAGGGAGTGGAGAAATGGGAGCTGTTAAGCTTAGCTGTGATGGCTTTGCCTTTGAATTCAAGTGCAGAAGGTCTGAGAAGTCAGCAGCTTCTGGTCCTCCCACTTTGCCTTCACTGAAAAAAGGGGGAAAACAGATGATAAATACAGAGGGTTTTTACAATATTTAAATATGTCCTATTTTAATCCCTAATAAAGCACATTATTACTGTATTTACAAATAAATTCCAAGGCATTGCTCGAGGAAATAAATTCCACTATTTAGATAACATTGCTAATAAAACAAGAACTGCCTTTTTCCAGCAGGGGCTTGACAGATACTGCTGGGGAAGTTCATAAATGGGGAATAGGCTATAAATAGGAAGAGGAGTGTTTTTCCTTAAGTAATTTTCCTGTGAAATATGGAGGGTTGTCTTTATTTAGCTAAAAACACAAAAATGAAAGCTGCAATGAAAGTGGATGGCTATAAATGCACATTCTGTTCATCAAGAGCAATGAAACCCAGGCAGGCATCGCTATACACCTCTCTGAGAATACAGGAATGAAAACAGGTGAAAGATGAAAGGGAGGGGAAGAAATATCAAGGAACAAAATACTACCATACATACCAAGGGAGGAAGCAGCTGAGTTGGAGAAGCTAGCTGTGTTGTTTGCTTATCTGATAAGGTGGTAAAAAAGGCAGCAGGAGGGAGGAGAGACAGTCAATAAATGGAGGAATGGGAGGGGCAGTCAGGTTAGATAAGCACCAGGAACAAGAAAAGCAGGGTTAGGGTTAGGGTTAGGAGGTAAAAAGGAAGAAGAGCAGAGGTTGGATCCTGTTGCATATAGAGGTGGACCGTGTTATCCAGAGTTCTGTTATTTGTGGATTCATATATCCCACAGCTAATAAATATATAACTGAACTTAATGCCTGTGGCAAGTAGTTCTGAGTATTGGTGGTTTTTGCCAAGGTCCACCATTTTGCATATGCACAAACATAGTGAAACTGGCATTATATACCCCGCTGATCTGTAGTACTGTTACCTTATATGGTCATTCTTTGAGTAAGCCATAGAAGGGAATTCTGCCCTCACCTCGACAATTACCCAGTGATCCTAATGGTCTGCAGCGTTTTTACCTTCTATGGACCTCTCCTTCCTGTATGTCAGGGCTTTCCAAACTTTTGCCATTGGCGACACACCAACGGCCGGCCCACAAAAACCCGGAAGCGCCGCCGCCAGTGTGGCGCCCAAAAACCCAGAAGCGCCAGCAGCAGTGCTTCCGGATTGTCACCGCTGCAGCAGCGGCTGCCCCTTTGAAAGGGCAGGCTCCGGGGACCCCGAAAATGCCCTCGGTTCCAGCAGGGAGGCGAAAATCACATGCGCACACTGCCAGGCTTCCCGGCGCACAGCTGATCGGCGCAGGGGGACTGGGGTGGAAATTCTCTGCGCCGATCAGCTGTGCGCCGGGAAGCCCGGCAGCGTGCACACGCGATTTTCGCCTCCCTGCTGGAACCGAGGGCATTTTCATCAGCGCTTCCGGGTTGTCACACGACACATTTGGGGCCCCCAGGCGACACAGTATTGTGTCGCGACACAGAGTTTGGAAAGCCCTGCTGTATGTTATAGTATGCACTCTACAGTGACAGGATGATAAATGCTTATTGGGGAGTTTTGCTGAGGGAGGTGGCAAACGTACCAAAAAAACTGCTGACCTTGAGCAAAAAGGTAAAATTGCTGAACTTGTTGGCTTGCTGTGTCAACACGGTATCTCTTTTATGGTGTTATGACATCAGTGAGTCACTGTCCACTCCATAAAGAAAAGGTGAAGTCAGTATTTGCTCACTGTGGTCTTTGGCACATCTCAGAAACTCAAGGTGGCATTCCATTCATGCAATCCCCACTTGGAATGGATGAGAAAGATCCTCACCCTATGGACAGAGGACCAAGCCCAGAATAACATGCCACTGAGCAGACCAGTAATCCATGAAAAAGTATTGTGGCTGTACAGAGAGTTTGTAATAGAAAATGCTGAGTGAAGTTTCCAGGCAAGGAGAGGCTGGTTTCAAAGATTCAAGCACCATTACAGCTTCCATAAAGCCAAACTGGCATGGAAAACTGCATAAGTGGATCACAATATAATACAAAGATATCCAATACAGCAGAGCTGTACTGGCTGATTAATTATGTAAGGTACAGGCCAGAGCAAATCTTCAATGCAATGAGACCAGCCTATTCTGGATATGAATGTGCTCTTATTCTTTCAACTGCAAATCAAAAAGAAGCACTCCAGGTTTCAAGAACCATATAATAATGCCCAGACTGATAAAGATTCAGGAGACTATTATAGAAACAGCTGGCTACAAGTTTCGCTGTTACTAGTGAAAAGACTCATCTCCAATATCACAGAACGGCTATTAGAACAAAAATAAGAAAGTCTTCATCCTAATGTATATGGGGATATACAGTTGCAATTGAAAGTATTCAACCCACAATGCAAATCAGGTTTATTGTCAAAATTTACACTTTCAGCTGTTTGCAATGAACAAATCAAACAAAAGCAATTGAAATAGCTCAACATAACGAATGCTTCAAGTGGTTTTCCCAAATTCAACTGGAAATGCAACTTATAATGACTTCCCCCGTCTCAAAATTATTCAATCCCCTGAATAGAATCCGACACAACAGCACACATACAGTACAGTATGCAAAACAGGTGTTGTCTCAAGCACACCTGATGCAACTAATCAAGGGCTTCATTAGTTGCACCAGGTGTGCTTGAGCTGAAACACATGAAATGCTACGTCAAAAGAATGGTCCAAAAAGGTAAGAGATCATCGCCCTTCACAAACAAGGAACAGGATACAAAAAGATAGCGAAGGCACTGGATGTTCCTAGAGACACCGTTGGAAGCATAGTTTGCAAGTTCAAAGTTACAGGAACAGTGGTTACACTACCTGGATGGGGCAGCAAAAGGAAGCTGTCAATGGCTGCAACCAGATTTCTGAGAAGGAAGGTTGAGAGAAACCCTTGAGTGACTGCAAAAGACCTGCAGCAAGAATTGGTGGCAACAGGCACTGAGGTGTCAGTGAGCACAGTAAGGCGTGTACTAAACACAGAAGGTGTCCATGCCAGACCTCCAAGACGTACACCACTACTGACCCAAAAGCACAAGAAAAGTTGGCTCCAATATGCTCACAATCATATAAATAAGCCACAGACGTTTTGGGATTCTGTTCTGTGGAGCGATGAAACAAAACTGGAACTTTTCGGCCCGATGGATCAGCGGTATGTCTGGAGGAAGAAGAATGAAGCATACGCTGAAAAGAACACCCTGCCTACAGTTAAGCATGGTGGTGGCTCGGTAATGCTCTGGGGCTGCTTTGCATCCTCTGGCACTGGAAACCTGCAGCGTGTGGAAGGCAAGATGGATTCACTGAAGTATCAGGAAATCCTAGGAGAAAAAGTCATGCCGTCTGTAAGGAAACTGAAGCTTGGGCGTCATTGGATCTTCCAACAGGACAATGATCCCAAGCATACCTCAAATTCCACTAAGGCTTGGATGCAGTAGTAGTCCTGGAAGATTCTACAGTGGCCATCACAGTCACCTGACTTGAACCCCATAGAAAATCTCTGGTGGGATTTGAAGAAGGCGGTTGCAGCACACAAACCCAAGAATATTACTGAACTGGAGGCCATTGCTCATGAGGAATGGGCTAGGATTCCTCAGAAACGCTGCCAGAAGCTGGTGTCCAGCTATGCATCTCGTTTGCAGCAGGTCATAACAGCAAAAGGGTGCTCTACTAAGTACTGAAGATGCTTGCCATGAAGGGGTTGAATAATTTTGAGACTGGAGAAGTCATTATAAGTTGCATCTTCTCTGAGATCTTGCAGGAAGAGAGTGGTTTGGGGATCAAGTGTAGGAACCTGATCCCCTGATGTAGTGTGGCATTGTTCAAAAGGCAGCTGGGAGCTACTTTGCAACCCAATAAGGATACCTTCTGCAAAGGGCTCTGCAAAGCAAGACACAAAGCATCACAGCCAGATCCTTTGGAAATGTAGCTACACCCACCACAGCTGAGTCACCGTCAGAAAGTGACACCAATACTTTATATGGCTTTGAGGAGGAGGAGGAGGAGTGCTCCCCTGCTTCCCTACTTTGATTTTGTTGCTGGCTGGAGACCCGAAAGCGATGGAGTAAAGGAACTTCACTTTTTTCTTTCTTGCTTGTTTTTGATTTTGCTACAGGCTAGAGACTGTAGAAAATTATTCTGGTTTCTTTTCCTACTTTGAATAAAATACATTTTTTAAAAAATTGAAAGAGTAGGAGATACAGTGGGTGGCTAAGGTACAGTACAGTATGCATTACTCATTTTTCTTTTTCTTTATACGTAGTATATAAGGTGATTATTTTTTTGGTCATTTTCTGGTGCTCCAAAACTCTCCCCCCTCCCATTCCCAAAGGCTCTATATCTTATCTGTAGTTGTACTCTGGAATGTAGCCCCTGTGAGTAACAAGGTTCATCTGTGCACACAAGCTTCACTGTCAATAAGGTAAGAAAGGCACGAATGGAGAAGAGCAGGAGGATCTCAAATGTGTATGGCTGTGCTGCTCATGCAGGCACTCCATGGTTTATGTCAGAGCATCTTAAAAGAATGCAGAAATGGCAGACTGTGTGGAAGAGACAGGTGGAAGAACTAAAGGGAATGTGAGCAAAGTTATAAAGAACACCGTATAATTTGATGGCATGCCCCATTTACTTTTGGCACTGTGCATACACACCCACTTCCCCTGAACATGCATGTCCCATTTACAGTATCATAGTCTATAGCCACTGCAAAATCAATGCAAATTATAAGCTCAGTATGCATTAACATGAATATGTATGAATCACAAGCCGGAATTAAGATTGCTGGGATTGCTGCATAACCTCATATATGCAGACGATACCACCCTAATGGCAGAAAGCGAAGAGGAACTAAAGAGCCTCTTGATGAGGGTGAAAGAGGAGAGTGCAAAAGCTGGCTTGAAACTCAACATTAAAAAAACCCAGATCATGGCATCTGGTCCCATCACTTCCTGGCAAATAGAAGGGGAAGAAATGGAAGCAGTGACAGATTTTATTTTCTTGGGCTCCAAGATCACCGCAGACGGTGACTGCAGCCATGAAATTAAAAGACGCTTGCTCCTTGGGAGGAAAGCTATGGCAAACCTAGACAGCATATTAAAAAGCAGAGACATCACCTTGCTGACAAAGGTCCGTATAGTTAAAGCTATGGTTTTCCCAGTAGTAATGTATGGCTGTGAGAGTTGGACCATAAGGAAGGCTGAGCGCCGAAGAATTGATGCTTTCGAACTGTGGTGCTGGAGAAGACTCTTAAGAGTCCCTTGGACTGCAAGGTGGTCAAATCAGTCAATCCTAAAGGAAGTCAACCCTGACTGCTCACTGGAAGGACAGATACTGAAGCTGAAGCTCAAATACTTTGGCCACCTAATGTGAAGAGAGGACTCACTGGAAAAGACCCTGATGCTGGGAAAGACTGAAGGCAAAAGGAGAAGGGGACGGCAGAGGATGAGATGGTTAGATAGCATCACCGATGTAATGAACATGAATTTGAATAAACTCCGGGAGACAGTGGAGGACAGGAAGGCCTGGCGTACTATGGTCCATGAGGTCACGAAGAGTCGGACACGACTAAACGACTGAACAACAACAGCAACAATGCATTAACAGTTGTAAGACTGGAAAAAAATTTAATGCAACAGAGACAAATATAAGAAGATGGAAGCAATCAGACCAGTAGCTTCTATGGGCTAAATCAATTCAGAAATCATTCAGTGGCCCCTCAAAATAGTTTTGCCGTCATAACTAAAGATGGATATATATAGAATTAATGAATGATTGAATGTTGACTGGAAGACATGACCAAGAGCATTATTAAACAAAGGAATGCTTGTCCTAAATATATTATAGTATCAACTACACCAGAAATATAGAAAATTATCGGGGACAGGGAATAACATCACAACTGCAGGTACCAGATGCAGTAGTGATAGACGGATAATCAGACAGACAGATATATCAGTACACAGATACAGTAATGAGCAGGCCCTTTAAAGACTATTTGAAGTTTCAATATTCAGGAAAGAAAGGCTGCATTTCAAATCCATAGATGGAGCTGAATAGGATTTGTTGGAGTCTGAAAAGGTGAGAAAAATGAAGATAATAAAAAACGAAGAACATGGCAGTGAGAGTGAAGTGGTGGGAGTGTATAACCTTTTTTTTTCTGTATACCTTTTTGTGGAAAGTTCATCTTATATTCAGGGTTGTCTTTCTTTGGGGTAAACCTGAGATAACTTGGCAAGCCCCATTTATTTGCAGGACCTTGCATACACGCCCACTTTCCCTAAATATGGATGTCTCATTTAAAGTATCACCGCCTAAGCCACTGAGAAATCAAGCTTCCATCAATTTGCCTAATCTTTTAAAAATCCATACCATTTTTTAGCAAATGAATCATACAGTTAGGATTTTCTAATAGAGATTTGTGATGGGCAATTCCACCCTGCTTGATTCAGATATGGATCACCACTGACAAGGATCATTGCAAAAAAAATTGACAAAAATGTCTTCCTAAAGAATGAAGTCTAAAGTGATGATTGTATTATGCTTATGATTAAAGTTTAATAGCCAACCCAGTTTTCTTAGACTGTTATCCATTCCTAACAAGGGCAACACACCCTAAAAGGGAAATGTAAAGTTCAGGTAATTACGAGAAAGCTCAGGAACCTCTTGGCTCAGCTTGTACAATTTTGCCAATTCATTTTTAAAACACTAAGACTTCAGAAAGAAAATATATTTTTTAAATTTATCATCATAACCTGTAAAAATAAGTGTGTGTGCACACACTTATTTTTACAGGTTATGATGATAAATTTAAAAAATATATTTTCTTTCTGAAGTCTTAGTGTTTTAAAAATGAATTGGCAAAATTGTACAAGCTGAGCCAAGAGGTTCCTGAGCTTTCTCGTAATTACCTGAACTTTACATTTCCCTTTTAGGGTGTGTTGCCCTTGTTAGGAATGGATAACAGTCTAAGAAAACTGGGTTGGCTATTAAACTTTAATCATAAGCATAATACAATCATCACTTTAGACTTCATTCTTTAGGAAGACATTTTTGTCAATTTTTTTTGCAATGATCCTTGTCAGTGGTGATCCATATCTGAATCAAGCAGGGTGGAATTGCCCATCACAAATCTCTATTAGAAAATCCTAACTGTATACACACACACACATACATATATATTTACATACACACACATACATACGTACACACATCTATGAGATGGAGAAGCCTCAATCTAAATTTAAAAGTTGCAGAGTTCCTTTTTTCCCTTTAATTTTTTTTAAGAAGTTGTTTGGAGCCTCAGAAGTCCTCCACTGGAAATATTTTAAAAGACGAGGTGGTCCTTGCTTACTCCTTTATCTCAAGTTAGTCCAGTGTGCAATGTTTATACTTTAAGAAGTACTGCCATCTTAGGAACGAACTTTTGCACAGAAGAACTTTACAATACAAATTAAAAATGATCAGGATTTATAAGAGCTGGATGGTGTAAGAAAAAAAGGGTACTTCATTGCAATGTGGCTGTGAGAGAAATCATCCTTCAAGGAAACCTAGAAAAGGCTGCATAAATAAGGCTTACTTTAACTTTAGGGTACTCTAGTTAAGATTTTTTTGGAAAACTCTTTCCTTCTCTCTCATACAGCTTCCCCCAAATCCAAAGTTCTAATAAAGGGTTATCAAGGATAAGAGAAGGTGACGGAAAGGAGAATAAAACTTACGGAATCAGTTGTGGATTAAAAGCAAGGCCCCTAAGTAGCTCATAAGCCAGGTGCTCACTGCCTGGCAACAAGTGACTTAACAACGCCATGGCAACAGAGTGATGGAGTGAAGCATGTTGGTTGTAATCTGGACAAGTATCCGCCTGCATAGGAAACAAAAACAGAAACAAAAAGAACATATGTAAAAATGTTGCTGTCATTGACACAGATAAAGGGATATGATAGCATGAGACAATTTATGATACTTGCAACAATGGGCTGTTTTTATCTACCACAAATAAACCATCTTGTTGGAAGAAAAATAACCCTTCCCTAGGTTCATTTCCAAGTCAAGAAAGAAGATGCCGGATAATATTTGTGGAGAATCAGGTATTTCTTTATTAAAAGAGCCCAAGCACAGCAAATAAGCAGGGTTGGGCAGCGGCCGCACAGGACCACTGCCAAATATCCCCCTTTATACTTTCCTTTGTATCTCTTTAGCATGTGCATAATGGTTAGGCATGTACTTGTTTAGGAATGTCTTTCTACCTGACTACTTGCTTCTTTATCTGATTATTATTATTTTATTTTTATCCCGCCTTTATTATTTTTATAAATAACTCAAGGCGACGAACATACCTAATACTCCTTCCTCCTCCTATTTTCCCCACAACAGCAACCCTGTGAGGTGAGTTGGGCTGAGAGTGAGTGACTGGCCCAGAGTCACCCAGCCGGCTTTCATGCCTAAGGCGGGACTAGAACTCTCTGTCTCCTGGTTTCTAGCCCAGCACCTTAACCACTAGACCAAACTGGCTCTCTCAGATATCTGCTGAAATATCTCTCAGATATCTCTCTCTCAGATATCTGCTGTAGGCTCTTCTAGCCTCATTCAAATGGTGTTTCTACTCCTTTTGTTCTAAAATGGCATTACTTTTGCTAAATATTCTAACAATCTGTTTGCTTCTAATACTTCCACTCTGTCCCCAAATCAACCCAATATAGTATAACTTTGTCTTTAACTTGGCAAGAAATAAAACAAGACAGAGACTTGGGTTTGTCAAACTTCCAGATTTGACAGCCATTTGTGCATAGCTCACTCACACTTTTTCATCCTATAGTTAATGAATTCACTGCACAAGGTTCTCAAATTCTTTGAAATGGAATGTATTTCAGAGGAGGAAAAAAAGTAAAATCTAACTGCTTCAAGAATCACAATGGTTAACAATGTACCATGCTGTATTCATTTCTGACAAATCAGAGTGGAAGGACATAAGATTTCATAGCTTCTTTATTTCCATTTCTTAAACAAAAAGAAAAATAACCAGACAAGAGGCTGGAGAATGAAATGATCCAGCCAGCCCCAAGAAGCCACAGCCACATTCAAGCCATCTTGCTCCCCCCACTACATTCTTCTATCTTCTCCTCTGCAGTTCTATAATTAACAATTAAAATAATGTAACAGAGGAAGTACTGCCTGGCCAATTTAATTTGGATGAGAATATTAATGAATCAAATATAGAAAATATCCAAGGAAAAACATTTGATCATATAGACCAATGTAAAAAAAAAGGAATCTAGGAAAGACCGACAAGCAAATTTGACCAAAATCAACTTACACTCCTTATCCTAACTCTGACCCTGGTATATGGTGATAACGTAATCAGTGGAACTCAGAGATAGATGTCATGCTGTAATTTACACTGTGTTTGCCATTTTCTTTGTCTTGTCTTTGTAATGTGGTAGGCCAAAGGTACATAAGCTGTGGTTCTGCTTCTCTTCAGTGCTCCTCAGCAAGCTGCCAACACTTTGCTGGGAGCTCTGTGTACACTGTTGTTGTTTGTGTGCTTAATAAATTTATGTTGTATGTTCAACGTGATTTGGTTTATTTAAGTGTGCCAGATTTTTGGCCACAACAGGTAGAAAAGTAACAGAAGACACGAAACAGATATTCCAGATATTGTGTGTATGACTATCTCCATAAATCTACCCCCCATTTTTATTTTGATAAAAATCTCAGATATACTTTATGACTTACTATGATTTGGGGACAAAATGAAATAATTTCATGTTATCTGCTCATAAATTAGCAAACATGAGACACAAACTATTTGATTAGAAAGATGTAAAAGGACAATATATACTGGAACTATTTCAACTAACTGAAATGGATAGCTCTGTTCTGTTTTATTTGTGTATGGTTCAGGTAGACCTGCAAAGCAATTTGCTTTACAAGACTTAATAGTAAAATGTATTAGTGATTTCACTGTATCAATTCTAAACAAACTTTATAATCTTTTCATTCTATACTGCTCAAAAAAATAAAGGGAACACTGAAATAAGACATCCTAGATCTGAATGAATGAAATATTCGTATTAATTACTTTGTTCATTACATAGTTGAATGTGCTGACAACAAAATCACACAAAAAGCAATGGAAATCAAATGTAAGCAACCCCTGGAGGTCTGGATGTGGAGTTACACTCAAAAATTAAAGTGGAAAAGAACACTACAGGCTGATCCAACGTTGATGTAATGTCCTTAAAACAAGTCAAAATGAGGGTCAGTAGTGTGTGTGGCCTTCACGTGCCTGTATGACCTCCCTACAACGCCTGGGCATGCTCCTGATGAGGTGGCGGATGGTCTCCTGAGGGATCTCCTCCCACACCTGGACTAAAGCATCCCCCAACTCCTGGACAGTCTGTGGTGCAACGTGGCGTTGGTGGATGGAGCGAGACATGATGTCCCAGATGTGCTCAATTGGATTCAGGTCTGGGGAACGGGCGGGCCAGTCCATAGCATCAATGCCTTCGTCTTGCAGGAACTGCTGGCACACTCCAGCCACATGAGGTCTAGCATTGTCTTGCATTAGGAGGAACCCAGGGCCAACCGCACCAGCATATGGTCTCACAAGGGGTCTGAGGATCTCATCTCGGTACCTAATGGCAGTCAGGCTACCTCTGGCGAGCACATGGAGGGCTGTGCGGCCCCCTAAAGAAATGCCACCCCACACCATTACTGACCCACTGCCAAACCGGTCATGCTGGAGGATGTTGCAGGCAGCAGAACGTTCTCCACGGCATCTCCAGACCCTGTCACGTCTGTCACATGTGCTCAGTGTGAACCTGCTTTCATCTGTGAAGAGCACAGGGCGCCAGTGGCGAAGTTGCCAATCTTGTGTTCTCTGGCAAATGCCAAACGTCCTGCACGGTGTTGGGCTGTAAGCACAACCCCCACCTGTGGACGTCGGGCCCTCATACCACCCTCATGGAGTCTGTTTCTGACCGTTTGAGCAGCCACACGCACATTTGTGGCCCACTGGAGGTCATTTTGCAGGGCTCTGGCAGTGCTCCTCCTGTCCCTCCTTGCACAAAGGCGGAGGTAGCGGTCCTGCTGCTGGGTTGTTGCCCTCCTACGGCCTCCTCCTCATCTCCTGATGTACTGACCTGTCTCCTGGTAGCGCCTCCATGCTCTGGACACTACGCTGACAGACACAGCAAACCTTCTTGCCACAGCTCGCATTGATGTGCCATCCTGGATGAGCTGCACTACCTGAGCCACTTGTGTGGGTTGTAGACTCCGTCTCATGCTACCACTAGAGCGGAAGCACCGCCAGCATTCAAAAGTGACCAAACTATCAGCCAGAAAGCATAGGAACTGAGAAGTGGTCTGTGGTCACCACCTGCAGATCCACTCCTTTATTGGGGATGTCTTGCTAACTGCCTATGCTTTCCACCCGTTGTCTATTCCATGTGCACAACAGCATGTGAAATTGATTGTCAATCAGTGTTGCTACCTAAGTGGACAGTTTGATTTCACAGAAGTGTGATTGACTTGGACTTACATTGTGTTGTTTCGGTGTTCTTTATTTTTTTGAGCAGTGTATTTTTTGCTTCTTTTAGCCTGTAAAAACCTTTTGCCTTACAGGATGATTTATAGATAAATACTGTGCATCGAAGACCCCAGGGAAACAGAAGTTCCAGGGAAGCTTGAGGATGTACTCAAAAGCATGTCCAGAAACTGTTAAGCTAATGGCTTAAGTAAAACATACAAGGGATTTTTAAATACAGAACAAATGGTCACAAGCAATCCAGAACAGATGGTTGAAGCAAAGAACTTACCATTTTCTGAGCAAGTGAAAGTACAAAATATTGCAAATGGTATTCATGATGCAATAGCCCAGCGGAGGAAGGGGTTAAAGAAAGAGGAACAGTTGTGCAGCACTGGAGCAGGTAGTCCTTCAGACCCTTCATCTCTAGAATAGAAACATACTGGAAAAACAACACCAAAGAAATACATTTAAGGTAGTTACCAAATACCTGAATCTAGAGAGAATATACTTCTTCAGCTAGTTCGTTCTGCCATACAGAAATGGCATTCATACAGGCAATGCAGAATAACTTCTCTTAACTCTGGGACCATTTATAATTGATAATGGTTTTCCAGAAACAAATTATGTATTTTGTATATTTCCTCCTTACATACATTTAATACAAAAGCTTTGATCTGGTTCCTGGCTTACTTTACTAAAATTCAAATCAAGATATTTGGGCCCAAACAATCAACTATTGATATACTTCCTTCTTATACACCAGTACATTGTGGACTTAATCAATGTCTATCTTGAGTTTATTAATGTGGACTGGTCTACTCTTCCAGAAGCCTAAATCCACTCAGCATAGATGCAGGAAAAGGCTTAACTAAGTTAGTAGCCTTTGCATATAGAAAATAAATTTTGAACCATCAGCCACTGCTCTATAGTGTGAACCCCAAAAGAGGAAAATGGGAAATAGTTTATACACACCTGACAAAAGCTAATGTCTTGGTTTTTTGAGTTTAAGAAGAGAAAGACAATTCTCTTACTTTTAATGGCCGTGGATGACATGGACTAGAGCAGTGCTTTCCAATCTGCTGCCATTGGCGACACACCAACGGCAGCAGCGGCGGTGGCGCACACGCCAGCCGCACGGGGGGGCGCACGGTGGTGGTGTGTATGACGGCAGCGTCGGCGACAGCCTCCGCTAAAACGTGGAAGCGCTGATGGCGCGCTGCTGTCGCCGCTGCCATGCACACCCCCGCCGCCGCTTCTGGGTTGTGTGGCAACATACCAAACTGTGTGTTGCGACACGCTAAAGTGTCGCAACACAGAGTTTGGAAAGCTGTGGACTAGAGTGAAGATTAACAACTGGGTAGTACAGCATCATTATCCTTAAGAGCAGAGGCCAATGCTCATCTGTCATTAATTTGCTCTGAATATTTATGCATATTATTTATATATTTTTGCCCATGTATCATTAAAAATGATCCCAGTAAGACAAAAGTCAAATGTTAAAAACACTTTTTAAAATTAGTATCTTAGAACAAGACTACAACCATAATGATAGCAACACTCTAAATGAGAATTACACCATAATTATTAATGATTTTCTTTACACCTCAAAAGGGAGAAAACTAAAATAAGGTCTCTCTATATATTCTGGAATATACTTTTAAACTTAGAAAGAGGAATGCGGAGATGGAGGGAACTGCTCTTGTGACCTGCAAGGGGTGGGCCACTTTGTTTTCCAAGGAAAACAGAAGAACTATATACTGTATGTGGCAAGTACAGGCTGACTGTTGTCCTAAAACAGGGGTGGGCAACATCAGGCCTGCGGGCCATATAAGGCCCGCGGGGCTCCTGCCTAAGGCCCGCGGGGCTCCCGCCCGCAAACCCTGCCCCTTCCACACAATTGGCTCCTGCCCGCAAACCCCGCCCCCCAGTGATTGGCTCCCGCCCGCAAACTCCGACCCCCGGTCTGCGGAAATCCCAGAAACCCCGCCCCCCACCCCCCGGTTATAAATATCCAAATGGCCCTTGGCAGAAAAAAGGTTCCCCACCCCTGTCCTAAAAGAAAAGATGAAGGGGATAGAGAAAAAAATTACCAGAAAAGATGGAAAATTCTTGAATCAGAGAATAACCTGTGGGTAGACAACAACACCAAGAAGCTTTCTGGAAGGCAGAAGAAAACAAAGCAGAGGGGATGATGAAATGGAGGAATGATACAAAGGCTGAAGTCTGTCAAGAAGAACTCTGAATACTCAGAAGTTTCAGAACAGAATCCAGGACTTCCCAGTTGATGATGTTTCTGGACCCCTGGATGAAGAGCAGCTGCCCCAAATCTCAGGGACTAAGGAAGAAGACTCTAGACATACTGCAAAGTGAAGGATTCCTGCCTTTTCCTAAAGAGGAGGAAGCAACATATGATGGTGATAAGAGATTCTCTACTGTTATAAAACTCTTCCTATTGATCCACAGCCAGAAATGGCACAGCCAGAAATGGCACAGCCAGAAGGCTTGAAGATGTGCTGGGCAGGAAGCGAAATAACTGGGCTCACAGGTGATGCTTTCTTCACTCTTTCCTGTCAAAAGACATGGTCTAGGAAGAGAGAGAAGAATATCAGAAGTGAATTGGCTATGCAGATGGGAAGCATTTGAAATTCTAAAAGAGAACATGACAAAATGAGGGCTGGCTATACTACTATTAGATGGATACACAACTACTTAAACAATTGTACCCACAAATGTATGTCAATGGCTTTGTGTTAAGCTAGAGGACAATATCAAGTGGCATTCTACAGGACTCCACTCTAGACCCTGCACTGTTCAACATATTCATAAATGACTTAGATAAGAGATTAGAAAATATGATTATCATATTTGCAAACACCACAAATATGAGGGATGGCAAACATAAGACAATATCAAGATTTAGGAGGTTTTTGACAAGCTGGAAGAATGGGCTGAAAGCAGCAAAATGAATTCTGACTGTGAGAAAAGCGAAGTCATACACTGGGGTAAGAAAAGTCAAAGGCATGATATAGGATGGGGGAAGGACCATGCTGGGCAGCAGTACATGCGAAAAAGTTCTGGGTATCTTGGCAGATCACAAGCTGAACATGTGTTCTGCAGCTGCAAAAAAAAAAGCAAATGCAATTCCAGTCTGCATCAATAGAAATATAGTGTCACGATCAAGAAAAGTCATTGTTTCTCTCTATTCTATATTGGTCAGACTGCACTTAGAATACTGACAACCAAGATAATATGGAATCAAGAAGAAAAAACTTTGAGGAATGGCATGTTAAGTATATTTAGTCTGGAGAAGAGAAGGCTAGATGGCCTGGAAGACATGATGGCCATCTTCAAGCATCTGAAGGATAGTCATGTAGAAGACAGCACAAAATTTTCAAAAGTTGTTCCACAAGACAGGATAAGAATCAGTGGGTTTTAATTACAAGGAAGCTGATTTGGTTGGATATCAAGAAAAACTTCCTAACTGGCTGCTTTGGGAGGTGATTGTCAGAGTGCGCACCGTGGGGCGGCCTGCTGCCTATTTCCAAGACTCCAGTGATCCACGTTCTATGCAGTAAATAGACACTCAAGCAGAGATTAGATAAAATAGCCTATTTACTTTATATACATACGTAGTCCAAAATACATCCAACAGCAGTAACAAATGATAACAGCAACGAGATGGAATACAGCGATGAGAAGTTTAACAGCAACAAGAAAAAAGAACACCAGATCTTCTCTGCTTATATACATAAACTGACCAATCACATTATAGGTCACTCTCATCATCTGCCACACCCAACTAAACTATAGCACCTGTAGTATGAGTCATTACTTCCACATCATCCCTACAACAATGGCTGCTAATTGGGTGACTTGCAGAATAATTCCCCTCTCACCTAGATATCAAGCCTCTCCAGTATAATTTATCTATCTGTAAATTCCTGGGTATATACAAACCCCAACAGTGATGGACTCTCTTGATGGAAGTATTTAAACACAGACTGGACAGGCATCTGTTGGAGATGCTGTAAGTGTCTTGATTTCTAAGTTCCCTCCAACCCTTACATTCTATAATTCTATGACATAACAGCATAAATTCAACTCAAAGCCTGGAGAATAGTTCTTTAGTAAATGTCAAACAGCTAAATAGAGAATGTAACTGGTATGATTATTTTCATAAGTGAGTGTAATTAGGGTACTATTGGAACATATTCCCCTCTGAAAGGCTAAACCACACCAAAATGTCAGTACTTACTTGGCTAACCAGCCCTTTATGTACGTGGAGGATGCTGTTCACAAGGACGAGGAAGGCAGTAAGAAAAGGAAACGGTGATTTAGTGCCTGCTAAACTCACTGAAGTCTTGTTTCCACTGCAGTTCAGAGAAGCAATGCTGGGAACAGATTCTGGTCCTGGGGAACAGGATAGAGGGTTGCATAAAGCAGAGCATGGTCTGTATAGAAAAAAAACAGAGAAGAAAAAAATGAGAATTATGGTGCACCCTAATGAGTCATTGGCGATCACTCGTAGCCGAGTAAGATTGTCTTCCAAAGGTAAAATTTTAACTCAACTTCGCTGGACCGGTCATGTTGTTCGAATGCCTGACCATCGTCTTCCAAAGCAGCTACTTTACTCCCAACTTAAGAATGGAAAACCCTAATGAGTAGACAACCTAGCACTATCTAGATTCTTTGGAGTACAATTCCCCAGTCACCATGGTTGTTGGTAAAGAATGTTGTTGTTGTTCAGTCGTTTAGTCGTGTCCGACTCTTCGTGACCCCATGGACCATAGCACGCCAGGCCTTCCTGTCCTCCACTGTCTCCCGGAGTTTACTCAAGTTCATGTTCATCACATTGGTGATGCTATCTAACCATCTCATCCTCTGCCGTCCCCTTCTCCTTTTGCCTTCAGTCTTTCCCAGCATCAGGGTCTTTTCCAGTGAGTCCGCTCTTCGCATTAGGTGGCCAAAGTATTTGAGCTTCAGCTTCAGTATAAAGAATGGCAGTACAAAAAAAAAACATCTGGGCAGCCCCAGTTTACCTATTCTATCCCTCAGGACTCATTGTGATGGTTTTCTGGTACTAAGCAAAAACTTTTTAAAAATCCAAAGGTTTAGTGTTTTTCCACTTTTGTCCATCTTTTTTATTCTGGTATTTTTCCTTTTCACTTGTATGGATTTGCTTTTTTTAACATATATTTGTATAATAATTATTTATTTGAATTTTATTGCAAGCTGTTCTAGTGAGAAAAAAATACCATCCTGTTTAAAAAAAAATCCATGTAACCAGCAAGTTTCTCCAAATACATACAACTCATCTATCGTAAAATCTTGCTTGGAATTAAAGGAGTTCAAAGTCAAGAGGGAACAAGTTAGTTAAGGCTTCAATAAACCGCCCTCAATGAGGCAACATATAGTTGTACATAAAGGCAGGAATGAGTGCGAATTTAAGCTGCAACTCAATAGGACTTGCATTCAAGGAAACACACACAGGGGTGCATAGTTTAATCCTAATTGCATATGGCTTTTCTGCAGTCACATCACACTGTTGACCATCGGCCTTGCATGATTATGGCATAGCTCAGGAAATGTCTGTAATGATCTAATATCCCAAACATGCTGGGCTGTAGCAGCAGCCTACCCAGGAAGAGTTTACCTGAGCATTTCCCAAAGGGCCTGCATGGCTGGCTGGCTGAGGAAAGGCAATAGCACTTTGGATGTCAGGTGCTCCACTTCCTCTAAGCAGTCGATAGGGTTTACTGCTGGCTATGGAGAAAATGAGAGGAAAGGAATCATTATGAGGTTTTCTTCATGGCAACATATTGAATAATACTTTCCTCTGCATGGATAATGCTTTCAAACACATTTGCTACTGGGTATTTTAAGAGGGGGCGGTGCGGTGGCGTAACGGTTAAGACTACCGACTGTCGAATGAAAGGACCGCAGGTTGGCAGGTCGAGACCCGGAAGCACCGTGTAACGGGGTGAGCTCCCGTTCTTGCCCAGCTCCTGCCAACCTAGCAGTTCGAAAGCACGTAAAAATGCAAGTAGATAAATAGGTACCACTCCGGTGGGAAGGTAACAGCGTTCCGTGCACCTCAGCGTTTAGTCACACTGGCCACATGACCACGGAAGCGTCTACGGACAACGCTGGCTCCCTCGGCCGAGAATCAGAGATGAGTGCCGCCCCCTAGAGCCGGATATGACTGGAAGGGGAAACCTTACCTTACCTTACCTTATTTAAGAGGAGGGCAGTTTTACTTAAATGCCCGCTGAGCTACAGGATGGCTAATTCCCCACACAAAGCTAGTAACTGGAAATCTGAAAGCCAATGAAGCCAGCTCTGAAGTTACTCTAAATCAGCCTTCAACAGCCTGGTGCCCTACAGCTGTACAGCTGTATAGGGGGTACAACTCTCTGAATTTCCAGCCAGCAAAGGAACCTGCAAGCTAGATCACCAGTTCATGGGAAAAGACAGATTGGGCTTTACTGAGAGATTTGCAGAAGAGGGGCAGGAGGGAATAGATTTGACTATGAAGAGACAGATTAGTTCTAGTTCCAGAAACAATTACTAAGCATGGACTAAAAGATACTTTGACCCTAAGTTTTAAACAGGCAAAAGCCCCATTTTGCACCTGACCTAGTTTTGCTGACAACTTTCATGTCTCTACTCGGAGATGGTCTGCAGTTTGGGATTCTCCTAAAACCGCAGCCTCTGCTCCAGCTTTTACACAGTAACATCGGGTGCACCTACTGCACTACTTTTGGGTCAGGAGGCCCTGCTCATGGTCATTCATGCCCCAGTCACTTCCTGGTAAGATTACTGCAATGCATTCTACATGGGGCTGCCCTTGAAGCTAGAGAATGTGGCACTGCAGGCAATGACAGATGCACCCCAATATACGTGGGTGAACCCTCTGCTTTGGGAGCTCTATTGACTGCCAGTGGACTTCTGAATGCAATTCAAAGTGTTGGTTGTCACCTCTGAGGCCCTGCATGGCTCTGTCCTGGTTATCTGAGAGACTGCGTCCGGCATTCATCTACCTGTCCAACCAGATCTCATAGAGTTAACTATCTCCAGGCCCCACCCCTGCAGGACTATCTGAAAGGACCTTGGAAGCACAGGAGGAGGTGCTTTATAATATGCAACTGAGATCTGCAGCATGCATGGCTTATTTATATGGACTTTGGGTTTTTGTTCATTTGGGGGTGGGACGAGGTTAAATCATTTATTGTTAGTTGCCTCCAGCCTCCAGGAATGGGCAGCATAAAAGCACAGTAAGAAAGTAAATAAATAGCAAAGCAGATCTGTCAAGCCTAAAGTTTGCCCACTGCTGTTCCTTTGCTATTATAGCCAGACTGCTGCCCCTCCTTCCTCCAGGTGGAAGGGGAACCATGGAACTAACAGAAACCCCAAAGATAACTGCAGACATGCAGCTTCATTTCCTGAACTCTCACCTGTTGACTACAGTTACTGTAATACACTCCCATGTAGACGACATAGGCCGTAGTAAGAGACTGCAGTGCTTGCCAGGTCTCCACGTGGGTTATCTCTTTAAGGCAATTCTTCATGTTAGTTTCAATGACAGGCCTGAAACCTGCCACCTGACGCCAGGTGACGGGTGCGGGGGGGATTTGGTCACCCCCTTCTGGGCCACTCCTGTAACATAACACAAATGCGAAGTAAAGGCAACAAAATGGAAATTGCTAATGCCCACTGCTTGAGGAGGCCTCCTACGTGACTGGAGAAAAGTACATAGGAACCCAAGCAAGGTTATTAAGTTGTTTTATTTGCTGACCACTTTTACTAAGGAAAAGATTTTGAAAACTATTTTTTGAAAGGTGATATATAAACAAAATTTAATTAAATTTAATTTGTTTAAATGTAATTTTAAGATTAATTAAAACTAATTACATTGATTTAATAAACTGATGATTAAACAACAATTTGGTATTTTAATCAGTGCTTTAACTACAACAGTTTCTTACCCCAAGCTTGGCCCTGGAAAAATAAGTGGAAAGTACATGAATGTCAGAAAGTCAATTTTTGCACAAAAATAGAAAATTATTTCCTCTGAATCCTGAATCCCCAGTATGGGCCCTGTAGGGCCAACATGCTTGTGGGCACTTCCCATTGGATGTCTGTCAAGCTCCATTGCTTTATATTTTTATTTTTGCTTCTTAGTGCTACATAAAGCCCAGACACATTCTATCCTGGGTTAGATAATACTTTAAGGCTTATCAATCAATCACTTAACATAAAAGCACAAAAACAGGAAAACAATTACATTATTGCTAATAAGGTTTTTTGGGGGAAAATAAGGTTTAAAAATGTTAATATGATGATGAATTATATATTAAACCTGGAATTTATCAATTCAGGAAGAACTTTGAACTTAGCCAGTTAGCAGTGTAGCTAAAATGATAATGTTATGTTGATGGAAAGAAACTTCCACTCTGGAACAAGTCCTATATTGAAAAATATATGTTCACTCTTAAGAGTTTGAATTAGCTCTGTGAGGAGCTTACTTCCAGCCATGGCTTCTTGCTGGTTCTTCATGTATCCATGGAGACCCCCCAAACAAATGTTTGCATTCACTTTCCTGATAAGGAACCAAGAGTGGTGTTATTTAGATTTCCATAGGAGTTTTCATAGGAAAAGAGAGGCTGCAAATGTGGGTGTCAGTATCACATGCCACACTGGCATTACAGAAGGAATTTTAAGAGCCATCAGGGAGAACTCTGTGAAGGAGGAACTGGAGTTGTAGTAATGGCTGATTGCTAAGCAAAAACGGGCTGCTGTTAAGATGGACTGTTAGATTTAATATGAGCTGGCAAGCCTAAATTGCACTGGGTAGTGTTGGCACTGTTGAAGAGAACTGTTTCAAAGGTCCAAAGAAATGTGTTGAAGACAGGAACAGGATGAAAATCACCAAGAAACATTAACTAACAGAGGGCATGATTGGGCTGTCAAAAGGGGACAGAAAATTAGAACAACATAAGATAAAGGTTTACCTGCCAGAGGAAAGCCAGCAAACCATGAGCATCCAGCCAAAAGAAAGGGTGGGTGGTAGGCTGACCATATTTCCTTGAGACAAAAACGGGACATTGGGATGGCAAAAATGGGACGGGGTTAAACTTATGTAATATTCCGTATTCATGAAAAAGTAAGACAATAAAAAAAGTTTTTAAGAGTTTTTAAGATCCATTTGCTGGTCCTTAAACAGATTACTGTATTTATAAAAATATTTTTGTTTTCATTAAAATGAAAAAGTTTTATTACATGAACATATTGAGCTAACAATTATTCTTCGGTGACAGAACTCATACAAAAATTTAGGTAGATGTAGAGGGGGACTGTATTTGACAGGAGGCGAATGGGGAGAGCACAGCTCACAGGCTTTGTAACATCACAGATCGCAGGAAGGAGGGGAGGGGGAAGAGAAGAGAGGCAGGGAAGGGAGGATTCAAAAACTCTACGCCCGGCGAGGCTTCTCTTCCTTCTGCCTTCTCTCCTCCTCCTCCTGCTTTTTTTTCTCCCTCTTTCTCTCTCTCCCACAATCCCAAACGAAAGACTCTCTCTTGCCGAGCTGGAGAAATAATCAGTTTCAGTCTTGAAAAAAGGGGGCAGGATCACATCCCAAACGCATTTTAATAAAACAAACAGAGAGCAGAGAGCGACCAGCTAAGAGCAGAGCAGAGGCGGTGGCAAAGATCTCTCTCCCCGTCTCTCTCTGTCTCCCTCTCTCTCTTTCCGCCTTCCTTGCCCCTCTCTAGTCTCACCCAACATCAGGCACCTCAATCAAGCACTTTTTAAATGATAATTGCATCTTGGCTGAATCAACCTTGCCATGCCTGACATTTTGCTATTTTTTTAAAAAAAACGGGACAAATTGACATTTATATTAAAACAATGGGACGGTTGGGAAATGTGAAAAAAACGGTACTGTCCCGTTTAAAACGGTACGTATGGTCAGCCTAGTGGGTGAGTAAGTGGGAAACTGCTGCTAATCTCTATAAGCCCTAGAATTAGGAAAGAGGTGGAGTTTAAATTAGAGGGGTACACATATGTTAAGCCTGTATCATAATGCACACACAAACGTGTACAGTATTAGAGTTTCCAACAGTGATTAAGAATAGTAACAGCAGGCTGTGCTATCAATGAAGCAGGAGGGAGGGAGGGAGGGAGGGGAAACTGCTCATAATGGAATGTAGCCGACTCTAAATTGTAATGCAAAGCTTGGCTGAAACTAACACATCTTTCACTATGTTTATCAGAAATGTGAATTTAAAAAAAAGAAAAATTTGGGTGCTATTTGCACTTTGAACTGTCCTGAACCCACATAAGCACTCCATGACAGCTCCTTATTAATACAATGGAAAGACTGTTCAATATGATTCTGATATTATCTAAAAACTGAGTTGCTTTTACAGATCTATTGTAATAAACTGTATATGTAGGGGTTTTTTTATTTTGTCTTTTTTTGTGCATTTGGGTGGTGTAGGGTTGGGTTGAGAAAAAGAGAGGGAGGGAGGAATATTTTCTTTCCTTTTTGTTTGCAGTATAACAGCAATATATTTTTCAAAAAAGGAAAGGAAAAAAGTACATAAATATATTACCATGGTTATAGCAAACATTTTAAAATATAGTAGTAATGATCTATCTGGGGTGGCACCATCTTTCCAGAGACTCCATAAGAGTAAAATAATCTTTTTTTGCTGTATGTCTTGCTTGATAAATCCATATACTAATAAATTCCAGATTCTGATACATGATTTAAAATCTTATTCATATCTGGAAACCTTATTACTTTTCACAAATATATTTCAACAAATGCATGACTATTAAACCAAAACAGAACCCCAGTAAGAAAAGTGTCTCCTCCATCTTATACTTCAAGCATAAAGAAGTTGACAACCAACCCCTTTAAAAAAATCTCTCATGTGATCTAATAAACATTTTTGCTGAATTAATCTGAATATCATATGAAAAAATTTCAATATTTTAAAGATCCTTAATAATTGGTTTGTCACTATGTAGTTCAGGGCTTTCCAAAGTTTTCCCGCGGTGACACACCAACCACCGTTGGTGTGTCACTGTGGGAAAACCCGGAAGTGCCGCCATTGTGGCAGCGCGCAAAAATCCGGAAGCGCTGCTGCCGCTTTCGGGTTTTTGCGCACCGCCGTTGGTGTGTCCCCGCGGGAAAACCCGAAAGCGCTGATGATGATCAGCACTTCCGGGTTGTGTGGCGACACACCAGACTGTGTGTGGCGACACACTTTTGTGTCGCGACACAGAGTTTGGAAAGCTCTGATGTAGTTTTCTACCTCTTTATTTCAAAGTTCTTACAAATAACCAATCTGCACCTAAAAATACCCTTTACTTGATTATAAAAAATGTAGGCTCAAAATATTCCAAAATACATTCCAGTACTGATAAGTATTCAGGAATTTTAAATACTATTAATGATCTGGAACTAATTATGAAATCAGAGTAAGTTTTAATTAGATACACTGCTATCCTAAATTTTTAGATGATCCAATTTGGGGGGTGGGCAATAATTCCATATATACCTCATCCTACTCAATCAGGTAACCTTTAGGGTCAGAAGCTTTTCCTATTTTCATAGATTTCACAGTGTTGATGTTTTCCTGAAGAAATAAAAGTGCTGCTAAACAAATACAGGTAGTCCTCTTTTAGCGACCACAATTGGGACCGCAAATCAGTTGTTAAGCGAAGTGGTCGCTAAGTGAAACCGCGATTGTGCTTATGATCTCACTTCAGCTTTCCTTTGCTTTACAGACCTGGAGGTGGTCGTAAATGTGAAGATTGGCCGTAAAGTTACTTTTTCATCACCATCATAACTGCGAATGGCTCTAAAAGATTACAGTACCTGTAATCTGGTCATGTATGATCTTTGGAAGAGCTGCATTATTTAAAAATTAATTTCTTCACTAACTTTTGACTCAGTATTATAAAGTTGAGTGTAAACTTGAAATGTGTTTTTTTTTTCTTTTCTCCTTTTTGTGTTGTTAACTTTCATGCATATAGCTTTTTTTAATATTTTATTTTTTTAATATTTTAGAGTAAACTTCCTATGTTCTGCAGTCAACTGCTATTATTCATACTGTTAAAACATAAACATAAGAAACAGACTATAATGCAACTTTAATATCCATCTATTTATTAGCATCTGTAAAGTTTTTACTGCAATTAGGCAAGTTGCTCAGGGTTCATGGAATAAGCATAATAAAAAATAGAATAAAATAAAAACAGAGAAAGGTCAAGAGCCATGTGAACATTCCTCTTGATTTGTATGAACCAATTACATCAACAGGCATTACTGAAAATCAGTGACTGCTTTCACACATTATTCAATTAGTGTGGTTATGGATTAGTGTGACCTGTGAAAACAGCCACTGTACTTTGTAAACAATGATTTGCAACTTAAAATGCTGAGTGCAGCCATAGTGATTGATTAAACAACCAGCATTAAACTGATATGACTTAACATAGAGGTGAACCGTTTTACTGTTTCAACTGATTCAGCCATCAAGGCTGTTGTTCATGTAGAGCAAATCATCACAGATTTAACCGTGAAGGCCAAATTAACATATTCACTTTGCAATAGTATTTTACCCTGCTGCTGTCCTGACTTCGAGTGAAGGAACATGCTGAGAATTGGTATTAAAGCTCTAGTGTTTTATTGTTCTACTCTGCTAGACAGAATCCAGCTAAACTAAAATGAATTAGTGATGCTCAGAGAACAGGCCCATGAAACTAGGGCGGGGCCTTCTTTAGCCTCTTGGGAGGAAAGCAAAGCGATTCAGTACTGCACATGCGTTTATCCCCCTGGAGGGAGCCCCCTCCTTCTTCACCCGTTATCTCCCTGACAGCTGCTGGACACATCAATCAATAACCTCTAGCAAACTAGTGGAAACTGGTATTCGTACAATATTATCTGAATTCCTTGGCAATCTACCCCTTTTTATTTACTGTATTTTAAAACATTCCCACACTTGCCAAAGCCGTATTGTTTCAACAGATCCAGTAAGCTGGATATATATAACATCCCATACGATTATGCTTTCTTTAATTAGATGGTCTTATTGCTCTTCAGTCAGCTGGGTATTTACGCTCTCTCAGATGATTACCGTTTCAATCAAATTCACTGTCAACCTCAATTTCCACAGGAAACATAAACATTGACATTTGATGGCCTCAGTAATGAATGAATCCCTGGGGGGAACCTATTATCAATTATTCAATAAAGATTAATATTTTCTTGCAAGGATGGTACTCTGAATTCTTAAAAGCAGCACTGTCACAGTTGATATTCAGAATGCAAGCTTTCCAAATCCAAAGAAAAATAAAAGCAAATAAATTGCATTCTTTCTTTCTTTCTTGTTCAGTTACCTCTCAGCATGATCTGGTCTCCTCAATTATTTTCATTGCAGTTTGCCAAATAAACATTAAAAGTCAAGACTTGCAAAAAAAGAGGTGGTCTATTTCCCAAATGTTTATTGAACCACAACTCAGTTTGACAAGCCCTACATGCTGGGGAAACACCCCAACGTGCTTTCATCTCCCTGCCAACCCTGCCTGCTTATGAGTTTCTTCTTGTTCAGCTGTTCACTCTTGGAAGGGAAGACCAGATGGAATTAGTTTGACCCAAAATATTTATATTCTTATAGCATCTGCAACTGGTCACTGAAAGGTAATTTTAGGGGAAGAAGAACAAGATATTTGACAGAATGCTGTGAAATCACATAAAGCAACACTTGCCTCACTGAAGCTAAGCAGGTCCAAATATGGCCCATATCCAAGTGCTACTAGGAACGATACACTCACCACCTTGAATCCCAGGATGAAAAAAATGGGCTTCTCCCACTTTTTTCTTTGTTTCCTAGAAATCATTTCATCTGCCAAATTCTTCATTTATCCTCTCTTTGATATTTATTCGATCTACTATTTCCTCTCGCTTTTATCTTTTATCTTTTTTGTTTGTTTGTTTTCAAGTCAGACTTGACTCCTGGTGACTACAGGGACAAATCCATGCAGTTTTCCAGGCAACATAGAAATGAAGTGGCTTTGCATTGGCTTCTTCGTAGGACCGAGAGACAGTAACTGGCCCGAGGCCACCCCGTTAATTTCTGTCCTCTAAAGCAAGACTAAAATTCAGGTTTCCCTACTCTTGTCCAGCACCTTAATCACTAGACCAAACTGGCTCTTATCTACTATTACCAGTATATTTTTGCATTATTTATTTATTTATTTAATCAAATTTATCACCGCCCAACTCCCCCAAGGGGGACTCTGGGCGGTTTACAACAAAATATAATGAATAATGTACAATTATAAATAGAATAAAATACAAATTAAATAACAATTTAAAATATAAAAAATATAATAAAATCCAATGACGGGATCTTCTAAGTTCTTCTTAAGTAAAAAGGGCACTCCAGGGATAATCTAAGGTGCTAGCCATCTCCAGGTGTGCCCGTTCTCCTTCCCGCCCCAAGCATACTGACAAAACCAGGTTATTATTATTACTGTTGTTGTTGTTGTTATGGTTTCAAAATATAACACAAGCCATTTTTTCCATGCAAACTCACCGTAAGAATATTTTGCTTCTGGATGTTCAGAGAATTGCTTCAGAATATTCGTTATGGAAAAAAGAACAAACCACTAGCAGGACAGAGTGACTATACCTGCTAAGCTGGGCTTGCAGTTCCGCCGTGCAGCTAGCTGTCTGGGTCACTTGAGTAAGCAAAGTCACAACAGCTGCAGCTCGCTGGACAGAAAGCTCCAACACCATTTTATTTTCTTGAAAACTGCTGGTCAGCTGGGATAGGGATGGAACTATCTTCATTAACACAGGATAGAGATCTCTGTAAATTGCAATAGAATGAAATGTCATAGAACCATGTGACTGAAGCAGAGTTATTTTTTTAAGTCAAAGTCAAAATCCAATTATGAGACATTTATAGCAATGTGCAAAATATTTTGAATTCAAAATTCAAAACTGCTGTTCTATACACTGGTTTCTCTTCAGATCATATAAAATAGCAGATCCAGAAGTGTTGTAATACTGTTCTAATCATTCTGTAAGTATTCTGAGATTAAAGGATCCCCTTTTTGAGCTTGAAAGAAAGTTGTTTTGGGTCTGAGACACTTCCAGTAGGGGATATTGTTGTTAACATTTTAAAAAATCAACTAGCATTCCAAAAAAAGTGTATCATTCCTAGTTGGTTGCTATTTTAAAGAAAATAATCACTTGTTTGGAGCTCAGATCTTTCCATATAGATCAATACTGGGGTTTGCATCAGTTATCTCTTATTCCATCTTGTCTTTTACCCACCTGGTTTGGAATCAGCCTGGGAAAACAGGAGGAGGAATTGACACTTCCCTCCTAAGAAATAACTTCCAATCTCCCAGGTTCAAATATGGATCTTGCTAAAAAATAACTAGCACTAATACATAAAACACCTCTAGCAGAGAATATCATTGACAAGGAAACTTCCCTGTAATTTTATAACAATCCCTTTCCTGCCAGTTCTTTAGAGCCTTAATAGACTGACTTCTGTTTTGGTTATTGTAGCAAGTTGTTCTGGCTTATTCAGCCTTTGCTTAGAAGATCATACAGATAAACAAATCACAGTTAGTAAATTAGATGCCACTGAATTATGATCATTATGCACAATATTCAATACACTTAATTGTTGAAGGAGAAACTTGCATTTTTGAGCTAAGTTATGACAGTAGTTTATCCAAGCTATTCCATCATCTGTCTGTCAAAGCCAGGTGGAATAGTAAATGAACTATGAACATGAATGCTATAGCTTCTATGGAAGGCAAGAACTTCTCTTTATCATTACAGAAACTTCCAATTAAGACAGAAGCTTTGATACTCTTGGAAGTGAAATTCATTACCCTGCCTAGAGTGGTGAAATTTGAAGTGCAAACACCCAGTCAAAACCATACCGATAGAGATCACATGCTTGACCGTAACCAGTGGCCACGGCCCACAAGCGGAATGCCTCTGTGGTTATTTTTATGGCTTCCTCCATCCTCAGAGAAAGGTCTTTGGGATCTTCAGCTATAAACCGGCTCAGCCGACTCTTCATCTCAAATTTGTTTAGCTGTAAATAACAACCAAATGTTATGTAAGATTCAGGACTTACAACGGGAGGATGGGGGACAGAAAGAAGAGAATACATATTGACATCCAGCAGAATATAATAGTTTTGGTTAACTCACTTAGTGGCTTTAAAGGGAATCAGACAAATTCATGGAGGTTAGACCTATCAATGACTATCAGGCATGACAACTAAATGAAACCACACAAACTGAAATAAAATGTCCCTGAATATTAGTTACTGGTGGACAAGACAAAGAAAAGGACTATTGCCTTCATGTTACGCTTGTCAGTTTTCTTGATGTGAATGTGTGACCAGATGGATTTATAGTGCATATCTAGCAGGAAGTTTCTCCATGGGAATACATGCATTAAAAACAAACATTCTTCTTTTATGTATTAACCATTGTCCCTGCTTGCTATAACACCCCTATGCTAATGCCCTTCTTTCACGCATCTCCCCCTTGAAGTCTGCAGCACCTATATGTACAGAATTTAGAAAATGTACATGATTTATTTCAAGTATATTTGTTTCCTTTGTGCAAATTTGAATTCTAGTATATGTATATAAAGAATCCCAGTTAAATGGAGGAAATGGGGAAACTGCCTTTTTTATTTCAATTGTATTTTGTTATTTGCACATTTTATTAGATATACTTTTAGCATTATACTTTACTAAGCAAAGTCATTCTTACCAGCCTGGCAGCTGCATTTCGCCCTCCACATGCCAAGACTCTAATGAGTTTCATGGCAGTGGGACATGGTACTCCATGTAGGCTTACGAGCAACTTCCCAGGTTCAGCTGCTTGAGGAGTCCACTGGGTGGGAAGAAACTCTTTGACAATAGTCTCAACAAGGCGAGGGCAATCAAGAACCTGTAAACACATATTTTTTAAAAAAGTCAGTGCTGCAAAGCTAAGAACTTTTCATTGTAGTGATACAAATACCTGGCAAAATGTCTCAAGAAAATTGGCAATATCCCTTCTTTTTATGATTTCTCTAGTAGAGGAGTGTGAGTGCAAAGAATGAAAAATGTGTTATGTTTCAAATTCTGGATAAAAGAGTCCAACTCAAAATATTCCATCTTAACCCTCAAAATTGGCTGCGTTCTGATGGGACAAAGCATTGTGTCTAGAGCTTGGAAAAGCAACCCAGTCACAAGCCACCAAATCACAGTTCAATCACCGCTCTCAGAACAGTAGGAACTCTCTAAACAACTCTACTTGACATGGCTAGGGATTGTCTCGACCTCAAAACAAAACTCTTGGAATATGGTTTGTTTTAAAGTCAGAACACTTAGAATGGCAATTTCAAGCTCAAAAGGGGTCAAGCTTCAAACATCTGGCACAGCCTTGCTCTCTTATGTTACAGATATCTTTTCTGATCAAGGACATTCACAGGACTTACCTGGACACAAGCTTCAGTGGAATGCCTTGCTATGCGAATGAGAATATCTAGAATCTCCAAAACTACCAACGGCCCAGGTCGCATTACTTCCAGGATGTATCTCAAGCGATAAAGAATCTTGGTCATTAGAAGTCCCTAAGATACAAACTATGCAATTTATAATGCAACAGTGCTAATACTAATAACTAAATACACAATCTGGATTTTTCTTCATTATTACATGCTTCAGAAGTTACTAGCTATCCCTCATAGAAATTTATTGCTATTTTATAATTGGAATTTCAAAAACTTGCTCAGGATCATCAAAGCATTTTCTTCAGTGAGGGGATGAGATGGCTGGAGAATTCAAGACATTTGGAATCTAAGGTTGATGGCTTCTCTGTGTGAAACAGCCAGATTACATTACAGAAATGGCTTTTATACTCACATTAGAATTTTTCAATGGATACAATCCCCTCATCTGCACATAAGTCCTTGAGAGATACCAAGCGAGATATCTGAGATAACAACTCAGATGTAGGTATATGAATTTCAACAGGGTTACTCTTTAAATTATCTGATATTCTCTAGAAATGTGTCATATGAAGTATGACTTTTCCTCTAATTTTCATGACAAGAAACAAACAGTATCTCCAAATTGCCACTCTCTGAATTACTGACATAAAAAAAACCCCAGAAAGTTTACAGGATCAAGTACTTACTTATACTAGCCTCTTTGAGCCTAAATCTACATTCACTACAGAGATCTTCTAGTGCAGATGAACCCTGATCAAAAGCTCTTCAAAGGAACTGGCTGTTACACTGATATAATCAACTTAGACTTTGGAAGGCTAAGAAAAAGCAGTGATATATCTAAGCCCTACATGGCATGGGACCAGGCTACCTTAGAGACCGCCTCATCCCCAGAGCATCGACCCGCCCCACCCGGTCATGCAGAGAGGGCATGCTACGGATCCCATCAGTAAAAGAATTTCACCTAGCGGGATCCAGGAGGCGTGCCTTCTCTGCCGTAGCACCCGCCCTTTGGAACATCCTGCCCCTTGAGGTGAGGCTAGCCCCCACACTCCTGACCTTCAGGAAGCAACTGAAAACCTGGCTCTGTCACCTCGCTTGGGACGGGATGAGTAATAGCTCTTCCTGGGGATGGCTCGCACCGTAAAGTTTAGTTCGCAAACATCACATACAGCCTCTTGGATTTTATATTTTTATATTCTTAATAATTGTATAAAGTATTTTATATGTTTTTAATTGCTGACTTGATTGTAAACCGCCCAGAGTTCCCTTGTGGGGGGAGATGGGCGGTGATATAAGTTAGAAATAATAAATAAATAATAAATAATAAATAAGGCAAAGTTTGGTTTGATTCAGGAAATGTTCAGCATATAATTGATCATTTTTTTACTCAGTTAAATGGTGTAACAATTGGAGAGGGAGTGGTTGAGGTATGATTTACCTTTACAACATCATATCGTGCCACTTCTGTATCTGGCTTGTTTTCATCCTTTGATTTTCTCCCTGGTGCTTTTTGGTTTGGAGTTAGCTCATCACCTTTTTCTTCCTCTTTGAGTTCTTCTTCCTCACTGTTTGGGATTAAAGGGTACACAGTAATGCCCTGGTACCATGCGAAAGTCTTGTCAAGATACTCCTGGAAGGGAACAAACATCAAGAAGCTCTCAGCAGAGAAAGGACATGGATTTATACTTAAATCAACTGGGATTCAAAACACATGTTTTCCATGCAGGAGGACCCAGATTCAACTCCCAGCGTCTCCCGTTTGGGAAGGGATTTGGGAAATAATGTTGAAAAAGGGCTTGTTCAAAGCTGCTACTCTTAAGTAAATAAAATGGTCAGATTTTCATCATTTTCATCGGAAGACTCTTCTTTAAGTTCTAAAAGTTTGCATCCAGACAGGTTGAAAATGAAGGGATTTGATGCAATGCAGATTCCTAGGAAAGGAAGGTAAGGAATAGCATTTTTTTGTCAACTTTATTTTGTCCTAACATGCACCCCCTCTCCAATACCATCACTCACACCATTCCAGAAGATCCTCCCAAGTCCAGGCTAGATTTGGAAGGGAGGGGAGTGGTGGCATAGAGATCTTCTAAACTTTGATGGAAGGAATCCCATTAGCAGGGTCTGATCATATGATCTTTGGTCTAGGCCAGGGGTCGGGAAACCGCGGCTCGCGAGCCACATGCGGCTCTTTGGCCCCTTGAGTGTGGCTCTTCCCCAGGCAGGCGTGGCGGGCGTGGCGGGGGCAGGCGCGGCGGCGACCGTGGTGGGGGCAGGCGCGGCAGCGGCAGGGTGTGCGTGGCGACGGGCGTGGCGGCAGCAGGCCCTAAGTGTGCGCGATTGGCTCCCGCCCGCAAACCCCGCCCCCTTCCACGCGATTGGCCCCCGCCCACAAACCCCGCCCCCGGCCGTCGAGTGATATTATAAATTTTATAAATGTCAAAATGGCTCCTGGCATAAAAAAGTTTGCCGTCCCCTGGTCTAGGCTCCTAAAAGAACCCCATGGCACTACATAGCTTCTTTTGGGGATGTTAACAACTAGCATTTAGATATTCATCAGTTTCCCATTAAAATAATTTAGAAGTCCTGATTCAGCCACTGAAAAGTAATACTAAATTCTGGATATTTTTGAACATTTGCATTTAAAAAGCTTATGAAATGTTATTAAACTTTCTTTTTAATCTCTGCATACACTCTCTGACGTACACAGCTTGAAAAGTAGTAAGAGACAGGGAAAGCACATTCATTCTGTTTTTTACTTTACATTTGTTTAATTAAAAATAATCACAATTACCCTCTAGTCATATTAATTCTCATTTCCCAAAGGTCACTTAAAAGGAATGAAAATAAAGACCACTTCCTCGGGCATTTTGATCATAATAATTGTTCTAAATTGGAACAAAAGTCTATCATATTGTCTGGAAATAAACCACAGATGTTGTCTAGTTGATCTGATTCATTCAACAATTTCAAAACTCTCAATTTCACTTTAAAGTGGTTTTCTTCTAAGGCTAGAAAATTTAATTATTTATCTTATCATTATTATTATTCCGGTTTCTATGCTATTCTCCAATCATGAGACTCTGAGTGGCTTACATTCCTGGCACAATAAGTTTAAAACACAATAGAGTTAAAAAGACAGTTCAACAAGAAGCAGGAAACACCCACAATGTAATTTTCATGATACAGGAACTATAACAAGGAACTATAACATACCATTAAAAAGTAATTAATGAAGTCTATTGTGTGGTTCTGAATTATCTCCAAAAGAGGTAATTCCAGGACAATCTCTGGATTGTCTAATATTTGCAAGGTGCTTAAACGGGACTACAGCTGCTCAGAAGGTGAGCAAGCACCAATACAAAGTCAGCAGAAAGCTTAAAAGCATCACTCTGATGCCAGACATCTCTAGACTGAGGGAAGAAAACATCCACCTCAAGTTAAGGAAATCAGCCGTTCCTTTTCTTTAGCAAGCAATCAAGTCTTTTAAATAGATTCAAGCATTCTGCAGATACAAACCTCATCATCCAGAGAGACAAGCAGTGCATGGAGAGCATGGACAGTGGCTGCCAAGACATTATCCACTGGATCATCCAAGGAGAAACGGAGCAAAAATAGGAAACCAGCATCAAGCAACAGCTGCAGGACACTTCCTTTCAGCAAGGAGGCAAACTCTCCTGCCTTGGCCTGAAACACACACCACAAGCAGGCTGGGAATAACAAAGACAAAAGTTCCTTCAGAGGACATTAGTCCATACCAGCTGGGCCTCGACAAAGTTGCCTAGAGCAACGGAAAAGCTGCTGCTGCACTGCTCCTTCCTGTGCTGTGGGGCAATTTTGGAAGGCCTTCCAGGAAATGGAACATCACTGGCAAGGGAAGCAGTGATAGCCTATGCCCATTCTGCATATTCTTGGCCTTCTAAAATGGGTGAAAAGGGCTAGTCTTCAGCAGGTCCTGCTTCGCTAAAAATAACAGCAGAAGGGGCTGTCTGTCTGAAGTACTGAACTAAACCGTGCTACTTCTGACTTTTAATCATGAATTAGACCTTTAAGCTTAGTATTATCACCATTCTGTCCCCCAAAATGTATATCAAGGAAACTGCATTTCTCCTTGAACTGAGATTGTCCTACACAACATAATAACTGCAAAACTCCCTTCAGCTGATTTCATACCATACTACAGAAAGACAAGCTCTGAAAGGGAAATGAAATCCAGAGGGGCTGCTGGCTACAATGTTACCTTGTATTTTGGATATATTCAAGGTAATTCCAAAGAAAAATGCAAAATCAAGGACAGGGTCCAGCTCTTATCTGAATACTCTATGTCACCACAAAGAATGAGTATCTTGTCTATAACCCAGCCAAAATGTTAGACTTAAAACAGTATCAAATTCAGACACATTTTATAATATTTTCTTATTGCTTTAAGGCAGAGCTTTCCAAACTTTCCACGTTGGCGACACACACCAACGGTGGCGGCGGCGGCAGTGTAGCCTGCGGTGTCCTGGTGTGTTGTGCAAAAAACCCAGGAGCACTGATGGGGGGAACCGAAAGAAGCGGCTCAGTTCCGCTTCCGCTGCCACACTGGTGGCGGCGGCAGTGCTGATTGGCAGGGGTGCCACTTCTTTCGGTTCCATCAGCGCTTCCAGGTTTTTGCGCAACACACCAGGACACCGCAGGCGACACAGTAGTGTGTTGCGACACACACTTTGGAAAGCTATGCTTTAAGGCATGGATAAAGCAATGTTGTACTGTATTCTGAGCACTCTGAATCCTCTAATACCTTCAGGCTGGCAAGGGAGGAATGGGGGTGAAGAAACATCTGAACCTCTTTAGCTTCTTCCAGGACTGTTTGTTGGTTTGTTTTTAGTTCCCCAAAGGCTAGTATGAGAGCATATAGGGGGGGGGGGGAAAGGAAGGTGTACCTGCATAGCTTCTATAAGACCACCCTTCCTGCAAGCCACTGACAGCCAGGCCAAGATAGCTCTAAATCTAAATGTACTGCCTAGTCATCAAGTGCAAGGCCTGAAGGTTCAAATCCCATTAAACAATTAACACAGAACATCCAGTAAGGAGGATGCCAGCTGTGTGCTGGAGCTGGCTTGTACCAGCTCACAAGAGCTGATTGTTAAATTTTCAGGAATTTTGCATGCTGGTTGAGAGCAGAGCTGAGTGGCGATGCCTAGTGAGCTGATCAGCAGTTCTGCTATTCATGGAGCTGGCAGAACCAATTGTTATACATTTATTAGCACACCACTGGAGGATACCTATGCCTGAAGAGTCCCAATAAGTACCAAACCAGTTGTGTAGTGCCTCCTATTGGTTAGTAGCTAGTGTAACAGGTAATAGATTTGTGCATATTTCTAAAAGAATTTTTAATGATTCAACTATTAGGCAGGATTCCCAAGGCAAATTACAGGCTATATATCAAATCAGAAAATCAAACAGCAGGTTCAGCAGGTCCTTAAAGGAGCTGCATTTTAGCCATGAGTCCCCCTTCTGAATCCAACACACTTTTGCCCGCTTTGGATTCAAACACTACACCTCTTTATTAGAAATACAGATGCTATATTGTCAACTTCACCTACCACAGTGCCTAGTGGAACGATTGTGGAGCTCTGTAAAAGCACCACAGAGAAAGCATCCAAACTGCATACAGACACTGAGCTTACCTTCTGGACAATGCGTCCCAGCACCTGTAAAGCCAGCGTCCTTTGCTGAATGACTTGGCTACGAGATAAGTGGAAGAGCTCTTGCAGTGAATAGCCAGCCCTCTATTATTAAATAAACAAACAGAGTCACAGTAATTATAGTATACATTGTGTGCTATCAGCAGAAAGGAGCAGTAATAGTAATGTAATATTCTCAGAAAACTATAAGCCATTTTTCATTCCTCTGAATGGAATTCGTACAGAGCAAAGTGTTAAAATAGTCATCCTTCTACCCATCTTCACACCATTCAGATCACAGTCTGGCAGATGCAGATATTGTGCCCGATAATCTGCCTAAAGTGGGATGTTTGCAATAAAGGCAACTAGAGAGCAAGAGCTTCAGAGGAATTAAGCTCTTAAAATAAGCTACTCATAGCAAGATAGCCTGGAAAAATACTGCCAAAAGGTTAGAATTTGAGAGTTCTTTATTTTATAGCACTCCGTTATGTTCTAACCAAGTCCCAAACCCTGAGGCTTCTCATGTTTGTTTCGTTCTTCCCTTTCTTTGTATTTCTTTAATCTTTTCAAAGCAGAATGGTTCATTACAAGACTTCACTGTGGGTCATCATGAGTCCAGAATTAGGTAAAAACTGACAGAATACTGTGACACAAATATGCAATAAGATTATAGATATGCTCTAATCTGAGGTTGCTCTTCACCTACCTCTGATTCTTCTCCATGGTGATGTAGGCCCAAATGTGTGGGAAATTCTTTTTCTGGGGGAATAAGTTCTCCTTTCAGACTAAAGCGTGCTTGCATCCCCTATCGGGAAAAGAGACAAAAAAATTATTTTCTATTAAGTTATTCAGATACCTAAAAACTTGGCAGAAAATCTAGAACAATTTAGAGCACTGAAATCTATTCAGCAAACCAAATCCTTGCAATTTTCGTGTGTTCTAGGGAATGATCACTTGAAAAACAAGAGAGAAGAAATTGCTTTTTATTTGCCAACCTTTCTGGTTTTTCTCTGCCTCAGCGGAGGAAGGTCCTTCATCCACTCCAGCTTCTCAAACTCTACATTGTTCATGTGGACCCATTCCTTTTGAGGCTTCACGGGAAGGTCATCATCTTTTTGGAAAGGCAAAGACAAGTGTTACTGTTCTCAGGCACAAAACAAAAGCAGGCATCACTGTCTTTGAAAGGTCCTCAAAAATAATTTCATGCTACAACAAGGGGAAGAAAAATACCCAAATGACTCATCTTCAACCCATGAACATCACAGCTCCACTGACAATTTAATTTTCCATAAGTTCCAGAGAAGAAAGGGGAAGAGGTTATTAATGAAATTCACAGATAAATGAAGCTCAGCTGATGAACAGCTTGCCTGTAGAATGAATAAAACTGTCAAAGTTTCATATCAGGTATGATAATTAAACTCTCTCCCCATTCCACATTCCTATGCCAACACAAGAAAGTTAGCTAACTACATTTACTGCAGAAAATTAGGAAGCCATACTAAGGAAAAAGTTCTTCATCTAATGGTACACTGGAATCCTGCCCTAATATTTAAAACGTCCTCCTCTCCCTGCTGTGTTTTCAAGTCAATGGCCATATAGCTGCTGGTTTCCCAGCTTTCTCTGGCATAAGAATCAGAGATTCCCACCTCACCAGCTTCAACTCTTACAAATACAAGAGCAGAAATCAAGAGCAGGAAATAAAATAGGGTTAATGGCCTAAATTGTATCCTACACACATATTAGGGGGGGAAAGTATGAAAATGACAATCCTGGATGTAATATTTTTTTTAAAAAAAATCTTGGGGGAGCTCCTCCAACAAAAAGGTTATTTTACTTGAAACAGTCTTTTGAATTCTAGACATTGTAAAAAATAAAACAGAAAAGGCAAGGCATCCAAGGAACTAAATACAAACTGGTAACTTGGCTCAATCAGAACAACTAAATAAAAGGCTGCAAGAATAGTGAGCAAGTCTCTGAAAGCCTTGGACATCAAGCTTTTCAATTATTTAGCACTATAGACTAGACAATAAATAGAAACAATAAAGAAGCAATCCCACTGAGAACCTGAGATAAATCCATAGCATTATCTGTGGAATGCTGTCCCAGAACACAAGTTCACAGGCATTAATACAGTAAGCATCCAAACAAATTTTAAAAAGCTAATAAAGCAGAATAAACTCTTCCCCATTACTAAAGCCATTAAAATCACATGCAGAGTCTGAATAATAAGCCAGGAAGTCCCTGGTTTGAAGATTACATCTGCCTTGAATCCATTACGTAACCTTGGAGAAGCCGTCCCTCCCACCTTGCAATCTGGGGAATAAGAATATTAGAGTCAGAATTGCCAGATAGGTGGCAATATACATTGAAATAATAAATTAAATAAAGAATAAATAAATATTGTCTGATCTTATGGAGATATTATACAAATTTAGAACTAGATGATTCTGCAGGATCCACTAAAGGGAATAGAGACATTAAACTTTTTAAAAGTGCTTTGAACTTTTAAAAAAAGTATACAAAATTATTACTGATATTAGAAAACTACCATTTTAGTCTCCTAAAACAGCGGCTGAACTGGAACAAGCCCGTTATCTTCTGATGGCAATTGCAACACAACGGAGTTTAGCAATTTTCTTAGAGGTTATAATGGAAATGTCTGTTAACAGAAACTATAGAGTCAGACTTGGTCCACTCCTTACACAAGTGGATTAAAAAGTGTGGATATAGTGGGCAGCACAATGGGATCTGAGCTACTGTTCTGATGGCTACACTTGAGCATATACAGTATTGGTCTGGACAGGGGATGTTATTAACCTGCCAGTCTATCTATGTGGTCAGTAAGGGTTGACAACGACTAGGTGGGACATAAACAATCACCACCAGTTTTGAGAATAGGGCACTGTACCCTACCAGCATGGATGCCTTTCTGTCTGAAGAGAGAAGTACTACAAAAAAAGTATTTTAGAATAGCTAAGGGATTGTGATGGAAGTTCCCTAGGGCATAACGCAGAGTTTTAAATCTGTCAGCTTGTCAACTGAGATCAAGAATTTTATTTATTTTCTATCCCACCTTTATTTTTTTATTTTTTTTATAAATAACTCAAGGCGGCGAACATGCCTAATACTCCTTCCTTCTCCTATTTTCCCCACAACAACCACCCTGTGAGGTGAGTTGGGCTGTGTGTGTGTGACTGGCCCAAGGTCACCCAGCCTAAGGCAGGACTAGAACTCACAGTCTCCTGGTTTCTAGCCCAGCACCTTAACCACTAGACCAAACTGGCTTTGTTTAACTTCAGAGATAGCTTTCTCCAGACACATCACTTTTGTTAGTGCTTCAGCTTCTGTTAACAGACATTTCCATTATAACCATAAAGAAAAATAATTAGCCATTTTTTTAAAAATGAAGAATTAAATTTATCAATAAGAATGCATTAAGCCAATGAATCATTCCCGAAGTTTAAATTTCAGCCAGGATCTTAAAGCAACACATTTTTCTGCAGGTGGATATGGAAAGAGATCCTAGTTCAAGTCTCCATAGAACATTAGGAATAAATTGAGGATACCGAGAACGGTTCTTATAAATCTAGATCGAATGGCTTCTAAAGATCTACATATTTATGACGGCAGACTTGTATACCATAAAACAATAGGAAAATCACTTTAACCCTGAACAGTTTAACTGCCGCCAGGACAAAATTATTGCCTTTATGCCATATTTAATTATTACATTTGTGGCCCCTGTACACAGAATGAAGTTGGCGAGTTTGCTGTTTCCATATGTAAAGGATGAATGGAAGGTGACACCTACATATTTAAAGCTTAGTTTGTTCCATTTGGGTGCCAATATTTGCCATTTATGTTGGCAATTGGAGTGTCTTTTTGTAAATAAGACCACCTTCATTTTTGCATACTTAATTCTAAGTTTTTCTCAGTGGTAGAAACTGACTAGTGCTTAGAGGCTCCTCTTACAGCCCAACTGAGACAAAGAAAGAACAGCAGCAGCATTGATATTATTTATGTATTTATTTTATTCAACTTAGGTGCCAGCCAAGTCTAATCGACTCTGGGCAGCTCATAGCATAAAAAATACATAATATTATGGAGATGAGCGTTATGTACCAATGCTGAGGAATGAAAGTGATTATTTGATAAAGCCTATACAATACATAAAATAAAAATAGAATAGAGGAACAAGAATACAACCATATTTAAGAACCAAGGTTATAAGAATGGGGACTAAAACGGTAGGTTTTTAATGTCAATTATTGCCTGTTTATCCCTGTTCAGATGTAAATACATTATACAGAGACACAGAAATTATCTATCTATCTATCTATCTATCTATCTATCTATCAAATTTATCACCGCCCAACTCCCCCAAGGGGGACTCTGGGCGGTTTACAACAAAATTAAAATCATTAACATACAATTATAAATATATTAAAATACACAGTAAATAACAATTTAGAATATAATGAATATAATAAAATCCAATAGGAGAACCTTCTTAAGTTCGTAAAAAGGGCACTCCAGGGCTAATCTAAGGTGCTAGCCATCTCCAGGTATATACACTCTCCTTCCCGCCCCAAGCATACTGACAAAGCCAGGTTTTAAGTTTTTTTCGGAAACATACAATTTTATTTATTTTCCTTTACCTATAGGCTATTTGCACCGGACAAATACTGGACTTGGGGGAGCCCAGCAATCTGGCACCTGGAACATCTGAGTCAGCCGGAGGCAGCAGATAATGAGGGGCTGGACCTAGGCCTCCTCCCAGCCCCAGAGTGTGTAGGGCTGAGCAGATCTGCGAGGCTTCTTGCATGGCAAGGGTGTGCCCACCCTTGAGTGCAGGTCCCATTTAAGAGCCATCACTGCCCAGCAATTCTTTGTTGGGAACAACTGCTCTGCTTGCCAGAACTCTATGTGTTTGCCTTCTGAACCTATTCTGAACTTTCAGTCTTGCAAAACTCTGTTAATGTAACCTTACAATACAGATGTGTCAGAGTGACGCTTGTGGTGCAACCCACGAGTGGTGTAGAAAGAAATTTGCTTGGAGTCTGTTGCTTCAAGTATTCACAGACTTTACTATACAAAGGTATTTACAAGCAAATACTTTAACCATCAATAACCAACTACTAACAATACCTAGCAATATACAACAACACTATCCAGAAACACCAAACAACACCCAGCAACATATGTTCAGCTTCAATAGCTTATATACAAATATATTAGCAGAGACCTCCCTATTCCAGGTGCTGGCAATTAGCACTCATGTTCCTTCTGAGCTAATTGCTCAGTGTTCGCAGCTGTACACTCCTTTATTCAAGACAGTAAAATTTACAGTACATATTTTCTGAGTATACCCTGACAAGATGGAGCTAGTACTCCTGGTTGTACTTCTTATCTGGACTACCTTGCTGGGCTAACATCAATCTTGAAAGACTGAAAGTATTTCTCCCCTCCTTTCCTTTTACTCTCCAGAAAACTAGGGAGGGTCCCTTCTGAAACGTTTCCCACGTTCTCCCTCCTTCTATGGACTGAGATATCTTTTACGTGCTGGTTGTCCAGTCTGCAGCTCCCCCTCCTGTCTCCCAAGGTCATCCCCACATACCATTACACTATGCTTCTGCTTCCCCACTTTGGACTTTGGCCATTTTGAACTCTTTGCTGGCATGCTCTCTATGGATTGGACTGTTGCTCTGTGTGTGCATTTGCACACATGTCCTGCCTGGTTCACACATGTAAAACACCATAAAAAGTTAAAACCATTGTTGTTATTATTATTATCAATATCATTATACTTCCATAATTCCTAGGTTCTGGGTTAGAACACAAATGACTGAAAATTCTAGTCTAAAGACTGTGATATTCCTTGCATGAATAGACAGCAACAACAACAATAATATAATAATCTCAGCTGGTAAAACATGGTAACTGCATTGCCGGAAAGTTAAAATCCAAAGGCCCAGCAACAGAGGATGGTTTTCACTTCCCTCCTAAATGGTAACAGGAAGTGGGCCATCTTTATGACAGGGAACAAGCTACTTCTTAAGGCTGGAGCAAGTCTTCTTGTCCCTGCCCCTTCAGTTTCATGAGTGGTAGGAATATGCAGCATGGCTTTTCTTTTTATAGGAAAAAAGCTAAATAACATCTAAAATGTCAACACACACACACACACACACAGAGGATAAGAAAATTAAAGGACTGATTTGGGTCAAAAAATATATCTGCAAATTTCTATCTAACTCACATTTAGTTCATTGCACATTCTATTTATGTTTTTAATGCATCAAGATGGTGGGTGTGAAGCAGGAAGAAGGAAAAAATAACAGAAACCTGTACTGTTCTGGTATTTATAATTCAGTGCATTTGTGTGGTGTTTTTTTCCTTTCCATTAATCACTAAATGGAAAAGGCTAATTAAACCATGCTCTGAATCGGATTAGTAATGTGTACCTCAGACACAAGCACTACAATCTTGTCAACAGGAAAAAATACTGCTACTTATTCTACTGTTATCAGCAGACTGTTCAATTCCTGATAAATCCTCCTATAAAAATACAAGCTGGCAGCCAAGATGGTAAATAGGCACAGAATCTTTTCAAGCTTCTATTTAGTTTATCAGACTGAAATGTAGTCAGCCTGTGGTGCCATTGCCTGCAGTTTGGTCTACCTTACATGGAGTTTCACAGACATGGTCCACTCCATCCACTAGAGATCTGGCCTTCTATATTCAAGATTCAGCAGCAAACGCTCTGCCCACCCTGGTGCTACAAAGCACCCCAAGCAATGCAGTTTAATATTCCTTACAAGCATTACGCAGGAATTATATATGCAAAATGTTAGTCTGGAACCACTTCAAGCATGAAACATCCCATTTTGAGTGCAAAATGAGAGCGTGGAGTAGTTCATGCTCAGAATCACTGTTTCAAGCTTGAGATGCTTCCAAAATGACAGCCTGTTTTACACTTGAGACAGGAGACTCACACTCAAAACAAAGAGTACCTCGTGAGGTTTTGCAAAGCTGCATGCTCCTACTTGCGCAAAATGAAATATTTCCACCACGTGCAGTTATCTCTGCCTGCAAATGAGATCCAGTTATTAGAGCACCCTCCTTGGATGCAGGAAAACCACACTGAACCTCTGTTCAATCATAACAGTCCTGGGCATATAATTCTCTTTCAGACTATTTCACCTCACAGGCAGCTATGCAGTTGAAATGCTGCTCCGTACTTTCTGAAGGAAGAGTGGACTGCAAATATCATAACCAAATAAGTCTGTCATGTTGGATGCAGACGCCACCATTTATGGATTGGAGACATGTATGGTAACTTTATCCAAGGCAGTCACTGAATTTCCACAACCTAAACAAACCATAAACACCTACCCCACCAATCAACAGTTTTAAGACCCTGGGAGAAAGCATCCCTCTATCCTGTTCCCAAAAGTCTTGACCACCCTATGGAAGTTGAGAATGGAAGAGGCTGGCCTTATATCCAAGTGGAGGTTTTCCAGAGAAGGGGAAGCATCACTGAGAAGGCACGCACACGGGGTCCCTAATAACCACATTCCTTCGGAGGAGTATGCTTTCTCTTCCCAATCTTCTTTGGCACACAGATTCTTCCCAGAGCAGGTAACCTCGAAGATACCCAGATCTTGAGCCACACAGGATTTCAGACATAAAAACCAGTCCCTTGAATTGCACCCAGAAGCTAGCTGGCAGCCAACGAAGGTCCTGTAGTAGACAGAGCACATGGGCAAACACAGATGCACCTGTAGCTGCCTGGGCCACTGCATCCTAAATCAGCTGCAGCACCAAGGCGAGTGAGCTGCAACAGTCCAGGCATAAGGTGACACGGGCATGACTGATGGCCAGCAAAGCTTCTCATTCCAAAAATGGCACCCTAAGTCTGCAAAGGCCCTCCTGGCCACAGCCTCCTCCTGCTGTTCTAACGGGAGCCTTGAGTCCACTAAGACACCCAGACTGGTATTGTTTGAGTTTATAGCATTTATTGACTTGCAACTGGGGAATATAGTGAATTTTGAAATCGCATCATAACAGTTCTGTTGAAGCATTACAAGAAATCAGGGTCTACAGTGATAGAAACTTATGCAGTCCCCCTTACAGCATGATCCTGAGAAAAATATTACTCTTTGCTTCAATTTTTTTAACTGCAGCTTAGTGCACTGCGGAAAATCTAAACTGTGATTAATCTTAGGTGTGGTTTGGTGGAAACAAGCCATATTTACTGTATATTACATGGTTTAAAGGTGGCTTGTTTAGAATAAATCATCACTATGTCATGTCTGGACAAAAATGAAAAACTTAATTTTATCTAATTAAAATTATTTCCAAGGCCCTCTGGAGGAAGAAATTCTTCCAATAATGTATATAAGTTAAAAAAAGTATTAAACAATAATTCAATAAAAGCAACTCAAAAATTAAGAAAAAAGCAACAAAAACTTGGACTTTCAGGGTTTTCTTAAAACCCCCGAAAACCTGATAAATCCCTGAAAACACATTATTCCAGAGATGTAGGGCCACAAATAAAAAGACCCCCTCTCTTCAACACTCCACCACCACCTGATGGCAATCATTTAAGAGCAGCTGTTCCAGGAACTTGAACCAGAACCATTAACAGAATTGGAAGAGAAAGTTTGTATCATCCCCATAGCTATGACAAAGGAAAGGGGGAGACCTGCATGAGCCCAAAACTGATCCAAGTTCACTATTATACGCTACAACTTTTCATGATACCAGAAAGAAAGAAGCTAGGGTCTAAACAGATTTTTTGGGGGGAAATCATTGAATTTCAACTGGCGCAAGGCAATTTCAAGGTGCAACTCAATCTGCAGGTTATCACTTTAAGGCCCTCCATGGAACAGGGCCAGGTTACTTGTGGAACTGCCTTTCCCTGAGGGTATCTGCCCATCCCACTAGGTCAGGTAGGGTGGACACGCTCCAGGTCCCTCCCCTCAAACGTTGTCATCTGATGGGACCTTGGAGGGGTGTCTTCTTTGTAGCCATCCCGGCTCTCAGGAATAGTCTCCCACCTGAGACACAGGGGCCCCTACCCTTTTAGTCTCCTGGAAGGCTGTGAAGACTGGTTCTGCCCCCAGGCATTGGGCTAGGATGGGGCTGACTCAGGGGGTTCACAGTATGAGTGGTCTGGCACCTGCTGGGAAGGGTATGATCTGTTTTCATATTGTTGTTTTTATTGGTTGTTGTGAGCCGCCTAGGATCAGTGGGTGAGATAGGCGGCCATATAAGTTCATTATATGAACTTAAATTATTATATAATTTATTATTATATTATTATAAGAGCCAGTTTGGTCTAGTGGTTAAGGTGCTGGGCTAGAAACCGGGAGACTGAGAGTTCTAGTCCCGCCTTAGGCAGGAAAGCTGGCTGGGTGACCTTGGGCCAGTCACTCTCTCTCAGCCCTAGGAAGGAGCCAATGGCAAACCAGGAGACTGAGAGTTCTAGTCCCGCCTGAGGCATGAAAGCCGGCTGGGTGACCTTGGGTCAGTCACTCTCTCTCAGCCCAACTCACCTCACAGGGTTGCTGTTGTGGGGAAAATAGGAGGAGGAAGGTATTAGGTATGTTCACTGCCTTGAGTTATTTATAAAAATAAAAAAGGCAGGATAGAAAACAAATTAAAAAATAAATTAATTAATTAATTTCATAGTTCTATCTGAATGCCTCATTTGCATTTGTGTGTGTCATTAAATAGCCAACATAAATAAGTGATCCAGCAGTAAGATAACTGGTTTCTCTCTTCTTCTGCTATCCACTTGACTGTCCCAGATTTGGGGAAGAGGCATTTTCCATTATTTGCAAACTTTTTATCTGCAGAGATCAAGGATCGGATTTGGGTCCTTCAGCATGGAAAACACATGCCCTATTACTGAAATACAGACCCTCCTAAGCATTACAGTTTTGAGAGGCAACACTAGCCTGATGGGGATGTAAACTGGCACGGCAAAAAGCATCATTCATGGGCTGGTTCCCCTTGGGAAAATGGATACAGGACCTTGAGAATTAAAAGACAAATCCTTCCATCTTATTAAGAATTAGTCTCTCAGTTTGAACAAATTATTCTCTTCCTGTGGCAAGAGCAGAGTTCCTCTTTCTCTTTGGAGTTACAGCTACTATTAGTTTATTCATTGTGAATTTACTGCTTGGCATCAAGAGTGGCAGCTTTCCACTGCTAAGTGCTAATGCAAAATTAATATTATATCTCCTGCTGGGTACAATGTGTTACAAGCGAAACTTCAGGAAGCTTCAAAAGCTTCACTGACATTTTGCATTGCTGAGTTCTTTCCAAAGATATGCTTATTTCTCTGCAAAGAAATTGCCCTCTTGGGTCAAGGCACTTTTCTTTCCCTGAGAACCCCAATCTGTTTTTCCGACCGCTGCACTCCTCTACTCTGATCAATTCTTTGCTGGTGTCCATAATTTTATGAATAGTTTGGCCTGAAGGCTGGTTTCCTCCTTGTACAGAAAGAGCATCAACATTTCTCTTAAAGTCAACCACCTTATTATTTAGCTCCAGAATGCTGAAAAATAAACAGAAAATGTAGAGGATGTGTTGAAGTAACAACAGAGGAAATAAAAAGGAGGGGAGAAGACAGGTTTTTTTGGAAGTAGGTAGTCCTTGAGTTATGGCCATTCGTTCAGTGACCGAAGTTACGACGGTGTTGAACGAAGGGACTTACGATGGGTCCTCGAAGTTCCGGCCATTGCAGCATCCCTGCAGTCACATGAACAAAATTTGAGCGCTTGGCAACCAGTTCACACTTACGACTGGTAGCAGTGTCCTGCGGTCACATGATTGCCATTCGCGACCTTCCCTGCCAACTTCCCACAAGCAAAGTCAATGGGGAAGCGAGTAGGGAAGGTCGCAAGTTGCTCAGGTAAGTCTCCCCAACCCCCAGCCTTCCTTCCCTTGTATACACCACACCCTCCTTCCCCCTTCACTCACACACACCCTGCACCCGCTTTCCCCAGCCTCCCTGCGCTCGCATACACGCACGCACTCTACGCCCTCTTTCCCTGGCCTCCCTGCACTTGCATGCACCCCATGCCCTTTCCCCAGTTTCTGTGTGCTCACACGCACCCCACACACTCTTTCCCTGGCCTTCCTGAGCTTGCGCTGTACCACAGCATCCCGTCCCCCAACTCATGTGCGGCCTGCGGTGGGCCTCCCAGGGCCTCCTCATCCCCCCGCGGCACCCCCATACTCTTTACATGGGACTTTCTCTGCTTCCCGCTTAACGACCCATGCATTTGGGGTTACAACAACTGGAACTGCCTGGATTGCCGTTGCTAAGCAATGCAGTCATGTGACATCGCGCATTACGACCGCATCACTTAGCGATCGCAATTCCGGTCCCAATTGAAGTTGCAACTCAAGGATTACCTTTACTAAATCACTGTGCTCTCTCGCTCTTGCCTCTTCCATGTTAAAGCTGCTCTCTCAACAAGAAAACAGTAAACACAGTACCTTATCTCACCAAACCGTACCACTCCAATCCAAAAGTCTCATTAAGCAGGCTCCAAGTGGCCGCTGAGACTCAGAATGTAGCGCATTAAGGATCAGGGAAGAGAAGGGAGAGCTGCAGAGAGGTAAGCAACAATGGAGAAAGAAGCACGACCCCAGCAGGGAAATTTGAACTAAAGCTTGAGAGCAGGCCTGAGCAACATATGGCTCCTTGAATTAGCCATGCTTGTTTCACAATGCCAGAAAATAAGAAAAACACCATACTACTCAGAAGTGCTATATACAACCAGTGGGGCTTTGTTTGACTTTGTGGATCATAACCTGTCTGCCTGTTTAAGGGGAAAACCAACTTAGGCATTATTAGGATGTAATGCTGAGGTAGGAATTGAAGAACCTGACATCCATACTATTTCCTAACCTCTGAAACCTCTTCCTATTGTGCACTTTCCTCCATAAGCTCCTCCTGATCTCTCTCCCTTTCCTCCCATCTCTGACATTTAAATGCAGGCTCCTGGCACAAAAGGTCTGCCTTACTTCTTTTGTGCTGTAAATCATCCTCCAGGGAGCTAGCTACCAGCAAATAAGCAGGACATACGACTTTCTCTAGAAGGTTACCATGTTGATTTGCAGCAAGCATACGCTCACAAACATTTTTCCACTGCTCTTGTTTTTAGGTAAAAGCCACACTAGGTGATACTTCTAGACATATTAATCAGAGCAGATGCCTGCAAATAACTGTTTGGATCTACCAGTAAACTTCCTAAGTATCAGAAACAGAAATTGACTTGAAGATATGAACAGAATATGAAAGGCATTGATTGTACAAAGTTGTGCAATTAACTCCACAACATCAGCAGAAGAACCCAAGACAAAAATGAAGCTCACAGGTTCCCTCTTACAGATTTGACACTAATGAGCCGTGGCAGCATCTCAACAAATGTACTTACTCCAACAAACATCTGTCTTAGAGTAAAAAGTAAAGGTAAAGGTTCCCCCCGCACATTTGTGCAGTCGTGTCCAACTCTAGGGGCCGGTGCTCATCTCTGTTTGTTAGCCGAAGAGCCAGCGTTGTCCGAAGACGCTTCCACGGTCATGTGGCCGCATGACGCGCGCGGAACGCTGTTACCATCCCACCGAAGTGGTACCTATTCATCTACTTGCATTTGCATGCTTTCGAATTGCTAGGTTGGCAAGAGCTGGAGCTAGTAGTGCGGGAGCTCACTCCGCATGCAGGGCTAGGGATTCAAACCTCCGAACTTGTGATCAACAAGCCTGGCGTCTTACCCGCTGAGCCACCACGCCCCTCCTGTCTTAGAGTAACTCCCTTTATTTAATTTAGAAGAAAGAGAAGCAAGGAGTCACTATAGCTTGCCAATCTACAATTATCTCAAGATGTGTGCCTTTTAAGCCTAGTCAATCCATGCCGAGGATAATATATTTTTATTAATCTATCTATTGAGAAAATATATAGAGCTGCCCATACAAAACTCTGGGCAGCTAACAACCAGTTTACAAAAAAGCAATATAAAAAGACACTCCATAACCAAATCTAAAATAATCCAATACAAAATGACTATGAAGGTTCTCAGTCATCCAGGTGGAATTGTCTGTAGCTTGAATCATGTCAACTGGATTTCTATTTTATACAAATTATAAATTAAATAATAAATATAAATTATATATTAATTTAATTAATTAATTATATATTAAAATATAAATTAAATAATATAAAATTAAATTATATTTAATACAAAACACACCATATTAATAAATTCAGAAAACACACACACATATATTGGGCTCCCCTAACATCCTCGTGCTAATGCCTATAGAAAAAGCCAAGTCCTAACAGCAACTCAGAAGGCCAAGAGGATAATCTACAGATAAGATTCTTAAATCCTATAGATCTCATCCATCTCAGAAGAATTCCCATCAAATAGGTTGATCTGACTAGCTCAGTATGCCTGTGGAACAGAAAGTAACCCTCTATCTTAAAGTCTTCATTGGAGGCTCTTCTCCAGGTTCCCCTAACAAATGAGATAAGCAATTAATTACTAAAAAGAGGGCCTGTGTCATTTTGATGCCAGGTAAAGACCTTTTTAGGGGCGTGGTGGCTCAGTGGGTAAGACACCAGGCTTGTCGATCGGAAGATCGCAAGTTCGGGGGTTCGAATCCCTAGCCCTGCGTGCGGAGTGAGCTCCCGCACTAGCCCCAGCTCTTGCCAACCTAGCAATTCGAAAGCATGCAAATGCAAGTAGATAAATAGGTACCACTTCGGTGGGTAGGTAACAGCGTTCCACGCGCGTCATGCGGCCACATGACCGTGGAAGCGTCTTCGGACAACGCTGGCTCTTCGGCTAACAAACGGAGATGAGCACCGGCCCCTAGAGTTGGACACGACTGCACAAATGTGCGGGGGGAACCTTTACCTTACCTTTTTAAATACATTTTTGTCTCAGTATGTGGCAGCACATGGCCAACCAGATTTTAATTTTGATTAGGAACTTCTGTAAACTGTTCAGAGGATTTCGTCAATCAGCCGTATTAAAATATCACAAATAAATGTCTGTGCAACGCCTCATTTTAGACTCTCAGAGTGAAGGGGGGGAAATTGGAAGCAAAAACGACAAAAAGTTTTTTTAAAAGCCTCTTAAATATACAAATATTAATAGGAAGCAGGTAATATTACGATTGGACGTAGGAAGTAGTAGATAAGGACTGAATCAGCCTACACTCCTTCCTCCCAAAGGACACACAGCCTCTCAAGAAGGGAAAAGAGCTGTTCAAAGTTAATCCAATAGCATCTAATCTCTAATTGTCATACCTTCTCTCTCTGATATGCCCTCCCAAAGGACAAGGCAACAGAAGGAAGAACAAAATATAAAAACTAGTACTGTATTGGGGCTTTAATGCATTCACTAGTACACTGGGACTTTCTCCTTCCCTCAGGGATCTCCAGGATGGGCTTTGAGAATGAGTGGGAACTGTAGAGGGAGTGGGAATTCTTAGCCTGCAAGAAACAGTGTTGCTTTGCTTTGCTCTGCCGAACCACCTTGAAGAAAGATTTGATTCAAGATGATATCCTGATTCGAAATAGCTAGATGCTTGGGCATGAACAATGCTTCCACTTGAATCACTGAGGCAGAGCATTTCAGTTCAGCCAGGCACTTCATCGACAATGCTAACTGAAATGATTTTATAAACGTACAAAAACCCTCAAGCATCAAAATGAACCAATCCTTTGAAGTTTCACAGAGCCCTAGAAAATTCCCAATACATTCTGTGTGTGTAAACTCCTTCCACTAAGTATTAGTAGCTAATAGAAGCATTCACCTGGATTTTACCCAAAGTTAAGTGGGAACAGTTTCTCTCCACCCCAAGAAATCCAAAAAGGCAAAGAATTTTTCCCTCCCATCAAGACAATGTAAAATAGCATCTTCTTGGTTCTTTAGTAAGTTTTGGTGCTCAACAAAAAAATGATGCAATTATTAGACTAAAACTGAAATGAACATCATCCTGAAAAACTGAGCATGAATATGACATCTGAAAACCTGGCATCTTTGGTCTAGTGAGCCAGTTTGAGCCAGTTTGGTCTAGTGGTTAAAGTGCTCGACTAGAATCCAGGAGACAGTGAGTTCTAGTCCCGCCTTAGGCATGAAAGCCAGCTGGGTGACCTTGGGCCAGTCACACACTCTCAGCCCAACTCACCTCACAGGGTGGTTGTTGTGGGGAAAATAGGAGGAGGAAGGAGTATTAGGTATGTTCGCCGCCTTGAGTTATTTATAAAAATAATAAAGGCGGGATAAAAATAAAATAATAAAATAAAATAAAATAAAATAAAATAATAAAATAAAATAAAATAAAATAAAATAAAATAAAATAAAATAAAATAAAATAATAAAATAAAATAAAATAAAATAAAATAAAATAAAATAAAATAAAATAAAATAAAATAAAATAAAATAAATCTTTGCTCAGAAATGTAAGCTACTGCATTGACTTTGATACAGGTAGTCTTCACTTAACAACCACAATTGAGCCCAGATTTTCGGTTGTAAGTCATAAAGATTGTTTAGTGAGCCAGACTCATTTTTACAACCTTTTTTTACCACGGTTGTTAAGCGAGTCACAGCAGTCATTAAGTGATTCAAGATCGGGGCTTGTGGTTTCCTTTGGTTGTTAAGTGAACGGTGCGGTTGTTAAGCGAACCAGGAGTTACTTTGCAGTATTGTGGGGCTACTGTACAGTACTGTACCTTTAGACCTGTTTAATACTGTACTGTAGAACTGTAGTACTTATGCTTGCCTTTAATTTTTTCCCAGTTTTTGTTTAACTTAAGTAGAGATTAGTATGGTGCCATGCATGTTCCATCCTCTGCCTGATTTTTAATTATATTTAACAGTACTGAATACTGGTTTACTGTTTTTAAAACAGTTGTTTTATAAAAATCAGATTTATATACATGTCAGATTTCCCGTATGAAATTGGCAAATATTTTCTGTACGGAGAAAAGTGTCTCATGATGACATAACGCCAGGTGGCTAGATAACAAAAAGCCTTCCCATAACTTTGAATGGCTTTGTTTACATCTCATCATTAGATATGAAACTAGAAGGTACCACGTGACGTCTTGTTATGGCTAGTGCCCACACAAGCAATGGGACCTTCCCATGAGAACAATTCCCCCTGAAGCCTTCGTGGGAAGCCCTGGGAGAACAGGGAGGGGGAGATCACGTGCTTGCTTAGATGCAGCACTGCCACCTTGTGCTATGGCCTACACAAAGGCCTGGTGTGTGTCACACCTAACTTCCAGCCAATCAGAAAGCTGGAAGAACTGAATATCTAACCATGCAAAATGGTGTTCTATGCTTCTTGACTTTTTGTGTCTTTAGCCATGTAGTTCTTCACGTGTATTCTACTTCTGCGGACTGGGCAGTGCGAAGTTATGCCTGGCTTTGGGTATAGGCCGTGGCATGAGCTCTGGCCCTGGGATCAATACACGGATCTCTGCTTATAAGTTTGTTTTTGTTTTTCCTTATTGCAATAATGTAACATTTGCATTTATTGCCTTATACTACAAGTAAACAACTTTTAGCCCTAAACGCTACACTCTTGTCTGGTTTATTCTCAAGCCTTGATTTTTTCCCTATAAGCCAGCGTACATCCTATCAATACAGTACTGCAACTTTTTTTCCTGCTGTAGTAAACTCTGCAGCTTTTATTACTGTACTGTACAGTACTGTATATAAATTTGATTTTTATAAAACAACTGTTTTAAAAACAGTAAACCAGCATTCAGTATTGTTAATTATAATTAAAAATCAGGCGGAGGATGGAACATGCATGGCACCATACTAATCTCTACTCACGTGACCGGGCCTGTTGCCTCAAAAATCCAGCGTCGTATGCCTGGAGGACTTCCTGGTTCCAAAGGGTGGACATGTGACTCAAAATGGCCGCCGCTTCCGGGATGGCCGAATCTCGGTCAGGTGATCGCGGAGGCCTTGTGAGGGTCGTAATTTTGGGTCCCAGTTGGAAATCTACTTTTGGGGTACCATCGTAACTTCGAACGGCCTTTAAGTGGCCGGTCGGTAAGTAAGGACTACCTGTAGCTATGCCTTCCATTACCTGCAGCATCCATTCTTATAGGTGCTTCAGATCTTGGGGAGTCCTCCATGCCTGGTTCCTCTTTCATCTTTGGTTTCTGTAGCAAAGTAGCTGTCACTGTTTCCATTGCCTCAGGCTGGGATACAGGCAATGTTTGTGGCTCTGTAAGCCTTGTTGGCCTCTCATGTTCACTTTTCTTTTCTCCTTTAGTTGTGCAAGTACCATATCGTGACTTTAAGAAAACAAGTAAATTGGGATCTGACAAATGAAAACAGGACAAAATACAAACATTGTTAATGGTCCCCTTCAGTGAAATAATATTTCAATTCTTTCAGTCAAATGACTAAATATCTGGAAAAGGTTTATCCATCTAGTCTTCAGGTAAGGGCTACTTTTGGAGTGCAAATTAAAGACACACATCCCAATTTATGTCAATGAAGCATTTTCTTATTCTGGCAGACCCAAGATCAACTTTCTGTTTCATGACTCTGTTATGTGGACAGCTGCATAAATTAAACATTGCAAGAGGAAGGCTTCAAATATGGGAACCAATATATATCTTTGAATTGTAAACTAACAAAGCTTTGATACTTTGGATTGTGTTCTGCTGTGCAGGAGTTCATATCTTTTGAAATGTTTAGGAATGTGTCATGCCTTAATTATAGGGAAAGGAAAAGAAATCAAAATACATAAATGAATAAAACACACCAATTGATTTGCAGTTTACCAAGATACGTATTCAGCTAAGGTAAGTCAGCAAAAAAAAATTACCTAATTGAGCCATCAATCGCTTCTGTTCCTCCAAGATCTGTTCTTTAGACATTGATTGCAACCTTTCCAAATTTTCTTTGTGGATGTTCTGGGCTTCCTGCTCACCAGTCAGGCTTCCAAGACCTTCACCCGTGACAATGTGAGGCAACTGACTTTGTATGCTACCAACAGCATCACCTAAAAATCAAGAACACTCACTGTGTTACAAAACATACTCCAGATTTTTCATTTGCCTCAATTAATATCCTTCAGAGTTATATTCTGTTCTTATGCTTTACTTCCTGATTTAAAAAAATATATAGATGCTAAAATGAGGAAAGTATCCAGTTACTTTTTTGCTCTATAACTTACAGCAAGTAAGTATCTAGCAGCTATAGATTTCTGCTTTATTTCTGTAAACATAATAGCTGGGTTGGAGAAGGCAGCTTTGCCCCTAGAAAAGGACTTGCAGTATTGAATTTTGACTACAGGTAGTCCTCACTTAACTTCCACTCGTTCAGAACTGTTTGAAGTTATGATGGCACTGAACAAGGGGGACATATGACCGGTCCTCGTGGTTGTGGCCGTTGCAGTGTCCCCACAATCACGTGATTGCAATTCGTGCACTTGGCAACAGCTTGCAATTATGATATTGCAGAGTCCCGCGGCCAAGTGATCGCTATTTGTGCCCTTCACTGCCAGCTTCTGACAAACATCACCTAGATGTACAAAATTATTGTGAGTTGGGCAGCTTTCCAAGTCTTAATTATAACTGCATTATAAATAATGCAGGGTGGCAGTAGGCAATCTCTTAGTGAAGAAGAAAGTCTGAGATTGTGTTGTGCTTAAGGAAACAATACATAGCTAATCCATTGTGCCTAAATGCAACATAACACCTTACTCACCCCTTCTCTTGTCTAGACATACAACTTTTATTTGGAATTCAAATTATAATCTGAAATGGAATTGTATTAATTTATCAAAGGCCAAATCAAAATTCCATTTCAGACAAAGGAATTGAGCTGGCTTAAAGGTTGAGAAATCTTGAGTGTCATAGCTGGAAGGGGCTAAGTAGCAAAGAGAAATAAATTAAAATGTGAGAACCCTTTATGTGCCATGGCAGTGATTCCCAAAGCTTGAGAAATTTCTCCTATAGATAGGAAGGATATGCCCAGAAAAACTCAGCATGACAATCAGGAAAAGAGTGCCCCACTTTCAGTAATGCAGGAGGTAATTTACACCTCTTTGGATTAATTTATAGTCTTAAACCAGGTTATACTCTGAAGTAAGTCCCACGGAGTTCAGTAACCATGCGCAGGATTATATCCACAGCGTCAAGAGATCCTGGAGGCAACCACCCACTTTTTAAGAGCTATTTGTTCTCACATGTTCACCTCCAGCAAGCATCTCCAAAGCTTTCAGAGCCAATTGTAACATTCACCTTCTTTTTCCCCATGGATCTGTACCTCCGAAGTATCTGAAGTGGCCTGTCCTGCATTTGACTGCTCAGCAGCAAGAAGAGGTGTCCAAGCCCCTTCAGCTGCCTTCTTGGCAGCTATCTTCTGGGCAAAGATGCTTTTCTTTTCAGGTGCTGATTTTGCCTGCAGGAAGACAAGACAGCAAATCAAAACTTCACTGTTTTCCCATGTTTTCATCCTATAGTGCAGGGGTCCCCAACCTTTTTGGTGCCAGGGACCGGTTTTAAAAGACAATTTTTCCACAGACCGGGGGGAGCGAGGTTTCCGGGATTACCGCGGACCGTGGGGGCGGGGTTTGCGGGCGGGAGCCAATCACGAGCACCGGGGGCGGGGTTTGCGGGTGGGAGCCAATCGCGCAGAAGGGGGCGGGGTTTGTGGGCAGGAGCCAATCGTATGGAAGGGGCGGGGTTTGCGGGCGGGAGCCCCATGGCCCAGTTCCTAACAGGTTGGGGACCCCTGCTATAGTGGGTACTAGTAAGTACAGGTTTGTATATGTACATTCTATGCACAAGAAAGAGATATCAGCAAGACCACGGGAGCCCCAAAGCTTGCAGAAGTATTAACAGTTAAGGTGCATATAGAAGGTCTATATATAAGGGAGAAGGTCCCCAAATAGTACAAGGGAAACTGGCCATGAAGTGTGGCATGGCTAGGGGGCAGAATGGAATATCCTGATGTAAAGCATGACTAGCTAGCTTTTCTTATAGATCCCACTTGTATAACCATACACAGCTCATTAAATTTCCTGCCACTTCATCCAGTCAGAACAATATGTATTATGCACATTTGCTCTTTTTTTTAATGTATACTAATAGATGCTCTTTGATTCATGGTGCAGTCCTATAGATTTTTACTAGGGTTTAATCTGAGCTGTGCTGCCTAGTGGGGGCTTGCTCCCTAATAAGAATATGTAGGAGCTCTGTTTTCCTTTATCCCTGTTTATAAAGATGACTGTCATTATAAACATTTTCAATGAATTTTGCAATAGCGTCTTGATGGTAGGTTTTCCCAATGTAGTGTTTGTATCCACGGGCTGGCATTTCAGTACTCTAAAGCACTAGTTACTACCTAAGTAAAGCTTAGAAGGTTCTGATATAAGGAAAAAAATTGTAATCCTTCATTGCTCTTCCTACAGACAGAAAAAATAATTGTAATCCATTGCTACATCCGAAAATGAAAGGAGACTGACTTATGTTGGGGAATCAAACCTTAGGCTAAAATCCAGCAAGTTTCTTCCACTCCAGTGCACACAAGAGCTCTCTCCCCATTATTAACCTGACAGACTGGTTATCCAAAGGAGGTTCATTTTCAAGACTAAACAGACTTCACTGTCTTGAAATGCCATTTCTGAATATCTGTGAACTGTAATAGGGCAGTATTCTTTCAATAATGAATTGGATTAATGCTTTTCCAAGCAAAGTTTGCATAGTATTTACATGCAAGCACAGCCACACCCTGATTATTTGAAGGATGCCATGAAAAGACAGTATGTTATTCATTTATTATTTATTTTATATCCCACCTTTATTATTTTTATAAATAACTCAATAACATACCTAATACTCCTTCCTCCTCCTATTTTCCCCACAACAACAACCCTGTGAGGTGAGTTGGGCTGAGAGAGAGTGACTGGCCCAAGGTCACCCAGCCGGCTTTCATGTCTAAGGTGGGACTAATATGTATGAAGCTAATTAACCTTCGTGCTAGGGATTCAGGCAGGCATGAAGGAAGGAAAGAAAGAAAACAGGTTGCAGCCTCTAAGGTTGTAAAAGCTACAGGTACTCCGCACTTAACAACCACAATTGGGACCAAAATTTAGGTTGCTAAGCAATGCAATAATTAAGTGAATCTGGACCCATTTTATGACCATTTTGGCAGCAGCACAAAGCGAATCACATGGTCGTTAAAGGAACCACGTGGTCGTTAAGCAAATCACACTATTGATTTTGCTTATCGGAAGCTGGCTGGGAAGGTAAAAAATGGCGATCACGTGACTGCAGGCCACTGCAACCATCATAAATGTACAATGGTTGTCAAGCTCCTGAATCGCAATCACGTGACCGTGGGGATGCTGCAACGGTCGTAAGTGCGAGGAACAGTCGTCTTTTTCTCAGTGCTGTCATAACTCCAGACAGTTGCTAAATGAATGGTCGTTAAGCGAGGACTACCTGTATTTGCTCACAACTGGCTGCGTGAAAGTGGTTGCCTTCCACAGGCTACAAGAATTTCTGAGGAGGCAAGTTAGCCTTGCTCAGGCAAGAGCTGAAAGAGCTGATTCAGAGTGCCAAAGCCTCTTTGTTCATGTGCAACATCTCTGGATCCCATCTTGTATCTCCTGCCTGATAATTAAAAAGAAACACTACATTGGGAAAACCTACCATCAATATTTAAAATGATGAAAAACAGTACCATACACTACCATGTTTGCAGTGTATTAAAAAGATTGTCTAAAAGTCTTAGCCTTCTCTTTAACAAGCTCTTTGGATTCTCTTGCCTGTCAATCTCAGGCTGCCTCCAAGGAGACAAAATCCAACTTTCTCTCTCTCTTATCATTGGGGATTCAGTTTTCTGAATCACAGTCTCCTAATACCCCAATAATTAGGTGGATGGGAACCACTCCTGAGCAGAAGAAAACTGCAGATTCTACCTTCTCAAGTAAATAGGTAAGAAGAAGTAGAAACTCAAGTAAACACGGTGCAAAACCACAGAAAACTGCAGAAAAGGAAACATCAGAACATGACATGAATCTAAAAAACTGGGTTGAATTTCTCCAACTATACAAAAATACATTTAAAACTTATTTATAGAATAAAAAAATAGAATACATACCAATAGGAAAGGAAATAGTTATTTTTCTTTATCATGGAATAATTTGTGTTATAATTTTCAAGCTAGATTGGTGTGATACTAATTACATGCAAGATCCTTCAGTATCATGAAAAATAACACATTCAGTATTCATTTCAGATTGCACCAGTGTAAAGAAAAAATCTACTAAACAGATTTAGGGAGACCTGATTCGGGGTGAAAGGTGTTAATGTTCAAAAAACATGTTTTAAACTTTAACACCTTTAACTTTGGTTGCAAATTAAGCTCCTTTTACTATGCAACCCTACTCATGTCTCGTCAAAGGCAACTTCCATTTCAATTCACGCTACAAGAAGTAACTGCAATCTTATACATTTATTTGGGATTAAGAATAATTGAATTCAGGGAGGCATATTTCTGAGCAGACAAACATACAATTGCACTAGAAGAGGCTTGAGTCATAAAAACTGGAGGATATCAGTCTATATGGTAAGAATGGTTTCAAGAACTTAAAGGCATTAAATGTTTGCTTCCTGCCAACTGTAACGACTTGTCAGAGAGCAAATTGTATTTTGCAATTAACAGTTGTATTGTTGAACTGCACAAACTGATCTTTATCCAGAAAAAAAATTAATTAAGTTTCTTATCCTATGAGACTTACTCCCAGGTAGGTGGATGCAAGACTGCAGCATAAATTTCCCAAATAAGTACTGTGTTTACCCAAAATGAAGGCAACCATGGGATTTAAAGCTATCTCTCCAAAAAGGAAGAGCAGAAATAAAAAAATATATACAAACACAAGACAAATATCCTCTGCAGTGCCTAGTTTACTGCTTTTGGCAACCCAACTTTGCCAGCTCCAGCTGAAATCAATCCTGCAGAGTCTGACTCTTCCCCTAGTCCAGAGCTTTCCAAACTGTGTGTCGGGACACGTTAGTGTGTCGGCTGCAGTGTCTGGGTGTGTCATGGCTGCTGCTGCCTCTGAGCCCTGCCAGGATTCTGCGCAGGTCCTAGTACGTGCCTTGTGCCTTGCTGCCTCCAAATCTGCTGTGATTCTGCGCAGGTCCTAGTGCCTGCCTTGTGCCTTGCTGCCTCCATACCTGCTGTGATTCCACACAGGTCCTAGTGTCTGCCTTGTGCTCTGCTGTAAGAGTGTGTCGCAAAATGATGCATGTCTAAAAAGTGTGTCACCAACATGAAAAGTTTGGAAAGCTCTGCCCTAGTCAATAAATGTTTGCATGTGACACGTATGTGTGCGCTGTCTGTAAGTAAATGCATACTTGCCAGAAGCTACACTAAAAAAAAAAAAGTGGGGCCAGGACAAAAAATATATTGACATTAAAGGAAGTGTCCTTTGAGCTCAACTCCTGGTGATTTTGCAGACACATACATCCATGTTGTTTTCTTACAGCAATACAAAAATGATTTGCCACTGCCTTCTTATGAGATTTTGTTTCAGCTTCCTGGTCTTGCCTACAGGCCAGGTATTTTCTGAAGATTCCCCATTCAAATACTTACAAGATCCACCACTACTTCACTTTTTGAAATTAGTTAAATTTGGCACTAGGTGCTACCACCTGCCGAAGCATACTTGGATTAACCAAATTAATAGCTACAGTATTTAATTCCTTGTCTGTAAAATAAGGTACCCCATCTCCATAATTAATTGATCTCCATGATATAGAAAGTTTATTTCAGAATAAAACAAAAGAACACAACAAAAATCCCATCTGCAGACAATATTCTTGAATCCCAGAACAAAACTCAGAACTAGAAAGCATAAAGTTAGCAGAACAAAAAGAGAAACAAAACTAGTAAGCGAAAGCAAATTGGTTAATAAGAAGCTGCTTTTTCTTACCTCAGTTTTTATTTCAGATCTATGAAAAACTTGGGGAAATGGATCACCCCGGAACACTGGCATGGTCACCCTGGCAGTGCTTGTATCATGTTCCTGCCACAGATAAAGAGATGACATGATTGAGTCTTACTTATTTGAAGTATGATGGCTAGCATGGCCTAGCAGAAGGAGTTGCAACGTAGATGCATATGACTCAAATTCAACTCTTTCTTCAGTGAGAAATAAATAGGTCTTAAATAAGCTCTCCACTTACATTCTCACTTCCTCCTTGATTAAGAATGGTCTGCTTGTAAGACTAAACAGGCAGCTATTCTTAGACACTAAGCAATGACAACTCCACGCTTCAGGCAGAAAACATTACAAATTCACAAAGCAACTTCCATTGGAAGAGAAATGAACTATCCATATGTCTTCATCATACATACATCAAGTCTGTTCTATCTAAGAACACCTTAGGAAAGGACCACCTTAGTGGTAAAGCAGTTCTTTGCCATGCCAAAGATACTAGTGATATGTCACTGTAAATGCTAGCAAGAGACCAATCATATGATTCAGTACTAGGCCCACTTTCTAAAGATCCAGTGGCCAGATCTTGAAAAACTCTTTCTACTATCCCAGCTTATATTTACAGATAGCAGAAGTATAAATTAAACAAAAATGAGAAAGCATGACCAAATATACATATCTTATATAACTTTCAAAATTCAGATTTTCAAGGAATGTAATGTTTGCATCACTCTGGCAGATATAGTTTTATTTTACTCATTTTAGAGCATACAGCTCAGTTTTAGTAGTCATCAGCCATGTTTATTGTTATAATGGTTTCTACAAATATGACATACAATTATTTTGCTTAAGACTGCCGTGATATGTTGATCTTTATGATCCATCAGCTCCCCTGGATCCTCATCAAAATGGACACGGGCACTTTTGAATCTGGATTTCTTTGGAGGAGCTGGTGTCAGAAGTGGAGGAATATCTGGAAAATCTGAGAAACCAAAGAAAATAATGAATAGGTAAAGAATTAGTGATCCAGTGGTTTCTTCTTCCAAGGAAACAGATAGGAAATGAAAAATAAATCTTAAGTAACTGTGGTATTGATTAGAGCAACGTAAAATTAAGAAACAAACACTTTGTACTAAGCTAGGTTTTTGTTAAAGATGATCTGTTGAAGAAGCCATAGCCACTTAGTTTATAATGATGACTAACTATATTTTACAAAACATAATACCAAAGTCCACACATTATACTAAGCAAAATCATGCTGATCATATTGTGGCTTAGCACAATAAGTGAACTTAGCCACAAGAATTTTTATTCAGCTTTCTTAATTAACTAACCGATGTAGGCTTCTCAGAAAGAAGGTTCAGAATAGATGCAAAACAAGTGATATTAGAATGCACCCTTGCAAAGATTTAAAATACATACAATTATATCAAAGGGAAATCAAAATGATCGGAGGTTCGAACATTTTGCTTAGGATAAAAAGTTGGAATGTTTGGAACTTTTAAGCTTGGAAAAAAAAACAGGTGAGTAGGGACATGATTGGGAGTATAAAATCATGCATGGTATGAAGAAAGTGGAGAGAATTTTTTTCTCCCTTTCTCAAAATGCTGCAAATAAGACCATCCAATGAAAATCACTGAAGATTTAAAAAAAAGAAAATCAAAAGGAAGCACTTCTTCAACACAGTTTGATTAAATTAAACACAAGGAATTCATTACTGCAAGACTTGCTGATGACCACTAACTGGGTTGGCTTTAAAGGGGGATTGATAAATGTATGAAGGACATGTCTACCTAGTGCTATTGGTCTTGCAAGACAGAAGTTTACCTCTGGGTTGGAGGCAACTAGCTTCCAAATACCAATTTCAGGAAACAATGGTGGGAGAGGGGGAGGATGTGTGTGCGTGGGTGCCTTTGAGTCAGTGTTGACTCCTGGCAACTGCCTGGACAAGTCCCTGCAGTTTTCTTGGCAAGATTTCAGAAGTGGCTTGCCATTGCCTTCTTCCTAGGACTGAGAGAGAGTGACTGGCCCAAAGTCACCCAGCTGGCTTCGTGCCTCAGATGGGACTAGAACTCACGGTCTCCCAGTTTCCAGCCCGATGCCTTAACCACTACACCAAACTGGCTCTCTAGGAGAGGGGAAGTACCTGCCAATTGTTTCACCAGAGTTGAGTAGCATGTCTCCCAAGTCACAGATGAGAGCAGCTTATTGCCATTATGTTTATTAGGGTAGCTTCAAATGAGATACATAAGCAGTGTCAAACAAGGAGTTGCAGACCACCAGCGAACAGCATCAGACTCCGTAACAAGCTGGCTGAAGAACAAATCTCATCTTATCACCATGCACTGATGGTTTACTTTCACAAGCAAACTGCATGAGCATCCCCCACAAGCGATGTGTATGCTATTGCCCGGACAAGACAATTGGAACACAAGGCTACCTACCTATGGAGAAAGTAGGATAAAGAAGCAAATCCAACAAAAACAAAATCAGCAAGATCCTATACATAAAATCTGACTAGCAACCATCAATATAGACATATTAACAGGCCATTGCCACAAATTAGCTGACACCACCTGTGTTCAGGAGAGGAAGTGGGCCAATGCAAAAGCTAGGGATATCAGAGAAGATTACAAGCCAATTTACTATGATAAGATTAAACAAAATGTTGTGGCTGTGACCATCAGCCAGAAACTCTGTAACAATGTAACTGAAGTGAAGCAAATCTCTGATAATCGAATATCCATCAAAATTGACAGTTTTGCCTTGACAGTTATTTCATGTTATGTGCCATAGACTGGATGCCCAGATGAGATAAAGGATGGATTCTGGACAAGGACATGGAGAATGCCATGATGATGGCACGAGTATCCTGGAATAGGCTGAAGCCCTTGACACAGCAGTTTTAAATACCTCATAACTTACAGGAGTGGAAACCAAGCTACACAAATTGACTATTGGATAGCACAGAAACATATCCTAAAGATAGTAGTTGACACAAAGAGCATCCCATCAGAAAATATCATCACCCAACACGGACTATTAGTGCTTGACACCCAGAACTACCTTACAGCCTCTACAAGGCCTCCCGCCAGCAGTGAATGCCTCAAATTATCGGAACACAGGGCACAGTGGAAGACCTCACTGGGAACACTGACCACTAACATCAGCAAAACAACAACTAATATCTATAGTAAATTTTATTAACTTTCAAGAGAAGAATAAAAACTACAGAAAAACAAAAAACTAAAAGGTGTGGAAACACAAGAGAAATTTTTTTTTTCAAATTTACAAAAAGATGTGGCTTCTGATTTTTAACAGCAAGGATATACAAAAAAATTCCATAATCAATCTCTTACTCTATATTAAACCAAAACACCAGATTATTTCTATAAGTCATTCCACTCTAACACATAATAAAAATCACTAAGTACAGTTACTCCTCCCCCTTATATTAAAATAAAGAGGAAAAAAGTTCATATTAAGAAGAACTTAGAAGATCCCGTCATTGGATTTTATTATATTTTTTACATTTTAAATTGTTATTTAATTTGTATTTTATTCTATTTATAATTGTACATTGTTGATTGTATTTTGTTGTAAACCGCCCAGAGTCCCCCTTGGGGGAGTTGGGCGGTGATAAATTTGATTAAATAAATAAATAAACCTCCTAAACATCTTTCTCCCCTCCAAACGATAACAGATATTTAATTATTCCCTTCCTACCACTATTCTATACATTTCTACTATAATAAGAATCAAATTAAAAAGCACATAAATTGTCTGCTATTATACTTAATAATACAACAATTTTAATAATCCCAATCTTAATAAACCCAAAAAGCAAAGACAATTCAAAACAGTAAATCCAAATCTTTAAAAGCAAATAGCATCAATCAAATCCTTAAAGCAAACCAGATGAACATTCTTCAACACTTATCCCATTTCAAAATAAACCAGGGCAGTTACATATCCCCACAATGTTCACAGAGCTTTTCTCTTGAAAGAATCAAACAGCCCAACTGCCCCCCTCAAAGATTCCAGGTTCTTTTCATGGCACCAGAAGATCAATTTTACTTATGGCTTGCAGATCACTCTCTCCCTTAGATTTCTCCAACTCCACTATCCAATCTTCATCCAGCATCTTGAAAAAAATCCCAATCTCACTCTTAAAAAATACCTTTCTATCGCTCTTAAATTCCTCAATTTCATCCACCACATCCCCAACCTGATGGCCCATTTTAGATCTCATATTTTCCACAATGTCCTGGATATCTTGCAAAAAAGCTTGATAGAAGTCAGAAGAGATCTGTTTAAAACCTTGGTGGAAGTCAGAAAGAATCTGTTTGAAATCCTCCATGTCTCATGCAGTAGATTATGGTTCCCCCTAGGAGCTTAACCAGTGAAAGTCGAAGCTATGGAATAGTTCAGAAGTGTGTTTACATAAAGTGAGAGTGAGAGAGCAGACAGTTCTCAAGGGAAAGTGAAAACAGAAAGCTGAAGGTTCAAATCAGCCGATTCAATGTGTAGGAAAATGCTAATATCTTCAAATTTAATACAAAAATAATAACAATTGTTTACTCTTAATCCTCCTTTATATTTGGAAGGAAAATGAAATCCAAAACTTAAAAAAAAGTTTAAAAAGTAATCCCAAAAATAATGTTAAGCACCAAGAGAACCAGCTTCTCCTCACTGTAGAAAGCCTCTCTTGGGGTACATATACTTAAAAAAAAAACAAATTGGTGATTTAGAAATGGGGTGGCTGGTCTTAGTGTCCCTTTAAGGCTACAGTGCGGCTTGGAAATGGTGACGTCCCCGCCTCCTGGTTGCTCTTATCAATTGAGCGCAAAACGCAGTTTGCGATCTCTTGGCTGCGTCTGTTCCGAAGGACAGATGGGTTGATTCCAAGTATTCTCCTTAATCCGGAGAACGTTTCTGGGCTTCAGGAAAACCTGCCTGAGCCCGAAAAAAGTGACCGCATTGTCAGCTCCACCCGCTGAACCCGCGGGCACAGCCATTCAGTCTGGCATTCCCACCGGAAGCCAACAACAACTAATATCTAGAACAGGTTGTTGAACGTATTAAAATCTGGGCCGCAGCCATCTTAGGAAGCACAAAATCTGGCTGATACTTCATTGATTAACAAACCTTAGGGTGGAACTACAGTGTGTATCAGGCCATTATGGCAAAAAGGAATGCCAACAAAATCTGGCGGAGGACAAGAAATGCTGATAACCACAGTCAATATCAGGAGCTAAAATTTGCTGCAAAGCAAAATGTGACTGCTGCAAAGTCTGTACACTACCAAGATCTATACAACCAATTAGACAAACCTGATGGCACAGAGAAAGTCAACTACCTTGTTAAAGCATGTGAATGCTCCATACAAAATGTAGGACATGTCATCAATATCAAAGATAAGACTGACTGGCTGCTACAACAGCCAAAAGACTGTCAATGTAGGAACTATTTTGAGACAACCTGCGTTAAACAGTTCCCACATCCGCGACTGGCTAAACTGACCCTATTTCTGATTTCCTACCTGCCATCAGTATTGAAGAAGTCTCAACTGTCATCTGCAAGAGGAGGAACAACAAAGCGACTAGCCTGGATGACATCCCAGTTGAAATCTGGAAGCTACTTGGAGCACAAGGAGCAGAATAGCTTACAGCACTGTTCAACACAATTTAGAAGAAAATGAATCACCATCAATCTGGCAGACCTATACAACAATCCCAATCTGGAAAGACAAAAGCAATGTACATGACTGCTCAGGAAGATTTCATGGGACTCCTTATTCACAGAGACTTTGCCCTTGTGGATCCAAGGAGGTAGAAACTCTTGCCCTTGTCCTCATACGGCGTCCTTTTTATGATGCCCCAAGACATGCTCTGATCTCCCCAATCTTCTCTAAATTTGAGGGTCATACTGATAGATTTTATGTTTCTTTTTAAGGGATGCTGACTCTACACTCACACACCAGGTGGCCAAATATTTTTATCAAGTTATACAATTCCACAAAACTTTTAATTAGACATATCGTTTCACTGTTTTATTGTTTTTCTTTTTCCTGACAATGAATTGTTAGATTAAACTATCTTCTTTTATTGTAGAGGCTGGTCAAAGACTGTAATAAAGATATTCATTCATACATGACTGCTCAAACTACAGGCCAACTTGGCTACTATGTTGTTGTTGTTGTTCAGTCGTTCAGTCGTGTCCGACTCTTCGTGACCTCATGGACCATAGCACGCCAGGCCTTCCTGTCCTCCACTGTCTCTCGGAGTTTACTCAAATTCATGTTCATTACATCGGTGATGCTATCTAACCATCTCATCCTCTGCCGTCCCCTTCTCCTTTTGCCCTCAGTCTTTCCCAGCATCAGGGTCTTTTCCAGTGAGTCCTCTCTTCTCATTAGGTGGCCAAAGTATTTGAGCTTCAGCTTCAGCATCTGTCCTTCCAATGAGCAGTCAGGGTTGATTTCCTTTAGGATTGACTGGTTTGACCTCCTTGCAGTCCAAGGGACTCTCAAGAGTCTTCTCCAGCACCACAGCTCGAAAGCATCAATTCTTCGGCGCTCAGCCTTCCTTATGGTCCAACTCTCACAGCCATACATTGCTACTGGAAAAACCATAGCTTTAACTATACGGACCTTTGTCGGCAAGGTGATGTCTCTGCTTTTTAATATGCTGTCTAGGTTTGCCATAGCTTTCCTCCCAAGGAGCAAGCGTCTTTTAATTTCATGGCTGCAGTCACCGTCTGCGGTGATCTTGGAGCCCAAGAAAATAAAATCTGTCACTGCTTCCATTTCTTCCCCTTCTATTTGCCAGGAAGTGATGGGACCAGATGCCATGATCTGGGTTTTTTTAATGTTGAGTTTCAAGCCAGCTTTTGCACTCTCCTCTTTCACCCTCATCAAGAGGCTCTTTAGTTCCTCTTCACTTTCTGCCATTAGGGTGGTATCGTCTGCATATCTGAGGTTGTTGATATTTTTCCCGGCAATCTTAACTCCGGCTTGTGATTCATCCAGCCCGGCATTTCTCATGATGTACTCTGCATATAAGTTAAATAAGCAGGGTGATAATATACAGCCTTGTCGTACTCCTTTCCCAATTTTGAACCAGTCGGTTGTTCCATGTCCGGTTCTAACTGTTGCTTCTTGACCCACATACAGGTTTCTCAGGAGACAGGTAAGGTGGTCTGGTACTCCCATCTCTTTAAGAATTTGCCACAGTTTGTTGTGATCCACACAATCAAAGGCTTTAGCGTAGTCAATGAAGCAGAAGTAGATGTTTTTCTGGAACTCTCTTGCTTTTTCCATGATCCAGCGAATGTTGGCAATCTGATCTCTAGTTCCTCTGCCTCTTCGAAACCCAGCTTGCACTTCTGGTAGTTCTCGGTTCACATGCTGCTGAAGCCTAGCTTGTAGGATTTTGAGCATAACCTTGCTGGCATGTGAAATGAGTGCAATTGTACGGTAGTTTGAACATTCTTTGGCATTGCCTTTCTTTGGAATTGGAACGTAAACTGACCTTTTCCAATCCTGTGGCCACTGTTGAGTTTTCCAAATTTGTTGGCATATTGAGTGCAGCACTTTAACAGCATCATCTTTTAGGATTTTAAATAGCTCAGCTGGGATACTGTCTTCTCCGCTAGCTTTGTTGTTAGTAATGCTTCCTAAGGCCCACTTGACTTCACTCTCTAGGATGTCCGGCTCAAGGTCAGTGACCACACCATCGTATTTATCAGGGATATTGAGATCTTTCTTGTATAGTTCTTCTGTGTATTCTTGCCACCTCTTCTTAATCTCTTCTGCTTCTGTTAGGTCCCTGCCTTTTTTGTCCTTTATCATGCCCATCTTTGCACAAAACGTTCCCTTGATATCTCCGATTTTCTTGAAGAGATCTCTAGTCTTCCCCATTCTATTGTTTTCCTCGATTTCTTTGCATTGTTCATTTAAGAAGGCCTTCTTATCTCTCCTTGCTATTCTCTGGAATTCTGCATTCAGTTGTTTATATCTTTCCCTTTCTCCCTTGCCTTTTGCTTCCCTTCTTTCCTCAGCTATTTGTAAAGCCTCATCAGTCAGCCACTTTGCTTTCTTGCATTTCTTTTTCTTTGGGATGGTTTTAGTTGCTGCCTCCTGTACAATGTTACGAACCTCCATCCATAGTTCTTCAGGCACTCTGTCTACCAGATCTAATCCTTTAAATCTATTCCTCACTTCCACTGTATATTCATAAGGGATATGATTTAGGTCATACCTGATTGGTCTAGTGGTTTTCTCTACGTTCTTCAATTTAAGCCTAAATTTTGCAATAAGAAGCTCATGATCTGAGCCACAGTCAGCTCCAGGTCTTGTTTTTGCTGATTGTATAGAGCTTCTCCATCTTTGGCTGCAAAGTATATAATCAATCTGATTTCGGTATTGACCATCTGGTGATGTCCATGTGTAGAGTCGTCTCTTGTGTTGTTGGAAAAGAGTGTTTGCTATGACCAGCGTGTTCTCTTGACAAAACTCTATTAGCCTTTGCCCTGCTTCATTTTGTACTCCGAGGCCGAACTTGCCTGTTATTCCGGTTATTTTTTGACTTCCTACCTTAGCATTCCAGTCCCCTATGATGAAAAGGACATCTTTTTTTGGTGTTAGTTCTAGAAGGTGTTGTAGGTCTTCATAGAACCGGTCAACTTCAGCTTCTTTGGCATCAGTGGTTGGGGCATAGACTTGGATCACTGTGATGTTGAATGGTTTGCCTTGGATTCGAACTGAAAGCATTCTGTCGTTTTTGAGGTTGTACCCCAGTACTGCCTTTCCTACTCTTTTATTGACTATGAGAGCTACTCCATTTCTTCTTAGGGATTCTTGCCCACAGTAGTATATATAATGGTCTCCTGAATTAAATTCGCCCATTCCTGTCCATTTTAGTTCGCTGATTCCCAATATGTCGATGTTCAATCTTGTCATCTCATGTTTGACCACATCCAGCTTACCTTGATTCATAGTTCTTACATTCCAGGTTCCTATGCAATATTGTTCTTTACAGCATCGGACTTTCCTTCCACTTCCAGACACATCCACAACTGAGCGTCCTTTCGGCTTTGGCCCAGCCGTTTCACACTTTCTGGAGCTACTCGGAATTGCCCTCCGCTCTTCCCCAGTAGCATTTTGGACACCTTCCGACCTGAGGGGCTCATCTTCCGGCGTCATATCTTTTAGCCTTTTGATACTGTCCATGGGTTTTCTTGGCAAGGATACTGGAGTGGTTTGCCATTTCCTCCTCCAGTGGACCACGTTTTGTCAGAACTCTCCATCATGACCTGTTCTTCTTGACCTGACTTCATTGAGTTACGCAAGCCCCTTCGCCACGACAAGGCAGTGATCCATGAAGGGTTCATGAAATGTTCTGAATATATATTAAATGCTCATCTCTGAGACATCCCCATTTTGCCAAACCAGTGTGGCTTTGTGAAGAACTGTGGAAAAACTCACACAATAAATGCTGGCCACCTATTGATGGCTCCAGCAAAGGAGATCGTTACCTTGTCGTGGTGCTGGAGCTTGAGCACCTCAATGAAACCATGAGCTAAACCGTGAAGGGACACCCAAGACGGGAAGGTCGTGGCAGAGAGGTCAGACTAAATACGATCCCTGGGGAAGGTAATGGCAACCCACCCCAGTATTCTTGCCGTGAAAACTAAATGGATCAGTACAACCAGAGATATGTCGGTATACCATCGGAAGATGGGACTCCCAGGTCGGAAGATGGTCAAAATGCTACTGGGGAGGAACAGAGGATACGTTCAACTAGCCCCAGATGTGATGACGCAGCTAGCTCAAAGCCGAAAGGACGGCTAGCGGCCGATGGTGCTGCTGGTGAACGACGAATCCGATGTTCTAAAGATCAACACACTATAGGAACCTGGAATGTAAGATCTATGAGCCAGGGCAAATTGGATGTGGTTATTGGTGAGATGTCAAGATTAAATATAGACATTTTAGGTGTCAGTGAACTGAAATAGACTGGGATGGGCCACTTCACATCAGATGACCACCAGATATACTACTGTGGACAAGAGGACCACAGAAGAAATGGAGTAGCCTTCATAATTAATAATAAAGTGGCTAAAGCAGTGCTTGGATACAATCCAAAAAACGATAGAATGATCTCAATTCGAATTCAGGGTAAGCCATTTAACATCACAGTGATCCAAATCTATGCCCCAACCACAGATGCTGAAGAAGCAGAAGTAGATCAGTTCTATGAGGATCTGCAGCACCTACTGGATAATACACCAAAAAGAGATGTTATTTTCATTACAGGAGACTGGAATGCTAAGGTGGGTAGTCAGACGACACCTGGAATTACAGGAAAGCATGGTCTGGGAGAACAAAATGAAGCAGCACATAGGCTGATAGAATTTTGCCAAGACAACTCACTGTGCATAACAAACACTCTCTTCCAACAACCTAAAAGACGACTTTATACATGGACTTCACCAGATGGTCGACACCGAAATCAGATTGACTACATCCTTTGCAGCCAAAGGTGGCGGACATCTATACAGTCGGTAAAAACAAGACCTGGAGCTGACTGTAGTTCAGATCACGAACTTCTTATTGCAAAATTTAGAATCAGACTAAAGAGAATAGGGAAGACCCACAGATCAGTTAGATATGAGCTCACTAATATTCCTAAGGAATATGCAGTGGAGGTGAAGAATAGATTTAAGGGACTAGATTTAGTAGATAGGGTCCCGGAAGAACTATGGACAGAAGTTCGCAACATGGTTCAGGAGGCGGCAACAAAAAACGTCCCAAAGAAAAAGAAAACCAAGAAGGCAAGATGGCTGTCTGCTGAGACACTGGAAGTAGCCCAAGAAAGAAGGAAAGCAAAAGGCAACAGTGATAGGGGGAGATATGCCCAATTAAATGCAAAATTCCAGAGGTTAGCCAGAAGAGACAAGGAATTATTTTTAAACAAGCAATGTGCGGAAGTGGAAGAAGACAATAGAATAGGAAGGACAAGCGAACTCTTCCAGAAAATTAGAAACATTGGAGGTAAATTCCAGGCAAAAATGGGTATGATCAAAAACAAAGATGGTAAGGACCTAACAGAAGCAGAAGAGATCAAGAAAAGGTGGCAAGAATATACGGAAGATCTGTACAGGAAGGATAATAATATTGGAGATAGCTTTGACGGTGTGGTCAGTGAGTTAGAGCCAGACATCCTGAAGAGTGAGGTTGAATGGGCCTTAAGAAGCATTGCTAATAACAAGGCAGCAGGAGACGACGGTATCCCAGCTGAACTGTTTAAAATCTTGCAAGATGATGCTGTCAAGGTGATGCATGCCATATGCCAGCAAATTTGGAAAACACAAGAATGGCCATCAGATTGGAAAAAATCAACTTATATCCCCATACCAAAAAAGGGAAGCACTAAAGAATGTTCAAACTATCGAACAGTGGCACTTATTTCATATGCCAGTAAGGTAATGCTCAAGATCTTGCAAGGTAGACTCCAGCAATTCATGGAGCGAGAATTGCCAGATGTACAAGCTGGGTTTAGAAAAGGCAGAGGAACTAGAGACCAAATTGCCAATATCCGCTGGATAATGGAGAAAGCCAGGGAGTTTCAGAAAAACATCTATTTTTGTTTTGTTGACTATTCTACAGTCTTTGACTGTGTGGATCATAACAAATTGTGGCAAGTTCTTGGTGGTATGGGGATACCAAGTCATCTTGTCTGCCTCCTGAGGAATCTGTATAACGACCAAGTAGCAACGGTAAGAACAGAGCACGGAACAACGGACTGGTTTAAGATTGGGAAAGGAGTACGGCAGGGCTGTATACTCTCACCCTACCTATTCAACCTGTACGCAGAACACATCATGCGACGTGCTGGGCTTGAGGAATCCAAGGCTGGAGTTAAAATCGCTGGAAGAAACATTAACAATCTCAGATATGCAGATGATACCACTTTGATGGCTGAAAGCGAGGAGGAGCTGAGGAGCCTTATGACGAAGGTGAAAGAAGAAAGTGCAAAAGCTGGGTTGCAGTTAAACCTCAAAAAAACCAAGATTATGGCAACCAGCTTGATTGATAACTGGCAAATAGAGGGAGAAAAAGTGGAGGCAGTGACAGACTTTGTATTTCTAGGCGCAAAGATTACTGCAGACTCTGACTGCAGCCAGGAAATCAGAAGACGTCTACTTCTTGGGAGGAGAGCAATGGCAAATCTTGATAAAATAGTTAAGAGCCGAGACATCACACTGACAACAAAGGTCCGCATAGTTAAAGCAATAGTATTCCCTGTAGTAACCTATGGCTGTGAGAGCTGGACCATAAGGAAGGCTGAGCGAAGGAAGATAGATGCTTTTGAACTGTGGTGTTGGAGGAAAATTCTGAGAGTGCCTTGGACTGCAAGAAGATCAAACCAGTCCATACTGCAGGAAATAAAGCCAGACTGCTCACTTGAGGAAATGATATTAAAGGCAAAACTGAAGTACTTTGGCCACAAAATGCGAAGACAGGATACCCTGGAGAAGAAGCTGATGCTAGGGAAAGTGGAAGGCAAAAGGAAGAGGGGCCGACCAAGGGCAAGATGGATGGATGATATTCTGGAGGTGATGGACTCGACCGTGGGGGAGCTGGGGATGGCGACGACTGACAGGAAGCTCTGGCGTGGGCTGGTCCATGAAGTCACGAAGAGTCGGAAGCGACTGAACGAATAAACAACAACAAATTTAGACTAAACCACATATGGCATTTTATCATATCAAATGTGGATAGGGCTACATCAGAATGCCATGAAAATATAACAACTCTAACAAACAAGGTGATGCATTTTTGGCTATATCCTTTTTTTTAATTGTCAACTACCAGCATAAAATAATTTGAAAGGAACATACCATCCAGGGTCACCACATCCTTGCTGAGTTGCATTGGGAGTCTGTCATCACTGTCTCTCTCCTCATCTCTTCTTTTATCTGCTTTCTTTACTAATTTAACTGCTGGGGATGCTTTAGTCTCCAGGAACTGATTCTGGAACTTCAGCAGATCTGCCTCTGACTCTCCAGGCTTAGGCCTCGACAGCATCCTATTTCTTCTTTGTTTCAACTCTGTTTAAAAAAGAATCTATGGCTTACCTAATGCAAATAGTGAAAGAAAGAAAATGAAAAATAAAAGGTTTTATTTAGGAAAACTCTTTAGGAGTTATTATTCTCAATTATATATCACAGCATTACAATCAGCACCCCCACCCCAGAGAATATCACTGTTAATACCCAATTCCAGGACTGCTAGAAGACCATCACAGATCAGGGGCTTTCTTATGACAGCTGTTTGGAATCAAAACATGCAAAATTATGCAGTATGTACTTTCTGTAAATTACAGAAATGTTCTCTACCAAAGGATGGGGTGAGGGGGAGTGAGCAAGTTATTTTTTTCAGCTGGGGTTGCTATTTCTGGATGGAGGCAGAACTTCAAACCATCTCCCTTTGATCTGACTACTCCACAAACTGCTGTCACAGAATACTTCACTTTTTCTTCTATATGTCACACCACAAGCTCTTTTCCCTAGTATTTAGGTAGCTTTCAAACTCAGTGGAGGGAGCAGTAAGCACATTTCGATAGGTTGGTCTACTGCAGAATGTACAGCAGGGCTGAGGCTTTAGAAATAGACTTCAAAAAGCCACTACGGTGCAGATAGCCAATAGTGCACATAAGAAGCATGGCTGTCTATATTTCAGTATCAAATTAACCGTGTGAGTAAACTTGTGCAGTCTCACCTAAGCAGTCTAGTAGCTCTTTCTTCTTCTGAAACCTAAAAGGTAAGTCCTACACCAGACAGATGTGTTCTGAGGGCTTGGAGCACAACAGAAAAGACATCTGCTCTGCACAATGCCTCTCATTGTAACAAACTCTGCTTTCAGAATGGAAAACAGAACTACCATGCTTTTCTTTTAATTCTACAAAAATATGACCGGATCCTTTTTCAGGAGCCTCCTACTAAAGGAAAGAACGAGATGAACATTTTACGATTCCTTGGAATCAAAGCAAGACCTAATTCAGTCGAGAATAACCAAGCGAGCCAATTTTTAGAGGCTCAACCTACCCTGCTCGAACCTACAAAATTCTTAGGTTACTCTCCGCCCGGATTTTCCCGGACTCATCCGCCTTTCACCGTTCTCGCGCTCCGAGCCGCTGGAAGCAAAAATTACGCTCTCAGAAGCAACAGCGAGACGTCATCTCAAGGCGCGCGCAAGTCAGGAAAAACGGGGGCGGTGCTCCCAGATGACGTCCCCTAAGGATGCCTCAACCCTCTGCTCTCTCGGGATTGGTGAGCGAAGGAGGAGGGGATGCAGCCAGGGATAGCCTAGTACGATATCCGCTGCTGGTCGCGAGGTGCACTTGGTATTTCGGTGACTTCTAGTGCCGTTTGTTTAATGCTTTGGAGAGAAATTTGGGGGAGGGGTGACATTCAATTTCTTAAGGAACACTAATTTCTGATAACAGAGAAGCTTAAAAAGTTATCAAGGGCAGAAATTTCATAACATCGGTTTCTAAGAGGCAGGGACTTCTTACATCATAACAAATACTTATTGGGATAAAAACTTGTATTCATGACAGGTACTGATTTATTGGGACCCTGACTTTATCAACTTTTTCAAGGGTAGAGGCTTTGGATTTCAATGCAAATATCGTTTTATGCAAGGCAAAGATTTGAAACGATACTTCAGGGTTAGCCCTCCTTACTTAGATGTATGAAGGCTGAGCTTAGGAGCCAGAAATTAAAATGAAGTTTCACTCCAGTTAAGACACCAGGCTTGTCGATCAGAAGGTCGGTGGTTCGAGACCCGAGCGCCACATGACGGAGTGAGCTCCCGCACTCGCACCAGCTCTTGCCAACCTAGCAATTCGAAAGCATGCAAATGCAAGTAGATAAATAGGTACCACTTCAGTGGGATGGTAACAGTGTTCTGCGTGCGTCATGCCAGCCACATGACCGCAGAAGCGTCTTTGGACAGCGCTGGCTCTTCGGCTAAGAAACGGAGATGAGCACTGCCCCCTAGAAATGGTGCCAGAAGGAAAGAGCAATCCACTGCAAAACTCACAGCTGATGTTTTTAAAATGATAAAGAACAATGGGAAGCCAAGTGTCAAATTCAAGGAAAATCACTGTTTTTATACTGCACTGGTCAGACTGTATCTAGAAAATTGTGCTGATTTACGGGTATTGCATTTTAGGAAGGACATTGGCAAATGAGCATGTGCAGAGGAAAGCAACCAAGAAGATAAGAGGTCTGGAATGAAAAACTATTAGGAGTGATTGGAGCCACTGTGTATGTTTGGGTTGGAGAAGAGAAGATTATTGGGACACATAGTAGCTGTCTTCCAAAAAGGCTCTGATGTAACTTGTTAAAGAGTTGTTCTAAAAGACAATACAGGAAATAATGGGTTTAAATTACCAGCAAGTAGATTTCAGTTAGACACTGGTAAAAGTTCCTTTGAAAAATTTCAGAAATGGAATAGAGGTGGTGGACTCTTCTTTACTGACAGTGTTTAAGTGCTGGCCTTCTCACAGGCATGCTGTATTAGTGGATGCCTATGTGGGGCAGCGGTTGAACTAGATGTTCTCAAAGGTTCCTTCCAGTTCTTACATTCTGTGATAACTGCTTGATGTGCAGAGCTGGCAAATGGCAAAGAAGAAGGTGGTTGGTTTATTATCAATTTGTGAGCCATTTGTAGTACATCCGTGTCTCTTTAGATGTGCTTGTCATAATAAACAGTAGCTTGTAAGTGGCAAAAAGCTGAGATTTCATAACAAAAGTGGTTTGTACCTGATAGAAACTTTTGTTTTTGAAATACTGTTTCATGCACAGTTACCTCTGGTGGAAGCAAACAAAGGAACCAAAACTAATTTAAAGAGCCATTGGCAATTTCACTGTGTTTGTGGAACATCAGTAAATAAGTATTTTTATTTAGTTTTTGTTATGGCTCCAAGTATACCCCTCAAATTGTCCTCCCCCATGATTTGTATCCTGGTTTTCAGTTCTAGAAGTTACAGTGTATACTGAAATACTGTCCTGGAATAAGTATTACAAATTTGAAGAAGTCTATAAATCAGATACCAAGGAACAAAATGCAGACTCACTTCATCTGTAAAGAATGCATTTGTGCATTATTTATCAATTTCTTAGAGTACTGAAATACCATTCATATAGTATGGGTCCTGTTCCTCATATTTTATAGAACTAAGTACAAACAAAATATCTGTTGAACTTCAGATACACAATTTACTATGCTCTTAGAGTACAGAATAACATGTGAAGAACTACCTATTCCTATTAATAATTCAACCATAACACTGATGATTTGGCTGCATTTTATGAGCCAATGTATATATAGCCAAGATAAAGCCCAAAGAAATAAATCAGCTTTCCCCAACCTGCTGCTGTCCAGATGTACTTGGACTACAATTCCCCAAATTCACAATTAGCATGACCTCAGTACCTCTAGCAGGAATCAGGAAGGCAAAACTGGATTAAACATAATTTTCACTACTTGATTCATGAAAAAATAAATCATATTTCAATGTGTATCATATACGTATTAATGTGTCAGTACACTGCACATACCTCCTAGCTGATAGGATGTAGGCAACAGTAGGTTGGTATGCAAGACAGTCTTTAGAGTAGAGACTTTAGCTTCCTTGGGTTAGTGTGCTTGGGATAAAACTGGGCTGTTACTGCACTTGTGTCATACTGGCCAAAATGTACCAAAACTGACTGGTACTGACTTTACTATTAGCATGGAATATTGCATATGGCATGAGTACAACTAAGATTGGTTGCACAGTCTACACTTTATTAAATTATTTATTTATTTATTTATTTATTTAATATTAAATTAATATTAAAGCACCCACAATAACCATGATAATGTCAGATTTCTTATTGGGTTATATGAAATTGGAAATTGGGTTTCTTTTCAATGCAAAAGTGTTTTGGCAAATTGCATCTTTTACAAAGCAAAGCCAAGCATTCTCATGGTGACGTGAATGCCAGGTGGCTGGACAACAGAGAAGCCTTGGCGTTGTTTACGTCCTCATGAGATAAGGAGCGAGAAGGTACCATGTTATGGCTAGCAATGGAAATCTTCCCATGAGAGATATTCTCCTGATATCCTTCCGTGGGAAGCCTTCCTCAAGCCCCCCCTGAGCAAGGAGGAGGGGGGAACTCAGTGCGTAGATGCAGCACTGCCATCCAATAGCAGGACATGCTGTGTGCTTTGAGGCCTAGTGTGTGTCACAGCTAACTTCCAGCCAATCAGAATGCTAGAAGGTCTGAATATACAACCATGCAAAATGGTGTTCTATGTCTTCTTGATTTCTAGTGTCTTTTAGCCATGTAGTTCTTCACATGTTCACTTCCCGTGGACTGGGCAGAGTGAGCTATGCCTGGCTTTGGGTATAGGCCATGGCAGGAACTCTGGCCCTGGGATCAATACACGGAACTCTGCTTATAAGTTCTAGTTTTGTTTTTCCTTTTACAATGATGTATCCTGTATATTCATCTTTTTCATGTTTGCGATACTGTACTGTATCTGCATTATTGCCCTATGCTAAACAGTAAACACTGTTGGCCCTAAGAAGCTGCATTCTTGTCTGTTTATTCTCAAGCCTCGGTTTTTCCCCTTTAAGCCAGCATATACCCCATCAGGTTATGGTTGCCCAGAGAGAAATTTGCGTTTTCTTTGCTGCGTTGGACCTGGCTGTAAAAGGGAGTTTGTTGTTAGAGGCTGATTTTGGAATAAACATGTTTTCTTTGAGTGGTCAGCAATGGCTGAACAGTGTCTGGTCAGTCTGCCGTTTGGGGCTTTAGATGGCACAAACTATCTGACCTGGTGTGTGGAGATGAAATCATTCTTTTTGCAAGAAGAAGATTTGTGGCAGTATGTGGCAAATCCACTTCCAGAGATCCCTGGAGGATTCAGAGGGTTCCTTCTGAAGAAGTGCAAGCATGTTTGGACTGTGCTTATGGCATTTTTGCTTTTGGGACTCAACTCCTCTGACTGGAATTATTTCAGCTACTCCAGGACTGAGTGAGAGCTGAGAGCTGTTGGAGCCTTTAATACACAGTGGAGCTCTGTTGCCCTTGGTGGTCTATCAAGACAGCTTTATGGTTTGAAGCTGCAACCGGTGAGACTGTGATGACCCACCTTGGTGAGTTCAAGACTTTGTCTGCTGCATGAACAACAAGGCATGTTTTTCTGGCGCTGTGAAAAAGCGTGCGTGTTTTTTGTCAAGCCTGGAGCTACTGGTCACTTCCAGGAGCCGTCTGTTGCTGTTGCCTAACAAAGTGTTCCAGCTGAAGTAAAACCTGACATGGAATTTACATTTGCCGTGGTTTGCTGTGATTCTACAAAGCTGTTCCCTGCCCCGATGTCCCGCGGTTGCTGTCAGTGCAAGAGGCCTGGTTTACGAAGGGAGGGGACGCCAGATGCCAGGAGTCAGCTGAACAACGAATCCAAGTTTTCTATTCTACCGGCTGCTGTTTTGTAAGCATTTCTACAGAGACTCTGTTTTTGAATTGGTCGCTGTAAAGTTTGTAAACATTGGACGGTTATTGTTACAAATTTCAGCCTTGAGTTCAGCAAGTAATTTTAGCTGATATTTCTGTGTAAGAAATGTGTATGTGTACACTTGTTGTTTTTCTCTCCTCAGTGTTCCAGCCCTGGTCAAGTCTGACTGTACTTGGTGTTGAATGTTTCATTGCAATATGAAACTGCTTATGATATGAGGCTGAGTGTGTTAGAGACAAACCTGTAACGTCAAGTGTGTGAGATGCTGTGGAGATTGTGTGGACAGGACATTGTGTGTTTAATGTTCCCCACATCATAAATGCATCCATAAAGTTTTCACAAAGTACTGGGGTATCCCGGGATGGGAGAGTGTGTCTCAGATAGCCAAATGCATTCTGAGTTAGAACCCAGGAGATGTGCAAAAGTTTCTTGATTGTGTAAACTGTGTGTAAACAATCTAAAAAAATCAGGACTGTGTCTGTTACTAGGCAAAGTGACAGAGTGTTAACTAGACCATTTTAGTTGGTTCATAGAGATCTAGTTAGCCCCCATGTCCCAAGTAATGGTGGGGTACGAGTTTCATGTTCCTTCTGGTTGATGATCATACCTGCTTGTGTTGTTGCTACTTGTTGAAGTCTAAAGCGAAAGTCTGTGCTCGCTTTGAAGTGTATGTAGCAATAGTGAAGAGTAGTGGAGTGGAGTGTTCTTGAGCCATTTGTTCCAGAATTGGCTTTGTAGGAAAGTATTCTCCCAAAGACTTGCCAATGTTGGAATTCTAGCTGAGTGTTGGTGTTGTGAATACCATTAAAAATAGCCTGCTGTTAGTTGCTCAGGTGCCATCCCATGTCTGGGGAGAGGCTGCCTTGATTGCAGTGTGTTTCTAACTAACAGAGTGTAGAATTCAACTGTAAAAAGAAATTGTTTTTCTTTGGTATGGCAAGCGCCCTTCACTGAAGTGCCTGCATGTCTGTGAAACATTTGCGTGTGTTCACAACCCCAGGTCACAGAGAAGGAAGAACCAAGGAAGCAGAGTGCTTCAAGTTGTTGGTTGTTGGTTGTTGATTAAAATCCAAGGCTTATTGGTGTGTCATTAAGCCATGGTCAAATCCAAATCTCCAGAAGTGCTTTATTTTTAAGCAGCCTACTGGTTGGGAGGTTGTCTGCTAAGGTTGCAGAAGTGTTGCTGCATTGCTAGTGTAAACCCACTGTCCATGGTTCAGTAGATGGGCAAAAACCAGTTCAGGTTTCTTCTGTTCCCCAGTCTCCGAGTGTGAAAAGGGCCCCTCAGGTGAAGGAGTGGAAATTTCACCTGAGCAGTTGCAGGGCCTGGAGGGGGAGTCAGGTATTAGGGAAAAGAGACGGTGATGAGGATGTACAGTGGTCATTCCTCATGGGTCCTCTTATTCCAGGGTGTGAAGCCTGACAGATTTGTGAGTTAGCAGGTGACAGTGTGTCAAGTTACCTGAGAAAACCCAGTCTTTGCTAGATGTGTTGCTCCTGCCTTTGAGAGGCATGAAGAGCGTTGGAACACAGCTGTGGATAGTTAGTTTGAGTTTTGGTGAAGTGTTAAAAGTAACCAACCTATCCTTTGTTTTAGTAAGCTGTAGGTTCCAGATGAGTGTTCAGAAAGACATTTCTTTCTGATAATACTCTGCAGTGTAAAGCCAGTGTTGCCCAAGAATTTGTTTCACAAAAAGGAGTTTGTGAACTGTGGATCTAGTGTATGCACCCACAGCTAGGCCAGAATATTTACGTGTGGTACGTTTTCTGGTTGCGTAGCGTGGAAACAGGTGTCCATTTACATATTGTGATGTTGGCACAGCATATTTGAATGTAGATCTCCCTGAAACAGTGTGTGTAAGGCAAGCATTTTGGCTCTGCATGTGTGGCAGTTCCCAAACAATTCATTGACTTAACAGGGTGCTTTATGGATTTTAAAGCAGGCCAGTCATTGATAGCATGGTGCAGATGCTAACTGGAATGTGAGAACAGTCACGTGCTGTTTTCTGTGTGGTACATAAGAAAGTGTAGAAGTTTGTGTAGGACTTCTTACTTATGTGAGTTGTTTTCTGCTTAGAAACTGATGTTTTCCACCTTGAATAAGAATTTGTCAGTCAGCTGAGGTAGTAAGTGCCAGCTGAGGAAGTTCAGCACAAATTCAAACATTTATCCTGGTGTTAAAGTTACAAGAGCCCAGAACAGAGATGGTTCTTGGTTTGTTACAGAGTGTCATTTGTGTAAAGGAAACTTATCCTTAATTTGTTGTACAGTATATCACTCTGCAGAACGCAGTTGCCCTGAATTAGTTTTGCCCAGGTAGGGTACCAAGCCTGAAAAATGGTGTAGCCATCTCTGTGAGGCTTGCAAAGGGTTGAAAAAGTCCTGAAAATCAAAACATTCCTTTGCTTCTACCAGCTAGCAGAATTGGAATTCCTTATCTATGCTGGCTGCGATTTTTGCAAAGGAGGGGACAGAACATTTGCGGGCAATGTTTGTCTGTTTCTCTTTGCCTGTGTTTCTGTTCCTGCATAATGTGTATTATTATGTATTTGTATGTATCTGAATAAAACATTGCATGAAATGTATATTGTGCATTATACATATGTGTAACAAGTGTTTTTAAACCATTTTCTAGTGTTGATGACTATTGGTTGTAAAAACTGTAACTTGAATAGTGTAATTATTACATGTATTAACCTTTGTTGTTTCTGTTTCTGTACAAATGTATTTTAAAGCTTTGAACAACTTCCATCATTGTTTGCATTGTGTCGAAATCCAATGTGGAGGGGTGTCAGATTTCTTATTGGGTTATATGAAATTGGAAATTGGGTTTCTTTTCAATGCAAAAGTGTTTTGGCAAATTGCATCTTTTACAAAGCAAAGCCAAGCATTCTCATGGTGACGTGAATGCCAGGTGGCTGGACAACAGAGAAGCCTTGGCGTTGTTTACGTCCTCATGAGATAAGGAGCGAGAAGGTACCATGTTATGGCTAGCAATGGAAATCTTCCCATGAGAGATATTCTCCTGATATCCTTCCGTGGGAAGCCTTCCTCAAGCCCCCCCTGAGCAAGGAGGAGGGGGGAACTCAGTGCGTAGATGCAGCACTGCCATCCAATAGCAGGACATGCTGTGTGCTTTGAGGCCTAGTGTGTGTCACAGCTAACTTCCAGCCAATCAGAATGCTAGAAGGTCTGAATATACAACCATGCAAAATGGTGTTCTATGTCTTCTTGATTTCTAGTGTCTTTTAGCCATGTAGTTCTTCACATGTTCACTTCCCGTGGACTGGGCAGAGTGAGCTATGCCTGGCTTTGGGTATAGGCCATGGCAGGAACTCTGGCCCTGGGATCAATACACGGAACTCTGCTTATAAGTTCTAGTTTTGTTTTTCCTTTTACAATGATGTATCCTGTATATTCATCTTTTTCATGTTTGCGATACTGTACTGTATCTGCATTATTGCCCTATGCTAAACAGTAAACACTGTTGGCCCTAAGAAGCTGCATTCTTGTCTGTTTATTCTCAAGCCTCGGTTTTTCCCCTTTAAGCCAGCATATACCCCATCAGATAAATGTTTGAACACATCCAGTGAAGGAGAACCCCCACTTCTCTAGATACTTAGTACTACTATAAAATTGTTCTTACTGTTCGGAAAGTATTCATAACATTCCATCAGTATATGTCTTCCTGTAATTTAAAGGCCATTATTTCATGTTCTGCCCTCTGAAATGACAGAGATCTTAGTCTTCTTCAGTGTGACATCCTTTCAGGTATTTATTTATTGATTTGATTTTAATCCTGCTTTTCAGTGCAGTATACATACACAGAGAGTGCTGATGTATCTTTCCAATTTCTTTTATTTCCTGCTATAGGATTAGTTTCTAGCCCCCAATCACCCTCACTATCCTTCCCTGAACCTGTTCTAGTTCAGATCCTTCAGTTCCCAAAAACTGAATACAATATTTGAGGTACAGTCTGACCAATGCAGAAAAAAGTAGACCTCTTATCATAGTTTGGAAACTATATTTTGCTGGTGTGGCCTAAATTTGCATAAGCCTTTGTAGCCTTATCCCATTCTGATTCATTCATTTGAGAGCAATTGCTATTCCAAAATAGTTTTCATAGGTACCGCTGCTAAGCCGGGTATTTCTCATTCTATACCCATATATCTGATTCTCTTTACCAAGAGAACTTCACATTTATGCCTGTTAATTTCATTCTGTTATTTTCAGCCCCTTTCTCTAATCTACTGTATCAAGGTTATTTTGAATTGTATTTCTGTCTTCTAGTATATTTGCCTTCCAGCCAATTGCAGATGACTCAAAAAATGCAGTTTTATGCAGTTTTATGTCAACTGCAAATTTCTGTCAGGAACTTAGCCTAACTGAAAGGTTTCTATTTTCCATGTGTCTGCTGATGAGGTGAAGAACCTCTGAGGATTTTTTTTAAATCTGTAAGCAGGTAAAGCTGACTAACGTGGTTTTGGAGATTAATGGCAAACTGTGATTTATTTAAAATATCATTCTGAGCTTTATATAAAGTCATATCTTCTAGTTTGCAACTGCATATATTTTTTAAAAAATGGAAGAGCAATGTACAATGAGAGCACTGTTAATGAAAAATACCTGAACATCCAACCATTATTCTCATTTCTGAGTCTTGTGAAAAGATTAAAACATGTTTTACTTTGCATCCTTCTTTAATCTTTCATCCAGCAAGTGGCCTAGGGGTAAGCATAAGAACAGCCCAGAATCTGGTTCAGCACAATGAACAAGCAAAAAGAGCTACATTTGCTAAGAATACAATAGCAGTACAACAGTATCTGTTACTTCAAACCTGCTCAAACCAGCTTAATGCATACAACATTAGCTGCCTCCAGAGGAACAGGAAAGAGAACAGGAACAGCGACTGTTGCCAAGATCAGGAAGAAGTAGGTAGATTCTTATCCGGTGTTGCAGTAGGATATCCTCTTTCTGAAGATGACACTGTGTGCATCTACAAAATATTGGACCTAAGTACGAGGCTTGGATGTTTAAAAGCAGTTTCCCCTGTCAAGCAAAGCATTCTTGAATCATCCCCCCACAATGTTAATGGTCTTCCAGGATGCCTCTTTGAACTGGTGGGCTAAGGCTAATCAAGCTGTGCTCCAGCCTTGGTTTCCTTTGTTGCTAGTTTTATAACTGCACTCTCTTAAGACTGGCAGTTTGATCTTTACTCACTTAGGACCCCTCTGCCCAGCGGCAGTAAAGTACTGTCATCCAATGCAGAAGCAGGCAGAAAATACATTGGCAGAAACGGTGTGCTGACTGCACTTCCAACTCCTCTTCTGCCTCAGCAGTGAAGCGGAATGGGGGATGGGTCTCTATAAAGAGAGGAGAGAGGCAGATGGGGAACACACGCCTCCATTGGTCCTAGTTGTTGGCAGCAGAAGACCTGTGGGACTTTGGATGTCAGTTCACCAGTCCCACCGAGTGGTCGCTCCACAGAATCAGAGAACTGACACCAAAGGAGGCATTCTACTCTGCTGCTTTCCCCCAGCTTCTGCCGCCCATGGCAAGAAAAGTAGGGAGAGAGAGAGAGAATAACTGGATCTTCTGCTGTCAGTTTGCTGGTGCTGCTTCTTCCAAGAGGATAACGTGCTGTTTTCATAAATAACTGGACAGACAGAGCACGCAGGTGGCTTCCCAGATGGCAAGGTGGGAGGAAGCGGCTCTGACTCAGACATTGACTGTAATGAGATGCCAGAGAGCTTTACGGATCCAACATTGCCAAACATGGTTCCCTGTGGCTCACCTGAAGGCTTTATCAAAGCATTAACAGAGCACTTACCTCTTTTGGCCCAGCATAACGGGAGTGCTTTGATAGGAGGACCCAGTCCTGGCAGGAGGTTAGTGGTAGCTGGCACAAAACTTTTGCACGTTGTTCTAGAGGTGGCTGAATATTGTAAAATACGTACCTGCAGGATTTCCAGTACTCAGCATTATGTGATCTAGACATTTGGCCATGTATGACTTGTTGGGTAATAAGGGTTATAATCTCTTACAGGCACTTCTCTTCTCTTGGATTTATTTATTTAATTTTACTTTTGTGCCGCTCGACCACAGACCAACTCTGGATGGCTTGCGAATACAAAAAGCCAAATTTGGAGACGGCGGATAGATGGGACTGCTGGAATCTGCAGAACGGGGGAGTGGGCATGCTGGAAAGGGGGGAAACTTTGAATGTATATCTGTGAGAAAAGCCCGCGTTTTCTCATTCATGACTTTCTCCTGTATTGTAGTAACTTAGCATTAAATAGTTTTCCAAGTAAATCTTGAGAGACGGGTTTAATTGCTACAAAAGTTCTGTATCCATTACAAATACAATAAGAAAATAAGTAAACAGAATGGCAAATCCGGATCGCTAACGTCAAGACATGTGAACATATGACAAACACATCTAACAAGGGATTCCATTCATCCCACCCCTTGTATTCAAATAATGAAACACTTTGTTATTCAGTGTCCAAGTACTATAAATTGGGTGCAACTAAAGTGCTTTAATACTAGTCCTTGTGCCTTGGTCTGAATACTGTGACAATATATAATATTATAATATAACCACAAATTTCTAGAAACAGCGTTTATTGATGGCTGGGCTGTACCTTAATACAGGGATAATTGCTTGAAAGAGTACTGTAATGTAAAAACAACACTCTCAGTTGTGTTTACTTCCTTAGACAGGTTACAGTGAACACAGGATTGTCATGTTCTTTCTGAAACTTTTGGCAAATAACAACAATTGTAAAGGAATTTTTTTACAGAATCGCTGACTGTAATCTTTGAGAACTTCTGGTATGCAGTGGAAGTGCAGAAAAATAGAAGAGCTAATGTTCAAAATGTTAAAAAGGAGAGGTAAATGGACCGAGGAAACTACAAACCAATCAACTTACCATTAATACAACCAGAGTTGCCCTTCTTCAAATTGAAAAATGCAGGGCTAAATCTATTTAACCATTGGAAGGACAGGGAAAAGAAGCACCAGAAGTAGGTAAAAGAGGCTACACTTTAATATTGGCCCAGAGCAATCAGCTGTTATAGTGGATTCATCTTAGTATGCAATAAAGATTTTCATCTAGCTGTACCATGTTATGTCCTATGTTTTAGAGTCATCTTCTGAATTGGAGCCTAGAAGCTTAGTCAAGCTGTACCAAGTTCCGTGTTTGGGAACTCTACTAAGTTTATGTCACTGAGCCTGTCAGTTTGGTTGCTTCTCTCAAACAGAGCCCTTCTCGTCCTTGGCACCCCAGTTCTGCTTTGATCTCTTAGTGAAAAGTGATTATTCAAACATGGCATTTCAGCACAGAAGCTTCACATAGTAAGCCTTGCAATTAAAAATCTAGCAGTAGGACCCTTTGCATGTAAAAAATTATGGTTCCCTCTATGTTGAGACTCCAGCAAAGGAGACCGTTACCTTGTCGTGGTGCTGGAGCTTGAGCACCTCAATGAAACCATGAGCTAAACCGTGAAGGGACACCCAAGTCGGGAAGGTCGTGGCAGAGACGTCACACTAAATACGATCCCTGGGGAAGGTAATGGCAACCCACCCCAGTATTCTTGCCGTGAAAACTAAATGGATCAGTACAACCAGAGATATGTCAGTATACCATCGGAAGATGGGACTCCCAGGTCGGAAGATGGTCAAAATGCTACTGGGGAGGAACAGAGGATACGTTCAACTAGCCCCAGATGTGATGACGCAGCTAGCTCAAAGCCGAAAGGACGGCTAGCGGCTGACGGTGCTGCTGGTGAACGACGAATCCGATGTTCTAAAGATCAACACACTATAGGAACCTGGAATGTAAGATCTATGAGCCAGGGCAAATTGGATGTGGTTATTGGTGAAATGTCAAGATTAAATATAGACATTTTAGGTGTCAGTGAACTGAAATGGACTGGGATGGGCCACTTCACATCAGATGACCACCAGATCTACTACTGTGGACAAGAGGACCACAGAAGAAATGGAGTAGCCTTCATAATTAATAATAAAGTGGCTAAAGCAGTGCTTGGATATGAGCTCACTAATATTCCTAATGAATATGCAGTGGAGGTGAAGAATAGATTTAAGGGACTAGATTTAGTTGATAGGGTCCCGGAAGAACTATGGACAGAAGTTCGCAACATGGTTCAGGAGGCGGCAACAAAAAACGTCCCAAAGAAAAAGAAAACCAAGAAGGCAAGATGGCTGTCTGCTGAGACACTGGAAGTAGCCCAAGAAAGAAGGAAAGCAAAAGGCAACAGTGATAGGGGGAGATATGCCCAATTAAATGCAAATTTCCAGAGGTTAGCCAGAAGAGACAAGGAATTATTTTTAAACAAGCAATGTGCGGAAGTGGAAGAAGACAATAGAACAGGAAAGACAAGAGACCTCTTCCAGAAAATTAGAAACATTGGAGGTAAATTCCAGGCAAAAATGGGTATGATCAAAAACAAAGATGGTAAGGACCTAACAGAAGCAGAAGAGATCAAGAAAAGGTGGCAAGAATATACGGAAGATATTCTGTATAGGAAGGATAATAATATTGGAGATAGCTTTGACGGTGTGGTCAGTGAGTTAGAGCCAGACATCCTGAAGAGTGAGGTTGAATGGGCCTTAAGGAGCATTGCTAATAACAAGGCAGCAGGAGACGACGGTATCCCAGCTGAACTGTTTAAAATCTTGCAAGATGATGCTGTCAAGGTGATGCATGCCATATGCCAGCAAATTTGGAAAACACAAGAATGGCCATCAGATTGGAAAAAATCAACTTATATCCCCATACCAAAAAAGGGAAGCACTAAAGAATGTTCAAAATATCAAACAGTGGCACTTATTTCACATGCCAGTAAGGTAATGCTCAAGATCTTGCAAGGTAGACTCCAGCAATTCATGGAGCGAGAATTGCCAGATGTACAAGCTGGGTTTAGAAAAGGCAGAGGAACTAGAGACCAAATTGCCAATATCCGCTGGATAATGGAGAAAGCCAGGGAGTTTCAGAAAAACATCTATTTCTGTTTTATTGACTATTCTAAAGCCTTTGACTGTGTGGATCATAACAAATTGTGGCAAGTTCTTGGTGGTATGGGGATACCAAGTCATCTTGTCTGCCTCCTGAGGAATCTGTATAACGACCAAGTAGCAACGGTAAGAACAGAGCACGGAACAACGGACTGGTTTAAGATTGGGAAAGGAGTACGGCAGGGCTGTATACTCTCACCCTACCTATTCAACCTGTACGCAGAACACATCATGCGACGTGCTGGGCTTGAGGAATCCAAGGCTGGAGTTAAAATCGCTGGAAGAAACATTAACAATCTTAGATATGCAGATGATACCACTTTGATGGCTGAAAGCGAGGAGGAGTTGAGGAGCCTTATGACGAAGGTGAAAGAAGAAAGTGCAAAAGCTGGGTTGCAGTTAAACCTCAAAAAAACCAGGATTATGGCAACCAGCTTGATTGATAACTGGCAAATAGAGGGAGAAAAAGTGGAGGCAGTGACAGACTTTGTATTTCTAGGCGCAAAGATTACTGCAGATGCTGACTGCAGCCAGGAAATCAGAAGACGTCTACTTCTTGGGAGGAGAGCAATGGCAAATCTTGATAAAATAGTTAAGAGCAGAGACATCACACTGACAACAAAGGTCCGCATAGTTAAAGCAATGGTATTCCCTGTAGTAACCTATGGCTGTGAGAGCTGGACCATAAGGAAGGCTGAGCGAAGGAAGATAGATGCTTTTGAACTGTGGTGTTGGAGGAAAATTCTGAGAGTGCCTTGGACTGCAAGAAGGTCAAACCAGTCCATACTCCAGGAAATAAAGCCAGACTGCTCACTTGAGGGAATGATATTAAAGGCAAAACTGAAGTACTTTGGCCACATAATGAGAAGACAGGATACCCTGAGAAGAAGCTGATGCTAGGGAAAGTGGAAGGCAAAAGGAAGAGGGGCCGACCAAGGGCAAGATGGATGGATGATATTCTGGAGGTGACAGACTCAACCATGGGGGAGCTGGGGATGGTGACGGCCGACAGGAAGCTCTGGCGTGGGCTGGTCCATGAAGTCACGAAGAGTCGGAAGCGACTGAACAAATAAACAACAAACTATGTTGAGCTTCAAATGTGGGACCCTCAGGATTGCTTATGGCCTTCCATTGTCTGCCTGATAAAAGTGGGAGCACATGGTTCTGGAGAGGGAAGAAACAGACATTTTGCTGAGTTAGGAGATTTATTGCACTGCATCAAGAGTCTGAGAGCCACTATATACTGATGTAAGAGGATTTTGAACTGTTATTCATGGATTATCCTTTATTTATTTATTTATTTATTTATTTATTTATTTATTTAAAGTTATTTATTTATTTATTTATTTGTTTGTTTGTTTTCGTGTCCAGATCAAATTTTACTCTGCCAAAATGTAGCCACCGCCACAGCTTTGTCATTAGCTTGCTGTAGGTCGTCAACAGTACAAGGCTCCGGCAGTAATTGACACACCGTCAGATGCGCTGGGTCTTGGGTTTCGGTGGGTTCATCTTCCACTTAGCTGTGGTTTGATCTGGTGTTAGAAGGATTAGCCGGTGCAATTCACCGTTTCCAGGGTACGCCCGATTGGATTTTTGTTTCGACAGTCTTTGGGGAGGCTCCTTCTGTGTACCCCATGGATTATCCTGATGTTGACAGATGGATTGTCAAGGTGCATATGGGTATATCCAACATATATAGTCAAGGTGAAGATGGGTATATCCAACATGCACCCATTGATAGGCTGAATTTGTCCTAATACTATAGGTGGAGGAGAGCTGGATTGCCAGCTTCCAGATGCTCAGACAATCTATTTGAGGGTGCAGATCATCTTCACCCTATGCTACAGTGATAAAACACCATTCTGCGCCTGCCAGTTGCTATGAAAAAGTGAGCAGTTTTCAATATTTGATGGCTTGCAACCAAAACAATGTGCTGAGAAGTTGCATAGAATTTAGGATAGAAAAGACTACTGTTGGTAATATAGTTAGGGATGTACAGTATGTCTGGTAATTGAACTGCTTCTCAGCATAGTCTGTCATGGTGACCATGAAAAGATAGGTACAGTTTCAGGACTGTGAAATAAATTTTCCAATTATGCTGAATTCAATTGCTCAAAGAAGCTGTTCAGTTGAACTGGTAGCATGGTATTACAAGTAAATATTTAGAAGACTGTGGTCACTTCTGTTCATTCAGAAGTAACTTGGCAGGCTTCTTTTTATTATGCAATAAGATGACTGTTCCCTCAACTCTCACTGTGACTTTTTTTGACTTGTGAACTATTGGGGGGACAATGGAATAACCTAGTAGTCTTACACATATATGAAGAAACACCACTCGGAAATTGTGAAAGAAGCACTACGTCCATGTGGTGTATACTAGTACTTATACCTCCTGTTCTTTCTTTACAAATCATGTATGCCTTTGACACTGTGCGCCGTGTCAGTGCTGTGGATGGCTGTCATTTCCTTCTTTATGCTCCTTGCATAAAATGATCAGTTCTTCAAGGGACAGTAGACCCATGTTAGATAGCTTGCAGACATGGAAGTTGAGTGTAGTGCCATTTAGCATGATGCCTTTCTGCTTAGAAATTCCTCCCTGTGAAGCAATGGGTGTTGGTAGATTTCTTCTTCTCGGTCATAACATATCATCCCCCATTCCCCCAATACTCGATGACCACACAAACCTGTTTTGTGATTGTTTTCCAGAAGTTTTATTTTCTCAGTATTAACTTCTTGTGAACTGAAAATCTAACTTCAGAGTAGAGTTTCTGCCCTAGCTCACTGATTATAACACCACCAGCAACATCTTGTTGTCTGCCAAGAACACTGCATGCATTTCTTTAAACTGGGCTTATATATCTTAACATTCAGTTCCTTGGTTTTTTTAAAAAAATGAGTTAGATTTTATCTCTTGCAATATTTTTTTATCTCCCAAAGGGGAAAGATGGGCTGAAATCTCTAGCCCAGAGCTTTCCAAACTTTTCATGTTGGTGACACACTTTTTAGACATGCATCATTTCGTGACACACTCTTACAGCAGGGCACAAGGCAGGCACTAGGACCTGCGCGGAATCACAGCAGGTTTGGAGGCAGCCAGGCACAAGGCAGGCACTGGGACCTGCATGGAATCCTGACAGGGCAGGTTTGGAGGCAGAAAGGCACAAGGCAGGCACTAGGACCTGCGTGGAATCCTGGGAGGGCTCGGAGGCAGCAGCAGCTGCAACACACCCAGACACTGCAGCCGACACACTAACATGTTACGACACACAGTTTGGAAAGCTCTGCTCTAGCCACATACCTGTAAGTTATGCATCCAGAAGGTTGCTTTATAGAAATGATTTTGGTTCTTTTTTTTTTTATTTTTGCCTTTTCACTACCTGTAAATCAACAAAAGTGGTTTGAGCCCCTATCTCTCTCACACATGGGGGTTGGGGGGGGATTGTGAAGTAAGGTGCCTCCTGGAAGATAGGCAGCGGTGGCAACAGGAACCATCAAGTTGCTACCCCAAGGCAGGGAGGTGAGGCTAGTTCTGTGCAGACGTAGGAGACTTCTGGGAGAGGAGATTTGAGATCTTCAGTCACCCTGTGGGGTCTGCCCTATGGTGTCAGGGGTGGGACAAACTAAACACTAGAAGACATCCGGGGGCAGGGGGGAATTCACTCTCACATTTATGAAAGAACACTGTTGTTATTGCCTGGGACATAACAGCAGGGTGAGATTCCTCTTTTCTCAATTCTTTTTATAAACCTGATAAAGTGGCTTGCACAAACAAAAGTTATTTTTTAGCTTTTGGGTTTGATGGGATGGTTAGGCTAGTGTTGGGGGCAGAGCTCTCTCTTGTGTTCTTGAGATTTGGGAAGACATCTTTGGCTGTCCCAACTAGCAGAAGACATCTTGAGGGACAACATATCAGACTCAGAAACTGTCATGCTAGAGACCGGGGCAGTCAGCCCAGGCACCCCAACAGGACCCACCCACCCACTTGAATTAAGAAATTAGAAACCCAACACCAGTTAAAAAGAACGGAACTTGGGTTCGAGTGGAAAGGAAAAAAGGGAACTGGAGAAAGAGGAACAATTTTTAAAAATGAAATTGGAGAAGGCAAAAAACCTTAGAAGTATTGAAGTAGAGCTGGAGAAAGAAGAAAAGGAGTGTGTCTATTAGGTAGAAAGGGTGGGATTGAAAAGTGGAGTGTCTTCTATTGCAACCAATCCAACACTCCCAGCAGTTCCTGTAGAAAAGATCACATTTCCAGAATACAATGAGAAGGAGGGTCTTGACCACTTCATCCAATAGGGTTATACTATGTAAATAAATGGAAGTGATGCTAGCCACCAGAAGCTCCACCACCCCGTACCCCAGGATGAGGTAAAGAATGACTTCCATCTCTTCATCCCACCAAAAGGTGCATTGCAGTGCCTGAATAACCACAGGGAGCATCTCCACTGCATGTCAGTTTCATACATTGCTTAGAGCAGAGCTTTCCAAACTTTTCATGTTGGTGACACACTTTTTAGACATGCATAATTTTGCGACACACTCTTACAGCAGGGCACAAGGCAGGCACTAGGACCTGCGTGGAATCCTGGCAGGGCAGGTGTGGAGACAGCCAGGCACAAGGCAGGCACTAGGACCTGCGTGGAATCCTGGCAGGGCAGGTGTGGAGGCAGCAAGGCACAAGGCAGGCACTAGGACCTGCGCAGAATCCTGGCAGGGCAGGTTTGGAGGCAGCAAGGCACAAGGCAGGCACTAGGACCTGCGTGGAATCACAGCAGGTTTGGAGACAGCAAGGCACAAGGCAGGCACTAGGACCTGCATGGAATCCTGGCAGGGCTCGGAGGCAGCAGCAGTCACGACACACCCAGACACTGCAGCCAACACACTAACGTGTCCCGACACAGAGTTTGGAAAGCTCTGGCTTAGAGAGAAGACTGCTTAGCTTAGCAGATGGTCGGTCTCAGTTTTCCAGATGCAAAAACCCCAATAGCTGAACTGTCATTGCTAGATCTATGTGTGTTTCCTGACTATATTGACCGAAAGAGAACCAGGTAGGTACTGCTTAATTGATGTAAAAGTTTGTGGAAACACATACTCAAAGTGGGTGTTTTTTTTAAAATTTCAAGTTATTTTGAACTTGTGAGATGCCCAAATGCGGTGAGGGAGGAAGAGAAGAAAAAGCAATCAGGTGGAATCCCTGAATTATGCAATTTGCCAGACTTAACCCATTTGTGGATTCCCCCCCCCCCACTGGGCATGTGTGTATGTGTACTGTATGTGGCTTGCTGAAGAGGAACAGCAGCAAAGCCAAAGGAGAAAACCACTCACCTTGCTTACAGTGATTGACTTGCTCACAAATCACAACACAATTCAGCAGTGACTTAGGAGAGATGCAGTAACTAATCATGGGGATAAGGAATGGGGATTATAAATGTTATACCAGCATTGTTTTATACAGACTTAAGGATGATCAGATAGCACTTCTATAGTGAGGAAAGACCCAGTATCTTCTATCTTCCAAGACATCTGCAGAGCTCATCTCTATAGAGCAGAAGTTGGATATTATGCTCACAGTTCTTCATACTTTGAATTGTTCTGGTCATTTTCTGGTTTATGCTCTTACACCAAAGAATCGAATTTGCATCTGTATGTCAGAACTCTGGCAGAGTTCTGCCACAGGGACAGACTATTATGTGGATTGGTCTGGGGAAAGCAGACCTGCAATTGACAACAGATCCCGAGGACGGCAAACCATTAACACCAACCTCCGGATGTTCCCCTACACATCTTCGATAAGCGCTGTCTGAGCACCACAAGACATCTGCATAATATAGCCAGGGAGAAACCGGAATGGGAGGGGGGATTACTCCGGAGTGGAAAATGCTTAAAATGTCTAGCCTTGTTAACATTAACTCATTCAAGTCTTTCGTTGTGTATGTTCCTCATGTGCTAATAAACTGTTTACTGCTTGGCAACTTGGTCGTGTTCATTGCTTAAGAGAAATGTTTATACAGCAACGGAGAGCAGCACCTTACATAAAGACTTGAATCACCAAAGCCGATCTTTCCCGGGACTACTCCTGAACAATTCAGCGAGTCTTACAGTTGAGGATCAGCTCCACAGCGTTGGGTGGCTGAATTCTACGCTCATCAACACAGAAATGGAAAAATCCGGAGCATCGATGGTGGCCACGGACGACGCTAAACCCAGCCCGTCATCGGAACGGTCGGTGGAGGAGACAACACCGCAAGTGACAGAGGCCCACACCGAGATGACAGGAAAGAAGAAGACAAGGAAAACCAAGGGCAAAGAAGTAAGTGAACCCCTCCAAACCCCTGCACCGCGAACCCAAAACTCGACGGCCGAGTGGTTGCTAGGAGTCGGGGGTGGCATGAATCCAGGGCCAGCGAAACATGCGGCCAAAACTAGGATTTCCCAGTCGCAAAAAATAGCTGTGCTAGAAGTCCGGGCATCTCGCATGGAGTCGGGACTGGACAACATGAACACGAAACTGACAGCAATACAAGAGGCGTTAGAAAAACTGTTGCAACAACCTCAACATCAAGAGAGGAACCTGGGCAACACCAGACATGACAGTTCCCCTGCCACCTCCACGGACAACGAAAGTACGGAGGAAAGTGAACAGGAGGAAGAGGAGGGGGAGATGGAAGGAGCGGGAGAGTCTTCCCTGCAAACACACCAAGTGAGTAACTTCCCGTTTTACCCATCAAACAAACCCTTCATAGTAACTAAACTAAAAACACAATTTGATGGGGACCCGGAGAAATTGGCATGCTTCCTAAATCATGTCCGGGGCTTCATGGAAGAATCAGAAAAGTTCTTCCTAAATGAGGAAGCGAAGGTGAGATACGTCTCAAACTTCCTCATAGGAGAAGCCACAAAGTGGCTGGCTACGTTACACGAGACAAAAGCCAAAGAACTGTACAATTTTAACTCTTTTATGAGGGCATTAAGAAAAAGATTCGAAGACACCTTATCTCGCATGTCCGCTAAAGCGGAGATACAGAGGTTGCGACAAGGGAACTGGACTGTAGCTGAGTACGCCCTGGAATTTAAAAAACTGACAAGCCGATTACCTAACTGGCCGGAATCTTTCCAGGTGGAGTATTTCCAAATGGGATTACGCCTGGAACTGTTGGACATGGCTGCAGCAAGGGGGGATCCGGACATGTTGGATGAATGGATCCAACTCGCGGGAAAAGTGGAAAGTACAAAACTCCACTTACGCTCATATTGCCAATTGCATCATACGGGGAAACCATCGTATAGTAGTCAATACCCTCCCAAGAAAGACTACAACCGGAAACCGTGGACAGAGGAGAAAGAGAGAAGAGCAAAAAACAGACTGTGTTTTAAATGTGGACGGGAGGGCCATAGGATACACGAATGCACACACCAAACGGAGAAAACTAAAACAGCAGAAAAACCCCACAAAGCCACGACATGCAAACAAACAACAGCAAAAGCCGCCACGGAAAGACGGAAACATCTAGCCATAGAATCAACAACAGAGGAGTCAACCGACGAAGAATTTGTGCCAGCAGGAAATGCCAACGGTCTGTCCTAAAGTGCGCCGCAGGACAGGCCTTCAGCAAGGGGCGCAACAACCAGATGGTGAGCGGAGATTGCCCCACGATGCAAGTCAAGGTAAAACTTGAAACCCTGGATGGGAGGGAACAGTTTTTGGGGGCAGCTATGCTGGACTCGGGGTGTTCCAGATGCTTGATGCACCCATCAGTGGCAATCACATTGGGACTAAAATTATTCAAACTAAAAATGCCCATCACATTTTGCCAACTCGATGGGTCTGAGATGAAAGGGGGACCAGTGGGACATTTTACGGAGGCAGTCCAAATGTTCGTGGGAACACATAGAGCAGGGCTTTCCAAAGTGCCGCCGCTGGCGACACACCAGCAGCAGCGGCGGCGGCGCGGCGGTGGCGCACGCGCGCATGGTGGCGGCGCGGGGGGGCACATGTGCACGGTGGTGGCACGCGCGCACACGGTGGCGGCGCGCAGGGGCGTGTGCCCGCGCACGCGTGCACGGCGGCAGCAACGGCGGCAGCCTCCGCTAAAACGCGGAAGCTGCCCCGCTGCTGCGGCCGCCATGCACATGCACGCCGCCGCTTCCGGGTGGTGTGGCGACACACCACGCTGTGTGTGGCAACACACTTTTGTGTCACGACACACAGTTTGGAAAGCTCTGACATAGAGAAACGTTACTTTTTATTGTGGCCCCCTTCTCAACACTATCCATCGTACTTTGACTTAAATTGCTAAGGGAACGGAACCCCCACATTGACTGTGTATCGGGGTAAATTAATTTTATTGATGGTACATACTGGGGCAAAGACGACCCAAACGTAACTGATGGCAGAGAAATGGGGGCGGCAGGAACGGAGAAGGGAGAAGAAGAAAGCAAGGGGGTTGACACGCACATACCAGGACAATACACACCTGTAGAAGAGGTTTTTGACGAAAATGAGTGTGAACAATTACCCCCCCATAGAAAAATGGACTGTGCAATCGAACTCATCCCGGGGGCAACCTTTCCCAAACCAAAAATGTATGCCATGACCCAGAGAGAATTACAAGAATTACACAAGTTTATCGATAAAAATTTAGCTTGTGGGTTCATCGAACCAGCTAACTCTCCATTAGCCGCTCCAGTGCTATTTCGAAAAAAGAAAGATGGGTCACTGCGTCTTTGTACTGACTACAGGGGACTTAATGCCATTTCAGTTTCGAATCAATACCCCCTGCCACTATTAAAGGACATATTGGCACAATTATCTAAAGGAAAAATATTTACAAAATTGGACTTGAGGGAGGCATATTACAGAGTGCGCATACGGGAGGGCGATGAGTGGAAAACAGCATTCAATTGCCCGCTAGGATCTTTCCAATACCGAGTTCTCCCATTCGGAATTGTGGGAGGGTCTGGAACATTTATGAAACTGATCAATGAGGTGTTATATGATTTCTTGTACAAGGGTGTAATTGTATATTTGGATGACATATTAATTTTCTCCGATAACATGGAGGACCACGTGAAACTGGTAAGAGGGGTACTAGAAAAACTCTTAGAGGCTAAATTATATGTAAAACTGTCCAAGTGCGAGTTCCACAAGGAAAAACTAGACTTTTGGGGATTCTGGATCTCACATAATGGGATTGAAATGGACCCCTCCAAAGTACAAGCAGTGTTGGGGTGGGAACCCCCATGCACACGCAGACAACTACAGAGTTTCATCAGGTTCGCACATTTCTATAGACAGTTCATTCATAATTTTGCGCAAATTGCTCTGCCCCTAACAGACTTATTAAAAACAAACAGGGAACGGGCACAACAAATAGAACAGCTTCCACAAAAATAAAATGGACCCCTGAATGCCAAGAGGCATTTGACAAACTGAAAGCATTATTTACTGCTGAGCCTATCTTAAAACACCCAGAGGTCGAGAAACCTTTTATAATCCACACCAACACATCTAACAATGCTGTCGGATCAATATTATCGCAAGCAGACGCAGACGGCAAACTAGGACCCTGCGCTTATATTTCTAAGAAATTCAGTGAGACTGAAAAACGGTGGCATGTATGGGAGAAAGAGGCTTTTGCCGTCCGGCACGCATTAGCAACATGGAGGCACCTATTGGAAGGGTCGCCGGTCCCGTTCCAAGTATGGACAGACCATAAAAACCTGGAAGCCCTGCAATCTCCCAGGAAATTGAATCCAAAACAGCTTTGCTGGGCTGAGTTTTTCAGCAGATTCAATTTCACACTTAAGTACTTCCCGGGGGGGGGGGGGGGGACTACCTAGCTGACGCCCTATCCAGGTTGTCACAACATGTGCTGGCTCGCCTCCAGAACAGATTGGAGAGTCTTGGCAGTCAGCCCAAGGTAAGGAATGCAGCCCAAGGTTTCTTTGCAAGACTGGCCGAGAGATAGAGAAACCAGCGTGTGCCAATAATCAGAGTAGTGAAGCAAAGGAGTAGTCAATAATCCAAACCGGGTCAAGGGTTCCAGAAGTCCGAGCCACGATAATCCAAGCCAGGTCCAGGGGTCCAGCAGGCAGAGTAAGATAGTCCAAACAGGGTCAGGAACGCAGGAAACAGGATACCAGAGTGGTCGCGAAGCCAAAGTGCAACGTTGCTCCCACAAATCCCTCACTGTGTCGTTGGTGATTTATCAGGAGCTCAGAAGCTGTCCTCTGGGTCCTGCAAAGACTCTCCCTGCCCTCTGCGTAACTCCCTAGCAGCCAGCCGAGCACTTTTCCTTCTGTCCTTTAAGGCGAGGCGCACACGCCTCCGCCTCTGCCCTTTGGGAGATTCAGGAGAGCTGGGAGGCTGATGGGATCCAGCTGGCTGCTGGCTAGAGGGTGGGGACAAACCGCAATCCCCAGCTTGCTCCCCTGTATGCTCGGTTGCTGGCTGCTGGCTAGAGGGTGGGGTCAAACCACCATCCCCAGCTTGCTCTCCTGCAGCCTCAGGTATTGCTGCCTCCTGCGGTGCTGGGTCATTGTCTGGGCCCGTGTCTGCGTCTGGGGCCTCGCCTGGCTCAATCCCCTGGGGGTTTGCCAGGGGCAGCTCGTCTTCTGACTCATCGCTGAGGCCCTGGGGCAGAGGCTGATCCAGGACACTATCCCCCCCCTCAGGGCCCCCTCCCCGAGAAGCTACGGGTCCCGGCTTGCGAGGATAAGCCCGGTGGAAGTCCTGGACCAAGGCGGGGGCATGGACCTGAGATGCGGGCTCCCAGGAGCGGTCTTCTGGCCCGTACCCTTTCCAGTCTACCAGATACTGGAGGCGCCCTCTCCGCGTGCGGGAGTCCAAGATACGGGCCACCTCAAACTCTTCCTGGCCATCCACCATCACCGGTGGCGGTGGTGGCACCGAGGGACGATGGGGATCCGGAGGGACGGCAGGCACCAGGAGGGACCGGTGGAACACAGGGTGGATCCGGAGAGATGGGGGCAGGTCCAGGTGGAAAGCCACGGGGTTGACGCGTTCCACCACCGGGTACGGCCCGATAAAGCGGGCGTCCAGCTTCCTGGAGGGCCTCGAGCTGGGCAGATATCTGGTGGACAGCCACACCCGGTCGCCTACTTGCAGGTCCTGGCCTGGCTGCCGCCGCCGGTCCGCATTGGCCTTATAGGCCCGCTTAGCCTGCTCGAGGTGTTCCTGGAGCATGGAGTGCTGAGCCTGGAGTTCCTGGATGAAGGCCTCTGCTGCCGGAACTGGGGTACTGGGAAGAACGGACGGGAAGAAACGGGGGTGGTAGCCGTAAAGGGTCATGAAAGGGGTCTGCTGGGTTGAAGAATGGAGGGAGTTATTGTAGGCGAACTCCGCCAGAGGGAGCAGGTCTGCCCAGTCATCTTGCTGGTGCCCCACGTAGCACCGTAGGTACTGCTCCAGCACCCCGTTCACCCTCTCGGTCTGGCTGTCCGACTGGGGGTGGTGCGACGAGGAGAGGTGCACCTCCGTGCCGAGCAGGGTGTGTAGCGCCTTCCAAAAGTGGGAGGAGAACTGGGAGCCCCGGTCGCTCACCACCTGCTCCGGGAGGCCGTGTAGCCGAAAGATGTGCTGCACGTACAGCTGCGCCGTCTCCCGAGCCGTTGGGAGGCCGGCACACGGGATGAAGTGTCCCATTTTACTGAAAAGATCCACCACCACCAAGATGCAGGAATAGGGGCCGGCCCTGGGGAGGTCGGTGATAAAGTCCATGGACAGGGTGTGCCAGGGCCGTGGTGGAGTGGGCAGAGGGTGAAGGAGTCCTGAGGGTTTGCCCGGCTGGTTCTTCGCTCGGCAGCACACTTCGCAAGTCTGCACGTAGCGTGCCACGTCCGCCTGGACCCGGGGCCACCAGAACTCTCGGGTCAGCAGGTGCAAGTCTTATAGCGCCCGAAATGTCCAGCCGGGCGCGTGTCATGGCACAAGGTGAGAACTTCCCCCCGTAGGGGCCCAGCCGGTATACACAAACGGCCCTGGTGCGTTAGGAGCCCGTCAGCAACCGCGTAGTCCGAAGGGCCCGGTGCACGGGCTTGCTGCAGGCGGCCCAGCTGCTCTCGGGTCCAGGGGTCCCTAGCCTGCTGCTCTCTGAGCCGGTCCCGAAATGTGGGCTGGGGAACGGTGGACGCGAACACCTCTGGGGCCAGTACGGTGGTCGGGGAGGCAGTCAGGTCTGCCGTGGGCGTGTACTCCGGCTTCCGAGATAACGCGTCGGCCCGCTTGTTTTGAGCGCTTGGAATGTACTCGATCCGGAAATTGAAGCGGGTGAAGAAGAGCGACCAACGGATCTGCCGCTGGTTCAAGCATCGGGCCGTCTGCAGATGCTCCAGGTTCAGGTGGTCCGTCCGGACGACCACCGGATGTCGGGCACCCTCCAAATGATGCCTCCACGCCTCGAAGGCCGTTTTTATGGCTAGCAGCTCCCGCTCCCAAATGGTGTAGTTACGCTCTGCAGGGGTGAGCTGGCGGGAATAGTAGGCACAGGGACGCAAGGGCTCCGTAGGGGTGGCCTGCTGCGAGAGGACCGCCCCGATGGCATAACTGGAGGCGTCCGCCTCCACGACGAACGGGAGCTGGGGGTCTGGGTGTCGCAGCACTGGTTCCGTGGCGAAGCGGCTCTTTAGGTGTTGGAACGCCTGCTCCGCCTCTGCAGTGCACCGGAACGTCTCACGGGGTTTCAGTAGCCGGGTGAGTGGCACCGCCAGAGCGGCATAGCCCTCAATAAATTGCCTGTAATAGTTCGCGAACCCCAGGAACCGTTGGAGCTCCTTTCGGTTCCTGGGAGCTTGCCACTGCGTCACCGAGGTGACCTTGGCCGGGTCCATGGCTACACCCTCGGGAGTAAGGCGGTGGCCCAGGAAGTCCACTTCCCGGACATGGAACTCGCACTTCTCCAGTTTCGCGTAAAGCCGGTGCTCCCGGAGCCGCTGCAGAACCGTACGGACATGCTCCACATGCCGGGCGGGGTCCCTGGAGTAGATCAGGATGTCATCGAGATAGACCACTACAAACCGGTCCAATAGGTCCCGAAACACATCGTTAATAAAGCGCTGGAAGACGGCAGGCGCATTACAAAGTCCGAAAGGCATGACCAGATACTCGTATTGCCCATAGCGCGTCCCAAAGGCCGTCTTCCATTCATCCCCATCCCGGATCCTGACCAGGTTGTAGGCGCCGCGCAGGTCCAGCTTGGTGAACAGCTGGGCCTGGCGCACCCGATCCAGTAGTTCTGATATCAAGGGGAGTGGGTACCGGTCCCGAATGGTTATCCGGTTCAGCGCCCGATAGTCATTGCAAAGCCTCAGCTCCCCGCACTTCTTTTTCACGAAGAGCACAGGGGCTGAGGTCGGGGATCTGGAGGGCCGAATGAAACCCCTCTGCCGGTTCTTGGCTAAAAAGTCCCGGAGGGCGGCCTGTTCCGGCTCTGACAAAGAGTACAGCCGGCCTGCGGGCAGGGGAGCATCAGGCTTGAGGTTGATCCCGCAATCGTAGGGCCGATGGGGCGGTAACCGGTCTGCCCCCTTCTCCTCAAAGACATCCCCGAATTCCTGGTATTCCGGGGGAAGGGCAGGAGTCCCCTCGGCGCTGGCGGCCCCCAGGAGTGCCTTGACAGCCAGGTGCGGGCAAGGTTCCCGGAACTGGAGTCGCTGACGCGCCCAGTCTATCATGGGGTTGTGCCGCTCCAGCCAGTCTATCCCCAGCACCAGCGGGAACCGGGGCATCTTGGTAATGTCCATGCGCAGCCGCTCCTGGTGCTGGCCCACAACCATGGTGAGGAGCGCCGTCTCCTGGCTCACCGGGCCCGATTGCAACAGCCGCCCGTCAATGGCTTCCACGGACATGGGCACCTTCTTTGCGCGGAGCGGGACCTGCTGCTGGGCCGCAAAGTCACTGTCCATATAGGAGCGGGAAGCCCCGGAGTCCACTAGGGCATGGGCCAGGAGCCACTGCCCTGCCCGCAGCCGCAGCTTGACCAGCAGCAGCAGGTGCTGGAGTTCCTCTCCTGTTGGCCTGTGGGCAGAGGCTGCACGCCCCAGGTCGCTCGGCCGGCACTGACCTGGGGCTGCCAGTTTCCCGGCACTGACTGCTTTTCGGGGCATGAGCTGGCATAATGCCCCGGCCCGCCACAGTAGAGGCACAGGTTGGCCCGGCGCCTCCTCTCCTTTTCTTCCCGAGTAAGCCGGGGTCGAGCAGCCCCCAGCTGCATTGGCTCTGGCGCGGTCGGGCTGTGGCCACCAGGGGGCCAGGGAGCCGGAGGTGCGGGAGGCCGGTGGCGCCCTAGCCCGGGATCAACACGTCCCCGGCGGGCCTGGCGCCTGTCCTCCAGCCGCCCATCGATGCAGAGGCACAACTGGATGGTTTGCTCCAGGGTGGTAGGGCGTTCCACCCGGGCTACCTCGTCCAACACGGCCTCAGACAGTCCCTCTAGATACTGGTCCCGCAGGGCAGCCTCATTCCAGTCCAAATCCTGGGCATAGAGACGGAACTCGGCTGTGTAGTCTGCCACCGACCCTTTGCCCTGTTGCAGCCGCCTGATCTGCCGGTTGGCTCTGGCCAGGGCTTGAGGCTCCTCAAAGACGCTCCTGAATTGTGCCAGGAAGGCAGGGTAGTTGTTCAGGAGTGGAGAGTCAGCCACCAGGAACGGGGTGGCCCATTTAGCCGCACGGCCCTTTAAGAGGCTGATAAGGAAGCAGACCTTGGTTTGGTCTGACACAAACTCCCTCTCCCGTACCTTCATGTATAACGTGCATTGTCCCAAGAAGGCAGGAAAGTCTTCAGGCTTGCCCTCATATTTCTCAGGAGGGCTCACTGGACACTTGCTGGGCACGGCAGCCACCGTGGCCAGCTGCAGTTGTAGCTGGCTCACAAGCCCCGTAAGCTGGTCTACTTGTGTGGCCAGCGTCTGATTCTGAGCGGCCAAATTGGCCACAGCCTCGGCAGCTGGGTTAGTCATGCTGCTAACAAACCGTCCTCCTCTCTCCCAGCGTTTGTTGGTGGTGGGAGCAAACTGTGCTGGCTCGCCTCCAGAACAGATTGGAGAGTCTTGGCAGTCAGCCCGAGGTAAGGAATGCAGCCCAAGGTTTCTTTGCAAGACTGGCCGAGAGATAGAGAAACCAGCGTGTGCCAATAATCAGAGTAGTGAAGCAAAGGAGTAGTCAATAATCCAAACCGGGTCAAGGGTTCCAGAAGTCCGAGCCACGATAATCCAAGCCAGGTCCAGGGGTCCAGCAGGCAGAGTAAGATAGTCCAAACAGGGTCAGGAACGCAGGAAACAGGATACCAGAGTGGTCGCGAAGCCAAAGTGCAACGTTGCTCCCACAAATCCCTCACTGTGTCGTTGGTGATTTATCAGGAGCTCAGAAGCTGTCCTCTGGGTCCTGCAAAGACTCTCCCTGCCCTCTGCGTAACTCCCTAGCAGCCAGCCGAGCACTTTTCCTTCTGTCCTTTAAGGCGAGGCGCACACGCCTCCGCCTCTGCCCTTTGGGGGATTCAGGAGAGCTGGGAGGCTGATGGGATCCAGCTGGCTGCTGGCTAGAGGGTGGGGACAAACCGCAATCCCCAGCTTGCTCCCCTGTATGCTCGGTTGCTGGCTGCTGGCTAGAGGGTGGGGTCAAACCACCATCCCCAGCTTGCTCTCCTGCAGCCTCAGGTATTGCTGCCTCCTGCGGTGCTGGGTCATTGTCTGGGCCCGTGTCTGCGTCTGGGGCCTCGCCTGGCTCAATCCCCTGGGGGTTTGCCAGGGGCAGCTCGTCTTCTGACTCATCGCTGAGGCCCTGGGGCAGAGGCTGATCCAGGACACAACACGAAAGTAAAATTGAGGAAGTCATTGAGACACTAATACCAAAAAATCCGGCGACTCCCCATTCTCAGCAGAACCCACCAGACATACAAGGGGGAAATATGGCCATCACACGCAGCCGCAGCACCAGAATGGTGGAGGAACAGGCATTTGAGAAGGAGCTGCGCAAAGAAAAAATTAATGACCCATGGTGGGGGAACAACAAGCACAGCTTACAGGAAAGCAACGGGAGGTGGTGGAAGGATGAAAAACTCTACATACCGGGGAGCCTACGGAAACGCGTATTGGAAAAATGTCATGACCACAAAATGGCGGGACACTTCGGGTTCGTTAAAACCCTTCATTTAGTCCAACGACAATTCTGGTGGCCCACGTTACGGTCTGACATAAAAAGCTATGTAAAAACCTGTCCTGTGTGTGCAACAGCTAAAAAGAGTATGGGAAAACCCACGGGACTATTACAGCTGGTAGCGAACCCCTCACAACCATGGAAACAAATCGCCATGGATTTCATTGTTGACTTACCCTTGTGTAAAAAGAAAAACGCCATCTGGGTGGTAACGGACTTATTCTCCAAACAAGCTCACTTCATTGCTTGCAATGGGATTCCCTCGTCTACAAAGCTGGCAAAGCTATTTATCCAGCATATTTATCGGGCGCACAGAACACCTGAAAGGATAATAAGCGATCGAGGCAGCACATTTACATCAAAATTCTGGAGAGCATTTTTAAAATTAATTGGGTCAGAACAAGGACTAAGTAGTGCGTTTCCATCCGTGCACAGACGGAGCAACGGAATGATTGAACTCTATAGTGGAGCAATATTTACGGTGCTACATAAGTTACCAACAAAATGACTGGGCTGATTTATTACCGTTCGCCAAGGTGGCATATAACAACACAGTGAACCAGAGCACGGGGTTCTCCCCATTTAGAATAGCCACCGGACAGGAATTTGTCCCCATCCCAGAACTGTCAATGATCCAAAAGGAAAAAAATTGCGCACCATTGAGAGTGGACGAGTGGATCGCCAAAATAACAAGCAATTGGCCAGTTATGCTTCAAACTTTACAAGAAGCTAAAGCAGCATATAAAAAATATGTGGACCGAAAACGAACAGCAGAATGGGACCTGACAGTAGGGGAAAAAGTGTATCTATCTACAAAAAATCTAAGATCCTTCCAAAAAACTAGCCCCAAAATACATTGGACCTTTTCCAATTACTAAAGTCATCAATCCTGTAACAGCCCAGTTGCAACTACCTAAAGTATTACGAAAGGTTCACCCCGTATTCCATATCAGCTCCTTAAAACAATACCACCCATCCCCACAGTGGCACCCCGAACCGCCCAAACCCGCACCGCTGCAAGTGAATGGGGAACCGCATTTCGAAATCGACAACATATTCGACTCAAGATGGCACATGGGACAACTGCAATACTTGGTGAAATGGCAATATCTCCCAATAGGATTTAAAGAATGGGTCTCAGCCAAACACATGCAAGCCCCAGCATTAATTTAAAAATTTCACCGCAACTTCCCCAACAAACCTCAGTAAATTAAGTAGTCTCTTTAAAATATAACGTTTTTTTTCTCTCGTTTCAGATATCGTAAACACAGACAGCTCATTAACCTAAGTTATTCCTAGGCATTTCACAGGAAAGGGGGAGAAAATCTTGGACCGGTGGCATGTCAGAACTCTGGCAGAGTTCTGCCACAGAGACAGACTATTATGTGGATTGGTCTGGGGAAAGCAGACCTGCAATTGACAATGGATCCGGAGGACGGCAAACCATTAACACCAACCTCCGGACGTTCCCCTACACATCTTCGATAAGCGCTGTCTGAGCACCACAAGACATCTGCATAATATAGCCAGGGAGAAACCGGAATGGGAGGGGGGATTACTCCGGAGTGGAAAATGCTTAAAATGTCTAGCCTTGTTAACATTAACTCATTCAAGTCTTTCGTTGTGTATGTTCCTCATGTGCTAATAAACTGTTTACTGCTTGGCAACTTGGCCGTGTCCATTGCTTAAGAGAAACGTTTATACAGCAACGGAGAGCAGCACCTTACACTGTAATCCAGGGAATAGTTTGAAAAATCCAACACAATTTCATATTTGACTGCAGGTAGGTAAATACTAAATCCACTACTGCCAATAAAAATCATGCTGTACCTTGACATTTTTCTCCCATCTGCAAAATACATATTTGAACTGAGGACAAATATCTCCATCAATGTATACAAAAACAAAACGAAACCAAATGTTTCATTGTTTTCACTGAACTGTTTATCCAATTAGTAATCCAGTAATTATTCCATTCTTTAATTTAGCAAAGACTCCTTACTGATAAGCTCTTAGTGTATCAACAATTTTGAAGGACACATTTTCTACAAAATAAATGTTACCACATGCAAAATTACTAGGTTCAGGGATGAAAGCAAAGAAAATAAATTATTAAAGTATCCCAGTGCTGTTTCCACCACTCAGGACACACTATGTACCACTTTAGCAATGACTCCTACAATTTATTTAAAACCCAAAACACCGATGTGCCAATCAAGCTTCAAAGACTGATAAAAATGCTTAAGAATTTTGAAGTAGTTCAAAGAAATGTTTCAAAGTGAGAACAACAATGCTATTTCATGCTTAGCTCTCTAAGGTCCAGTATAATTTCAGCTTGTTTTAACTACTAACCCAATTTAATATGTCTGTAAAATTCAGTTCTAGAAACAGTAAAACAAGCAAATTCATTTTATAAGTCTGAGATTCTAAAAGAGGACACCACAGCAGCTAATATCTTTTTTTTTCCTTTTCAAAAGAATCTGCCATACAGATAGATCACAATCATTTTGACTTGCTCAAAATAAAGTGGAACCATTGTCAGGCCTCTAGATCTTAGTGATTATGGGTTGAAATATTAATTACCTTTGACATGTAAGTTTTGGACTGTCAAGCATGAATTCTATGGAATTCAGAACTTCAGGCTGAGTAACAGGTGATTGAGTGCAACTCTCAGCTTGCGCTGGTGTCCATCTATCATACAAATAATAAAAGTGTGTTGCATTCATAATTATTCTGCTTACAATAATCCCACCAGCACTCCCATTTTCCTTAATTTATTATTAATCAATATCCATATACTTGTATACAAATGAGAATTATGTATTTCGGTTCCAAAACCCATTTTCCTTGTAGGTTTGTTCATGAACTCTGAATTTCTGAATCAGATATTTCCCCAATTTTTGTCAATTCAGCTTGTCCAGCACGGGGTCAGATCAATCTATTATTCCATCTCTACAAGATTTTTTTAATATCTGGCATCCTTTCAATTGATCTGAAAGTAGCACTGTTTCAAGTAATAGGCCAGTAAGTAGTGGCTAAAAATAATATTTGACTTGCAAATTGGCATTCTTTAGTGAATTTGCAACTCTCTCAACTTCTCTAATTGCCATTTTTGTAGTTGCCATGGTTTCTAGCTTATAGGCAGGTTGTATCATGGGAGAAGTTGAATGCCTAGCATCATGGCCTTGGTTACCTTGGTAATGCTTTTCTCTATTGTGGACATGGCTAGTTGCCCAGCTTGCATTTTCCCAGCCAGCGATTTGCTTAGTTACATTTAGAGAAGTTATGTGTTCATAACTTGATTTAACTATGGAAAGCATTGTCTCCTCTTATAATTCTAATACATTTGTTTGTAAATGTTCTCCTGCAGAAATTGGTCCTTTCCATTGTTCCTCCCTCTTTTTTGAACTTATGTTGATTACAATGGTCCAAAACACTATCAGTCGAAAACTGTAGTCTACTTCATCCATTTAATTTCCTAAGTATAGTTGTTTTCATAGGCTAACCACATTTCTGGTGCCTAGAAAAGACAGTATGCAGAGCCATTCTCTACTTGGCATATAACTTGCCAGAGGAAATAATTTTTAAAAACCATCACAGACTCTCAACTGGCACGTTCCAAGGTATTCTTTTGCTCTGCCACATATGTCCGTGCTCATCCCCATGAATTAGGAAGGTGCATTGACTAAATTTTTTAAAAAACGAAATGTACATATAAAGATTAAGAAATTCCCTTCTAAGACCAACAAAGCCACTGTAAAAAAAGAGCTTACTGAGAAAAGGGAAATATAAGGGGGAAAGGGAAAGCAACAATCACACACAGGATTTCAAGTAAAATCAATACAGTGTGTCAGTGTAGCTAAACTAGTTACTTATTACCTCCTTGATAAGGTTTTGGGTTTCAGTATATGTTCATGACCCTGATGCTGGGAAAGACTGAAGGCAAAAGGAGAAGGGGACGGCAGAGGATGAGATGGTTAGATAGCATCACCGATGTAATGAACATGAATTTGAGTAAACTCCGGGTGACAGTGGAGGACAGGAAGGCCTGGCGTGCTATGGTCCATGAGGTCACGAAGAGTCGGACACGACTAAACAACTGAACAACAACAACAACAAATATGTTCATGGCAGAGAGGATTAAGAGCCTGCAACATCAGGAATTATTGACAGGTTAAACTCACCTTCTTAAGGCCCCTTAATGGAATTAGGCAAAGTCTGGTTTTTACTAGTTCTGCCTTTGCATCAATGGGGTTACATGGGAGGGACTCTTCGGGGAAATAAAATATGTATTTCATAGGATTCAGAGCTCTCTGCATAGGGTCAATTCATCAGAAACTTTGTTCGTTTCTTTGTTTATGAGCTATGTCCACTGCCTGAAGCATAACAGACTCAAGGCAGTTTACAGAATTTACAAAATAAAATACAGTACAAGGATCAATGTTATAATTAATTAAAATAGTAAAATCCAGAACTAATTCCCCAAATTAGGGAGCTATATTTTGTTTGGTATGGCACTGCTTGTTATAATTAATCCCCCAAAGCTTTGGAAAAGCCAGATTTTCACCTGCTACCAGAAGGCCATGAGAGTGGGGGCCATTCTTGCTTCAGGGGACGAACTATTCCAGAGAATGCTTGCCACTGGGCCTTCTCCCACCGTACAGTACTTCCTGGTAGATGGGCACCCTTAGCAGATGATGTAAAGTGTAAAGAGGATGGCCTTGACAGAGAGAGGGGAGATCTGTTACCAAAGCACCGAGGATGAAAACACAGCTTAATGAAGTAGGAATGTGAATACTATACATCTCAGATACCTTCCTAATTCACACGGTGTAAGAGAGGGAGGAGGTAAACCATAATCAGACTTGCAAGATTCTGTTACTATAGCCAATCTTAATAAAAGTAGTTTTAGTCTTAATGTGGAGTTGATTTCTTGGTCTGATCTACATCTTGGGGTTGACAGATATTCTCTAATTTTTCAAGTAGGCTGAACAGAAGCTATTGAGGAATGGCAGTTTTTAAGGCTTTAGGTAACAACTAGCATCCTGAATGAAATTTGGTAACTTAACGATAACCAGTGCATCTCCTGCAGCAGAGGTGCAATGTGGAAGTATCTCAGGTGACCCCTAAACATATGTGCCATTGCATTCTGGATCAGCTGAAGTTTTCAGGTAGTTGGTTGTTGTGGGTCTTCCGGGCTGTGTGGCCATGTTCTGGAAGTTGTGGTTCCTAACGTTTCGCCAGCATCTGTGGCCAGCATCTTCAGAGGGCAGGAGCACAGACAGAAGCGCGTGCTCCTGCCCTCTGAAGATGCTGGCCACAGATGCTGGCGAAACGTTAGGAACCACAACTTCCAGAACACGGCCACACAGCCCGGAAGACCCACAACAGCCATCGAACTCCGGCCGTGAAAGCCTTCGACAATACATTTTTCAGGTAGTCTTCAAGAGCAGCCCCATGGACAGCACGTTACAGTAGTCTAATCTAGACATGACAAGGGCATGAGCGACCATCTTCAATGCATCCTGTTCTGGGCAAGGCCAAAACCGGTACATCATGTAAAACTGTGCAAAAGCCCTCCTGGTCGTGGTCTCCACCTACTCTTTGAACAATAGCTGTGAGTCCAAGAGGACCCAGACTGTGAGCTTGCTGTTTCTGGGGGAGCACAACCCCATCAAAAGCCAGTCCAGTCCTGGAATCGGTCTAACTATAATCAACAGCCACTCTGTCTTGTTTGGGATGAGTCTGAGCCTGTTTTTCCCCATCCAGACCCTGACAACTTTCACACATCAGGTCTGCATTTTATCAATTTATGCAGTCATTAATTGACTATATGAGGTGAAATTATTAGAGGCTTTGGGGGGGCACTGTAGGGCCATATGAAATCTAGAGGCTTATCACAGTCAAATCTCTTTAATTATTTGGAAGACCAAAATGTTCCTTGGCTGTGGATATTGGAGTTATCAGAGTTAAACTATTGTTGTTAATTTCATATATATTTGAAAGTATTTTTTCCTTGTTTTGTACAGAAGAGGGTTTTTTGTGGGTGGCTTCTATAAAAATATCAATAATCTGAATCCTACCTCTAATTTCTTATGGTGCTCATAGCCAAACATATTCAAGGCCATTGTCTGTAGGTTGAGTCATGGCAACTGGATTTCTTTCTTTCCGTTGAAACGTTTCACTGCTTATCCAAGTAGCTTCTTCAGTCTGAAGAAGCTACTTGGATAAGCAGCGAAACGTTTCAACGGAAAGAAAGAAATCCAGTTGCCATGACTCAACCTACAGACAATTCCACCTGGATGACTGAGAATCTTCATCGACATATTCAAGGCCAATTGCTTGGTAGGTGAGAAGGAACAGGAAGTATGTGAAATCTAAGGTTTATTCTAGAATAGCTGTGGATGTGATTACATAGCAGTTGTCCTGACAACAATTCAGTCCCACCCACCCCCATCCCCCAGCTATGTTCTAAGAATACATAAATAAGTCTTCAGTATGTCCATTTCTTTGGAAACATCATATTTAATTACATAAAGGAATTAAATATGACATAAAGGAAATCAATTATCTACCTAAGGATCTACTTAATCTACCTGTTCACTGTTGTTAATCTACTTGTTCATTGAAAAAATGGTTTGTAGGTCATAAAAATTTATGTAGCTATTCTTTTTAAGGTACAGTTGCATTCTTCTAGACTAGACTAGATAAATTCACAGAATAGTTATAGTTCTACCTAAGGTGGCCAGTAATGGATTTTTTAAAATGCTCCTGTTCTTCAGTTCAGAGGGATTCTTAGAGTAATTTATAATATATATATTAAAATAATATAAACTATAACATCAAAAAGTGTTATATAGCCAAATGTGGCTATAATAATGAAATAAAATATCTTCCAGAAGGGCAAAAGGGCAACAGCTTCAATTGTTGACAGGTATGATGGAAAACTCACCTCTAAAGAAAGCCAAAACAATGGAGTGGTCCAAAACCAATTTCCTTTCTCTTTTTTTCCTTTTTAATTTTTTTATTTAAAACAGAGATATATCTTCAAAAAAGATAATATCTATAAATGGACAGATCATTACTGAAGTTATACAATTAACGCTTCCTATAATGTTAGTAAAAGATTCCAAACAGAGTACATTGAGTAGTCTTCATGATATAAAATGAAGTATAAATATTTGAGCTTAATGACAAAATCTCCACTATATTATTATTATTTATAAATGTTAAAAAAGAAGAAAAGAAAAACACCCTTAAAAATAATATAGATAAATATTTGATTCCAATAGAAGAGGATATATGTAGCTCAGGACTGAATTATGGAGTCCTTGGTGCTCTCTGAGCTTGGTTGTTTGCATGCAGATGTTTCATTACCCAACTTGATAACATCATCAGTGCTAGCGAGTGTGAGGTTTGCTCCCTGTTTATATACAATAGCTTGCCCTGCCAGTGTTGGTGGGGGTGTGGTTTTCTCCTTGGTAGTTCCTTGATTAGGGTATTGTTTTCTTACCAAGAAGCCCCAATGTCTTGTTGACACAGATCTTAGGTTACACCAAATTCTAAGGAGTGTAGGTTGATTGAAGAATTAGTTTACAATCATCTAGATAAGGAAGTAGGGGGTGTCATTTTTGGAAGCAGGGGCACCTGCTTTTCCAGGGAAGAGAGATCACAACACATAGGCATTAGCTTATCAGAGACACAGATACCCTGCAAATTACCCCATCTTGTTATTGTAACAGTGTGACTCTTATTTTCTAAAAGTCTGGATGAGTCTATTATCTTTATTCTTGAGTCCATCAGCATAACTGGCAGACATCTGACATATATTTCAAAGCTTCCTTTAGACACCGGGAGGATGTTACATAATACAGTAAAGCATGTGGGTCTTGCTAGTGTCATGAAGATTTGCTACTTGCATGGCAGTTTGACCTTGCTTACATTTGAAGCAAGAACCATGTTACATTGCAAGGCAAGCAGTTCTATATAGGATTGCCAACTATCGCAGCCTTCTAGATTCTACGCAGTTCACAAAACCTTTGGGATATATCCTTGGGATATTCCCTCTAATGCAGGGGTGGGGAACCTTTTTTCTGCCAAGGGCCATTTGGATATTTATAACCGGGGACCGGGGGGGTGGGGGCGGGGGCAGGGTTTCTGGGATTTCCGTGGACTGGGGGCCGGAGTTTGCGGGTGGGAGCCAATCACAAGCACTGGGGGGCGGGGTTTGCGGGCGGGAGCCAATCACATGGAAGGTGTGGGGTTTGCAGGCGGGAGCCCCGCAGGCCTTATACAGCCCGCGGGCCTGACGTTGCCCACCCCTGCTCTAATGCTACCACACAGGTATTCTAAGTAATCAACACCATTCGGATATCTATTGACCACAATGGATCTTGGTAACAGTTGCCTTCAATCTGCAAAGCTAAAGTACACTCTGGCCATCTCCAATGCCATGCAGCCAAAGGCCACCAGAGAACTGTGTTTACTGGTCCCAGGAAGACTGCTGTGAGGAAAGCAACCTGCCTTCATAGATCAGAGAAAAAATTGCTGCAGGAAATTTGCTTCCCTGCCAGGAAATAATCTCCTAAAAGAACATTTTAATCAGGGGTGTCCACAGGGTATGGTAAAAAAAAAAGTCAAGATGGCAGGCCCATAAAAAACACATTGCTGCCACCATCATCTTGACACCCCTGTTTGTAATAAAGATCTGGTACTGCTGATTAATGACTGCAGTAAAGTTTTTCAGATCTGGTGCCTGCCTTTTCTTCCCTCTTAATTCCTTTTCGTTTTATGTCATGTATTTTATATTCTAAGCCAGAGGACAGAGAAAGTCTGTGTAAACCATTGAAGTTATTTGGGGTAGTAAATAGGGTTAAAATGCTTGAAATAAATAAATGTATGTATGTCTCAGTTAAGCAAGCTTGGGAGACAACCAAGGAATTGCAGGGAAGTGGAAAAATACCCCATGAGAAGGCACTGGCAAGCTACTATCATAATACTGCCAAGAAAACTGCATAGTTGTGTCCATATAGTCCCCAAGCGTCACACTCAGTTTGAAACTCTATTTATGAATACTCTGAGACTGCTTTAAGAAGAATGCCAAATTGTCTAAAATAGGTTGAACATTACTTCCCAGGGCAAACAAACTGTTCCTTGAATGGTCCTTCCACTGTCTCAGAATTCAAGTTCAGTTTATTGAACCTCATTCATTCTGTTATTGATTCAAAGCAGTCATTCCCTGAATTGCCTTTGGTAAACACTAGCTATAAAGCAACCAGAGAAATCTAGCAAATATGTGAATAGTGGGATCCCCAGAAATCCATCAAAGCTGATTCAGATAGGTCTTTGGCAAGATCAGTGGCTTTCTTTGCAGCACCCCATCTTCCTACTTGGTGCACAGCTCTTGTATGATCACAGTCATTCACACTTGTTAAGCAACATCCTCTGGAGGTCAGAACAGCAGCTGAGATTCTTTTGATTAAAAAGTGTTCTTCATGATTTGGGACTTGTCTTCTACTGTCAGTATAAGCTTACTGGTCACCCATATGTGTATAGAACAGAGACCACAAGAAGTAGTATCAGTTGCTAATGTGTAGTTGTGGTTGTCCAAGAGGCTGTCTGCATTCACATAACACAGTCATCCTCCCCCTCCTCAAGTCCCCAGATTTAAACATAAGGAGGTTTTCTTGCAGATTGCTTTGAGCATCTCAAGGATATTGAAGGGAAAAGAGAGAATTACACTCATGTGTATGCATGTTTGGAGGCATCCTTCCACCAGTACTCTGCCACAGCCCAGAAAACTTCTGATTTTAATCATTTTATTTTATTTTATTTTATTTTATTTTATTGTTTTGTGTTATTATAAGGTTTACATACCACTTTAGTCTAGGCAACTGTAAGCAGCGTACAATTACAGCAACAGTACAATATATGAAATACCAATGCAAAATATTAAAGACTAAATTTAACATTAGATAAAACAACTTCCTATTTAACTCTGAGCTCAATCAGTTCCCGAAGGTCTTCTGAAATAACCAGGTCTTACTGAGTCTTCAGATGTCCATAACAGTGGGCACCATCCTTACTTCAAGGGGTGAGCTCTTCCAAAGGAGGGGAGCTCCTACAGAGACTGCCCACTTTTGAGAGTCCTTCCACTGCACCTGACAATAGGAGGGGACCCTCAGCAGGGATTGTCTGTTTGCATGGACTGGGTAGACAAAGTCTACTGTAAAAGTGGTCTTGAAGATACCCAGACCCTGAGCTACATAAGGCTTTATAGGTGATGACCAGCACCTTGAATTGAACTTGGAAACACAATGGTAGGCAGTGCAGCTCTTGTAGCAGTGTTTATGAGACAGCCACATAAGCATACAGGCTGTGCATTTTGCCCCAGGTGAAGTTTCCAGATGGTCTTCAAAGGCAGCCCCTTGTAGAGTAAATTACAATAATCTAGTTGCAAGATGACTTTTTGGTGCCTCCTATTTTGGTAAAGCTGGACAAAAACCCTTCCGGTCACAGCTTCCTTCTACTCTTTGAGCAGGAGCTTTGAGTCCACAAGGATTCCCAAGTGGTGTAGGCCCATCACCTATGTGCACAGGACTCTTCAGCAATATGTGAAGTGTAGAGAAACCAAGAAGAAGATAGTAACACTGACACTAGATAAACCGTCCTGGAGATAATGTTCTATTGCTGAGATATCCTTTCAGTGTTTCTCAGACTTGACAGCTTTAAGATGCTGGCTGGAGAATTCTGGGAGCTGAAGTCCACACAATTTAAAGTTGCCAAGTCTGAAAAACATTGAGCTAGCTAGAGTAATCCAGGATTCTGAATCAGAGATCCTTTGGTTTCAGAACTGTAGAAATTAATATAACTTACTGTATTGCTAGGAATTTGCACTAGGTTTTTTATTTCTGTTTTCTGTGTTGTACAAAGACTCATGTTCTTTATTTTTCTGTACATGGGTTTAATGTTAACCTTCAGTCAAATCTCAGCCTATGTTGATAAATATATAGTTTCTCTTTAGGATTTCTTATATATATAATTCTATAATAATAATTTGAAACCTTCTCCAGTATTTTTGAGATCTCTTTAGAGATTCTGGCCAAAGGCTCTCCATTTGTAGCAGACCAGCACCTGGAATACTGGTGCTAGTTTATTTGGGCTTTTTCTTTTGTAACTCATTTATAAGCTGCTCAATTACCATTATCTGGTCAGCTTTGTAATTGATTTTCTTTCACATGGAATATTTGCATTTTAGTATTTAAAGTTAAAAGAATGCTATATTTTATCTTTTTGTTAAGAAAAATAAAGTTTGAATTTATCTCCTATGAGAATGGCTTATCTGCCACAGAGGATAGCAAGGGTTGAATCCTGTAGTCATGATAGCTCTGCACTACATGACAAGGAGGTGGCACTATAGAAATTATTTTAATTTTTGCATTTTAATCTTGTAATTGCCAGAGAGGCAGCACAGGGTATGAGAGCCCTATCACACTCCCAAGAGTTAGGAGGTGGGTACCAGCTGAGAAGCCCACTGAAATATAGTTGAGAGCAGCAGGAATTGCCAACTTGTTACCCCAAAGCAGGAGACAGGACCAGAGCTTTCCATCCTATAGGCCTCAGCAATCCACTACAAGCATTTTTGTCTTTAACGTGAAAAGTTTAGCAACTGTAAACTGTATCTGTTTTAAGAGGGGTGGATGATGAAACTGTGATACCCAAATACGGCACTAAAAGCAAACAGAGAGAGACTGAATATTTTTAAGTTTAAAAAAAAGTAGCAACTGTCTGGATCATTCTAGATTAGGCTGGATATAGTGTAAATTAGGTGGTGCCTGCTAAATCTTCTTGTATGGTGAGACGGTTCCATTTTGAAGGTGTGAAATTTGAGGATGTGGTGTGGCTGTTGGGAACAGTAGGTGCCATTGCTTCTCCTCTTGATCGTTCCCAAACTTGGCTTGTACAGCAACTAGCTCTTGCCAACCTAGCAATTCGAAAGCATGCAAATGCAAGTAGATGAATAGGTACCACTTCGGTGGGAAGGTAACAGCGTTCCGCGCGCGTCATGCGGCCACATGACCGTGGAAGCGTCTTCGGACAACACTGGCTCTTCGGCTAACAAACAGAGATGAGCACCGGCCCCTAGAGTCGGACACGACTGCACAAATGTGCGGGGGGAACATTTACTGTCAGGGTTCATCGCCATGAATCCTGTCATTAGTAATAGAGAGGTAGTTAGTGTGTGAACTGCAGGGAGGGGCGAATAGGCACGGAGTGTTATGACTTCTTCTGGAGACTGGAGAATGCAGCGTCAAGGTCAACCACCTGCAGGAGATTGAGGCTGGGAACGGAGAGCGAAAGTGTTGGACACTGACATAATTGAGTCTGAAATTGGCGAGCAAGGGGGAGAGTTAAGTTAGCAAGGTTTGTCAGGAATCTGCATTCAGATCTTTAGGAGTGCTTCAATTTACATGTATCCTGAATAAAGCTTAATCTGCATTTCAATGAATTGCATCGAGAAGTGTTTATTAGGGCATTGTAGTTGGGGTCATTACATTTACTTACTTATAATTAGGAGATTATTAAATGTGTCTTTGTCAACCTAAATTCTTGTTCTTGTTTAAAAGTGGCCTTATTACTACACTTCTTAATAACCCTGCATTAATACCCCTCAGAAATGGGCAATTATAAGCCAGTCTTTAATCATCCAAAATTGGGAAAGTTGATCGAGGGGGTGTTGGTTTCTCAGTCGCAGACAGTCCTAGAGGAAGCAGATTATCTTGATTTATTTCAAATTCAGCTATGGGGTTGAGATTGTTGTGTTCAGCTCAGTGGTTTATTTTTGTCTCGAGACTGTTGGCTTTCTTGACCTCTAGCTTTTAATATTGGTGGGAGGATGAGTTGACTTTTGCTAATGTCCAAAGAAGCTAAGCAAAGTCAGACCTGGTTAATACTTGGCTGGATGACCCCTAGGAAGTACCAGCACTGTACACTAGATTAGGGGGTCAAAAAACACCCCATCCTATCCTAGAATACGGCAAAATCAAATCATATCTTTATTAATGTCAAGAAAACTACATGGATGAGGATATTTTTACAATGTTTCAAATTCTTCTGGATCTATTCCTACAGTTCAGGTAAATATCAAATGGTGTCACTTGGAAACAACTGCTCCTCAAAATAGATGATTATTAGAGCCAGTTTGGTCTAGTGGTTAAGGTGCTGGGCTAGAAACCAGGAGTCTGTGAGTTCTAGTCCCGCCTTAGGCATGAAAGCCGGCTGGGTGAGCTTGGGCCAGTCACTCTCTCTCAGCCCTGGGAAGGAGCCAATAGGAAACTAGGAGACTGAGAGTTCTAGTCCCGCCTTAGGCATGAAAGCAGGCTGAGTGACCTTGGGCCAGTCACTCTCTCTCAGCCCAATTTGCCTCACAGGGTTGTTGTTGTGGGGAAAATAGGAGGAGGAAGGAGTATTAGGTATGTTCACCGACTTGAGTTATTTATAAAAATAAAGGCGGGATAAAAATAAAAAAAATTATGATATGATAAAATGATGACACAATACGATACAATATTATATGATACAATATGATATGATGATATTCCTCAGGACTGCATTTTGTCTGCAATTATAGGAGATTTGGAGCCATGTGCTGTTAATATGCTGATGACACCTGTATTTCTGGGCAACAGCTTCAGATAATAGTGTGGTTCCCCTGAATGCTTGCCTGCAATCAGTAATGAGTTTGGTTAGGGATAATAAATGAAAGCTAAGTTCAGATAAGATAGAAGGGTTCATTGTGATGGGGAGAGCTGTTCCCAACTCAAGGGAAGCAGTACTGAATGAACTTACTTTCACTCAAAAGAGCAGATATGCAATTTTGGCATGTTCTGAATCCAGATGTCTTTTTGGTTTCCCAGACTGAGGGAGCAGCCACGAGTATCTTTTCTAGTTTTTTGCTGACATTTTGATTAGTTACTGGGTTAATCAAAATTTGAAGTGGTTGGAGGGTTCACAGATACAGCAGTCATTTGGAGCTCTGAGTTGAGTTTAATAGAATGTTTTAAACTTAAGTTAACTATTTTAATTAGCTGAACTCTTTAATTAGATCAACTATTTTGGAGGTATAATGTTTCACCTGTTGAGTGAATTCTGTATAGATTTCCCATTAAGCTTTATTCTTTTCCACTTTTTCTAATTAGCTTCTCCTTCTTCTTCCTTGTATTGTCAGGCTCACATAAGAAGTATTGTGTTGACAATGAACCACACTGTAATGGGAGGAGGGTTGAACTGGAGGTCACCAACCCAAAATGAGTGATTCCATGATTGTAATATTGGAATCTGAAGTATTAAAAAGGGTCCTGGAGTAAGTAAACCGCTAAACATGTCAGGATTGGCCAGGTGAAATTTTGCTCCAATCTTTTTCCGTTGTTAAGAAGATTTCTGACAATGAATAGGTTTTTCAGGAAGGAGAGGCCTTTTTGGGAATTAGTGTTCCTCTTTCCCATTTTTTTATCACCTCTGTGCCAAAGGTGGTCTTGTTTATGTTGTGTAAGAAAGGACAAACCTGGGAATGAAATTCAATGAGGTGTATGAAAAGCTGAGCAGGAGAATCCTATGTTCTTAGTAACTGAGAGGGGAACATTGTCTATTGCAGAGCTTTCCAAACTGTGTGTCGGGACACGTTAGTGTGTCGGCTGCAGTGTCTGGGTGTGTTGCCACTGCTGCTGCCTCCAAGCCCTGCCAGGATTCCGCACAGGTCCTAGTGCCTGCCTTGTGCATTGCTGCCTCCAAACCTGCTGTGATTCCATGCAGGTCCTAGTGCCTGCCTTGTGCCCTGCTGTAAGAGTGTGTCATGAAATGATGCATGTCTAAAAAGTGTGTCACCAACATGAAAAGTTTGGAAAGCTCTGGTCTATTGTAAAGGCTTTAAGCTGTGAGTCTCCAGCATGTGTGCGTGTGTCTATGTATCTCTATCTAGATATCTGGGTATTCATACCCATACTATATGGGTATACCGTATGTAAATAAATCATATATCTCAAAAAAAAAACTGCCCTAAGCATCCAGTGACATCATTTAAAGGAAACCAAATGCTGGTTGCACAGCCACAGCCTAGAGTTCTTGCTGATCAGTATCATTACACCTGTGCAGAGCAGCTCCAAACCTGATGTACTAATCAAATTGGGAACTTATGCAAATCCTGTAGACTAAGTTAAGGATTGGAATCTCTCCTTCCCTCCCTCCCTGGAACTCCATCATTAACACCACCACTAATTTGTTTATTTATTTATTAAATTTATATTACCGCCCATCTCCCCTATCGGGGACCCTGGGCGGTTCTATCAGAGGGAGCGCGTGGAGATGGAGCGGCCTGCCTCTCTCCTAGGCACCAGTGATCCACGTACTATGCAGTAAATAGACTCCAAACAGAAGTTATATCAAATATCCTATTTACTTTATATACATACGTATTTACAGATCACTTCCACAAGTAACAAATGATACACCATCAACGATACAGCTTTCACGAGGTAAAATGGGAATAATGGGAAATGAGAATGTCTCTGCATATATAGTGAACCTGACCAATCACATTATAGGTCACTCTCGTTATTCACCACACCCAACCACATCATTCCTACAACAATGGCTGCTAATTGGGTGACTGTGCAGAATATTTCACCTTTTACCTAGAAATCAAGCCTCTCTGTATAATTTATATCTAGAAGTAAATTCCTGGGTTTATCAAACCCCAACAGGTTCACAATAAAACATAGTTAAAACATAAATATAAAATTACAATATAATAAATAATAAATATTCTTATAAATATTTATAAGAAGGCAGAATACACATGGTTTCAGAATTATGGTAAGATGTGGAGCAGGCTCATGTTAGTATCTCAACCTTTTAGTGTGCATGATTGAAAACAGGCAAGATTAAAGTAGTTTGAAGGCTTAACACTAAATCTTCACTCTTTGATCTATGAACTAAAATGAAAAATGTCAGGAAGTTCATTCAGGAACTGTTGCAATTACTATTTTAATTATTTCTTCCTTTCCCTTTAAATTGTCAGTTGTGGTCTCGAAGTAGCTGAGGAAGACAACAGCACCAGCTACATAATGCTCTGAAAGCATCAGTAAAATTAATCCCACATCCTCATTTGCTGCCCATGTGAAAAATTGCCTAGCTCTGATGTTCAGCTATTAAGAGATAAAATTAGCAGAGGGCATTTGAGTATATGTCTGTACATAAAGCATCTATCAAACATTTAGCATGGAATATATAATTAATGTATATTAGAATAGGAAGAAAGACTTCTGGAGAAAAGATGGCTCTCCTAGGCAGCAAGTACCACTGATAAGAAATCCCATTTTTAGACTGCTTTCTACCCTTGGGATGCTAAAACCAATCATAATTGCAAAATATGAGCTACTTCTGAAACAAACACTCATTTGTTCTTTTAACTTTTTAAGGGGGCATTGTGTTTTCATTCCTCATTATGTTCATTTCCTTTGGAATGCTTTTGCAGAAAAATACATTTAATATTAGGAATCAATTTATGTCTCTGTCAAGAAGCATGATAGGATATATTCTGCACCAAACTTTGGCCATGACATTTCACTCAAGAAAAAGAACTGGTGCCTTGAGGCATTCCTCTAAATCTAAAAACATCTTATGATGCCCCAGTTCATCATTCACTAAGTTGCTGTGATACCACAAATCTTTGTGTACTTCAAGGACTTCAAATCAAGAGGGACTACTGTATGTATGTATATATGTTGCATATGTTTGCCCGAGGCAATGGTAACAGTGCTAATGTAGAAACAGCCTGAATTTAGCTATTGAAGGAGGTTCATTGTATTTTAGTGTGTGTTGACTGAAATTCGACCAGAATATCTCTTTACTAAAACTTAGATGTATCTAGTTTTTCTCATAAACTGGCTCTATGTCTTAAGGATAGATTTGGCACTGATATCATACTATCTCTGAAAGAGCCATTTGCAATTTGCATCCTCCATTAATTTGCAATTTGGATTCCATTTGTTGTTGTTGTTCTTCAGTCGTTTAGTCACGTCCAACTCTTTGTGACCTCATGGACCATAGCACGCCAGGCCTTCCTGTCCTCCACTGTCTCCGGGAGTTTACTCAAATTTATGTTCATTACATCGGTAATGCTATCTAACCATCCCATCCTCTGCCGTCCCCTTCTCCTTTTGCCCTCAGTCTTTCCCAGCATCAGGGTCTTTTCCAGTGAGTCCTCTCTTTGCATTAGGTGGCCAAAGTATTTGAGCTTCAGCTTCAGTATCTGTCCTTCCAATGAGCAGTCAGGGTTGATTTCCTTTAGGATTTGACCTCCTTGCAGTCCAAGGGACTCTTAAGAGTCTTCCCCAGCACCACAGTTCAAAAGCATCAATTCTTCGGCGCTCAGCCTTCCTTATGGTCCAACTCTCACAGCCATACATTACTACATTCAGTATGGCAGCTCAACCAGCTGTGGATCTATCTTAGTACTCCCCAGCCTACATTTTACCATCTTGTCACCAAGAAAATCATAGACCTTTTCATGTGTTTTGCTGAAATCAAGACAAATGTTGTCCAAGCATCTCTATGATCTATCAGACTGCCATCTCTATTAAAAAAAAGACAAAAATGGTCTGACATGAGTTATTCTTGCTCCACCCTCAAGACTCTTTTTAGCCCTCCAACAAGAAAAAGACATGTACAGAGTGCCCACAGATCATATGGGGGATTCTTTATTATCCCAACCCATTCTTCCTGAATCTCCTGGTTTTCTCACCATTGCTTGCTCCTCTCCTATTCAGCTTCCTCTTGCACTTTCTGATGATCCCCATTCCAAATCTTGGGTTTTTGTAAGCACTTTCAGCTTTATATTGTCTGCCAGTCTGCCAAAATTATCTGCCAATTATTTCTGCCAATCCTTCTTCTGTATTACAAAATTCCCACTGTCATTTGGAACCAGTCTATTAATACCACTGACAATTCAGTGCTATTTTTATATAATACACTTACATCTATATGACAGATAGAAACAGAGGATGATGTCTTATGATCCTATTGGTAACTGAATCATATAAATTAGCAGAAAGGATAAGCCTCAGGATGTTGTTATATTCTAGGACAGAGCTTTCCAAACTGTGTGTGGCGACACAAAAGTGTGTCGCCACACACAGTCTGGTGTGTCGCCACACAACCCGGAAGCGCTGATCATCATCAGCGCTTCTGGGTTTTCCCGCGGCGACACACCAACAGCAGTTGGTGTGTCACCGCGGGAAAACTTTGGAAAGCCCTGTTCTAGGAGGTCCAGAATAACCTTTGTATTTATGGAAGATAATGGGCCAGTTAATGGCCAGCTGCTAACTGATGTTTAGGATTCTGAGCTTATACATTTAATGTATTTAATACCTCTTCCTGAGGTCATGGGTCCTCCATCACTAGAGGTTTTCAAGTAAAGGTTAGACAGCCATTATGAGGCTTCCTGCCTTGGGTAGGGGGTTGGTCAGAAGACCTCTAAGATGCCTTCCAAGGATCCCTCCCTATGATTCTATTTTCCCAGGACCAAACAGCCAGCACTTGGCTATCACCAAGAGGAGATGACGAACAGGTCAGACCCATGGGATGCCAAGACTGGTTCATCTGCCAGGATAGAACAGAAAAGTCTCTAGGGCAGAGCTTTCCAATCTTTTCATGTTGGTGACACACTTTTTAGACATGCATCATTTCGTGACACACTCTTACAGCAGGGCACAAAACACGCACTAGGACCTACGTGGAATCCTGGCAGGGCTCAAAGGCAGCAGGAGCCGCGACACACCCAGACATTGCAGCCGACACACTAACGCAGAGCTTTCCAAACTTTTCATGTTGGTGACACACTTTTTAGACATGCATCATTTTGCGACACACTCTTACAGCAGGGCATCATTTCACGACACACTGTTACAGCAGGGCACAAGGCAGGCACTAGGACCTGCGCGGAATCACAGCAGGTTTGGAGGCAGCAGGGCACAAGGCAGGCACTGGGACCTGCGTGGAATCCTGGCAGGGCAGGTTTGCAGGCAGCCAGGCACAAGGCAGGCACTGGGACCTGCGCAGAATCCTGGCAGGGCAGGTTTGGAGGCAGCAGCAGCCGCGACACACCCATACACTGCAGCCGACACACTAACGTGTCCCGACACACAGTTTGGAAAGCTCTGCACTAACGTGTCCCGACACACAGTTTGGAAAGCTCTGCACTAACATGTCCCGACACACAGTTTGGAAAGCTCTGCTCTAGGGTTTCTGGGACATGTGTTGCCCTGGTAGGCTTTTGTCACTACCTGGTCCCAGAGAAGACTAGTCAGCTTTCTGTTCCAGTCCTAAGCTTATCACTGGGCCGAGTTCAGGAAGGAAGGAACCTGTATCCCCCAGAGATAAGTAGCAGAAGCTGCAGAGGGCTTTTCCCAGGGAATGCCCTCAGGTAGAGATCTTGGTTTCCCCTCCCTTCTTTCAGACTGGCAGCCCGGAATGCCAAGTGAAAAAAAATAGAGAGAGACCCGAAGTTGGCAGCCCATTAGTTCCACTGCAGAGTTGGGGGCTGCAGATGATTTCAGGACGAAGAGAGCGGGCGGGGAGGCAGCCGGCGCCGTGCCCAGCGAGAGGGACCTTCAGTTGGCTCTGCCGCCTCTTCAGCGTCTCCCAGAGGCGTCTCCCGAGTCTTTCCTTCTGATCCGCTAAAGTTAAGGAGCAGCCGCAGTGTATCCCGACCTGAAAGACAGGCGGTGAGCGCAGCAGCCGGAGCCCCTTAGCCCTAAGGACGCACCTGGCTCGGGAGCCGGGCGGGCGGGCTGGCAGCGAAGGCGCCCTGCTCGCCAAACCTGGACCGGATCTCCCGTTTGGTCTGCGCAGGGGATATCGGGACCAATTGGAGGGGAAGCCGCAGTCCAAAGGCAGAGTCCGGGGGATCCCCTCCGCTCTCTCCCCGCCCGTCCCCCGCCCCAGAGGGCCCGGATCGGCTGCTCTGGGGCGGAACGGAGGAACTTTCCCAACGTTTGGCTTCGATTGAACACCGGAGCTGCGCTGCGAGATCTGCAATGGCAAAAAATGTCTTCGGAGGGGGAACCAGAACCATCCGCTGGAAATAGTCCAGGAGCAGCAGCGACGGCTGCAACTACAGATGCTACAGAGGAGGTGAGAAGCCAAGGGCGTCTGGGGGTCTGAGACGTCGTGTGTATGGAATGCCAGGCGGGAGGCGGACGAAGTCATGGAACTGTGCGTGAGGATACATGTAATAGTACACCCATCCTCAAAAGAGCGAGCACGGGCACACACATATTCACGCCCAGAATTAAGGGACTAGAGACACATTTGTGTATCCATACAACTTGCATGTGCCACTAGGAAAATTAATTAAAGGGGGCAGGGACCAAAACAACAAATATCACTAGGATTCTTTCAGATTAGGCCTTCATTAAACTCACACAAAAGTACTATTAAAATATGCAGGTCAAGGAAAACAATAATAAGGAATGATGGAGCCATTTTCATTTTCTTTTGTAGAAATTATTGAAAACATAGATTTGGAGATCTGTACTGGTCATCACTAATGCATGTGTGTATATGAGTGTGTATGTGTGCACACTCATCTTTTTCTTATGATAAGATGGGTGTGCAGGAGAAGTTGTTATGTAGACTTCTCTTTCTTGGAGAGGCCTACCTGGGGCAGTAACCAGCCAAACAACCAAAATTTATTGCCCTGCCAGTCAAAGGTGACCAAGTTTAAAGCCATTTCCAATGGAAAGGGAAGGAGGTCTCCAAGGTCCTGAAATTCTTTCTCTGGAATAAGAATAAATGTATGATTCTGTTGGGTTCAAGGAGCTCTGAAAACTAAAACTCGAGTTTTCTTTTTTGCTCCAGTGAAATTTCCTCCCTACTTTTATGCATACTGTATATCCAGAGTGTATTTTCTCTAATAAACAAGCGCTTTCTCACTCACTGCTTTGCTGCTGTTTGAGTGACATTGGCCACTCAGTGGCCATTGGATTTCCAAACTAAAATGTGCTGATCTAGTAGATTGTTGTTGTTGTTCAGTCGTTTAGTCATGTCCGACACTTTGTGACCCCATGGAGCATAGCATGCCAGGCCTTCCTGTCCTCTGCTGTCTCCCGGAGTTTACTCAAATGATCTAGTAGATGGACCACAACAAATCTGTTTTCCACCTTGGTCCACAAAACATACTGCAGATACGTATATTTGTCTGTCTTGCTGCAAACTACTAATCATAACAACAAAATTCCAATAGAATCAACTTAACGATTTTGTAATCATAAATTTGACTTTGTAAATTCAAAGGCCTGCATTTTACACAAGGCCCAAATAACATATAAAAAAAGGATGCGGCTGAATCAAATCAAGGGCTTATCTAGCCTAACATAGAGATTCCTCAGTGGCCGACCAGAGAACCTTGCCAAGCCCTTCAACTGGACATGAGCACGGCAGCACTATCCCATGACATTCATTTTTCATGTGTTAATGTATTCCATGCTTTTTCTCCAGGAGCTGAAGCCAGCATACATAGTACTCCTGCCTCCAGTTTCATTCCCACAACCCTGTAAAATGTATTCAGCTGAGGCAGTGCCTGGCTAAGGTCACCCAGTGACTTTAGCCAAATATGGACTTGAAGTGGGTCTTCCCAGTTCCAGTACAATACTTTAAACATTGGCCCATACTATTTCCCTTATGCTCCCAATAATTAGTACTGAGAGGCATATTTTTCTAATGCTATAGTAATATATAGCCATCATGTTAGTGGCCTTAGACAAATTGGTCTGATTTTAAAGTTGGTGGGCCCCAATCTTTTTGTATTGGAATAGTGTCATAGACAAAGTATACAAAATATAAATCTTTTTGTATTGGAATAGTGTCATAGACAAAGTATAAAAAGTATAAAAAATATACGACAAAGGTCCGTATAGTTAAAGCTATGGTTTTCCCAGTAGTAATGTATGGCTGTGAGAGTTGGACCATAAGGAAGGCTGAGCACCGAAGAATTGATGCTTTCGAACTGTTGTGCTGGAGAAGACTCTTGAGAGTCCCTTGGACTGAAAGGAGGTCAAACCAGTCAATCCTAAAGGAAATCAACCCTGACTGCTCATTGGAAGGACAGATGCTGAAGCTGAAGCTCAAATACTTTGGCCACCTAATGCGAAGAGAGGACTCACTGGAAAAGACCCTGATGCTGGGAAAGACTGAAGGCAAAAGGAGAAGGGGACGGCAGAGGATGAGATGGTTAGACAGCATCACCGATGTAATGAACATGAATTTGAGTAAACTCTGAGAGACAGTGGAGGACAGGAAGGCCTGGCGTGCTATGGTCCATGAGGTCACGAAGAGTCGGACACGACTAAACGACTGAACAACAACAAGTGTCATAGAGTTTTCTTTCATTTGTTCTGAATTTCCCAACATCAGCTTACTTGAAATATCCCTCATTCTAATACTGTGAGATATCTATCATTCCTCCCCACTTCCACTCACTCTTTTTAAAAGTTAAAAAGGCCCTTAAATTGTTACTTTTCCTTTCATGAAAGTTGTTCCAGTCTTTAGATTGAGGTAATTGCTTTCTACACCTTTCCATCTCTACAGTATCTTTTTTAAGGTCTCATGACCAGAATGTTAGACATTATCCCAACTGCAGTTGAACACATTGTGGTTGAATTGCTATGACTTTGAAAATATTATTGTCCTATAATATTCTAATCATTCCCAAATAAAATTTGTCTTTTTCACAATAGCTTTACAATGGGTCAATGTTTTAATCAAGTTTTATAGTATCACTTTGCTAGGTAGTCACTGCCAATTCCAGAGAGAGAGACAGAGATATAAATAGACTTTCCCCCTCCTTTGATAATTGCTTACACTGAATTATATTTGCCATTTTAATCCTTATTCCTGTGATTTCTTGTAATTCTTGAAAAAAATCTGCACCTTTGGTCATTCTCAATAATTAATTGATCCCCTACCTAAATTATCCAGATAATTTATAAACAAGTTTAAAAAATTGGTCTCAATACAAATCCTTGTGGAACTCCCTGTTGTTGTTGTTGTTGTTGTTATCCTCTGTGTGTGTGTGTGTGTGTGAACTCAAAGCAGCGAACATACCTAATATACTCTTTCATTGCAAAAATGGCCCTTTATTCCAACACTTTCTGCTTCCCGCACTGGTTCCCAGTCCATAACTTGAGATTTCCTCTAATTCCCTGTCTGCTAAGGGATAAATCTTTTAAAGTCCACATAAACACTTCTACTGGGTCCTTGATGTCTGCCTGTTTAGTGACAGTCTCAAGGGCCTCTACAAGGTTATTAAAAGCAAGATCTACCTTCACAAAAGTGGCCCTGATTTCTCTTCAGCAAGGCTTGTCATCTTTCTATCATTTTACAGGGAAGCTTCTAATTCTCTGTTATCTCCTCTGGATCTTTTTTTTTAACAGAGTTCAAATTGATCACTTTTCTATCCTTTGATAGAAAGCTAATGTTAGGAAAATATTACACATTTTTCTCAAAAGGTCAGCAATTTCCCACCTGAGTTCTCTTTGACTCAATTCCTTAAGGTGAGATTTCCACCACAGAATTCAGATGGGAAATTGCTGACCAGGTGGAAATCTCACCTTAAGGAATTGAGTCAAAGGATTGAAGAGGTATAAACTGGTTTTCCTTTTATTAGAAATAGAGTGATCACCAGGTTTCCAGACAGCAAAGCTAAGGGCCCCATGCCTTTGGTCTTATAAAGGTTACAGAGTGAATAATTAGTTTACAACTATAGATAAGAAATACAGATAGGACAAAAGAGAAGCTAGGGCTGTCTTCTTGTCTGCTGTAAAAAAGAGTTCTCAGCATACTATGATCAGCACATCAAAGGCATAAACAGTCTTGTTTAGACTTCACTATGATAATAGAATGGCTTTCATCACACTCCACAGTAGGGAGGTGGCAAATTGTTGAAATTTACTGTCTGTTTCCTTGAAATAATCCCAATTACCAGGGCAATTACCAGGGCAATTTTGTCTAGTGGTTAAGGCAAGGGGCTAGAAACCAGGAGTCTGTGAGTTCTAGTCCCGCCTTAGGCATGAAAGCCGGCTGGGTGACCTTGGGCCAGTCACTCTCTCTTAGCCCTAGGAAGGAGCCAATGGCAAACCAGGAGACTGAGAGTTCTAGTCCCGCCTGAGGCATGAAAGCCGGCTGGGTGACCCTGAGCCAATCACATTCTCTCAGCCCTAGGAAGGAGCCAATGGCAAACCAGGAGACTGAGAGTTCTAGTCCCGCCTGAGGCATGAAAGCCGGCTGGGTGACCCTGAGCCAATCACATTCTCTCAGCCCTAGGAAGGAGCCAATGGCAAACCAGGAGACTGAGAGTTCTAGTCCCGCCTGAGGCATGAAAGCCGGCTGGGTGACCCTGAGCCAATCACATTCTCTCAGCCCTAGGAAGGAGCCAATGGCAAACCAGGAGACTGAGAGTTCTAGTCCCGCCTTAGGCATGAAAGCCGGCTGGGTGACCGGCTATGACCTACATATTAGGTATGTTCGCCGCCTTGAGTTATTTATAAAAATAATAAAGGCAGGATAAAAATTAATTAAACAAACAAACAAACAAATAAATCAAAGTGTTTACAGGGTTGGGGAGGATGTTATGTCACTGGGAATGTATCTACCAGGAAAGATTTATTTCTGTATCAATCATTTTAGCTGACCTTATTCTTTCACAGGGTTGATGACACAGTACAGGCCTGCTTCAAGGAGATAGTTGCTATGCCTGATCTGATTGCATTGGTTATTTTACTTTTTATCCCCACACTTCTTTTACGAACTTTTCAGATGGACAGCATCTGGACCTGGTAATTTATTTTAAGTACATCAATAAGTCTACTGCGGTCTAATCACTACAAATTGCCTATGCCCTACAGGTTCCCTTCCTTCCTGAAAATGACATTTCAGCATAGGTTTTTATCATGTACCTTTTGCAAAGAAATCAGGTGCAAAATATTCATTCAGTTCCTGGGCAATCTCCTCACCTCCTTTAGTATTGTTGTAATTTCCTTGTCATCTAATCATCCAAATGCCTATTTATCTGTCTTAGGATTTCTGGCGTATCTAATCATGTTGCTTTTATCTCTACTCTTAATGTTATTACAAATTTGTGCTTCAAAATCTCTTTTTCTATCCTCTACTGTCTGTTTCTGTTTCTTTTATACAAGTCTACAATCATTTTTTAATTTGTTTTAATTTATATGATTTATATGGCTGCCCATCTCACACAAGTGATTCTGGGCAGCTTACAAGATCAAAAACAACCCCCCCCAAACATCACTTAATAAGAACGGTTATGTCTGAGGAGGGGGGGTTGTTTTGTTTTAGCAGTTTTGATTTAGCTGATTCTGAAGGAAGCCTTTCTTTTTTTCACTTTCCAACACTTTTCCTGACATTTTTCATAGACCATGCTGCTGACCTCTAAGTAATGGTTTTCCTGACCCGCTCTAGCCGAGATTCCGAGATTCCTTCCTAAGCCTTCTGACAAGACTTGGCTCTCTTGACTTTTCCTCTGAGCATTCTTTTTTCCAGATCCCTCGTTTTAGAGAAATCACCTTTTTTGAAGTCAAATGACACTTTCTTGTGGCAATATTCCATTTATGTTTTGATAAGTATGATAATTCTATGATAGCTCATTCCAGTTAATTCAACACCAGTATGTCTTATACTGTATGCAGGATAGTCAGACAATGTAGTTCCTTCATTATTTACTCATCCTGGTTGATACCGCAGTGTATTGTCAGCTATGCTCACTAAATGGGACTGTGGCTGTTTAAATTACCCTCAGTTATTCAAACTGGGTTATTACATGGCACACTCTGTATGCACACCCATTGCACCCACATGGAGCAATCTGCCTACAGCCCCTCTCCATACAGAATGACTCCAGATTTTCTGGAGCTATTTTTTAGGGGAAATCAAGCTACAATAAAAGAATGACTAAAAAAGAAACTTCTGTAGAGAAAAGTTCTGTCCATAACTCTTTGGAGTCTTTAATTAAAATTAGTCATTTGTGATTGCAGCATTAAATGGCTATATCCAAAGAGCCTTTTAACTTACCTCCTATATTTTAATGCAAATGCATGTTTAGTTAATGAAAGTAGATGAAAGCAAGGTGGTTTAAGGTTACAAGGAACCTTATTGTTGAAATGTATTCCATGGGACAAGCTATCATACATGTGATGCTGCAAATATAAAAATAGAAGTTTTAAATTAACTTAGCTTGCATCCAGTTGCCAAAATGGAGACATAAGGTAATCATATTTCCTATAATATAAAAAGCTCAGAAATGTTGCTCATGGCTCTCAGATCAGCACTGTCCCCACATGTAATAGTGGCCTTAGTCACTGAAACAGTAAAGACAACAAGGGGAAACAAGGAAAGTTTAGGAGGTATTATAAGGCAAAACATAAAGAAAAAGGAGAGAATTGAAGTGGAGAAATAAGGGGGCAATTGTTTATCATGAGAGCCAGTTTGGTGTATTGGTTAAGGCAGAGCTTTCCAAACTTTTCATGTTGGTGACACACTTTTTAGATATGCATCAATTCGCGACACACTCTTACAGCAGGGCACAAGGCAGGCACTAGTACCTGCGTGGAATTTTGGCAGGGCTCGGAGGCAGCATCAGCCGCAACACACCCAGACACTGCAGCCGACAGACTAACGTGTCCCGACACACAGTTTGGAAAGCTCTGGGTTAAGGCTAGAAACCGGGAAACCGTGAGTTCTAGTCCCGCCTTAGGCATAAAGCCAGCTTGGGCCAGTCATTCTCTCTCAGCCTGAGGAAGGAGACAATGGCAAACCACTTCTGAAAATCTTGCCAAGGAACCTGCAGGGACCTGTCCAGGCAATCACCAGGAGTCAAGACTGACTTGAAGGCACCCAAAAAAGAGTCTGTATTAGGATCTAGTAAGTTAATATAAAGAAAGTTATTATAAACTCTGTGGATTCATGGAACTTTTTAAAAAGAAAAATATTATGTTAAATAAATAAATAAACTACTTATCAGAAGAAAAGCATAATTTACAACATTATTGCAAAATAATATAACTTTAATAATAATAATAATAATAATAATAATAATAATAATAGGCTGAAAAATTATTATAATTGGAACAACTTTAAAGAATTTGACCAAATTATTTGAAAATCTTCTATTTTGTCCCTTTGCTGGGAAAAAATGCAAATGTTGACTAACAACATATTTAAACAATAAGTTGCTACAAATCAGCAGTGCATTTCTCCTTCCACTTTTATATGTTTTTAGCTAGCCTCCATGACAACTCTTCCATAAATCTTGAAGTTTTGATAGTTTCTTAACATAGGCCAAGAAGAACATTTTTAACACACAGCAGTCAGTCCAGAATTATATTAAAAATCCTGTTGGTTTCAACCCAAAATGTGACAGCCCAATGACAGTAGCCAACACTTGAACATTTATTAACTTCATTTTAAGATCATAAGAAATGAATTTAATGTTGTTTAAAGTGGTCCTCTACTGGTTTATCAGGATGCATTAAAAATATCATTATTCCAGAGGTCATGTAAGTAACTAATATCAATTTCAATTCATTATCTTCAATTTCTTCAAATAAAAATGTTACTGACTTAGAAGCAAAGGTTAATTCCTCCCAAAGCTCCCACCACTGTGGAATTTCAGAAGCAGTGACAACATCAGACCAAATAACTCAAATAGCAAATGCTTATGTTGAATAAACTCCCAAGAAGCACTGTAAGATAAATCTGTAACATTTTTAAAAATGGCTTTCTCAGAATTCAGTGGATCTAAAGTAATAGAAGAAAAGTCCAGTTTACCAAAAAAGAGGAAAAAGGAAAAAAGTTTATACACTGTTTTTAAATGGGGGTTTAAATGGGGATTACCCCATAATGTATGTTTTCTATGAGTAAATAGATCAACATTATATCTGTATTTTCCATACATAGCTTGTAGCCATGCATAGGTATTAAAACTGATCCTTACAGAAATAGGGTCCCAATATTGTCAGGATTTCAGTAGAATCAAGTAATAACTCTTGAGCTAAGCATAAAGAGCAGATGAATTCTGAAGTTCCCTACTCCTGCCAATAATTGAAGCTAGGATAAATGCCCAATGATAGGCTGACCATATGTCCCATTTTGAATGGGACAGTCCCGTTTTTTTAACATTTCCGGACTGTCATGTCATCTTAATATAAAAGTCAATTTTGTCCCATTTTTTAAAAAACCTGTCAGGAACTAGCCTGTCCCTGCCGCCAGCTGGAACCGAGAGCCTATCAGCGCGTGCAGCAAAGGAGGTGGGAGAGGCGGGCAGAGCAGAGCGGAGGCGATTCCTCTTCCAGGTTCCCTCCAACTCCCACCTCTTTTGCCGCGCGCTGATAGGCGGAGGCGATTCCTCTTCCGGGTTCCCTCCAATCAGCTGCTCTACCTCTTTCGCGCCGCTCCAGCTACTTCCGGCTTTCATTTCCTCTTGTCCCATTTTTGTCTCAAGGAAATATGGTCATCCTACCCAATGATAAAAGTGGGAAAGGTTAAATCCACCTTTCTCAACACTAATTATAATTATAATTTGTGCAATGAAATTCTTGCAGGACATCCTTGCCAAAGAAATACATTTAATGTCCTGTAAACTTGGGTAAAATGATATGATGAAATAAACACAAGGCTTCTAAAGATGCAAACTCATTTTAATCAAATTTATCTTACTGAAAAGAATTACAGACCACCTGTCTATAGGTTTTTTTCATTTGCATCAAAACGGAGGATAAGTGAAAACTATTAACTGAGAAAGCTTACTGGAAATTTTTATATTAAGATAAAGAATGAAGTCAGAACGTAACATAAAGCTCCAATTTGTATAGTTTCTAGATTGCTGTGACTCCAGTTTTTAAACAGATTAGGACTAGAGATGCCTGTTTTATCTAAAGAACATAAAATATCACCTATATTAAAACCTTATGCTCTGCGTCATACTGTAATTCTATTAATGTTTTCAGACGTTCTAATTATGCAGGCAAGATATTATAAGATTGAAAGAAGATATTCTTGGAATGTACCTCAAAATAAATATAACTAAAGAAAGGGCACACTATTAATAATTATCCACTATTTAGAGACTGAATAAAGCATATTAGTCAAAATATAAAACTTTGGGGAAACCTAAAATTAGTCAAACTGCACCTCAAAAGCTTCCTTGGTATCCAAAGAAATTACACCTGATAGTTTTTAATTATCATGAGTTAAAATAAGAACACCAATTAAAAATCTGATATGGTCAGAACTTTAACACTCCTGTGTTAATCCAGCCTGGACTGGATGCAGATAGTTGGAAAAACACCCTGTAATGTAATCTATGGGCCAAAGTAGCTATTAAAATTTTAGGGCATTGGTCTGTAGGTGAAACATATGATGGAATCCTTTACTCACCTGGTTTGGGAATAACTGTTATAATTGCCTCATTAAAATTAAAAGGTTTTCTTAAAAAGGATTTGAAAAAGGTCCTGAAAAAACTAACATACTTTGTAGACTGTCTGTCTGCCTATCTACCTACCTACCTATGGCCAGGAATCTTCCCTGAGTGCATAAATTTAATTGTAATTATAATTTTTGAAGCAAAAGAGATGAAGTAAAATTAGTAACCTGATTTAGTGATAAATATGGTGAATTCGCTTTCTCTAAAAAGAATCTATTTCATTTTCTGTTGAAGAAGGATATGTACTATACAATTGAGAATATATATATATATATATATATATATATATATATATATATATATATATTAAAAGTATTAATTAAAGCATCTGGAATCTGTAGGTGCATTCCCATTTGTATCCTGAATAGATGATACAATATTAGGTTGCTTGATTTGTTTAAAACTGAAGGCCAATAGCTTTTTAGACTTCTTTTCTTCAATATCTTTGCCTTATACAATGCAATAAACCAAGGGTCGGAAATGGCGGCTCGCGAGCCAAATGCGGCTCTTTGGCCCCTTGAGTGTGGCTCTTCCGCAGGCAGGCGTGGCGGGCGTGGCGGGGGCAGGTGCGGCAGCGAGTGTGGCGGGGCAGGCGCGGCAGCGGGCATGGTGTGCGTGGCTGTGGGCATACCCCTGGCAACCGCCTAGGCCCAGCCTCTTTTTTTCCTCCGGGGACGGGCTTCACACAGTCTCGCGAGAGTTTGGAAGCCTCCGTCTCCGGCAGCCATCTTGACGACGGGCACTTGCCCATCGCCTTAACCCAGGGCTTTCCAAACTGTGTCGACACAATACTGTGTCGCCGGGGGCCCCCAAGTGTGTCGCGTGACAAGCCGGAAGCGCTGATGAAAATGCCCTCGGTTCTGGCAGGGAGGTGAAAATCGCGTGCGCGCGCGCTGCCAGGCAACCCGGAGTGGAAATTCTCCGCGCCAATCAGCTGTGCGTCGGGAAGCCCAGCAGCCTGCACGCGCGATTTTTGCCTCCCTGCCGGAACCGAGGGCATTTTCGGGGTCCCGGAGTCTGCCCTTTCGAAGGGGCAGCGGCGGTGGTGGGCCATCAGTGCTTCCGGGTTCCAGGACGCCGCTGCTGCCGCTGCCCCTTTGGAACAGCAGGCTCTGGGGACCCCGAAAATGCCCTCGGTTCCAGCAGGGAGGCAAAAATCGCGTGCGCGCGGGGCTTCCCGGCGCACAGCTGATCAGCACAGAGAATTTCCACCCCGTCCCCCCCCCCCACCGCGCCAATCAGCTGTGCGTCGGGAAGCCTGGCAGCCTGCACAGCGATTTTTGCCTCCCTGCCGGAACCGAGGGCATTTTCGGGGTCCACGGAGCCTGCCCTTTCGAAGGGGCAGCCGTTGCCGCCGCAGCGACAACCTGGAAGCACCGCCACTGGTGCTTCCAGGTTTTTGTGGGCTGGCCGTTGGTGTGTCGCCAACGGCAAAAGTTTGGAAAGCCCTGCCTTAACCTCTTCGTTGCTGCTCTTACTCTTTTTCTCCGTGCAAAAGCAGCACATTTCCACCCCACAGCCCTAAGTGTGCGCAATTGGCTCCCGCCCGCAAACCCCGCTCCTGCGCTGGATTCCCCACCAGCTTTACTTTGCCTGGACTGGGGGCGTGAGTGGCTCCGGAAGAGAAGCGACTGGAGCAGTCGAGCCTCTCTTTCCCTTCTTCTTCCAAACCTCCCCCGCCCCCTTCCAGAGCAATTTGTCGAAGACGCCCGCTTGCTGCTGCTGCGTGGCTGCTGCTCAACTGATCATGAAGGAACCAGGATGTTTACACGAGCGTGCTTTACCTACCCACCTTTTAACATATTTGGTTCTGCTGGGGGCGGGGAAGGGATCTTGACCGGCCAGGGAAGGCGCGCGGGCGGAGCTGCCTGCCTGGCACTCGGGCGCTCCGGCTGGGGTGCAGCGGGACGGGAGCATCGCCGGCGGCCCGCAAGGACCGGCCAGGGAAGGCACGCGGGCGGAGCTGCCTGCCTGGCACTCGGGCGCTCCGGCTGGGGTGCAGCGGGATGGGAGCTCCGCCCGCGCGCCTTCCCTGGCCGGTCCTCGCGGGCCGCTGGCGATGCTCCCGTCCCGCTGCACCCCAGCCGGAGCGCCCGAGTGCCAGGCAGGCAGCTCCGCCTGCGCAGTCGTGGCAGCGGGCATGGCAGCGGCGGGCACTGCAGCGGGCATGGCGGCAGCAGGCCGTAAGTGTGCGCGATTGTCCCCCGCCTGCAAACCCCGCCCCCTTCCACGCGATTGGCTCCCGCCCGCAAACCCCTCCCCCTTCCACGCGATTGGCCCCCGCCCGCAAACCCCGCCCCCTGGCTCTCGAGCACTTCAAAATGTGCACGAGCATGTCAAAATGGCTCCCGGCAAAAACAGTTTGCCGACCCCTGCAATAAACATTCAGTTTTAGAATCTTAATATTTGTTAAGTTCATATTTAGCAGAAACCAAAGATCTACATCAGTAAGGAGATGGATGGTATGTGTAAAAAGGTAATCATTTTTTTCTCTTCTAAAATTTTAATTCTAACCAATTGTTGCTTTTATTTATATGAATCATGCAAGATTTGATATTAGTAAATGCTTCAGCAGTGTCATGTACTACAAACAGTGATGTAACTGAATCTCTATTAATTAAAAAAACTTTATGTCATTTCTTGTTCCATTTGCTTAATAAAATATTTATTATTCAGCAAAAATGCAATCAAGGGCCACTTAAAGAATGTATCTACATTTTTATGAAATACAGCAATACATCTCACTGGAGTATGGTTTAAAACTGTAATAGAGTTTATATTATATGCTTTAAGTTTAGGTAGCAAAGAATGAGTTATTGGGAAGTAATCTAGTAAAAAATAATAGTTATGTGTAGAAGAAAGAAAAATATATTTCTGTTGGGAATAATTAATATAATGCCAAAGATCCATGAAACAAAATGCATGCTTTTTGGGGGCAAATATTTTGAACCCAAGAATGTGAGCCCCCAAATATATCTAGATGATAATCTTCAGGCAAAGCCAATAGTTCCCAAATTAAAGCATTCATAATGGGAACCAGCTGGTCTTGTCAGAATTCCAATAACACATCAGTTGACCTAGTAAGAGTGAGATTCCAGAAATATTGTTTTGTCCTGAAGAATGTTAACAGCCTTTAATGATTCAATCTATCTTCAGACTCCTGGAAATGTGGCAAATGGACTTGCCCATCCTAGCCTTACATCGTTCTTCCTGTACCTCAAATCAGCAATGCCAAAGAGTCAAAATGGTATATAGTGTACCAGTCAAGTTTGCAAACAAAGTCAGGTGAATTCACTTGCTTGCAGAGATCCAGTGTTGCATAGTCAGACTTGGAACAGGGAGGCCATTGTTCAAGTTCCCACTCAGCCATAGTGCTCATTGGGTACCTTTAGTGAGTCCCTCCTTGCAATATGGGAGAACCCAGTGGATGCTGCCTTGAATTCTGAATGAATATTAAGTGAATGAATAAATCAATATCTAAACATCTGGAAGAGAAGTTGTATAATGGTGAGACTGCTTTCAAAGAGGAAATGTTTCTGTTCCCATGTTGTCCTTCATCCTAGATATGTAATATTTATTACTAGAATTACATCATTTAGGGAACAAGGAGAAGGCACCTTCATCTTTCCAACCACATGTTATTTCTATCAGATGCACTTGTCTTTGGTTCTTTCAATGACTTGTATGGGCTTACAACACAATTAAATGGTCCTAGGAATTAGATATGCATGCCAAATGTATAAAACCCATTCTTTTAAAATGCAAAATTAAAAAGCAATAGGGTGTAATTACTGCAGATTTAAAATAGAAAATTATCACAGCTTAAAGCACACTGTTTTTCAAGCTAGCTTTGAATATATCCAAGAGCAAATAATAGAGCCATACTGAATCCCACACTCTTTAACCCACTATTTTGGCCTTTCTCATTTGAAGTCTGAAAATGGTGCTCCTAAATATTGCAGGCAATTATGACTTCTCCAGGACAAGAGGCAGGGCTGATCCATGCCTTGTGGAAGAAGTACATGGGCAGCGTTTTCTTTTACTTCCACTCTGCTAATAATGGCAAGATCGTGATTGCATTTTCATAACTCTGCCATCCTGAGTGGCTATTTCTGGACAAGGACTGGTTTCATTTTTCCCCCCTGATTGCAGTGCTTATAAATTGTTCCTCCTCATTTCTGCTTTCTTTTCTTTCTATGATTGTTTGGTATCTGTCTGCACTGAAGTATTTGCCTTTTGATGACCTGTTAGATTATGCAAAATCTTCCAGTGCAGAACTGAAAAGTAATGGTCTTTAATCATTATTCAAGGAAGCTGTGTATTAATAATCCTCAGCATGAATATAGCTGATTTATTTATTTTATTTATTTATTCGATTTATCACCGCCCAACTCCCTCAAAGGGACTCTGATTTCCAATAAGCACCATATACATCCTTTAAAAAAATGTAAGGTAGACCATTGTACTTAGTTCCAATTATAGAAGGAGATAGTGGTTAAATTTGCATATTCTGCTCAGCCAAAATATGGCTTATTGGGTTTTGATATAGTATAACAGTACAACCATTATGGCTTATAAATCATTGATTTATATTAACCTAGCTAATTGTGGTTTATTCAATATAACATGCTTAAACAAATCATATGGCTTAATGCAATGTGTGAATCAAGGCAATAGTTTGCCTAAGGCCATGTCATTTTGCCTAAGACCTTAATCTCATTTATGGGATCATATGCCTCAAATAATTCCATTGGTCTTAATTTACTTTCTAGTCAAGCAGTGTGACTGATTGCAGTCCCCAGAGGAAGCTGGTCCAGGTTTTGTTTTTTTTTGTTTTTTTGGGGGGGTGTCTCCTAGACTCACTGGGTCTTGCTGAAACAGCAGGGGCAGGGCATGGCCAGAAGAGTCTTTGCCCAGCTATGGCTAGTACACCAGATGTGACCATTTCTGGAACAGGATGTGCTAGGAACCGTCACTCATGTCCTCATCATCTCACAACTGGATTACCGTATTGTAATGTGCTATACTTGGGGCACATTGCCTTTGAAAGCTACTCAAAAACTGTGAATGGTCCAAATGCAGATGGGCCAGGCACAGTTCAGCAGCATTATGCCCATTTCATGAGAACTGCATAGGTTTTCAGATACAATTCAAAGTGCTGGTTATGTATAGATCCCTTAATGTCTTGAGGCTTCAGTTTTTATGGACCATTTTCTCCAAGGAGAATCTTCCCATCCTATGCATTCTATTCAGGAAGATATGCTTGTGTTTCCCTCTCCCCAAAGGTTTGGGTGACAGCAGCAGAAAGAGTTTTCTTCATGGCTGCTCAATCCTTTCTTCCCCAAATTAGAATAGCTCCATCCTCAGTTGAATAGTTCCCTCTTTCATAAAGCCTATGGATAGGCGATAGGGATGCTGATTGTATATTATCCCTCATTATTGTGGTTATTATGCTTTGAAGTGGTTACTCAGCTTTTATTATTTTATTTTGGATGTTGTTTTATTATTTTATAGTTGTGCTGTTTTGATGATGCTTTTACTGTTGTGAACTGGCCAGAGTCTTATGAAGTGTGCAGTGCACAAAGAATGTAAAATAAAATAAATAAATACTGGGTTTGCCAAACGTGTGATCATTTTATTTCTCTATCAACAGTTTCATACATAGATGACTGAAATCCTACTGGTTTGTAAGGAAGGGAATGTAAGTAGCCGAGACCCATGCCAGGAATGCAACCAGTATCTTTGAAAGTGCATTCTTTGTTCCTATTCTCCGTCTTTTCTTCTCCCAAAAACTGGACAGGTTGCCATCAAGGAAACTAATTCTGCTGCAACAATCTGATCTACCGACCAAAGTAGGACCTGAAAGTTGAATTTGTAGTCTTTCACAAAGGTTATACAAAGGGGGAGGGGTTGCCACTGAATATTCCATTTTCTTACTCTACCCTCCCAACAACCTTGTGTGATGTATTAAGTTGAGAGATAACTCTGTAGTACAAACCAGCCAGTTTGTTTCATAGCCTAAGACAGTGCTTTCCAAACTGCCGCCGTTGGCGACACACCAATGGCGGCAGCGGCGGGGGGGGCGCGGCGGTGGTGGCGTGCACGGTGGCTGCAGCGGCGGCAGCCTCGTGTTTTCCGCTAAAACGCGGAAGCGCTGATGGCATGCCGCTGCCGTCATCACTGCCACCGCCGCCATGCACACCACTGCCACCGTGCGCACCCCCGCACTGCCGCCGTGCATGCCCCCGCCGCCGCTTCCTTGTTGTTTCGCGACATACTAAACTGTGTGTTGCAACACACTAAAGTGTTGTGACACACAGTTTGGAAAGCTATGGCCTAACACAACTTTGAACCCAGAGTTCCAATCTGCTTCCAACATTGCATCTGCTACAGCGCATTAGTTTTTGCAAGAAAGCAGCCTGTCTTTAGTCAGTCTACTTAAGTGAAATAGAATCAGATGCTCTCTGAAGAGTTAAAGAAGCAAAATAAAAAGGAAGTCCTGTTCTGAAGAAAAGAGGTGGAAGACAGACACTGAGTTGGACAGGAATAAATAAATGCATCTTTATTTATAAATTTTCAAAGAAAGGTACAGAATGTGTGTGCAGCCTTTCCTTCTGCAGGAACATTTCTCTTCAGTATTGTGGAAGCTTATAGAAAATGTCACCTAATGATCATGAAAAGTTTGTCTAATGGCAAAGTATTAGTTCCATCTCAAGGACTGAGTTTAGTTAAGGACTAAAGCCACTTTTTAAATCTTTTTTTCTTCCTTCAAGTCAGTGTTGATTTCTGGCATCTGCCTGGATAAGTCCATGCAGTTTTCTGAGCAACATTTTTGGGAGTGGTTTGCCCTTGCCTTCTTCCTGGGGCTGAGAGAAAGTGAGTGGCCCAAGGTGACTAGCAGGCTTTGTGCCTAAGGTGGGACTAGAAGTCACAGTTTCCCGGTTTCTAGCCTGGTGCCTTAACCACTACACCAAACTGGCTCCCACATATATGATTGCACTATGCAAATGGCACTTTATTCAAACATTCTAAAGGGAAAATAGCATGTATTTAAGATGGTTTTACATTGGTTAAAAGAAAAAAAAGATGGAATGGAATAACCTGTTGCTGTGTTATTTGTGTGAAGAGTTTATTGCTTAATTTTCTGTAAAAAGCCTGCGGTCATATTGATACTTACATGGAAGTTAGTTGCACTGAATCTGGAGGTGTATATAACTGAAGTGATGACCTTGCTTCCTTCTGAGCAGGCATGAAGAGGAAAGTGCAATTAATCCAGTGCTTTCATATTTATAAGCTGCAAATTAATGCACATCTAAGCTTACGTAAATTGGAAAGAACAGCTGCTTAATTGAGCAGGAGTTGTCCTTTAAACTCACTAAATCATATTATCAGATTTTCTGCTCTGTTGTCGGCTTGGCAAGATGTGTATCAAAAATTCCAGTTCTAAATCTGCAAACACTGGAGTGATGGTTAATTTAAATTAGCTTCCTAAACAAAGTAGTGCAACAAAATGTTTCACACCATATGAAAAGCTATGAGTAATTTATTGCTATCTTAATTAACTTCTAAAGAATTACTCTTGGAAAATCATTTATAAGATTTGCACGCAATGAATCCATTTATTGCTCATTTATAATAGTTCATAATAATCTTTATGCAAATTTCTGTCCTGTTGCAGATTGTGTTCTTAGATAGGATAATTGTAAAGTACTGTGTTCTGCTCACAATGGCAGTAACTGATATAATAGAACTAGTGTGGTGACTAGGGCCACAATGGAAAAGCATTTTATTCTTTGACAAACCAAAGGAATTTTAAACATTAATAGTAGCTTAATTATCAGGAGCCGGTTCAAGAGACAGAAAATTACCCAGCTGTATTTCAATCTTGCAGACAGGTTGAATCAGTGATATTTGTATATAGTCTGTTAGGAACATGAGAAATTCTATGGTCAGACACATGAAAAACCCTTATTTTTTTAAAAAAAATGTGAGCAAGTTCCTGATCCAGATTCTGAATGATTCGGAGAAAAAAAACTGTAGAGGATAGCCTTGAAGAAGGTCTGTAGCTTGAATCATGTCAACTGGATTTCTATTTTCTTAGTGGAAACATTTCACTCCTTATCCAAGGAGCTTCTTCAGTCTGAGCAAAGTTGGTAAGGGAATCCTAAATATGTTCCTAGGTAGCTGTGTGACCTTACACCTGGGGCTAGGTCATGGTTATATTGAGATGTAATTTATGTAAAATGTAAAAAATGTAAAAAAAAATGTAAATGTAAAAAATGTAAAAAATGTAATGCAAAAAAAAAATGTAATGTAAAAAAAAAATGTAAAAAAAAAAATAACATCTCAATATAACCATGACCTAGCCCCAGGTGTAAGGTCACACAGCCACCTAGAAACATATTTAAGGATTCCCTTACTAACTTTCCTCAGACTGAAGAAGCTCCTTGGATAAGGAGCGAAACGTTTACACTGAGAAAATAGAAATCCAGTTGACATGATTCAAGCTACAGACAATTCCACCTGGATGACTGAGAACCTTCATAGACTTGAAGAAGGTATGCAACAGCCATTTACAAAAAAATCAGCTTTGGCTGGACAGGCAGGAAAGGTTGAAGAAGAAACTTGACTCTCTTTGGTATAAGAGGGAGGGAGAGAGAAACTCTATCAGGCTTTCAAGATTTATTTTTTATTTTATTTATTTATTTTTCAATTTCTATTACCGCACCATCTCCCCCGAAGGGGACTCTCTCTAATAATAAGATAATAAGGTTCTCTTATTATACCCTATAACAACAAAGTAGAGTTCCAGCAGTTCTTGTGGCATCTGACCTGGTCTTCCTTGAAGGATTGAAGAAAACGTATCCAGCAGTCAAGCTCTGTATAAACAGAGCAATATGACACCTATTGTAGCTCACCCAGTACTGATGATCAGTTAGGCTGGTGATGCCCCAATTGATAATCAATTAATATAATATTTTCATCCTATATTAATAATGATGTGAGAATCTTATCCAGATATAAAGCAGAACTAATTTGGCAAACAGGATAGGAAGCCACTGCATTCCAATTTCACATGATTCTGAATGGGTACAACTAGGGCAAAGTAGTTGGGTGCAAGGAGAACAGAAAGGCCATTTGGTCAGAGACCAACTCAAAGAGGTCCTCCAGTTTAGACACTTTGCCAGTTTCTTTGTTTGTTTAAAAACTACTCCAATTGTGGTCACTTTGGGGTGTGTGCCTTACCTTGTTTTCATATACTGTATTGTTATTTTAATTTTTTATTATGACTAAGGGCCTCAGAAGCAGGACGTAGGCTACCCTCTCTGTATTTTGAAAGAGGCTGGATAGAATTTAAGCAATTAGGGACATTTCTGAAGGATTTCTTCAAATATAAATTGGCTTAGATTCTTAGATTCTTTAAAGTAGAAGTGGGCCAAAGGGAAACGACAGTCTCTTAATCTATTCCTGAGAGATCTGCAGTGGATTAACAAGCAGCTACAAGCTGCAGCAATGACAACAACGCTAGTTTTCCACCTGAATTAGGCTGTGGAAATGAAGAAGGCTTGGGATACTCAGTAGAAGATTTGTATGAGTCAAGTTCAGTACTTCTGTTACATAGGCATGTCTCAAATTTTATGTGAAACACCTAACTGCCTTTGTACCATTGGCATAAATTTGGTAATTGAGTAAAACCAAATTTTTTTGGATTCACAAAATACACTGAACTATAATCAGACCAAAGCAGGCTGGATTTGTGCAAATCCCTGTTGGGAAAGTAGCTCGCTTGCCAGTGCTTGCCAGACTACAGGCTGCAGGCTCGGTCACAATACACATCCGCTTGAGTTTGATTTTGTTAATCTCTTACGAGATTGTTCTATCACACAAGAAGGGCAGGATGGTATGAAACCAGAGACATCCACCCTACTCTGTGCAACCATAGATATGTAGTGGGAGCAGGAATGCCTACCTGCTACCCCACAGTAGGAGATGGCTGTGGTATGAAGACTCAGAAGGCTTCTTGGCGAGGAGAGGAGGTTTGAAACCTCCAGCTTTCTACCGTACAGGCTTAGCTGATTTCTACATACTATAATCCCCCCCAAATCTAAGCTAGGTAAAACTAACCAAGCTTAATATGGGCATTAAATTGAGAGCCAGAGTTTCTCAGGGAAGAGATGTCAATTGTGTCGAGAACAACCTATTTTCCAGCTGCAGGGCCAAGAAGCACAGTAAATTTACCGAAGTTTTTACTTAGGTTGATGTACCTATAATGAAAATTGTATAAAAAGTATAGTTATGCCTGCTAACAAATCTGAGACTTGTATACCAAGAATTCTTCAAGTAACCCAGATAAATTGCATCTGTTTTCCTGAGAATAATCATACATGATAATTTAAGAAACAGCCTGAAGTCTTAGCCTTAATTAAGTATGCTTAGTCACTTAGTTATATGATCTTACAAATCCACTCTTGGTGGGGCATTTCTTGTTCAGTGCAGTAGCTGAAAACACTGAAGGATTGGTAACGTGGCACTTATGGACAGGGGTTACTTCCCCCTCTGTTAAAAACTAATAAATAAATGTTAATGTAAAATAGCCAGATCTGGTGAGCTAGCAAATCTTGCAAAATGCTTGTGTTCTTGCACAATGCTGAACAGCTGAATGGTTTTAAAACAGTTTATTTGTTTGTTTGTTTATTGGAGGAGGCCACTTGGGACATGATGCAATTTTGGGTATCCTCTATCTGAAAATGCTGATGAGATGTGCCCTACATCATTGGAATACTCAGTCTTTAAATGTGTAAGATAAGATTGTTTACTATATGATTTCACCCAAAAATGTTCTTTCTCTCTTTTCATTTCATTTCATTTCTGTTCTTTCTTTCTTTTTTTTCTTTTCTGTTGTCTGATTCTCAGCAACGACCAATCAAGCAATCTTTGAGTTCTTCACTGTGCAGAGAATCTCACTGGAAGTGTCTCCTTCTCTCACTTCTGATATATAGCTGCCTGGGGGCTATAGCTTGGTGCGAACTCACTCAAGTCACTAAGCTCAGTTTTGATAGTTCTTTCAAAGGCAAGTCTATGATTTACCATGACAGTCCTTGCTCGGATGGCTATGTGTACATTCCATTAGCATTCCTTGCTATTCTTTATCTGGTCTACTTGGTGGAGTGTTGGCACTGCCGTACAAAAAGCGAACTTCAATACAAAGCTGATGTGGAAAGTGTCTATGATCGAATTGCCAGAATGAAACAGGCCACACCATGTATATGGTGGAAAGCCATAAGCTACCACTTTGTCCGACGAACAAGGCAGGTGACTCGGTATCGGAACGGTGATGCTTATACAACTACCCAGGTTTACCATGAGAGAGTCAATACCCATGTGGCTGAAGCAGAATTTGACTATTCCCATTGTGGATTCAAAGACATCTCTAAGGAACTCATGGGCCTGGAGTGGTATTCCACCACAAAGCTAAGATTCACTAAATGTTTTAGTTTTGCCAACACAGAGTCTGAGAACTCTTACTTGGCACAGAGAGCTCATTTCTTCACAGAGATAGAAGGGCTGGATGATTACATGGAGGTTAGAGAAGGCATGAAACTCAAAAATATAGACTTCAAAGAAATCATGATGGCTTATGGAGACCCAGATCATCTTCCCTGGTACATATCCCATTATGCTTTCTGGGTGGCTGCTTTGATGATGATTTCATGGCCACTGAGAGTCTTCATAGAGTATCAGACTGCACATGTACACTACCATGTGGAGAAACTTGTTGGCGTGGAGTACAGCATTCCCCCTGTGGCAGAGGAGCCGCTATACAGATATCGAATCCCTAGGGTAAGCACTCAGGACAGCGCTGAGCTTGAGTGGCACATCTCCACCAATCGCCAGCTGATTCCCAGCTACTCAGAGGCCATGCTCATGGACCTGATCCGTTCTCCCATATGCAACAGCTACTCCATTCGCAGATACAGCGAAATTACTCGTGCCTGTGAGACTTGCCATCATGCCTCTAGTACCTCCTCTATCTTTTCACGCCACAACTGCACTGCAAACTCACAGCTCTCTCTGAACACTAGCCGCTTCTCCTTATGCCAGCTTCATGGCTCTCACAGGACAGGACTCTGGAGAAGTCACAGCAGCAGCATAACTGACCGTGGTTGCCAGGATGACCAATGCTGCTCCCATTCTAGCCAACTGGTTATCAATGAAAACCCACCCACTTACCACGATGCTCGTTTTTTCCCAGTACTCATCGTGCATAGGCCAGAGGGTCAGGAAAGGAGGCACTTCTGTCTCCGCCGTGCTTCCTGTCTGGAGACCTCACTCTGAAAAGTGCATCTTGACACTCTGTTAGGAGTCTTAAGGGCCAAAACCTGTTGGCCAGTGACAGCAATACATACAGTATAAACTCATTAAAGTCTCAATTGTCCATTTCTCCAAAAAAGAGATCTATTCATCTAGAAATCCAAGAAAAGTCAACTCTGAATCAAAGGGTCAATAAATACAGTAGGTTAGTTAGGATGTTATTGTGATATGATTCCTTCTTCAGGGATTTATACATTTTATAGGGTTATCCCCATTTAATCTAAAGCTGATGGCTTGGATAAGGGAGATATTTCTAAGGCCATCCAGTGAACTTCACTGAATTCAGGTCTCCCCTGAAAAGTCCCATAAACCTCTACTCCTATACCATACCAACCTAGTTCCTGTGTATAAGAGCCACATTCCTGATTTTATTATCTCATTTTAAAATAGCAAAAATATTATGTGTGATTCAGAAGATATAATAAAAATGCTTATCCCTGAAATCATCCCACACCTTCTCTTTGCTACTTCCTTCATTTCACTTTTCTCCTAAGATATCTACTCTCTCTCTCTCCCTCTCTCTCTCTCTCACATACATATGTTTGACAATATTCATGAATCTGACATTCACCATTCACTGTGAAGAGAGTCAATGCTATATATTACTATAACATGCATTTAAGCTTGGGTCTTTGCATATCACATATTTCCACATATTTCCTTAATACTTTAAGTTTAAAGCAGGAGAGGAAGCAAAGTGTGTTTCTCTCCATCTGTTTGACCAAAAAAAAAAGTTACTTCACTTCCCACACCATGTTCCTAACAATGTACAGTAAAAAGAATATTTAGAAGCCAACAATCTAATGCTCTCCAGATGCTTTTGATTACAACTTCTATATGTTCCAGACCAGGGGTCTCCAACCTGTGGGCCACAGCCCACTAGTGGGCCGCAGCCTGTTAGGAAGCGGGCCGCACAGCAGGTAAGCGGTGGTGGTCCACACAATTGGCTCCTGCCTGCAAACCCCGCCCCCCTGTCCACACAATTGGTTCCCGCCTGCAAACCACGCCCCCCCCCGGTCCGTGGAAAAATTGTCTTCCACGACCAGTCCCTGGTGCCAAAAACGTTGGATACCCCTGTTCCAGACAGCACAGCCAGTGATAAAGGATTCTGAAGTTCAATTATGAAAACAGTAAGAAATCACTAGATTCCCTACTTCTACTCCAGCCAAATCATGATTTCTGCTAGAGTAGTTTTCACTAACCTGGTGTCCAGCAGATATACTGTACAATTATAAGAGTTCTGCTTCAATACAAGGCACCAGGTTGTGTAGATACTAGCTCAGTATCATCACTGAAAAGCACATGTAATTTAATTTTAATTCTTCTCATTTCTTCAAATGTTCCTAAGCATGAAGTACAGGAAAGGTAGGAAAATACATTCTTTACTATTTCTACTATACAAGGAAAAGAGGCAAAATATGTGATCTGAGAGATTTAATAAGGCCTTTCCAAGGTTCATCACAGATGTCCCTGCCATGTCTTACTATCTAACATTCTCTTCATTCCTCTCCTTCCCTTACCATCCTTCCCTTATCAAAATTGAGCTTGACTTTATTTTTTTTCCAATTAGTTCCCTATCCCCCCTTTTTTCAGTTCCCTATCCTCCCTCTGTTGGCTTTCCTTTGGGCCATTATTTTCCAAGGTGAGAATACCTGTCACCTAACCCAGTCCAAGTATCCATCCTCATTTTCTGCATAGTCTGCTGGTACTGATGAAGTATATTTCTATCCCACACAGCTTTAACAGGGCATCTTTCCAGAGAGGTAAATGGCATGCTTTAGCACCATTGGTTTAAGTAGTGATTTGCACTGCTGCACATTCAGTCCTGTGCTTTTCATAAAGAGCAGTCCCAAGCAGACGTTTTTACAGTACACACCAATTATTTGCTTAACATACAAAGGAGCTAGAGAAAATATGAGGTTCTATTAAAATAGGCTTGAACAGAATGGCAGAACAAAAGAGGCATTTTTGTCTCTGCGCTGGGAGTCTATTCTTATGTTCTTAATATATTTCTATTGAGCAAAATAATTCTTTGGTCTGCTCACATGTTCTTAAAAGTCTGTACATCTTGTAGGTACCCTTACAAGCAAGGCGTCCCCCTTCCTCCCCCACTTACTTTATTTTCTCAGGTAAAGCTATACAAGACTCAGTAGCTTCACAACAGCAGTTTGTGGGCACGCAAACACACACACACACACACACACACATGCACACATACTGAATAAATCTTCAGAAGGAATATGGGTGTGGGCTGCAAGCGTTGATGATTCCTGGATTGCAACAGACTCCCAAATTTTATTATTATCTTTTAGAAACAAGGATACAGATACCACTGTAAAGAAAATAAATTATTAAGCAATATTGAATTAGAACAATCTTCTCCAGCCTAGTATCCCTCAGAGGTATTGGCTGTTAGCCATCATGGAACCTGGAAGCTGGGGTCTAATGATCCTAGAAAGAAGGCGGCCCATGTTAGGGACTGAGCCTACACTGCTTCCTACTTATTCGTATGTTGAAATGTGTGTGGATATATACAGTACATACCTTAGCAGGTAGCAACACCTGACTGACCTTGGAAGCTAAGCAGGATCAGGCCTCATTAGTACTTGGATGGGAGACTACCGGGAATCCCAACACTGTAGGCCTCCCCAGGAAGTAAAAAAAATATCGAAGAAGAAGAAGAAGAAGAAGAAAGGTCCTCTGTGCAAGCACCGAGTCATGTCTGACCCTTTGGAGGGACGCCGCTTTCGCTGATGTTTTCTTGGCAGACTATAGAGCGGGGTGGTTTGCCATTGCCTTCCCAGTCGTGATGACCTTTCCCCCAGCAAGCTGGGTACTCATTTTACCAACCTCGGAAGGATGGAAGGCTGAGTCGACCTGAGCCGGCTACCTGAGAAACCTACTTCCGCTGGGATCGAACTCAGGTCGTGGGGAGAGTTTCGGTTGCAGTACTGCAGGACTGCCGCCTACCACTCTGTGCCACACAAGGCTCTATCCTGGAAGAAGGCAGTGGCAAAGCATCATTTCTATAGCATTGCCAAAAAAACTGCACAAACGTGCCGATGAAATCACTTAAGGTGAACTCTCAGCCTTCATTATACACATGCACGCACACACTTATCTAGGCACCTACAGTACATAATTGTTTCTGATGGCACTGACTGTTTATCACCTGAAATATAAATCTTTTATCATTCTTAACATGTTTATTTCATTATCAATGATATAGAAATTAATTTCCACTGTGCATACTTGACTGGATGTACAAGAAGATCACTGCTTTTAGTGGAGAATATCTTTTTAGCTTTCTTGCTTTACTGATAATTAAATGGGTAGAAATGTCTTGCTGTTGCCATTCAGCTATAAAACTGGTGCTCCTAATAGGCTCCTAATGTGTGTGTGTGGTTTTTTTTACATTTATATATAATTATGATGTGCCCATTTTACCACATGGATCTGCCAGTCAAGATGAATGCATGGAAGAGAGATGCTTTGAGATCCATGGTAAAGCCTCTTTTCCATTTTCTGCCCAAACATCGCAGTCCTTTCCAGAAGCAAAATGGTGGGGTGGACAATACTGTACCCCAGGACTGCCAGATAGCATGAAGTGAATGCATTTTCCAGGACAGTATATACTTCAGGAACTTAGCAGTATAGTTTTGTCTCGTTTTTTTTTAAAATAAGTTCATTGATTTAACATCTACATTGTTCACGCATTGTTCACACATTCAGGATTATGTCAAGGCAGTGATGTTATACAGAGTCATTCACAGCGACTGTCACACTGGCAGGCACAACCAGGCAACCAACGCCCACTCCTTTTTACACGCATGCAATGCACATTAAAAAGGGGCGGGGCTTTGATCACCCAGTCACACCCATCATTTTCAAGCCAGTGACCATTGCTGCTGATGCCCCTGGTGTTATGCTAAATGACCTACATTTGCTGCTTATCTAGGAGTCAGTCTGAATTTATCTGATACAAGCCACAATTGAATTCAGTGGAACTTTATCATGCTGCCTTAATGATCTTCATTCCTTTTAAAATCCTCTAAGAGATTCATATACAAGAACCACCATTCTGGTTCATGACTATAGTCCACCTACCCAGCATATCACTCCTTACTATCTTTATAGCAGGACTCAGACAAACACGTGGGCAGCTCTGATGAAATCTGGCCATGGAAAGCTTGCAGAACCTGGAAGCCAAGAAATGTAGGCTGACCATATTTCCTTGAGACAAAAATGGGACCCTAACCTACCCATGGCTCGCTGGACAAAGTGGGCGTGCACGCACGCATGCACGCACTCCGTCTAACAGCCTCGCCAGCAGCGCTTTCCCTGCGGCGCCCCGGCAAACGGGGTGGGTGGGCGCTCTCTCATTGAGAACGGGACAAAATGGACATTTTTATTAAAACGAAGGGACGGTCGGGAATTATTTAAAAATGGGACTGTCCCGTTCAAAACAGGACGTATGGTCAGCCGACAAGAAATGCCACACTCTGAAATACAAGATGCAGCAGATACAGAGCTATTTACAAACACAACTGTATTACCCAATTCCTGTGTGTGAAGTGAAAGGTCCTCTGTGCAAGCACCGAGTCATTACTAACCCTTTGGAGGGACACCGCTTTTCGCTGATGTTTTCTAAGTAGACTTATAGCAGGGTGGTTTGCCATTCCCTTCCCCAGTTGTGATTACCTTTCCCCCAGCTTAGCTGGGTACTCATTTTACCAACCTCGGAAGGATGGAAGGCTGAATCGACCTGAGCCGGCTACCTGAGAAACCAACTTCCGCTGGGATTAAACTCAAGTCGTGGGGAGAGTTTTGGTTGCAGTACTGCCACCTACCACTCTGCGCCACACGAGGCTCTCTTATACCCAATTCCTAGAATGTATAAGGTAAGCCTATCACTTCTGGGCTGCAAAAATACAATGATCACCAGAAAATAGCAAAAAGCTAGGCCTGGCTTATCCAAAGGTGTAATGCTGTCCTAAAGATCACAAGCCCCAGAATTCCTAGCACTAATTAGATGTTATATTTATAGCAACAAGTATGTGGACTCACGGCTCCTGCTTGAAGCAGGTGGCAGCCCTGGCTAGGAGGGCCTTTGCACACCTTCAGGTTATGCGCCAGTTGCGCCTGTTCCTGGACCGAGAGGTTTTGCTCATAGTCACTCATGCCCTCGTGACCTCCCGTCTGGATTACTGCAATGCGCTCTACATGGGGCTGCCCTTGAAGAGCATTTGGAAACTTCAACTGGTACAGAATGCGGCTTCACGGGTAGTAAATGGTGTCGGATATTCAACATATGTAACACCACTACTACGTGAGTTGCATTGGTTGCCAGTGTGCTTCTGGGTGCAATTCAAGGTGCTGGTTGTCACCTTTAAAGCCCTTCATGGCTTGGGACTGGGTTACCTGAGGGACCGTCTTCTCCCAGTTGTTTCTACCCGTCCAATTCGGTCTGGTAGGTTGGGAATGCTACAGGTCCCATCAGCTAAGGAATGTCGGTTGGCGGGGACTAGAAGGCGTGCCTCCTCTGCTGTAGTGCCTGCCCTCTGGAATATTCTCCCTTCAGAAATCAGGATGTCTACGACCCTGTTGGCCTTCCATAAGGCCATGAAGACCTGGTTATGTGCCCAGGCCTGGGGCCCCGAGTGTGTTAAGGGCCCTGTTTCTTGGCTATATTAACATCCATGCATTGTTTACTTGGCCACCATATATATTGATTTTGTACTTTTAATTGTTTTTAATTATTTTGTTTTATGGTTTTTATGATTGTAAGCCACCCAGAGTCATTTGTTGAGATGTTGAGTCAAGCTTTCCAATCCAAGAGATGACAATCAGGTGTAAGTTTGAGGGGCACTCCCCTAAAAAATACACACAGACATTGATTGCCATCAGCAGAGACTGTTATTCATGACACGGGTTTGTGGACGTGAATTGAAAGAGATCCCTGCAGACCTCAGAACATGGGTTGTTGATACTCATGAGGCTAGAAAAGGCTACAGAATCATTGCCAAAAACTTTGGCCTCCATCAATCCATAGTCAGGCAAATAGTGTACAGTACACAAATGGAGAAAATACAATATTGCTGTTAATTCTGCAGTAGTTGTCATCCAACAAAATCACCCCAAGAGTGAAGCACACAATACTTTGAGAGGTTGCTGTCATCCCTACAAGCTATAGACCAGACTAAGAAACCAATGCCATAGAGGTCAGTACTAGAGCTGCTTTGCAGGACTTGTTGAGTGGTCTTGGGGAGTTGCCGGTAGAGGTGTCATGGCCCAGGACTCAGACTCAGACTCTGAAGATGTTCCGGCTGAACCTGTAGAGTGTCAGCCTCAGGAGAGACCAAGCCAGGAATCACCTGAGGCTGATCAAACACAGGCACCATCAGAACAGCTGAAGCAGTCAGATGAAGAGGCATGGCTTCCAAGCCCCTGGACTCAGTGAGTAGAGCGGAGAGCAGAACAAAGACACTCAATGAGGCTCCTTGCCAAGCAAGGGAGGAACTATCTTAATTGAAGATACCTGGCTGCAGCCTGATTTAAGAGGCACCCTGACCCATTTGTACGTTGAGTCATGGCAACTGGATTTCTTTCTTTTGGTTGAAACGTTTCGTTGCTTATCCAAGTAGCTTCTTCAGTCTGGGCAAAAGTTGGTGAGGACCCTCACCAACTTTTGCCCAGACTGAAGAAGCTACTTGGATGAGCAGCGAAACGTTTCAACCAAAAGAAAGAAATCCAGTTGCCATGACTCAACCTACAGACAATTCCACCTGGATGACTGAGAATCTTCATTGACACACCCTGACCCATGTTTCTCTGTTGGAAACAACTGTGTGATCTTCTGCTTTGGTGTGTCAATCCTGTGAATCCTGCTTGTGAAACTCTGACCTTTGGACTGGCTGACAAACCTGACTTGGCTCTCTGAACTTGGGACCGGATTTTGATTTCTCTTCTGCATGCTCCTGTTGAAAGCGAAACAGGCAAGCTTTCTTTCCAACGGACTATGTTGATTTACATTCCTTCCCTTGTCTGCCATTATCTGCTCAGCCTTGAATAAACTGCTATTCTCACCTAGCAACTGTTTGTGAGAGAGTTTGAAGTCTGAAACAGGACAAGAGGAGGGGAGCAGCACATCTGCAAAGAACCCAGGGGTCATGGCAAAAGCTCAGGCCACTCTTGCATTCCCTGATGTCAGTGCTCCTGAAGGCATCACAAAGAAAACACTTGTTAGGGGCCTTCTGTTAATTAAATGGGATATTGCCACTGAGCAGGTCAGAGGCTATGTCACATAATTAAAGAGTAGCAGAGCCAATTTCATATTCCACTGATCCCTTGGTAGATCAACTCTAATGTTAGCAGAGTGAAACAGCTCCCTAACTTGGGAGATGTTGGGTCAGGGTGAGGTGGGATGTTGCAGGATAATGTCTGTCGCCCTCATTACTCCAGAGAATATTGCAGTAAGAGTCAAAGACAATCTAGTTGTCTTCTCTATATAGAATTGGAGTAAGATGTCACTTAATTTAAGCTTTAAGCATTGTGGGCCAGCCCTGATGTGATGAGCTGCCTCCTGAATAGTTGTAGAGCAGTGACAGCAGCAAATGTCATTGCTGTATAGCTGGATTTCAAACTATTTTAATTTCCTACCATGTTCTAGAATGACACAACAGCAGGGGCATTAGGAGAAACTAAAATGCTACAAAAAGACATTACTTAAGGGGGTTGCAAGGCAGTGGTAGGCCCTGTCAACGAGCCTTGCCAGCTACCCAAGAATTCAAGATGTTGACACCAGTCATCTAGAACGACATGCTTCAAGCAAGAACTGTTGGAAGAATTAACATAATTTCAAGATTTTGCTATGTCAAAAGGAATTTGTGTTGAAATTAGACCCCTAGTAAGAGTTGTCATGCAATATTGTTATACAACATGCACAAACATTAGAAATTCCATTGTTGAAATCAGCAGGGCAGAACAGAATGGCCACTTGTTGAGATCACTGCATTTGTCATTCTTGTGTGCAGAAACTAATCAGAGCAATCTGATTCCTAGTTTTCCTTCACTTCTCTTTGACCTCTGAAAATTTCTCTGTGTCTGGAGTATGTACCGAAGCTTACTTAGACCACACAGCTGAGAACTCTTCTGTTATCCATTGCAAGAGCTGGTACAGCAGAATGTCGCTCCAAGAAGTGCTGGCTAACCTTAGGATCTCTACTGGGCAACAAAGCAGAACAGAGGTTCTGACTGCCTTAAGAGCCCAGGGGAGGAGAGACGTGGGTAGAGAACAGCTCCTGTAGTGTCAGTTACCAGCAGCAAAAGACCTGTGGGACTTTTGCTATCACCTGTCCTACCCCACAGGTGGGATAGGTCAACTTGCACCAAAGGAGTCATTCTCTGCCACTTCTTTCCCCTGCTTCTCCTGCCACCCATAGCAAGAAAGAGGGGAGAGAAGAGACCCGGGTCCCTCTGTTACTTCTCTTACCACAGGGGACAGGCAAAACAGGGACAGGAGAAGTGGATCTTCTTCTTTCCCACAGGAGCGCAGGCTGCAGAGCTGCTTTACCCAGCTTCTCTTCCCCCCCCCCCCCCCCAGAGTACGGGAAGCCAGGGAAACAACTCCCTGCCCTGAGGCAGCCATGCTGCAGGGAGAACATTCCTACAGTACAGCTACAACACCCCCTCCCCACCACAGGTTTGCCACTGACAAATTTGCTGAGGGGCATTTTAAATGTGTCTAGCACTCTAACATGCTGGACAGGTGCTTAAAGTACTCCTGCAGCTTAGCTGAAGCAGTGTCTAAACTGCAAGTGGGGGCTTTTTGTACCTGTGTCCAGAGGTTTTCTGGAAGACTGCTGGACATGTATCAAGAACTCCTCTGCAACTTTGGCAACTGAAAGGGTTGGGGGCTATACTGCAGGGGTGCTGGCTGCTTTCCCTGTGGTTCAGCTGTCCCTCCATGGCTTCAGTGCTACATGGCTATAAAAGCCCCTTTAAAACTTGGACACGGGGAGGCATGGCTTGCTATGGGGGGACGTATCTCTGCAAGTGACCTTTGTATGGTAAAGCAAACCTTCTGTGGGAGGAAAGGAGAACCAGCATCAAAAGCCCCACTTCCCTTCCTTCTCACCCTGCCACCCATGGCTTGACCAGGCAAATTGGAGATGGGTTTGGAGCACATTGAGAGAGCCCCAATTCTCCTGCTGTCAAAGGGTGAATGAATAATCATTTTGGTATAAATTTTGGAATAATCATTATGTATAAAATGTTGTTACAGATGAATCTGGAAGGTGAACAGGTTAAAGAATGCATGATTAAATGGGCTAAGAACTTCGGATATAACATTATGCTGGAGCAATGGGAAAATATGTGGAATAAAGGTTTGAAATTCACCTTGAATTATAACTTAAAAGAGAATTTTTATAAGATGTTGTATCATTGGTATTTGACTCCTGATAAGTTATCAAAAACGTATAATAGTGTAACAAATGTTAGTTGGAAGTGTTCACAGATAGAAGGAACCTTTTATCATCTCTGGTGGACTTGTGAGAAGGCTAAAACATTTTGGGATCAAATATGTATTATTATCCAAAAGATTTTAAAAGTGAATATACAAAAAAAACCAGAACTGTTTCTTTTGGGATTGATGGAGAAGGAGTTGGAGAAAAAATATGGAATTTTGCTTTTATATATGATCACAGCTGCAAGACTTTTATATGCACAGCGATGGAAAGATCCACAGATACCTACGGTTGAAGACTGGATTGTTAAATTAATGGATCTGGCCCAAATGGCTAAACTAACAGCATTAATTAGAGAACACTCTGTTTCTGGATTTATAAATGTTTGGCAACCACTTCTAGATTACTTGCTTGTGGTGGAAAAAAATGAAGCTTTGATTTTGAGTTTTAATGATTAAATGGTTTGTTTTAATAGAAATAATGTTACTATGGGTTAAATAATGGTAAGAGATTTTGTTGTTTATTCGTTCAGTCGCTTCCGACTCTTCGTGACTTCATGGACCAGCCCACGCGAGAGCTTCCTGTCGGCTGTCGCCACCCCCAGCTCCCCCACAGTTCAGTCCGTCACCTCCAGAATATCATCCATCCATCTTGCCCTTGGTCGGCCCCTCTTCCTTTTGCCTTCCACTTTCCCTAGCATCAGCTTCTTCTCCAGGGTATCCTGTCCTCTCATTATGTGGCCAAAGTACTTCAGTTTTGCCTTTAATATCATTCCCTCAAGTGAGCAGTCTGGCTTTATTTCCTGGAGAATGGACTGGTTTGATCTTGCAGTCCAAGGCACTCTCAGAATTTTCCTTCAATACCACAGTTCAAAAGCATCTATCTTCCTTCGCTCAGCCTTCCTTATGGTCCAGCTCTCGCAGCCATAGGTTACTACAGGGAATACCATTGCTTTAACTATGCGGACCTTTGTTGTCAGTGTGATGTCTCTGCTGGTAAGAGATTATATTTGTAAATTTACCTATATCTGTATTGGAGAAGTCGGAAGTCGCTTTTCTGTTTTTGTCTTCTGTCTATTTGCACTTTTATAGATTTTTCTTTTTTCTTTAGTTCTATTTTCTATCATTTCTATACTTTCTATTTTGTATTTTAACTATACTCTAAAAAATAATAAAGTTCTCTTTTAAAAAAAGGGTGAATGAATAATCACAGGGACTGGAAGGGTGGCATGCCAACAAACCTCAGGCAGCCAACAACAGCAAGGCAGGTCCCCACCCTAAACTGAAAGACTAATTGCTCAGCATGGCTTATGCTGGCAGAAGCTGGCAAACATTTGAAGTGGAGCAAAGGAAGATGGGCAGAGGCTGCCTTCATAGAGGACTGAGGATGATGTTGCACATTCACATCCTCAACAAACGTTTAATGCTGGAGAAGCAGGTGGTTCCTTATACTGAGAAACACTCTTTAGCAAGCACAGGAAAGACTCCTTAAGGATGACTGTGGAGGCTGTAGTGACATCACAAAACCTACATTTTAAAGCTATACATCAAGGTGTCTTGCTGTTCAATTGTTCAGTCACTTCCATCTCTTTGTGACTTTGTGGACATCTTTTTGCTGGGACTGTTGGTAACTGCTTCTTTGAGTTCTTGTAAGCTCCTGCTTGTGTCGTCAGTGACAGCATCTAGTCACCTTGACTTCTGTCATCCCCTTTTTCAATTGCCCTTGATTTTTCCAGACATCAAGTTCTTCTCCAGTGACTCTTGTCTCACATTGTGTGTCCGAAATATTTCAGCGGTGGCTTTATTGCTTCTAGGGGAACAGTCTGGTTTTACTTCCCTACTAGACCCCTGTGCTGAATTAGCCAGTTTAGTTTTGTGATTTTGTTACTTGTTATGATCCCTTGTTCTTGTCTTTCATGGCTTTATCTGTCTTCTGTGAACTACCGGGAGAGCTCCAGCTACCAGGCATATAATAAAGAAATGTTGCTAGCGTTGTAAAATGTGGTGTGCATTTCTGCTATTAGTTAAATATACACTGAGAAAAAAATCATGAAAATACTTTTCATACTTTTTTTCATTATAGATTTTATTGAATATATTCTATTGAATATATGTGATCATTATTTACCAGCACTAACAGTCTAATGCTCTGCCAGCATAAGTGAAGCAGGGATGAGGACCACAGATTCTCAGGCACATTCATCCTTTTCACCTTTAAACTCATTCACCATCCATCCATCCAGACACCACCACCCCAAAGGTGACTCAGCCGAGACCCTCAAATCCCATGGATTTGATAATACCTTTCACTGGCAGGTTCCTGGTGAGCTGGCATCACTTCCCCATATTTTTCCTTATGAAAAAGGCAACGTGGAGAAGCAAAACCCCACTTCAATGCACTCCCTGTGATTTGAAGTGATCAGAAAGGTCATGGAAGATTGGGGAAGGGTTCAGAAAGAGGGAAGGGCTGATTTTACCAGGACTAACATACCTGTATCTGAGCTGCAAAAATCCAGATGAGTTCTTGCTGCCATCTAGCAGTCATCCAGATTTTTGCACCCTATATATCAGAGCTTTCCAAACTGTGTGTCGCGACACAAAAGTGTGTAGCCACACACAGTCTGGTGTGTCACCACACAACCCGGAAGCGCTGATCATCATCAGCGCTTCCGGGTTTCCCCGCGGCGACACACCAACCGCGGCACGCAAAAACCTGAAAGCGGCAGCAGCACTTCCGGGTTTTCCCACGGCGACACACCAACGGTGGTTGGTGTGTCGCCGCGGGAAAACTTTGGAAAGCCCTGCTATATATGGTAGCTCTAGACCAGAGCTTTCCAAACTGTGTGTCGGGACACGTTAGTGTGTCAGCTGCAGTGTCTGGGTGTGTCGCGGCTGCTGCTGCCTCCGAGCCCTGCCAGGATTCTGCACAGGTCCTAGTGCCTGCCTTGTGCCTTGCTGCCTCCAAACCTGCCCTGCCAGGATTCCGCGCAGGTCCTGGTGCCTGCCTTGTGCCTTGCTGCCTCCAAATCTGCTGTGATTCTGCGCAGGTCCTAGTGCCTGCCTTGTGCCTTGCTGCCTCCAAACCTGCCCTGCCAGGATTCTGCGCAGGTCCTGGTGCCTGCCTTGTGCCTTGCTGCCTCCAAATCTGCTGTGATTCTGCGCAGGTCCTAGTGCCTGCCTTGTGCCTTGCTGCCTCCAAACCTGCCCTGCCAGGATTCCGCGCAGGTCCCAGTGCCTGCCTTGTGCCTTGCTGCCTCCAAACCTGTTGTGATTCCACGCAGGTCCTAGTGCCTGCCTTGTGCCTTGCTGTAAGAGTGTGTCATGAAATGATGCATGTCTAAAAAGTGTGTCACCAACATGAAAAGTTTGGAAAGCTCTGCTCTAGACTCTGAGATCTTTGGGGGCTCCATAGGGAAAGCTTGCCCTGAACTAGGCCCATGGTTTAGAGCAATCTTTCACTATGCTCTCCAGATGCACTCAAAACTCCCAGCAATTATCCTGCCAACTAGGGAATTCTGGGAGTTGAAGACAATATATTTTACTGGTGCCCAGGTTGTGAAAGGCTGGGCTCCCATAAATAAGTATCAGATTCAAACTAGTATTAAACTAGTTTTAGTCCAAGTATTTCAGCATACTGTGATTGCAGAATTACTAGATACTTCTCCAAAAAGTATCCTAATAATTCATATTTTAAAATGAATACTTTTCAAGTTGCCTGTCATTTAACACAGAAATTAAGAAACAGATTTTTTCCGAAACACAAAACTCAATAGGACACCTTAAGCACACAGGAATTTCATTAATAGCCACACAGTACCACAATAAAATAAAATAACAGATTTAATGATTTCAAACTTAATGAAGGGACTTTAAAAAAAAACTATTAAAAAACAGATTGCCTTTCTTGAAGTATAACAGATAGGAACAAGGTTTATCCTTGAAAAAGTACAGGAATCTTGGAATTAAACATTTCCTTTTCAAAACCAAATGAAAAGCATGTTAGGCAAATGTTCACAGGACAAATAAGCAAGACAGATTCACCCCACCATATAAACATCCCACTGCATTTTCATATTTAGGCACTAGAAGGGCACTTTTAATTAGGCAGAACCTTCACGATGTTCCTAATGGTTTGAACCAGTAAGTTCCTTTACAGGCAAAAACTTCATGCTGTCAGGAAGGGATAATATTAACTAAACACTCTTACAATACCAATAGGATTAGGAAAGGATATCTTATGGCTTCCTGACATCTTGTCCGCATCTCTGAGGGAAATAGTATTTTACCCATCCTGGCTGAGGAACAGTTCTTTGAAACTGAAAAGTCTGCAACTATTTTATATATCTCTAGTTGGATTAATAGATATTGCCTCAAAACAGATGTTGTATGAGATTAGAATTTCTTCCATATAAAAAATCCTGATTTTTTTCCTGGGATACGTAAGCTAAGGCAGCAAACAACTTCCACACTGTTGCTAAGAAAACTGAATGGACACATCCATGAGATCACCAGGAGTGGAGTTCAGGTTGAAAGAGACTTTATCTTAAATGTCTGCTAAAATGAATGAATTTGATGAGAATTTCATTTAGCTTTAAGCATTTGGAGTGTTTCTCAATTTCTTTTTATTTCAACAAGAGTTAGGTAAAGTCCTTCATCAGAGCAAGAAATAAAAAAAAAAATCAATTACACCAAACCACAAACAAGTCAAGCATAACATTTGTGCAAATCCAGTAAAGGGGCTTAACTATGATTTGAATATGGATGATATTCTGGAGGTGACGGACTCTCCCGTGGGGGAGCTGGGGATGGTGACAGCCGACAGGAAGCTCTGGCGTGGGCTGGTCCATGAAGTCACGAAGAGTCGGAAGCGACTGAACGAATAAACAACAATGATTTGAATAACCATAACTAAGCATTTCATGCACACAGCCGGTGACAAACATATGGGGGCTGGGGATAAAAAACACTAGAGTACTCTGAATTATTATTTTTCCTCATTATTTAGACCTCATTATAACCCTGAAATCTACTTAATCTTATCTACCTGTCAACATGCTTCATAAAGGAAATACTAATGAAGTAGCCAAAGGAAGTAATAAACCTTCCTCTGACGAGTTGCAGCTGGAATTGCAGGAGGCAGCTTCCATGTCTAACGTAATAACCCAACTGAGATAAAAAAGCACTGAGCTGTTCAAAAGAGTTTCAGTAGAAGAGAGTATCTGTAGCTCAGGGTTGAACTGTGCAGTCCTTGGTGTACACCCAACTACATTTAGTAAAGATATAACTCTTATTAGGCAGAACCCCCACGATGGTCTAAAGGAGAGAGTCTGTGACCCAGACCCACCAACATAGTTAGACATAATGCTGACTGGTTGATGCTTTTAATTGCTGGGTAGGATGTCACACAGGGTTGAGGAGACTAAGTAACTTTGAGCCAGCCACTTAGTCCACCCTACCTTGCAAGGTTTTTGCTGTAGGAATGACATTGGAGTAAGAAATGTGCAGCTGCCATGAGGTCCTGGGGCAAAATGGAGTTCAAACAATTAGCTAAATAAAATAAGAAAATATATGAACCGTCTACTCTGTGTAATGTTAATAATGCAGCATTTCCCACATTCACTTATTTCACTGGCCATGTTAACAAGAGAGGGGCAAAAAGAAAAGTGAGAATAAGATAAAATATTGAATGAAATAGATTTTAATGTTTCGATTTCATGGAAAATATTCTGTGAAGCACGTCTGGTAAAAACTGAATATAAGATGTATAAGCTGTTAAAAAGGAAAAGAAAGAAGACCAGAACAAAAGACTAAATTCTCACTCTATTATGATTATGATTATGCATGCGTTGCTCTACGGGTGTCCTTCCATGGATGAAAATTGGTAAAGGGTTGTCCTTCATCATTTGTCCACGTCTGACACACACCCTTCTTTTCTCTCTTTCTCCTTTTTTAAATCACAACCCTCTTTGATTTTGGATGAGCTGCTCCTTGAGGAGAAACGGCGGGCTCGCTGACTAACCTGCCCGCAGAAAAAGGTCGCGTCCGCGCGTTCCCGCTCTCCTTGAAAGCGGCTCCCTTCCCGGGAAACCACGTTCATTCTGCCGCAGGTCTGTTATTTTCCACTTCGCGGGGGATTAAAAAAAAAAGTTCGGGAAAGCAATAGGATAAGCAATTGATAGATTAATATTTATGAGGCCGGTGATGTCATGAGAAGCGGAGCTGTGGCCTCCCGAAAGCGCCATTTCCTGGAGGAGAAGCAAGAAGCCGAAGCAAGACTTGCAAGAAGGAAGTCGCGGCGGCCGAAGGAGGGAGCTCCACGTCGGGCCAGGCTCAACTCTGCGGGCTCGCCGGCCCGATGAACTCTGTGCACTGCGGGAGGGAAGCCAGCAGGGGGGGACCTTCCCGATTTGGTGATCACAAGCTCAGGGAAAGGGAGCAGAGCCGCCGACCGAGCCCGCGCTGGTGGGGTGCCTGGCGCTGCCACCTCCAGCCGCTTCTTTTCCTGGCTTGTCCTGCGCGATCGCGTGGGCGCCGAGCTCCTCTTCGCGCACAGATCCAGAGGGCGCGGACCGCCAGCTTTTCTTTCGAGGAAGGGGCGTCGTTGGTTTTCCTCCCCCTTTTTTCCCTCCCTGATTGCTTTGCCACTCGCCCATCCTCCCCTTTTTCCTTTTCCTCCTCTTGCTTTCCTCCCCCTCTTTAAATTTTGGGACCGAGGCGAGGCAACCGCTTTGGAGGTCGCTAGGAGGATGGTGATAAAGATGATGAGGTGGAAGAGATGGAGATGAAGCAGACTATGCAGATGCGGGGACTCCTGTTGCTGTTGCCGGCACTATGGGCTCTGTTTTCGCGGGACTTCAGGGCTGTAACAGGTAAGGCGGCTCCGCTCCTCCGAGTTCCCTCTGGGCCAGGGAGGAGGCAGCAGACTCTTGACTCGATTCTTACCGATTCTTGCCCCCTTCTCACCATCCCACCCAACACTGTTGTTTTACGTTTCCCAAGTGTTTCCCGAGTTCCTGCTTGACTGTGGGTCAGTCTGTTCTGCAACTGATTTGGAGGAAGCGGGTCAGGGGTTGCTTTGAAAGCCCTTCATCTTCGAGGTCCCTTCTTTAAAAAACTCAACCCAAGTAAACTCCTGTTGACAGTTTTCTTCTTCCTCAGGAGGGACTCCCGGGAGGAGAGGAGGACTCCCTGGTGCCCCTGTGTAAGCACTGGTAGTTACAATGATTTTCCCACCTTCTCCTGGTGCTGTGAGACTGGCCTACATGCTTCCTCATTGGAGCTGAAACAAATGACACAATTTAGGGGAACCGTGCTTCTTTGTTTTTATTTTTTAATCCCTGGTTGAGTTTTTTTGTTTTTATGATTATCCTGGAGTTGGTGGCCATTTCATGCCCATCTCTGTACAGGTGAGGTTGGGCCAATAGTTTGTATCCCAGGAAGTTGACTCTTCCACCACTCCACTGCCTGCTTTCCCAATTCCCTGCAACACTGGTTGGAGGAGACTCGTTGGGAGAGTTAGGGCTTCACTGCTGTTGAGATCCTTCCCATTAGAAAGCTTCCTAATTGGATGAATTAGGCCAGTTTTAAATGGAATGTCCAGTAAGAGGCCCTTGCAGGTCCCTCCAAGATGGCCTCATTATCTTTGTAGAGGTTTTAAGTGAAGACTTGAGTGGATTAGCACACTTGAAGGTTAAAAAAAAGTTACAGCCTATGAGAATGCCCATACACAGATATTTACCGTGGGGTATATTTATTTTTAAGTGTTTTGCCTTTAAAACCAGGCTCTATCATTAGGCCAGAGTGGGTAATCTGTGGCTCTCCGGAAGCTGCTGAACCGCAATTCCAAGTATTGCACCACTCACCAGAGTGCCTATGGTGGTTGAGAGTTGTAGTTCGTCAACATCTGGAATGCCATAGATTCCTCAGCTGCCTGTGGCAGCTGTCCCAGGTAAATTAATTTGCATATTGCGAAAGGGCAGTGATTTGTTAATTTTTATTGTATTTTTTACTGGTATGGTAGAAGGGAAAGATGCTTGTGGAATTTTCTGTCCATGCACCAAAATAATGGTTGACTTTAGGCACTATGGCTGGCTAACATCCATGGGAGGTTGCAAGCACACTTTGGTGTTACACCTCAAGCAGCAAAATATCTTGCCCTGCCATCTATTAGAATAATAATCATTGGCTATTTTAATGCTTCTTTATTGCGTCAGCATCATAAATGTATCTGAGGTCTTTGGCAGCTCTATTTATGTTTCTATAATTGAATATTGGCTACAGCTCTTGAACATAAGGGTATCCTTTTTCTCTCTGTGACTTTATCCCAGGCATTCATCTTTATGGAAAGACAGGAGGTCAAAAAAACTGTTTATTTCTTCTAAGTGTGGTAATAGATATACCACTGACACAAAGCTTTGTAGGATTTGGATTAATAAGTCTGTTCATAACCCTTTATATACCCCTTTAATGTATTTGTGAATAAATAATGTTCTATCAGGATCCCCACTGAAATGACAGAAACACATAAATAAGTAAAGAGATTGTCCAATGAATCAGTAACACTTGTAAAATTCTTGAAAGTAATATTTTGTTTTCTAACTCAGATCAGGTTACAATTTTGGAGTCATTTATTTAGGGAGCAGCTCTGTTATTGTATGCTTCACCCTCCCACTATATCAGTGAATGATTGTTGTTTGGAACCATAAATGTTGTCTCTGGGTCATGAACCAATAATTTTAGGTGGGATCCATCTGTTACCAGTTTCCAAAGTTAGCTGGTTAGTGTGGCTGAATGAGTGAAGGCTGATGTCAGTATTGAGTCAAAGTAATCTGTGGGCAGAAGGCAAGAAGCAGACATAAATAGATAGAAATAAAAAAATAAGAAAGATCAAGCTGAAAGGAGAATAGTAGTGCTGATTCTTTGGCATAATTTAGGTTTGTGGGTCAGAGATTATCCTGGATATTTTCTTCTGGAAAATGTCTTTGAGAATTAATGTGGATCTTATCTTGCCTGCGGTCCCAGATCATAGCATGGAATCTGGAAAGCATCCAGATCCTTCCATGTCTATGGACTCTGCAACTCCAGTCCTCAATTGTGCCTCTTTTGGGTAGGACAATGAAGCTAATAACGACATGATAAGGAAAAAGAATCTAATTACAGTCACTACAAGAGCATGTTGAAAATGCTGAGGTTTTTTAGGTTCCTCTGTATGTAAGAACTGAACCATACATCTCTTTGACTAGGAAGTTTTAGCTGCAACTGATAATGTGTGACATTAGCAAAGGCTCTCACTATACAAGCGGCCTGATCAGTTTTACACCTGTCACATGGAGTCACCAACTTTGAAATACTCTCCAAATCAGCTTTCCCCAACCTGGTATACCCTTGATGTGGTCATACTACTATTCCCAGAATTCTGGGAATTGTATTTGCAATATAGCAAGAGGACCTGGGTTAAAGATGCCTGCTCCAGATTCAAGCAAACCTACATTGTCATCTTATACATCTGGCACCTAATATATGGGGAATTAAGGGACTAATTAGGGACCTGCAGACATACACTTCCATTTCCCTTTTTCACTCTCAAGAATCTCAGAATTTGCTAGCCGTAAGCAGTGTTTGCAAAAAGAGAAAGTTCATATGCTACACTGCAAAAATGTCTAGCATTGTATTAGCTAGTATAACTAATAACAACATTGGTTGTTATTAGTTATACCTAGCTGTTAGCTGTATAAGGAAATTTAATTTATTTCCTAATTTGAGAGAGAATAGTGACTTACTGATGATTAGACAATAGGAATCAAGCTCGGTAAGGGAGTGAAACTAGTAGGGAGTTCATAGTGTTGCACAACTTCTTTTGTGTGTTTCTCATACCCACACCCAACCATTTAGATTCTTCAGGCAGCTTTCATTTTGTTAAGAAAGGTATAGAATTAAAGGCCAAGGTGCTCCTTGAATCCAAAAGAATTGTTAAGCTACTGCTAACTCAGCAATTTCTTCTTATTTCTATAATCATTACATTGTAATGATACATTATTGACCGTGTTTCAGTTAGGTAACAGTTGTGTGTGTACATATGTGCATATGTGAATGAATGCTGTGCCTTTCCATAGAAAATATATACATGCCCTATGATCTTTCCAAAATTACCTATGTCTTAAGAGGTCATTCATTTCCCATAATCAAAAGCCAAAAATATATCTTATTTTTCCTTTCTTGTACTTCGTGCAGAACTCTCCTTCAAATGTGAAATGCACTTTGCTTACTTAAGATTTCAGCAAGAGTGGTAACTTAAATCTGAAGTTGTCTGCAAAGATAGCTCTATTTGTTCATGATTAACTATTTTAGCAAGTGGATTACTGAAAAGCTGAGCAGTTTTGCTATTGCAAAATATTGCCTTTATTTCACAAGACATTTTATAAGTGCATTTTTTGTATATATGGCCTGGTCCCATAGTAAGTAGCAGAGAACTCTGTTGTTTCAATATGATGTACATTGAGAGGGAGGATGCTTTCAGGCACACCCACACATGCACAAACACACATAATTTGATCTCATTTGTTGAATTAAATAATAAGGGGTTAGATCATGTTTCTCAGTGTGTGATTAATTCCTTAGCCCAGCAATAAAAAAGTGCTGTGTCTAAACATTGTTTATTTTGCCAGCTTCACTGCTCTTAGCAATTTACTTACGTTAACCAGAACAACAAAGAAAACATTACAAACAAAATGGCATGGGAACTAGTGGGTTTACTGGCTGCTAAGCCAGTAGAAATCCGACGAAATAACAAAATGCTTTTATTCTGCAGAGGTTCCTTAGCTGCACATGTGTGGTTTTATTTATATTTGTGTAATATACTGTATTTATATTGCATACCAATGTACTTTAAGCAATTTACAATACTGTAATAGCATAAAGCAATATAAGAAATAAAATACAAATATGAACTGAAAAAGAAAAAAAACTGGCTGCAATATAAAACAACAACAACAACAGGAAATCAGTGCAAAACATTTTAAAACCCCTAAAAGGTTTTAAGGTTGGAAGAAACTGGGAAAATGAAAATTCCATGTTCCATTGGAAGAGCCACAATGTGGTTGCTGGGTGCACATCTCTGCAGAGGGCATTCTGCAACTCAGGTGTCACCACTAAAAAGGCTCTCCACCAATCCTTACCATATAGTCTGCAATAAACATTGTAGCATGTCCTCACGTTAGAACTTCAACAAAAACGTCCTAGGCAGTGGTTGGCAAATGTTGACAGACTGTCCTACATATGTTGCCAGTACATACATTGTCCTCACCTATAATGTAGTTTGTCTTGCCTTTCTCTTTTCCTTCCTTCCTTCCTTCCTTCCTTCCTTCCTTCCTTCCTTCCTTCCTTCCTTCCTTCCTTCCTTCCGGACATATACAGTACATATTGTGATGTTGACACAGCATATTTGAATATAGATCTCCCTGAAACAGTGTGTGTAAGGCAAGCCTTTGGCTATACATGTGTGGCAATTCCCAGAAAGGCCATTGACTTTACAGGGTGCTTTATGGATCTTAAAGAAGTAACTTCTTAAAGAAGAAGTTACAGGTCTGTGAGAGCCAGAAATCTTGCTTGTTTGTAGGTGACCAAATACTTGTTTTCCACTATAATTTGCAAATAAATTCTTTCCGAATCAGACAATGTGATTGTCTGGATTTGTTTTCTCATTTTGTCTCTCATAGTTGAGGTCTACCTATGATGTCAATTACAGACCTCTCTCATCTTTTTAAGTGGGAGAACTTGCACAATTGGTGGCTGACTAAATACTTTTTTGCCCCACTGTACACTACCTTTCTATCTGTTTGGCAATCAAAGTGTCTTACAACTGAAAAGAGAATACAAATATAAACAAAGCAACAGGAACACAGTTAGAAATCAAACATTAAAATATTTAATGTTAATTAAATATAAATGTTTAATAATTAAATGTTTGGCGGAAGAGATGTTTACTTCCAATAGAAGAGAACATACGTAGCTTGGGGTTGAACTGTGTTCTCTGAGCTTGGCTGTTTACTTGCAGACGTTTCATTACCCAACTAGGTAACATCATCAGTGCGAGTGAGTGTGGGGTTTGCTCCCTGTTTATATACAGTAGCTTGCCCTGGCAGTTTTGGTGGGCATGTGGTTTTTTCCTTGGTAGTTCTTTATCTGAGTGTTAGCTGCTGGAGAGGATCTGGAGAATACATCCTCTCCAACAGCCAACACCCAGATAAGCAGGGATTAACACCAAGCAAACAGTCAAGCAGAAAACAAACTCTAATCAAGGAACCACCAAGGAGATAACCACACCCCCACCAACACTGGCAGGGCAAGCTACTGTATATAAACAGGGAGCAAACCCCACACTCACTTGCATTGATGATGTTACCTAGTTGTATAATGAAATTCTGCAGACAAACAACCAAAATCAGAGAGCACTAAGGACTCCACAGATGTTTACCTCTTAAATAGAGGGAGAATGGGGGGCAAGCACATCATCTTAAGGAGTGCATTATCCTTTATATCCAGGAGCTACTCCAGAGAAACCCCTTTTCTGCATATAGCTGAACCCCTGGCAACAGGATTATCTTCAAAGAGGCCTCCCCTGCTGATCTGAGAAGCATACTGTATTACATGAACAGAGCTTGTTGTTGTTTATTCGTTCAGTCGCTTCTGAGTCTTTGGGACTTCATGGACCAGCCCACGCCAGAGCTTCCTGTCGGCTTTCACCATCCCCAGATCCCCTAAGGTCAAGTCCGTCACCTCCAGAATATCATCCATCCATCTTGCCCTTGGTCGGCCCCTCTTCCTTTTGCCTTCCACTTTCCCTAGCATCAGCATCTTCTCCAGGGTATCCTGTCTTCTCATTATGTGGCCAAAGTCCTTCAGTTTTGCCTTTAATATCATTCCCTCAAGTGAGCAGTCTGGCTTTATTTCCTGGAGTATGGACTGGTTTGATCTTCTTGCAGTCCAAGGCACTCTCAGAATTTCCCTCCAACACCACAGAACAGAGCTATTCGTGTCTTATTAAAAAAAAAAGTAAATCATGGCTTAGCACGGTGTGTGCCCCCAGTCAATATCATGTCATAATGTGTGCAATTGCTAGTTTATCTTTGGTATATGAATATTTTGTACAGGCTCAGTATGAATATGCTGGACAGATGTACTGTCTGCTTTCTAGGAGATCAGTGAAATGCAGGCTTAGTTCTCACATTTTGCTCTGTGTGCTTTGGCTTTGATCTGGAAAAGAAGAATAATTGTTACAGCTATTTGACCAAGGGAAGTAATAGGTAGAGTAGACTATGTGTTTGTTCATTGGCACATGTAGCTATGTGACGTGACCATGAATTACCTTTTGGTCTAGGAGTTTCTTCTACTTTTTGCTAGCATTAAGATCTGAAGGGGGATTTAAGTGAATTCAGCTGAACCTTCTTTGCTCCTTTAGACTTCTGTGGTGAATGTCTGAAAGTCTCCAGTGATAACGGGTACATTCAGAATGAGATAGGCATATAGCCCAATTCTTTTTTATACACTTGCAGGTGCCTAAAGAAACTTTCTGTGATTGTGGGTGTTGGACTTTTCTTCAATCACATCTCTTTTTTCAGAAGGAAAAACTGAAAGAGGTGTAGAAAAAGTGTGTGCCGTATTTTGAAATATGATGTGCACTTTGACCTTGTGTGTTGTTAATCAGTATAGGATGCCGTTTTGCAGCCCCAGTTGCAAATATGTTGAGATTCTTGCTAAATGTTTGGATCTGGAACTTGAGACAGATTCACGTAAGGTTTATAAGATTTGTTCTTCTAACTTGACTGCTTAGTGCACAGTGCTTGCTCTGTGCTATGAAGCCCCATTATCTATTGAATAATTACTGAAAGTGCAATTTTGTGTGTTCCTAATTCTCTAGACATATAACCTAGAGAGGGAATCTTCCCCTGTACATCTCAGTGTATAAAATATGTGTTTTCTCATTGGAGATTTTGTACATTTGGAAATAAGTTACTACTTGCTATGGAGATGTTGTAATTCTCTCCTTCCTTAGGATTCTTGAGGGGGAGGCCAGAGGGCGGATACAGTATGTACAGTAGAGCTCCCAATTAACTACAATACATGTCCATGTTTTGCCACTTCTTTGCAGGACTAACACTACATACAGATGTTGGGGACAGGACTGCCCATTGAGTGAATAGAGGGTTCTGATGTTTCTTCCTCCCTATCATCCAAACTCCAATGAGTTTCCCCTTTCTGCTAGTGGAATTCCACTGGTGCAAAGGAAACACTTTTTGTTGTTGTTCAGTCGTTTAGTCGTGTCCAACTCTTCGTGACCTCATGGACCATAGCACGCCAGGCCTTCCTGTCCTCCACTGTCTCCCGGAGTTTACTCAAATTCATGTTCGTTACATCGGTGATGCTATCTAACCATCTCATCCTCTGCCGTCCCCTTCTCCTTTTACCCTCAGTCTTTCCCAGCATCAGGGTCTTTTCCAGTGAGTCCTCTCTTCGCATTAGGTGGCCAAAGTATTTGAGCTTCAGCTTCAGCATCTGTCCTTCCAATGAGCAGTCAGGGTTGATTTCCTTTAGGATTGACTGGTTTGACCTCCTTGCAGTCCAAGGGACTCTCAAGAGTCTTCTCCAGCACCACAGTTCGAAAGCATCAATTCTTCGGCGCTCAGCCTTCCTTATGGTCCAACTCTCACAGCCATACATTACTACTGGAAAAACCATAGCTTTAACTATACGGACCTTTGTCGGCAAGGTGATGTCTCTGCTTTTTAATATGCTGTCTAGGTTTGCCATAGCTTTCCTCCCAAGGAGCAAGTGTCTTTTAATTTCATGGCTGCAGTCATACCTCCGTAATTATTTCTTCTCCACCATCCCAAGGGCATTTGGATTGATTCTAAGACTTACCATTCCACCTGATATAATTGGAAGAATTTGGGGTATGTTAATAACTATGGACTGCTGGGTGGCATGGAATTACAATCATTTGGATTTTTGGAAATGGTGTTGACTTGAGCTTGTCAAGCAAGTTGGGTGTGGCTCTGGCTTTATTTGGCCTGCTCACTCCCATAAATGCTCTAACTGCCAGAGTTATCCAGTAAGTTTGATTGGATCTCTTAAGCTCCATCAAATGTAGGACACACATATTTTTAGACACATACACATTTATCAGATCACATAAATGTGATCTTATGGAGAGAATTGGCAATAAGGTTTTGCTTTCTAAAAATATTAATATATCAAAGCGAAATGGATCTGGATAGATATAGGACTATGAAAATTCCTAAGGGTAATTTCATAAGATGACTACAGTCTCTGGCTGGTTATTATTTAAAACATTTCTGGGCCATCCTTCAATTCAAAATTTCAAGCCTAGTTTACAATAACTAATTTTTATTGATTTGCTTATTATACAAATTTCTATATCATTCCATCCCAAGCCTTTGGGTAGTTTACACTAAATGGACAACATAATAAAAATAAGCAAAAACTTCCATAGTCATAATTAAAACAATATAAAGTAATGTACCTACAAAAGATACACACACACACACACACATACACACCCATAATCCAAATCCTGAAGCCCAAACATTCACCCAAACATTCCTAATATTCAGAAGCCTAATGAAACAAAATTCTTTTCACGGCTTTTCTAAAACTTAGCAATGAAGGGGCCCCTACCCTGCCACTTGGATCTCCTACAGTACAAGAATCCAAAGCTTCTCTTTCTGAAAAGACTGCATGGGACAAGATTCTACTTAGAGGAGGTAGACCCTATGGTATTTCAGAACCAAGCTATGTAGGGCTTTATAAGTTAACACTAGCATTTTGAACTGTATTCATACATCTCTTGGCAGCACACATAAAACAGGTGTTATCTGACTGTAGCTGATCTCACCAGCCAATAAGTGGGTGGTTGCATTCTGGACCAGCTATAGATTTTGGGTGGTCTTCAAAGACAGCCCCAAGTAGAGTACCTTGCAATAGTCTATAAACGTGGGGTGATAAGGGTAGGGGTCAACTTATATCAGAGTTTTGCTGAGTCCTAAATGGAGCTTTGACTTGCAAATGCCTTGGTAGAGTTACAGGATAATTGATTTGCATGCATACAAAAATATAATATTTAGATTAGGAAGGATTATTGGAAGGGATTTGGCACTGGCCACTGCCAAAATCAACATGCTGAAACAGATTGAGTGACCAATGCGTATAATATTTTTTTTAAAAAAAAACCCCTTATTATCTATAATGGTGTATCTTTGCCATCAGCGTGCCTGAAGTAACATTGCTCAAAATAGTTACACCACCTTGTACAAAATGGTTCTAAAAGTAACTATTTTAAGATGAGAATCTACCAAGGATGTAATAACACTGACAGGCAGTAGTCTAGTGGCTGAAATCTTTTCTGTCTTGAAGCTTAGTTATCGTCTTGTTCTTCCTTGCAACATATCTTCATCTTCTTCCCCAATGCTTATACATTCTCCTTCAGTATATATGCTCTGCTAAAGTCTCCCTTATACATGCTCTCCTCCGTTGACTTTAAAAGCATCTGATGACCCTCAAACATATCCCGAAGAACACATTTATCCCAAAGGAAGATGGAGAAACGTCACCATCTGCAAATGAATTAGTGACACCTATCTAAATGAGGGATGAGATCAGCATTTGGCATTGCATCCTGAGTTTGGGGGTTGCCTGGCTACTGGCTGAACGAATTCTGCACCACAGATGGGGGAGGGGGGAAAAGAAAAGGAGAGAGAGAGAGGAGCATGTTCTGAAAATGGTTGGTTTCCTTTCACGGCTAAGCTTTCAATCATGCTTTTCCATAGAGTTTTCACACTGTTTAGAAGCTTTTGCAATTAAGAGAAGCTGTGAACTGAATGACCCCCTATGTGAATGATTTTTTTTCCATAGGAATAGATCAAAGCTATGCTTTTTTTAAAGTAATGAATATTACTTGGGAGTCAATAAGCATCCGGAGGGAATTTGGGTAGCGTTGTACTATTGTTCTGAGAATAACTCTTTCAAAAGCATTAACCGTGCAGTGCTGCAAGGAGACCAAATTCATCTGTATGTACTGCTAAAAGATTGCTGCTCTGTGGGCTTCACCCTGCTGATTTCCAAATTGGCACATTGTTGAAGAAGCCCTGCATGGCTTTATTCTCCTGTGCTATTTCCTAACTAGAACTTCGGTGTTCTTATCCTACAATTATCCCAACATCTATAATAAACCTCTGATGAGGTGCACTGGGGTGGCTGTGCATTTTGTTCTTTGACTGTATCACGCTACAGATCGGTAACCTTGATTGATCTGCTGCACTCCCAACCACCTTGCTCCCTACCTGTGGGCAAGGATGGGTGGGAGGTTACTTCCTTCCAGAAGCAAAAGGTATTGGAATGCCAATCAAACTGACCGTGTCCCAGGGGCAGCCAGTGAAGTTGAACTGCAGCCTGGAGGGAATGGAAGAACCAGAGATGCTGTGGATCAAGGATGGAGCTGTGGTGCAGGGTATAGACCAGGTGTACATTCCAGTAAATGAAGAACACTGGATAGGTTTCCTCAGGTAAGAATGACATATAGAACAGGATATGCTAGATAAAAATATGATTAATGCTAATATTAAAGGTTAGCTTATTTTGCCTTTCTTCCGTGGAACTTGGGCAGGGGGCATTTGTGATTCTCTCCTCCTCCCTTGTTTTTCCTCACAGCAGCCCCGTGAAATAGATTAGGTTGATCCAAAGGCACCAGGCAAATTATCCAACTGAGCAGCTCTGTGATTCTCTAAGAATGGAGCTAAGGAGAACTAGGAGCCTACACTGTATTAGTCCCCACAGTTTTCTGCGGAGTCTGTAGCTGTCATTTTACACCGAGAGAGCTTCCCCCTCTCTTGGCCTTTGTTTGCAGCTTTGTTACTGAAAACTTTCAGGGATAAAGAAAGCTTTATGCTCCTTTTTCATAGATTTGTTCCCGTATGCTCTGCAACAAAACTGGATGGTTAATTTTTGAGATATAATTAAACATTTCCTTGTTGTTGTTGTTGTTTTCCCTTCACATTCTTTTCTCCTTGACTTTGACTACAAAGAGAGAGTTTAGTTCAGTCTGTGCTTCCCAAATCAAATCTGGGTTCTGTTGGGAGAAACAGATGTGTCATACAAACCAAGCCTTAGTCATCTCCCACAAGAGATGTTCCAGTGTATTTACCCCATCATTTACTTTAAGCCAAGCGTGAAATACTTCAGCCAGTTAATATAATATAAGGCATAGAAAAGATGCTTAGTGTGCTTCTATGTATATGTATAAAAAAAGTTGAGCCAGTTTTCCTGGTGCAGTTGCCAGATATACTTGAGAAGAAGCTATCCGCAAATATCCCCCTTTGAGGCCTTCTGAATAAATAGTTTCATGAGATTTGTAAATTCTCAGCAGAGCCCTTGAAATCATATTGTGTTTCTATAAGGAAATTAATATCTCAGTGTTTACAGGAAATTAATATCTCAGTGTTCTACAGTGATTAGTGTTAAAGTTGTACCTCTGGCAATCCTAACTAAAGTCTCCATTGGAGACTTTGGGTTATGCTGGTTGAATAATATGGGAGGAGAAATCAATATTGGTGGAGCGGCCAGATCCGGGTCGATAGCAAATTAATAGGAAAACCAGAGAAAGCTAAATATGAAGGTAGAGTTCCTGTCTTTATGTCCAGAGTATAGATATAGTTATCACAAAGTTGGACACTGCCACTATCTGACACTTTGATAATTTTAAGAGCTAGTGCTATGTGGTGGTTAGGGCCTTGGAGTAGGGCTGGGGAGATTCAGATCCAAATCCATCCTCAAACATGGAAATTCTGGGTGATTTTTTGACCACTCACCTTCTCTCGGCTAAGCCTACCTAACAGGGTTGTTATGGTGTAGATAAAATGAAGGCAGATCCCCATGAAAATCAACTTGAGCTCCTAGAGAAAAGATGGGATATCAGTCTAACAAGTAATATAGATTAATAACGGGGGGGGGGGGGGGTAGAATATCTCCCTTGGATGAGGTTTTTAAGATGTTGCACCTAGTCGCATCTACAACAAATTGCAGTGATGCCAGTGACAGCATGACATAAATGCCATTATTATTTACCTGACATCTGATCCAAGTATATAAGTCACAGCATTTGCATGATGACGTCATCATGCGTGCTTCATCATTGACTGCCTTGCCTCTCCTGCAGACACCCATGGCTGTACCATGTTGTAGTGAAATGAGTTATAGTCCCAAAGGCATTATAATGTTTCCCTTTCTTCCTGATAAGAAAAGAGCTAGTTTGTTAGGAGGCTTATTAAATTTGAGCTATGCTGAGTAAGGTAAAAAAAGAACAAATCCTAATCTTGAGTAATCTTTTTTATGAAGGAACATTTGCTCTGTCCTCTTCACTCTTGTAAAACAAACATATTTGCTCTCTGCATATTTCCAGACTTCAGGTTCAGGGTTGGATTACTTGGTAGTATCAGACTTCCTGGAACCAGTGAGTGATTTAGCTCTCTCACGATCTTCAGACAGGAATTGCATGGCACAGTTAATTCATGTGTGTAGTAATCCTAGATTATTATTTATCTCTCCCATGTGCCGATTTTTCCTAAACCCTTTTTAAAAAAAGTTCCTTCCACTTCATTCACTGCAGTATTTTTGTTTCTAAACTTCCTCAACCAGATGTCCTCCAGATGGTTTGGGATCCCATAATTTCTGGCTAGCATGGCCGACACTTGGGGGCTGCTATGTTGGGGAAGACTGCTCTAGAACACAGTTCTATCACTGCTGCATACTTCATAGGGATGGTTGCCTAGCTAACGTCCTTCTCTGAAATGCTCCCTCTGCTTCCTGATCTGTTCACAGAAACATTTTCAGGTGAAACCACCTGAGTGGGAACCACCTTATGGGATCAATTCAATGGCAATGAAGATATCTTGTTTGCAAAATGGTCCCAAGTTTAACCCTTGGCAACTTTAGTCTAGATCAGGGGTCCCCAACCTGTGGGCCGCAGCCTGTTAGGAAGTGGGCCGTGGGGCTCCCGCCTGCAAACCCCGCCCCTCAGCGCGCGCAATTGGCTCCTGCCTGCAAACCCCGCCCCCCAGTGCACACGATTGGCTCCCGCCTGCAAACACACACACCCCGGTCCGTGGAAAAATTGTCTTCCACGACCGGTCCCTGGTGCCAAAAAGGTTGGGGACCGCTGATCTAGATGACTAAGTTGGGAATCTCTTCCATGTAGGATCTGCTACTCAGAAGATATAATTGGCTAGGTTTTATTTTGAGAGCCAGTTTGGTGGTTAAGTCAACAGGCTAGAAACTGGGAGACCGTGAGTTCTAGTCCTGTCTTAGGCACAAAGCCAACTGGTTGACCTTGGGCCGGTCAACCACTTTCTCTCATCCCTAGGAAGCAGGCAATGGCAAACCACTTCAGAAATCTTGCCAAGAAAACTACAGGGTCTAGTCCAGGCAGTTGCCAGAAGTCAAAACTGACTTGAAGACACACACAGAAAAGGTTTTATTTGTTTAGTTATGCAATTCCCCTTCCTCCTTTTTAAAATTTTCAGGGCGGGGGAAACAAGAACACAGTAATATTAAATAGAATGCATAAATTCAACTTGCAACAAATTAAAAATTTCTGGAAAAACAGAAGAATTGAGAGATGTTTTATACCCACAAATCTTTGTTCATATACAGTGTTATTTACTACTTTATATTCCCCTTTCAACTCTTTAGCTTGAAGTCTGTAGATCGGACAGATTCTGGAAAATACTGGTGCCAAGTGGAGACCAATGGGAAGAAAGAGGAATCACAGCAAGTTTTGCTTATTGTGGAAGGTAAGGGGCCATGTTGCTGACTTCTATCTGGGGCAGTTGTGATAACTGTATGTGGAAGCTGTGACAGGAGGTTGCCTTGATTGATGTTGGCCCATTTCCAGGGTCTGTGCAACTATGACCAAAACAAAGATACTCTCATAATGAGCCAGTAAAGGTCCAAGTGTTGGTGGGTAGCAGCTGTAGAAGTTGTAGAAGCAGCTGTAAAAATTACATAATTTTTGCACAATCTTTTGTTCTACAGAATGTGGAGAATTTCCAGGGTTATGTTTCCAGACTTGTATTTGAAAACATGCATAGGAAATTGCTAGAATATGGCTGTCAGCATACGTCTTCACAATAGAATAATGAGTATGTTGGTGATCCTATCACTTGTGGAGGAAGGTCCAGAGAATCTTTCAGGCTACTGATCTGACACTTCTGAGTGAGCAGAGATTGGTGTCTTTTTCTATTTTCTTTCTTAGATAATTTTCAAAATACGAAAATATTCTGGGGAGTAGGGAAATCACATATTATTGCCAGTGTCATAGATTTCAAATCTAGGGCTTAGCTTTGTTAGGAAACTTGGCTCTGTGATCTCACCTGGGGCAAAAAGGAAAGTGGTCAAGCCTGGGGATGGCTGATTCCTTAGAGCCGCCTTAAATATCTCAAATATTTTAAATATGTTCAACGTCACTGTAAGAACCATCTACCACTTGGATTTGATTGTATTTTGATTGTATTTATATTTTTATTGTTGTTTTTATTGTATTTTATTGATATTTTGTTGTGAACCGCCCAGAGTCCCTCCTTGAGGGGGAGATGGGCGGTTATAGAAATTCAATAAATAAATAAATAAATAAATAAATTCCAAAGGATCCCAGTCAATTACAGAGAAATGTTAATCAGATTAAAGAGAGGCAGGAGTCATGGTTAAACACAGGCTAGAGATGGGATCAGGCTAAATAAATAAAAGGACAATAGGTGTGATCAGGCAGAAGCTGGAGTCCAGTATTAGATTTGGTGGATCATAATCAAAGATCCAGAGGATGAGGCTTAGTGGAAAATGGGGCTGGAGGATTAATAGTAGATGAAGTCAGACAAAGCTAAAACTAAGGAAAAAATGGTTTGGAGAGACAGTTCCTATAAAGTAAATGCTGCAGTCTACTTGGCTGGCTCAGGAACCAGAGGGCTGGTGACACCGGAGGGAGATTGTCTACTGGAGGCTCTGACTAAATATCTCTCATGGGTATCTTACAGAAAATTAAATGTTGATGGTTGTAGTTTTTTTTTCTCCTGATGTCACTGCTTGGGTTTTTAAATCATCTATAGTTTGATATTTGGTGAACTTAATAGGATCTTAGCTGCTTATTAATGCACCCATGCTTTTAACTCTAATGAAACTGTGTTGGAGCGGCACATGGGATTTCATTCATTACTTTTGTTTAGATGGGCACTGACTCGTTTATGCAGACTGGATAGAGGACATGTTAAAGAGCCTTTGGCCTGGTAACAGTGCAACTGTGAAGTCCAAAGTTACGTGATTCAGAAAGGAGGGTGACTTCCTTTAGCTTACCTTGGGAGGACCTGTGTGGGCTATAATTATGGCAGCGGATCTGACAGAGCTATCAGTGTCAGCTCTGTATAATAACTGGAAAGGACTCTGCGGCAAGGTTACATTCTAATGCAGCAAGCAGTGCTTTCTGTTCTGACTCATGGCTGAATCAGTGTCCCAGCATGGGCTCAGAGTACCATGCTCTTTAGATGTTTTTATTTATTTTTTTTGGCACAAAAATACTTGCAGTGCTGTTTTTTTTTTCTATCTTTCTTCTTCTTCTGGAAGAGGTCATGAGATCTTCAGTGGCAGTTAGCACTTAGAAACAATACAGGAGGGATGCGTGGTCTGTGCCAGGCACACTGGGAACAAGAAAGCCTCTGCTTTTCCTTACTATCTTTTGGAGTAAAAAAAAATTGGGGGGAGGGAGGAGAGACGAGGTGTGATTTTAAGGAAAAGGAGATCACTGGAGAAATTGATAGCAGAGAATGTAGGTAAGAAAAATTGTATGTTTGAATTTCTTCAGGACATGCCAAAGACACGCACGCACACACACACCCTGATGCCAACTAAGCACATCTTTGTGGAGTTGAAACAGCCAGGCATACACAGTCATACACTAGGCTGCTCCTTCTCCAAACAGCCACTCTTACTTTGGCATCTTCTCTGTCTTCCTTCTCCTTTCCCAGTGTCAAAAGGGAACAGTTGTCTTTAGTGTCAGAAAGGAAAGGAGAAATAACTGCAGGAAGCATTCTGACTATTGATGTCAGCCCTTAAAGGTAGACCAGTCTAGGAAGCCAAAGTCATGTAGGCCAATACTCTTTTATTGTAAAGATATAGTAACAGAATCTTGCAAGTCTGAATGCGCTTAACCCCCCTCCATTTATCTTTGTGAGAATTATGGAGAGTCTTGTCTGAGATGTTTCCTCAGCTTAGGGTTCTGCCCTGGACTCGGCCCTCTTTTATCTGACTGTTGCCTTGGTAGCGGCTTTTCCTCCTGTCCCTCAAGGCCATTCCCTCTGCCCTCTATAGTTGGGCAGAATTCTTGCTTCAAATTCTTGTTTAGTCATGAATTCAAGGTGTGACAAAATAAATAACCTCCCACATTAGTTCTTTCCCCTAAAAATTGGAATATCAGAGACTCATATTGTAAGATTGTTATGAGGACAAATGTATGTTGAGGAGTTCTTCATACATTAAAAACTTATCTTGGAGAGTGATTGGTTGTAAGTTTTTCATCATGCCAATAGTCAGATTTTTTAAGGAAATTGACCTTGTGATTCCGGTTACGTGGATTAGGTCTTATGGAAGTGTGGATTGCCAGGGATAGTCAAAGGTGGGAAAAAGAGCACTCCAGCGTTTTGTGCAGTATGTCCAATTGAGGGGAAATTACTGGCTGATCCAGTCCATGATGAATACATGATTTGTAGGTAAATGAGGATAGGGGTCCAACTATGAGAGGGCTGTGGATGTTTCACGAAATGGCAGCTGGGAGAGTGCAACCTTTCATAAAACATCAGTCTACCAAAAGATAAAGTAGAGAAGCTAAAAAAAAAAGTCTCCCCCTCAAAAGAGGAATAGTTTTTTAAAAAAATAAATAAAGGCAAGTGTATTTGAAAAATTATAAGTTAGATCAGTGTTTCTCAACCTCAGAAACTTTAAGCTGTGTGGATTTCAGCTTCCTGGCATGCTGGCTGGGGAATTCTGGGAGTTGAAGTCACATACAGCTTAAAGTTAGGGTTGGGAAACACTGAGTTAGATGAAGTAAATAACCTGCTGTCTATCAAAGGAAGAATCTGTATTCATAAAGATACCCATAGGCACTACTCTGACCAGCAGCATCTCCAGAAAGGTCAAAACAGGCAAGCTGGCAGTCATCCCCACCCCTCTTATACATGCATCAGTGTCGCATGTACATATAAAGCTGAGAGGTTACAATCGTACTGCTAATTGCCTATTACTAAGATCTCTCTCTGTTCACGTGCTAATATTATTTAAACATTTCAACTCTTATACAATCCTGCTTTCATGCATAAAGTCTGGTCCTGTTCCTGTTTATGGAAGACCCCCACACACACACATTAGGGGTGCAGGAGACTTTATACTGTATATAAAGAACCTTCATGTGATGGAATCTGTCTCTGAGGGAGAAAGTGATGTTATGGAGATCGCGGGCGAAGGAGGAGGGGGCGCCTTCCAGGGTGAGAAGCGCATTCACAGTCTCCAAGACCTTGGGCGCCTGTCCAAGAAGGTCAGACCGGACCTGCCTTAGAGTGCCTGGGGTTTTTCCCCAGAGAACTGCTTAGTGTAGCTTAGTTTGGCAAGATTCTGTGTAAGGTAGAACAATAAATATCTAGAGCAGGGCTTTCCAAAGTTTTCCCGCGGCGACACAACAACCGGCGTTGGTGTGTCGCCGCGGGAAAACCCGGAAGTGCCGCCATTGCGGCAGTGCGCAAAAACCCAGAAGCGCTGCTGCCGCTTTCGCTTTTTGCGCGCCACCATTGGTGTGTCGCCGCGGGAAAACCCGGAAGCGCTGATGATGATCAGCGCTTCCGGGTTGTGTGGCGACACACCAGACTGTGTGTGGTGACACAGTTTTGTGTCGCCACACACAGTTTGGAAAGCTCTGATCTAGAGCTTAATTCCGAGGCTCAGTGTTGTTCTTCGCCTAACCACGACACTTCAATAGCCTTTAGCTTCCTTGTGTATATAAATATTTTTACATATACAGTATAGGCCACATGACCGTGGAAGCGTCTTCGGACAACGCTGGCTCTTCGGCTAACAAACGGAGATGAGCACCGGCCCCTAGAGTCGGACACGACTGCACAAATGTGCAGGGGGTACCTTTATCTTTTTATAGTTTTTTCAGGAAACTGTACAGCTAACTGCTTCTGTTGACATAACCTGAAATCTAAAGGTCAAACAGCATTGTTTTTACTTTACTGGAAAAAAAATCGAATTTAAAGCCAACAGAGTCAAAAAGCTATTTGATTTGGCATTTTGAGCAGCTGCTTATTTAAGACCTAAAACAAAATAAGCTGTCATTTAAAATTATTACCCAATACTCTGCCTTTTGTCAAGCTCGTGAGTTATTTAATATCTGAAAGAGTAATATTAAGCTGTCTCATGGCAGGCTTGTGTCCTAATACAGTATTCCAACTTCTAAAAATGAAAAGCGGTCCCGGGAGAACAGACTAGAATAGCGCAGGGGTTCCCTAGCTTTGGACCAGGTAGAATGTACATAGCGGATTGGGGAAACTCTCTCAAAATGAGAATAGCCACATGGTGGGTGTTTTCTGGCATTCTTCCAACCCTCCAGGATGTTCTCGGCCATCCCAGCTTACATTGGTCATTGTTTTTTCTGGCCAGGTAGTGTGGTGGATTTCGGCGCTGCCGCTGGTTTTCAGGAAGGAGGGAGCGCATTCCAAGGAGATAAGAGGACTCGCAGTCCAGAGAGCGTTGGTGGGAAAACAAAGAGGTTCAGGGTTGCCCTGCCCTAGAGTCTCCCAGGTTATTTCCCCTTAGGTTAGTTAGAGTAGCTTTAGTCTGGCAAGATTCTGTCTGTACGGTGAGAGCAAATAAAGAACTTGAGTTTTGAATGCACTGACTCTTCGTTGTTCTTGGGCTGGCCCTGACAGGTAGCCCCAATTCTAAACAAAGCACAAATTTTTCTATAGGGACCGGGAGATACAGTTGGAAATATGAAGGACTAGTGTTGGGTTATCGTTTCAGAGATATTTCGTTACCTAAACAGAGAAACAGAATGACCACGGATGGGCAAAAAAGCCTCCCTCCCTCCCTCCTTCCTTCCTTCCTTCCTTCCTCCCTCCCTCCCTCCCTCCCTCCTTCCCTCCTTCCCTCCCTCCTCTTTCCTTCCCTCCCTCCTCTTTCCTTCCTTCATTCCTTCCTCCTTCCCTCCCTCCCTCCCTCCTCTTTCTTGCCTTCCTTCCTCCCTGTTCCTTCCTTCCTCCCTCCCTGACCCGCACTGCACCCCCACGCACCCTCCCTGACCCGCACCCTTGCACACCCTCCCTGACCCTTGCCGCACCTGCCAGGCACCCCCTCACACCCTCATGCATCCTCCCTGACCCAACCCATGCTTCTCGCGCACCCCCACGCACCCTCCTCAACCCTCGACGCACCTCTCGGGCACCCTGTTGCTCAGGCACCCCCTTGCCACTTACCTGCCTGCTGGCCTTGGACTTGCAACTTCCTGTCGGCTTCTGTATTGACTTTGCTTGTGGGAAGCTGGCAGACAGCGTTGGCACTCTTGATCGAGTTTAGACTTCCTGCCAGCTTCGCCATGGACTTATGGGAAGCTGGCAGAGAGCATTGGAAATGACAATCACATGACCACGGCTGACCACGGCAGTGCAGTGGTGCTGAGGTGAAGGTAGTGCGGCGGCACTGAAGCAGCCACAACCTTGCCAGATTTCAATCCCACTGGAGTAATGGGTCCCAGATTTCGGACGCATTCTGTAAGTTAGCCCATTTGAGGTACCTCGGTTCAAAAACTGTTGCCCTATGATGCCACCATTTCGCCCAATTGAAGGTTACGAACAGACAACGGACACAAGAGTTTTAGTAATATAGATACTTGAGTCTGGTACTTTGCTTTACAGCATGCAAGCTTTTCATTTCATAACTTTATTTCAAATAATCTAAATAAAATAAAAATCAATGAGGCTGTTAGTCTGGTGGGCACTGTAGAGGTGATGGTGGAATACTGGTGTACCTGGGCACACTTTGGGGACCTAGGGCATAGTGAGAGAAGTGATGCTGGCAATTTGTAATAGTCTGTGAGAATATCCTTGAAAGACAGGAGGAGGAGGAGGAGGAGCCGCAGACCAGGCAACAGTCAGATAAGAGGCTGCTGAGCCTGCAGAAGGAATGGGGGAGTGGCAAATGTCTCAAAAGGGATCCTCCCTAGTTTCTTGGACTGTAAAGGCAAGTGAGGAGATGTACTTTCTCAGACTTGCAAGATTCTGTTACTGTAACCTTGCAATAAAGGTAGCAATAGTACTCACGGTTGGTGCTTCTTGTCTGGACTACCTTGAAGGGCTGACACAACTTCTCTGGCTGCCTTCTTCCTTTGAGAATATCAGTGGAAGTGGGAAAGAGGGTTAGAATGGAAGAACAGCTGAAGGAAAACCATGGAGCAGCCCCAGTGTTCATACCTGCAGCCTTTTACAGCTGCATGTCATGTCGTGTCATTTAAACAGCATATGAATCTGTGACATCTGTTTTTCCCCATTTTTTCCAATGCAGTTCATACCCTGGGCGAAATCTTAATTTATTTAACTATTGTTTATTGAATAAACTATAATCACTGATGTGATACCAAACACTAGCTATAAACCATGATATAGTAAAGGTAAAGGTTCCCCCCGCACATTTGTGCAGTCATGTCCGACTCTAGGGGCCGGTGCTCATCTCCGTTTGTTAGCCGAAGAGCCAGCGCTGTCCGAAGACGCTTCCACGGTCATGTGGCTGCATGACGCGCGTGGAACGCTGTTACCTACCCACCGAAGTGGTACCTATTTATCTACTTGCATTTGCATGCTTTCGAATTGCTAGGTTGGCAAGAGCTGGGGCGAGTGCGGGAGTTCACTCCGTCACACGGCGCTCGGGTCTCGAACCTCCGAACTTGCCATCTTCCGATCGACAAGCCTGGTGTCTTACCCGCTGAGCCAACACGCCCCCTTTAAACCACGATATACCAACCAATAAACGGCTTCCCATAACATACTAAGCATGTGGTGTGTTCAAGGATAAAAAATGAAATACTGCATAGTCCTCAAAAGTAAGAAAGTAGCCTGCCTTTGTGCTAAGCCAAAACCAAACAACCCATATCCTAGTTTAGCATATTGTGTGAAGCAAGCTTGTGTTCGTTTTTCCAAGGTTCAAATAATGTGTGATACATTTGCACCAGATCTTAGAACTGGCACTTGGTGAATTTCTTGTTGAGGAGAGGAGAGATCAGGGAGTTCCTGACTCATAACTCAGACACTTCCCCTTACGTGTGGAAGGATGAGACCTGTTAGATGACAAGAATGTTTATTCAGGAGGTGATCACAGCCTTTGTGTCCACAGCCATAAAGAAAATTGGATGATTAAACCCAAAATTTTAAAGAACTTGAGATGGGCCCTATAGCCGGTAGCATGGGCAATCTGTACTATGTATTACATCATTAGAATGAAATAACTAACTTATTAATGTTATTTTTATTTTTATTTTTAAATGTTATTATTTTCAGGTATTTATAACATGATAAAGAATTTTAAAATGCATTGGCCCAGGGTATATTTTCTGCTGGGAAACACAAACTGAATTTTCTAGGGTCCTACGGATAAAATGTGTTCATTTAGAGCATAGCTTTCCAAACTGTGTGTCACGACACATTAGTGTGTCATGACAAAGCCCGGAAGTGCTGATGGCGCATCGCTGCCGCCCCTGTGGCAGCGCGCGTGGCGGCGGGTGTGGTGGCGGAAGCAGCAGCGCGCCATCAGCGCTTCCGGGTTTTAGCGCACCACACGAGGCCGCTGCCGCCGCCGCCACCACCACCACACACTCCGCCGTGCCACCACCGCCGTTGGTGTGTCGCCAACGGCGGGACTTTGGAAAGCATTGATTTAGAGCATTGATGCATAACTAGTGCACCCACATCAGCTGCCACTGATTTTCAGGTATTAAATCAAAAGTGAAATTAGTGGCTTAAAAACTAGATAAAGGAGAGAAGTAGGTAGGAGTCTGAGGAAAGAAACTTTTTGGGTGTGACTTTTTCTCTGAATGCACCCACATTCTTCTTACCCAACCTATTATTTAGATTTGCTTATTTAAGCCCTGATATTCATACCACCTCGTAGTATTTGATGATAGGGCCTTTCCTATTGGCCATGCAGCAGTTCCTGTTTTAATCAGTTTTGAGGAAGGTCATGTTGTCCAGCTATGTTTATCCAGGAGAGGTGGACTTTGCCATACCCTTCTGTATCTTGCTCCATTTAAGATTTAACTAACATTGTTCAGTGAACATTGAGTGGTACATTGAGATCAGTCAAGAAAATTCATCTCGGGTTTAGGATCATGTTCACAAGATATTGCAAGCAATTAAACTGTTAAGTTCTATATAGTTGAGAAAAGCTGTGTCAACTTGTTTTCTAGATATCACTCAGAAAATGTTTAAAGGATTGGGATATTTGTTTAAGACCAGGCAGCTAATCAGAGGTCAAATGACTTAAAAGTAAGAATGAGCATTCCTGCATAGTTAGGACTCTGTTGGGGCTTATTTTTCTTCATCTGATTGTGATGCCATTGTGTAAATATCACCTTGTGATATAACCCTATCAGAGTTAAGCACTGGTAAGTATCAATGATTTCAAGAAGTTTAGATTATGCATTCTTCCCACAAAATTGCTAAACTCAGGGGGGGTTGTCCAAAGTTATTATCTTCAAATGCAAATAAGTGGTTGGAATTTAAAATAAATGCAAACATATTCTGAACATCAGGCAAGCAAGTATATGTTGATAATTTACTTGAATAATCTCTGGGAGCACTAGTCAATTATGGATAAAAACCTATGTGAAAATTAACTTAAAGAGTATATAGAAGACAGAACAGGAAATGCCGGAGAGACAACCACTTATATCTAAGATTGATCTGGAAATAGGGAGTATCACAGCAAGAGAAACTATGGTTTTTCTAATGAAAACGACATTTTTCTCAAAGCTATTTTGAAAAACCCAATTAAACTTTGAAATGTATGTCAGATACATTTTCAGGTATTTAGTGAGTATGAAATGTTTGGATTGGGGGAAAATTTCATAGCACAATATTCACATTTGTCACTGAAGCACATTTTTAAATATTCTCTCAGGCATTAGCAATAAATGGAGTTTTATTTTGAATATATCAACATTGGTACCATTCTCCCCTTCAGTTATCAAGAACCACTTAGGGTTAATTAGCTACTCTCGCATATAGCATAGAGACATAATGAAAAGCAATACAGGGCAAACATTATTTTTTTTTCCTTCACTGTAGATTTCATTATTTTTTCATTAGTTTAGAATAATGTCTGGCTATATCTCTGAATGCATTTTTTAGATGTAGCTAAAGAAAGGTGTTCAGTCAGAATACAAAATAAAAGTATAATTTCTGACAGTTTCTAAAACCGACATTTGTTATTTAAGTGCTTTTAATATGCTTGCTTCAAATTATGTTGGTATCTTTTAATTATTTCTCAGATGTAGAGCTGGGCTCATAGTAAAACGCTTTCACTGAATAATGCTCATTGTACAGTTTGTACAATAAAAGAGAAAAGACTAATCCTTCACGAGCAGACCATGTTCATTTGGTCCCCTTTCTGTAAAAAAAGGGCTGAAAATTCTCTTTTAACTATTTGAGAGAAGGATTGGACAGTAATTCCACTCCACTGCTCTATTTTCCTACCAAACATTTAATGGGTCGAGTTTCCAGATTTTCGAGAAAGGCTAGGATAGTTTCAAAAATTACCTGGCAGTCTATCAAAATAATTTTTCCTCTTTTCCTCTCATTTAATGATCAACTTGCCCCTTTAGTAACAAAATATACAAGGACACATTTGATCTTGTAAATAACGGTGGACTCTTCCACCGCTGGAAGAAAATGGAGAAAAATGGCAAAAAATGGCGCTCTCTCTCTCTGTCTCTCTCTCTATATATATATACAGTATATATAGAGAGAGAGACAGAGAGAGACAGAGAGAGAGAGAGGATATATATATATATATATCTCCTGTGAGAGCTAGAGCAGTTAGTGTTTTATAATATAAACTGCAGAGAAAGAATTAAATGCATCTGTTTCAGTTCATAAAAATGCAAAAGTCTCCCACTTTATTCTTCAAGGTGTTCCCTACTTCACTGTTGAGCCAGAAGATCTGTCCGTCATCCCTGATACACCTTTCCATATGGCATGTGCTGCAGTAGGCCCACCTGAGCCAGTGACAATCGTCTGGTGGATGGGTGATTCCAGACTTGGACATCCAGACATTTCTCCCTCCACTCTAAATGTGTCAGGTAAGGTTTCTTCTTGTGGTAAATAAAACTACCCATAAAGGAATAGGGTGGCTAATGGGGCAAAGGTAAAAACAACACTAATATCAAGTTTCTGACATGACGTGAGATTGTGTCTCAGGTGTGTTAAAAAGAGAAAGAGCAAGTGGAAAGCCCAATGTAGAATGGAAGTCACCAAAGGTACAGCAGTGTCTAAAAATTCTGCAAATTAGATAATTCAAAAACTAATATGCGTCCTCCCCAAGTATTTTCTTGGGAAGATTTTTTTTCCAAAATTGCTTATTGTTTCTAATGGCTTGTATTGTTCAGAATGCTTCTGTTTTCTACCGAATATCAAAAACTATGTGCACCAGTTTGTAGCAGGTGGAAGAAAACATGGTTGAACCTACAGTAATGGGGAAATGGCCCACACTGAAAAATTGTGTGCAGTTGATGGAATCTTGTAAAATCCCTGGGATTTCTTTTTTACTTTTAATGTTTTTTTAAAAAATAATATCACAAAAGCAAATACTAGGAAAATTAAACAATTACCACCCAGAACTTGGGACCTTCAAGACAAATTTAAAGATATATATGCAGCTAATATTTTTCCTGTGTTCAGGAGTGAATAGGAGACATGCAAAGGAGATTTCCTGTTGACTTTCATCTTAAAACTGAAAGGAAGTGTTGCCTTTTCAAACAGATGTATACATGGTTGGAAAGCCCTTAACTAAGCCCTAACAAGCCCTGTTTTATTTAATGCCCGTTCTGCACAAACACTAAGGAGGGTTAAATCATAAATCTCCTTATGTTGGAAACCTATGGTTTGTTCATATTTTCTCTGTAGTCCCTTGATTTGCATATAGGTTTTTCTTTTGAAAGAGAAGTGAAAGGATCAGATGAATCTGCTAAAACCAAGTCATAGTTCCTTAGCCATGCAAGAACAAAGGCGTATGAGGAAGGAAAAAAGAACTGGCATCAGCAGGAAAGAGCACTGAAATGTTAAAAGAAAGTAATCATAAACCAGGAAAAAAGTGGGGTGGGAAGAGGCAGTGTTTTCAATGAGTAAACTGATTTATCTTAAAAAGTTGATTACATCTTCAGAGCACAGCCTGGATTTTCTGTTTATATCCGTCTATATCTGGAAGGTGCTGGGGACATGCTGGGTGTTGCCATAGTCAGAAAGAGCAACAATAATACTTACATTGTTTGATCAGTTAATGTAAAATATGTAACTTTGAAGTTTCATAAGAAGGTTTTAAACCATCCCTTGTTGACATCTCTTCATTCACCTTTTGATCTATTCCTGCTTGTCAACTTCAGTTTTAGTAAAGGTAATATAAGGGTTGCTTCAGACAAGTTTTGACAGTTCACCACGCTCTCCTGAAATGCAGCCTCAGCTGCTGTTCAGACTTAGGCATCTCTTGAACTGAGTACTATAAAGCAAGTTGAAAAGGAGGTTAGAAACTCCAGAGAGCAGTTTCCCCAGATATATTTTGCTCAGAGCTTCCCAGTTCCAGTTCTCTAAATAATGGAAAATTAGTGGTATAAATCACGTTTCTTTCACAAGCAATACCACGAGTAATTACAAAAAGAAAGAAAAGAAAAGGAGGTCATCAAAAGCAAACACATTTTTTCTAAAGTGTGTGCAGTGGGGCAAATTGGACATTGAAAAGTAAGCTTATAGACTCATTCAGAATCTCATTGCTCCTCTAAGTCTTTGGCGGGTAGCTTAAAACTACATTTCCCCCAGTCATAGTAATTCTGTGCTTCCCATCAGCAGGATGTCAACAGTACTAGCAGAGCCAGTGCTTTTGCCTGGGGGGAAATCACTCATTAAGCTCCAGCCAGAAGCCTTGCTTCTTATCACTGCCTGTGTCAAGGGGCAAAATAAACATTCCAAGAAACATTCCCTTTCTGGCTGACTAGCCTTCCATCCCATTGTTCTATCTTAAATCATTATAGGAACGGTAGTGTGGCTATATGGCTACCAAGTGTGACTTATCAGAAACCTCCCATTTGGATGACTTCTTTCCAGTGATCTATTGTGAAGTAGGGAGGACCTTTTATTGAAGAATGGGGCTGTTGGCATTGGACTCATTGTTTCTAGAACTTCCCAGATTCTGGGTTCAGTAGGCATCCCATATTTTTTGTGATCTTTGTTGTGGCAGTTGGTAATATGTTCACAAATTATACTAAGCTATCATGTAGAGTTGTTGGTTTTCTAAATCTAGCTATTGGAGTTTGTAAATCATGGTTAATGGTTGGGAATATAAACCCATTGTGGTTTATTTAATAAGCAATGGTTGGACAAACCAATGTGTGTGAACGAAGTCAGTGTCCTATTCTTTTTATGTTATTATTTACATTAAATTTATGTCCTGCCTTTCTCTTTCTATAAAGACGCCTCCAGCATTTTCCTATATTGCTGCTGCTTGATAGAGGTACCTGCTTGCTTTAGCTGGGCAGCTGGGATGACCTTCACATCTTGGGTGACCCTGCTGGGAGTTTATATTCTTGGTATACACGCCCAGCCTTCTTTGCTCATCCATCCCAGGTACCCCAACCCCCCAACCCCACCCTGCCATAATGAGGCAGCATAGCTCAGCACTATATCCTGGACAAAATCCTGATGGAAGTAGTCCAGATAATCAGTTTCAGACAAATGTATATGTAGTTGTGTGAGTACCACTTTCTCAATCAACTTACCAAGAGTGAAATATTTCAGACTGACCTATAATTACAGAGTTCCTACAGGTCATGGGAAGTTTTCTTCAGCAGGAAAGAACACAAGCCCTGATCACCTCCCATAACTATGGGGCCAGTCCCATTCTTGCCAATTTAGTCAGCCAGATTCTTATTCAGGGAAATTGTTGAGAAGGTGGTCACACTGCAGCTTCCTGGAGGGAATGGATAATCTGGACCCTTTTCAGTTGGGGTTCTGACCTGTGTACAGGACTGAAACAGCATTGATCAAACTTGTGGATGACCTCTGGCAGGAGTGGGATGGGGTGGTGTGTCCAACCTGGCTCTCCTTCATCTCTTGGCGGCTTTCAATACTATTGATCGTGGTATCCCTCTGGACCAGCTCCAGGGATTAGGAGTGGGAGGTACAGTTCTGCGCTGGTTCTCCTCCTTACTCTGGGGCCAGTTCTGGTCGGTGTTGATTGCGGGGAGAGATCTAGCCCCTCCTCTGTGGAATCCCTCAGGGCTCAACACTCTCATTACTCCTATTTAACATCTACATGAAACTGCTGGCTGAGGTCATCCGATGGCACAAGATGAGGTATCATCAATAAGCTGATGATACCCAGCTCTACATCTCCATCCTGGGTCAACCAAGTGATGCCATGGATGTTCTGTCTCAGTGTCTGGAGGCTGTGGGGGGTCTGTATGGGGAACAACCGGCTTCAGGTCATCCCTGGCAAGACTGAGTGGCTGTGGGTTTTAAGGCATCCTGGATGCAGTGTTTTTCTACCTTTGGTTCTAGATGGGGTTGCACTACCCCAAACAGAAACAGTGTGCAATCTGGGGATCCTCCTGGACTCAAAGCTCCTGTTTAAAGAGCAGGTGGCAGCCATGGCCAGGAGGACTTTTGCACAACTTTGTTTTGTGTGCCAGTTTCCCTCCTCATGGTCACTCGTGCCTTAGTCACTCTTAGTCAAAGAGTGGATTATTGCAATGCGCTGTACATGGGGCTGTGCTTGAAGACCATCCGGAAGCTACAACTGATCCAGAATGCGGTGGTATGGGCAGTTATAGGCACACCCCAGCACACTCATGTTATACCTTTCCTCCACGAGCTGCACTGGCTCCCAGTGTGCTATTGGATGGAATTCAGAGTGCTGGTTGTCACCCATCATAAAGCCCTTCATGGCATGAGGCCAGATTATTTATGGGACCGCCTCTCCCTGGTTGTTTGTACTCGTCCCACCCAGTCTGACAAGAAGGGCACACTCCGGATCCCCTCAATTGCCATCTAATGGGACCTAGGAAGCAGGCCTTTTCTACTGCAGCACCTGCCCTCTGGAACACCATACCCTCTGAGATTAAATTGGTCCCAACCCTGCTGGCCTTTCTCAAAGCAATGAAGACCCAGATATGCTCCACGACTTGGTTAGATAGCCTGTGAGATGAGTTGCTCTTGCATTGTTAAGTGCTTATTGGGTTTGTTCTCAGCCCTCATAGGGGTTTTTGTTTTTATTCTACATCTTGCAGCTACAATCTGCAAGATGGGCAGTCAAATAAATTGATTTAAATACATGCATGCATGCATGCATGCATGCTTAGGATACCTGTAAACTATCTAGCAGTCCTACCAATCTACGATATGGAAGGATCGCTTTCCAGGACTCACTACCAGTAAGCTTGTTTATGGGGTCAGATGAAACTTCCTTTAAATAAGATTCAGGTTGCCCCTTAAACATGATTACTTGGATTTTTACAAACTCAAAACAAAGTAGAAATTCCATTTTGATTTGAAACCATAGTTTATTTTGTTTTTCAACCATGCTCGTATTTTGACCTATTCTGAGTAGAAAAATAATTTCTTCAAATGTGCATATAATATTCTGCTCTCTGAATAAAGAATAAAATTCAGCCAAAGCGTAGATGAAAATGTACCTCTGGAAGAAGATGAAAGTTAAGTTCATCTTTCTTCACAGAGTGACAGAAAATGGCTGAAGAAGTAGTGTGCTGTTTCTAGTTGAAAGCTTTTCATTCTGCGGGTTTTATTTGTGTAGTCTAATAGTAAAGCTACCGTATATTCCCAGATATATAGATCATCATTCATGTGCATGCTTTGTGCAACTAAATTTGCAAAATTTTCAAAGGAAACAGTAATTTGTTAAGCTATGTTAGTGATCCCTTTCCTGGAGACCACTGTTAGCTTGCCTTTGAAATTGCTTATTCACTTAGCGTGCCTTCTCCATCGCACCCCCCACCCTCTGGAACAGCCTCCTCCTGGATATAAGGACAGCATCCTCTTTCCTGGAGTTCTAGAAAGCTCTTTAAACCTAGCTTTGGTTCCAGGCCTGGGTTTTATGTATTAGTGTATTTTGGGGGGTCTGTTGTAATTTGTGTTGCTTTTAAGATTGTTTTAGTCCGGGCTGTCTGTATGGTTTTATGTTTTAATTGTTTTTATGATTTTTTGATTTTGTATGCCGCCCAGAGTTCATTGGAGTTGGGTGGCTATAACAAATTTAAATAAATAAATGATAAATATACCCACACATACACAAAACACCCTTCACTCCAATCCACATAATTTTTGATCTGCTTTCAGTTCAATATACTGAGTTACATATGTAAAATCTGAGCAGTATGTGAAACCTAAGTGAAATTCTGCTTAGGGATTATTAAATATGTATGTTGCTTTCTCCTTTTTTTTAAAAAAAAAGTCTTCCTTTTTCTTGGCTGATTTCTAGGTATTAATCAAAGCACAGTTTTCTCCTGTGAAGCCCACAACATAAAGGGATTGTCTTCATCTCGGACGGCCACTGTACAGATTAAAGGTGAGAAACCATTTCCTACCCTTCCAGAGATGGAAACATGGAAAGAGGCACATTCCTGCTCAGGAATAGGGAAAAAGTAATCTAAACTAAGCTACAACCATTTTTTTCTTCACCTTTTAAAACTGCTACACACAATCCCACACATGACTTCTTAGCTGCTTCTAAGAGTGCCAGCTCCATGCTCTCAACAGATTAAATAAAATTCAGAAAAATTACTCACTTTTTTGTATCCAGGCCCATCCCTTTGCAGGAAAATTTGCTAATAAAAATAAAACACAACCAGCTCAAGAAGGGGATGAAATACAAGGGAACAGTTATGCCTTATGAAGGCTAAGGTCGGGGCATCGAAGGTCTTTCTGGAAGCAAAAGGGGGCTGTAACCATAGACATCTGGTACAAATCGTAATAATATGAAATGATGGACCATGAGTCATGATGTCACAGCACAAACCCCAGCCCTTTTGTACTTGTGTCATGTTGTTATATACAGAATGTCACTCACGTGGTTTGTGTCACGACAGTGCAATGCATGCTTCATCATTAGCCTCTCCCATGGACTCCTGTGGTCATGACATTGTCTACAATGCATAAATGAGAACAGCATCCTTTTTAGCAGATATAGATCTGGTGTCTTGGCAGCCAAAGTGTCTCCCAACATCATTCTGTTCAAATGTACTGGCTTTTCATGAGCTATTGAAAGCAGGAGGGTACAGGTCACTGCTTGGAACAATTACATTTCAGGAAGGCATTGGTTTTATGGATTTATATACTTTGCAGCGCTAAACTTTCATTTAAAGCATAGCAATGTTCATCTTTTGCACTCTAAAGCAACTAATATTTTTTTTGCTCCTTCAACAATTTGTTCTCTTATTTAACAAGATACTAAAACTAGGCTAAGACTAATTGATACTTTTGTGGGGCAGGAGAATTAGGTAGCTGGAATTTGATTAGCTGCATTCCTTGTTGTGTAAAATAGAATGTATAAGAATATGTTGTTATGAATGAGTTGAATTAATGGGGAGAGTAGATTCTTTTCCAAAGGGTCATGTACAACCATGACTATCTTGTACAGACCCTGGTCCTTGGTGGGAATGTAGTATCCTCAGCTGCTAATTTGTAAGATGTGTCCAATGAGGGTTCAGGATTCTGAAAGCTGCTCTCCTCTTAGTCAAGGAATGTGACTGCTCCAGTACTTTTTTGGCAGGGATACACACCCATTTTAAACTGGTGAGCATTTTTAGAATCTAGACAGAGAGCATGTGCTGGATACTCCACAAAATGGCCATTGTGACCTTGCTTAATCACGAAATGACTGCTCTGGTAGGAGAAGCCAGTCACAAAGCACTCATTATAAAAAGGCAAATTGATGAGGTCACTCCTCACCACTCCTTCTATGCAAAGGTCTGGATTGCAGTCATCCACTATTTTTTTATGGGTGTTGCTGAAAGCTGTGATTTTGCTTTACAGTATGCCACCTTCTCATTTATACATATAAATACATACACGTATGTATGTATGTATACACTATATATGGAGAGAGAGAGAGAGAGAGAGAGAGAGAGAGAGAGAGAGAGATAAAAGTCAAGTGGGGCAGGAAGCCTGGGGTACAAATCTGGGGTAGATTTGTAGCCAGAATAAATTTTTCCAAATATAAAATATGGAGTACAGGTAGTCCTTGCTTAGTGAGTGCCTCAGACAGCAACCATTCCCCGTAACTTTGAAACCAATGCCCACATTTACAACCTTTGCAGGTCTGTAAAGGCTGAAGTAAGATCATAAGCACAGCCGCAGCTTCGCTTAATGACCGAGTTGCTTGTCCCAATTGTGTTTGCTAAATGAGGACGTCTGTTGGTAGAAGGAGATCCTAGCATTTCTTGTGAGCTGGACCAGTCAGGTTCTTTTAGATCAAGTGGGATTTTGTATGTGAAATTCCTTCATGAAAAGCATTTCTAGTAGTCATTGCCATCAGTGACCCAACTCTTATAGTGATTTCCCATCTTGTATTATGTTGATATACTGTGCTTCTTAGGGGGCGTGGTGGCTCAGTGGGTAAGACGCCAGGCTTGTTGATCGGAAGATTGCAAGTTCGGAGGTTCGAATCCCTAGCCCTGCGTGCGGAGTGAGTTCCCGCACTCGCCCCAGCTCTTGCCAACCTAGCAATTCGAAAGCATGCAAATGCAAGCAGATTAATAGGTACCACTTCGGTGGGTAGGTAACAGCGTTCCGCGCATGTCATGCGGCCACATGACCATGGAAGCGTCTTTGGACAACGCTGGCTCTTCGGCTAACAAACGGAGATGAGCACCGGCCCCTAGAGTCGGACACGACTGCACAAATGTGCGGGGGGAACCTTTACCTTTTTACTGTGCTTCTTGTCATGGCCAGGCTGGAGGTCAAATACAGAACTGGTGAGTTGAGGAAGGACAGGCATATAGTGACACTAAGAAAGAAAATACTGAGGTTCACACATAGCTGATTGATTTGTTTAGGTTTTCTTGGTTTAGTATTATCTGTGAATTAACCCATTACTGCTTAGTGCTGTGCCAGCTCAAGGGAATATGGTGCCCCTAGGCCACATTGACCTTCCACCAGTGCAAAGGTTTACATTTATAGAATTATTTGGAAGGAGGGATGGTGTTGGCACCCTCTAAGCTTTGGTGCTGTAGGCCATTACTGACCCTGGCTTATTGTTATTTTATTTTATTTTATTTATTTATATTGATATTTATACCCCGCCTATCCCCTCCCTAATGGAGGACTCTAGGCGGCTTACATACATGTATACATTTCATTTTTTTACATTACATCCATTAATCCGTGCGCTAAGGGAAGGGGTAAGGGAACCGACTCTTCCATGGCTACTGGACTACATGTCCCATGATGCCTTGCATCGGAGCCGGCTGCTGACGTCCTGTAGATGTTACTGCTTCGGGATCCATCGTCACCGCCGCCATTGAAGATCTTCCGTTTGGTGGCCGACTCCCGACAGGACGCCAGCAAATTTGCCCACTTAAGGTGGTACCCAATTTATCTACTTGCTAAGCTTTCAAACTGTTGGGTCGACAGGAGCTGGGACTAGCAACGAGAGCTCACCTCATTGCGTGGGGATTCGAACTGCCGACCTTCCGATCGGCAGCTACAGTTCATCATCTTCTGGGTCAGGAGCTGGAACTCAGCTTCCCAACCTGGCAGGGTACAGAAGGCCTTATGGTGAAATAATGGCATAAACTGAGGAGATGGGCCTGAAAGAAATGGCCAATTTTCTGCACAGTTCTGGAGATTAGTGGGTTTAAGAGTGGGAATGACAGCATTTTTCCTCGCAGAGGAAGTGTGGTTCCGAATCTCTAAAACTGCTGCTGAAAATCAGTAATGTTACTGCTTAATTTCAGTACTGCATTTTTGGGTTACTCTTGGAGCTGCATATGCTATACAGTCTGTGTTATGTTCAAACCAGGCTATTAGACTGCTCCAACAAATCACAGTGAGGGGAAAAAAATCTTGATTTTATATATACTGTAGATACCACTTTCTAATTGATTTGATTCACTATAACTGGGAAATAATTCCAAACTTCTTGAAACCGTGGTCTGATCCAGGGGGGATGTTATTTATTTCTTTAATTCTTCTATTCTTAACAGAAAACTGCACTGTCTTTGTTTTGAGGCAATAGATTGCCCTGCAACCAAACAGGATTGGAACTGATTCCCCTCTTATGACAAAAAATGGGTAATTCAGGCTTCTAAGTCTTGAAGCTTTGGAGAGATGAGAAGCTAGCTTTAGGCTTCCATCTTGGATTGAGTTTTCGGATATATTTACAGCTCTTTGAAGCAAGATATATGAAAGCACTGCAAGTAAACAAAGTGTGAGGAATTTCTCAAATATAAGTAAGGACAAGCAGATTATTAGGCAAGAACTAAAGGTAAGAGGAAGCATTTGCCAAGCAAGGAGTGGGAGTTGGTTTCAAGAATCAGTGGCAGCATGAATGGAACCGTTGAGCCATGAGTGGGAACAGGAGATGACGGGAGCAGTGAAGGGGTGGATCTGAGAGAACATATGGAGAGCGAGATGCTTGGGAGTAAACTAGAGGAGAGTGGGCCAGAGCAAGAGAAGTGAGAGGCAACCAGCCTGAACTGATATTAAAAAAGACAAGCCAAGAAGGGAATTGGAAATGACTTTCTCAAACCAGGGGTCACACCAAAATGTCTCTACCCTCTTTATTTCCAATGTTTACACAAATTTATTTTTGTTATGATCAGTAAACTGCTCCCATACATTCTCACTTTCTTTTCCTGTTCATTGAGAGTTCCTTGTGCTTGCTTGTATTCCTTTCAAACATATGTTTTATTATGAGACACATCCAAATTGTGCCTTCATTTCATTTGAAATTTGTCCTGTCTTCCTATATACTTTTTATGAAATACTGCCAATGAATGCCATGATGACAACAGTGGTAAAGTAAAATGAAAAGAGAAATATTAAATCTCAAAATATTAAGAAATATTAATCTCAAAATACTCATGGAAAGAGCATGGCTGGAGCTTTATCAAGCAAGACTTAATTGTGAAGACATGTTCTTTTTTAACATCATTTGCAATATAATTAGCATGGAGATGTAGCAGTTTTTAGTCTATTGCCCAGGGTTCTGGAGGGATGGATCATTCCTGAAGTTGCCAACTTCTGTTTGGTTCTGCAGTATTGGCTTTTGTATTCAAATTGTAAAACATAAATTATTTTAAAGCCAGGTGTCAATAATAAAAAAATCCACTTGTCCTGAAAAAGGCTATAAAGTAAGCACCAAACAAATCTCTCTAGTATTTCGAGTTTATTATTGGGTGCTATGTCAAAAGATCTTCTCAATCGGGGGTGGGGTAGGGGGAATTACACAACCTAGTCTGGAGAATATAGAAGTTTGGGCAGGTAAAGGTTCCCCCCGCACATCTGTGCAGCCGTGTCCGACTCTAGGGGCCGGTGCTCATCTCCGTTTGTTAGCCGAAGAGCCAGTGCTGTCCGAAGACGCTTCCGCGGTCATGTGGCCAGCATGACACGCGCGGAACACTGTTACCTTCCCACCAAAGTGGTACCTATTCACCTACTTGCATTTGCATGCTTTCAAATTGCTAGGTTGGCAAGAGCTGGGGCGAGTGCGGGAGCTCAGTCCGTCAGTGACTCCTGTGTTCATCAACAATTGCATCCCCTTCTGTGTTTGCTCAGACTAAGGGAAACTGATGCTGTTCTGATATTGGGTGATGTATCACTCTGATCAATCCCATTACATGCTCAGAATTCTTGAAAGCCTCACATAAACTTCAGACTGAGACAGAAGTTTTATAAGGGTACCATCTTGATTATCTCAACAGAATGAATGTGAATGGATACATTGTGAATGACATAGGATTATTTGTTCATTAAAAATTAAAAATGTCCACTTTGCATTTCTATGGAACATTGTTATAAAAATGGAATCAAACGTTTCTGGATTTCTGTAGTTTTTCTTTTAATCTGTATTTTTCCAATGCTTAAATGCATTCCAATGTATTAGCAGTACTATAGGAGATGCATGCAAGTATGACATAGGGGTAGCACTATGCCTCAAAAAATGAACATGTTATTCAAAAGGTTTAAGAAATGTCAGACTACCATCACTTGAATCTCGGATTCCATAACAGAATGTTTTTGAAAGCAACAAATGTTCAGTGTTTTCTCTATCTGTTTAGCCATCAACTAGGAAAAAAGATATGCAGTGTTAATCAGGATTTATAATGTCATGAGCAGGCTACCTCTGTTCATTCATAGCTCAATTAGCACCTCTCAGGGACCTTGTCCAAATTCCCAGACTGTAGCACTTGCACATTTCTATGTAAATAACTGCTCAGCTTTGCATATGCTAAAAATCTCCCTTCTGTTTCAGCGATCCCTTTTCCACCTCTCAATGTGACAGTAACGAAGATCACCAGCAACAATGCCAGTATCAATTGGCAACCAGGATTTGATGGCCTTTCCCCCCTACATTCTTGTACAGTGCAGGTATGAAACAATTACATATATGTCCTCCTCCAAACTAAACTGCTACTGGCGTGCCTTATGTTTTATGTGACAGAACTTGTTTTCCAAATTTTGAGCTTCCATTTTTCTAAACAATGGAGCTTTATAAAGTCAGCATTTCTCAATCTAATGTTGTTTGACTTTGTCACAAGCAGCAGACTAGTGAAAAAGCTAATCAGCATTCAAGCAAACCTCTAATTCTCTGTGTCCAGTCCAATGATAAAGTGTTAAGAATCAGAATGGAGTCATATCCAAAATCTCTGTATTCAGTGCACATGAAGCTCTTTCTCAGAAGAGTGGATCCTGAGCCAAATTAGAATTGGTATGTCTTTAAAACCACTTCTGATGTGCCGGCAACCAGGGGTTGCAACTTGAAGGTAGAGCTGGCCTGACAGATCTATGAATCCTTTAAATGTTGAAGGGGATTTATTTGACCCCATTTGCCACAAAATCCTAGAAGAAAATAAGGCATCTTTGTAATGCCATAATTAAGAATATATTTTTGGGATCATTTTTTAAAAATTATGGATGATTAAAGTTAGGCTTATTGTTGTTAATTCTTTTTTTAAAATAATTAAAAATTAAAATAAAATGGATTTTTTTTTACTTGTTGCAATATCTTACAGATTCATTATGTTTTGCCTAGTCAAGCTTTCCTTCCTATTTTTCATATTCAGTGTTGGAACAAGTTGTATTTATGTTTTACATGCCCTAGTTTTACAACCACTGCAGGTTTCATCTGGGCATCCCTTTATTATTGGCTACTGTAAGTGACAAAATGGCATAGGAGGATGCTAATGTGGTGTCTTCACTGCAGGAAAGGGGAGGGACGAGGAAATTCCCAGAGGTAAGAGTTCTTGCCAATGGGAAAACACTTGCCCCATAACTCCAGAGGAAATGCTATAAAGCATTTCTGAAGCTACATTGCCGTGGGGATCCAGGAAGAAAGATACTAAATCATGAACGAACCATTGCATTTTGAGTTTCAGGTAAAGACAGAGAGAAATTGAGGGATTTTCTGCTTCAAATACAAAAATCACTTAGCTGTTGGGAATATTGCAGAAAGGTTGGGGAACACCATTTGCTTCTGTGTCTCAAGCATCAAATGCTCTGAGGCCATTCCCAACTGGAATCACTGAACAATAGGTAATGATCATGTAGTAAACAAGCTTTGCAAGCTGATCGTGCATTGGAGCAAATGATTGTGCTAATTGCCCCTCAGATTGAAGTAGTTCACACAGTTCTCCAATGTGCTGTTGTCAAAACTGAGCTGCAGGTGTCCATGAAGCAGGAACAGCAGAGGCCAGAGGCCTGGGGGTGTGGCAGAGTCAAAGAACAAGGCACAGCAAGTAAAACAAGGGTGGAGATCTTTTTTTCACCTTGAGGGATACATTCACTCATAAGACGGGCATTCATTCCACAGCTGCATTCCAGCAGTGGGCAGGCCAAAACCAAAACTGGGTTGGCCAAAGCAACAGCTACAAATGCCTGTCACACATAGCCACATTCTCAAATAAACAACGGAACAAGCTGAGACTTATTTTACACCATGGAGATACTATCTGTAGTGTTAGAAGTTTGCAATTGTTATTGGAGATTACTTCTAAAATTCAAATAGACAGTGTGAGAGTTCTCCTTGTTCTTTTGTGTTGAGACAACCTTGATGATAGCAGTAATGTTTTTGAGATGATCTGCTATACTAACTGTGGCCCTGTCTAGAGAAGATCTATACACCGATTAACATTTAGGTTGGACTGCTGTAACTTACTCTACCTGGGTTTGTTTTTGAAGATGTTTTGGAATTTTCTGCTGATGAGGAAGTGGCTAGGTTTATTTGGTCAGAAGTTGCCTGTATTCTGCAAAGTTTTTTGGGGGATAAATAGTTCAAAATCTTGTTGCCACCACTCCAAAATTATAAATTTAGACTTCTTATACCAAGCTTCTCTCCCCTCTAGTTCTTCTTGTGGTAGCCCTGGAAGAGTATTCTAGTCAGTCTCTTGTTTACTCAGTAGATCATTCAACATTTTATTTATTTAACAAGAACATTGTCTAAGTAGATTAGGGGTGGGGAACCTTTTTTCTGCCAAGGGCCATTTGGATATTTGTAACCGGAGACCAGGGAGGGTGGGGGGCGGGGTTTCTGGGATTTCCGCGGACCGGGGGCCGGAGTTTGTGGGCGGGAGCCAATCACAAGCACTGGGGGGTGGGGTTTGCGGGCGGGAGCCAATTGTGTGGAAGGGGCAGGGTTTGCGGACGGGAGCCCCGTGGGCCTTATATGGCCCGCGGGCCTGACATTGCCCACCCCTGAAGTAGATGATATATGAATGTAAACTGTTTCTGTTGAAAGGTTCAGAACTTCACACTAATGGTCAGAATTCTCTTTCACATGGTTTACCAGCACTATCCATTCACAGCTATCAAATGTCTGCTCCCAGTTGTGTCTCTCTCTCCAGTTTCAGTTAGCTTTCTGCCCTCTTATAGGAAGTGCCCACTTAACTCTTCACTTGCCTTGTAGGGTGTAAGGACTCTATTGTTTCATCACATTGGTCACCCAAGTAACAATGGGATCAGATGACACTGGTACTACACTAGCTGCTCTAGTTGTCATTGAACTCTTATTTCAGTTCAAAGTGCTGGTGAAGCATTAAAGCTTCAGTGGTTTGAGGCCAGATTACCCAAAGGATTCTTCACCCGCATTTAGACTGCCTACACTCAGAAGGTTTGTCCAGAAGCCCTGTGCTGAGGTGCCTGACTCTGAAACAAGTGCAAGGGGGAAAACCCTTTCAGCTGTCTCCTGTTGGGTGAGATCCCTTCCTTTCAGGCCTGAGAAATCCCATAAAACTCACTTATTCTCAGTGGCTTTCTCTTAAACTAGTTGAGTGGGCTGTTGAACGTAACTCTTACTAGAGTTTTAAACTGGATAGTTAAGTTTTATTTAATCTTCAGTCGTCAGCTGAAATCCTCATCTCTCCTTACAGATGGCCAGGTTGAAGAACTTAACCCATTTGCAGTCCTGACCCCATCAGTCCAGGCTGGCCCACGGCTTTCCTCAGCAAGAAATATAAAGCATACTATGTTCTTACAGCTTGTGTTTTGGGCATTGAACATTTCTGCTATGTTTATTTTCTGGATACTTGAAAATTGCCTTGAGAGGTTTTACCATAGAGTGAAGGAAGGGTGGGCAAATGATGAAAAGTGTTTGATGATGGCATCATACAAATGTATGTATGTATGTATGTACTTACTTACTTACTTACTTACTTACTTATTTATTTATATCTGTTGACCACCAATCACTGCAACTTACATACTTGTGTCAGATATTGGAATGCAAGTGCATAATTACAGCATTTACATGATAACCTTACACATGCATGACATCATTTTGGGGTCATCATGGTTTGTTGTAGATACTGCTGCTAAAGATGCTGACCACAAACAATTAGGTTTGGAAAAGCCTTCCATTGTCCTCACGGTAAGGTGTTTTTCATGCCTCTTTGAGGCATAGACGGTTTTGGAAGAGCAGTTGCAAGAGCAGTTGCAGTCCGTGACAAAGGAAAAATTAACTCTTCCCTTCCCAGCAACTCACCTGCCCACACACTAGAAGGAGGCTTACTTTTTTTTCAAGAAAATATTCAAGCTTTTTTCTTTTTTATTATTATTGTGATTAATTTTGAACTTAAATTGTTCAACTGTGACTTGTATCTGTACTTTTTCTTCTGTTAATCTAGCATCACAAAATTAAAAAAAAATATTGGTGTCAGTGCAAGGCTTTTTTCAATAGCGGCTGAGATGATGGGAAAGGAGTAGAGATCCTTCTGACTTGACTGGCTAGGCAAGAGACTGCAAGAATAGCTTTCCAATGACACAAAAAAATTGGTTAAGTAGATTTATTGTAGAAGAGCTAATGAAAGAATTCCAGCAATTTCATGGGGTACAAAGGACTAGAAGCAGGAAGGATAGTTTTCATCTGCACTTTGTTTTGGTGATGGACTGGTCTGGTATGAAGCTGTTTGTTTGTTTGTTTATTTATTTATTTATTTATTTAATTTTTATTTCACCTTTATTTATAAATAACTCAAGGCAGGGAACATACTAAATACTCCTTCCTCCTCTTTTCCCCACAACAACAACCCTGTGAGGTGAGTTGGGCTGAGAGAGAGTGACTGGCCCAAGGTCACCCAGCCGGCTTTCATGCCTAAGGCGGGACTAGAACTCACAGTCTCCTGGTTTCTAGCCTAGCACCTTAACCACTAGAGCAAATTGGCTGTCCAGTTTACTTGTGATTATGAGAGAACTGACTGGCTGGAGTTTTGCAATCCTTGAAACAAATACTATTTTTACTGAGGTAAATAGTATGTTTAATATTTCTTGCTGAGGAAAGCCGTGGGCCAGCCTGGACAGATGCGGTCAGGACTGCAAATTCTTTATGGATTTGTTTCTTCAAACTGGGCATCTGTAAGGAGAGATGAGGATTTCAGCTGAGGATTGAAGCCTCTTTATTCTAAATGACTATACTCATCTCTGTAGATTAATATAACTATCCTGGACTCCTGCAGAGGGTTGTTATAGCTATCAGTATTCTTAAATTGGGGGGGGGGAAGCCCCTCTTCTAAAATATTTGAGTGATTGCTTGATTAAGATAAAAAAAATGTATTCCTTAAGACAAGGTTGATTTGTGGTGACTACATGGACACAACTATGATTAGGACTAATCAAGCTGACAGAACAAGGTGTTTGAGTTTTTGAGTGATGTTACAGAAGCAGGAACTGGGGAAGAAGGAAGATATTTTTTTTAAAAAAACAGAATGGTTGTTTTTAAAGCCTTGAGTTTTTTAGATTCAAGTCAGTCCTGTGATGAAGACAGTGGACTAAATGCAGTTTCTCTAGGTGCTTTTGGCCACAGCTTATGCTCAGTCCTGGGGGACAAAGGAAACTGTAACTTTGGAAGCATAAACAAGCAGGGAGAGGCTGTAGTGTGCCTATTTTATCCTGTTTCATTAGAGATGCAGAATGCCCTCTTACCTATGTCTTTCAGTAACCAAAGAGCCCTTTGAGGTAATGGCATTATCCTGACTCCTTGCACGCAACACTTTGTTCACCCTTCCTGCACCAGGTCTGTTGCTGCTTTCTTGGGACACTTGACAGATCAGAACGAATTTCCTCTTGCACATTAGAATGCTGCTTGCTTGTACTCGGTACAGCCTATTCTTCCTAATGTGCACGTCCATCCGTCACTGCACACAGTGCTAATCTCTCTAAGTTCCAGGCTCCTCCCCACAACCTTTTTCCACCGCTGAAGCAGAGAGGGAAGCCGATTTCAACCTTCTTAAACAGGGTTTTTTTGTTGTTGTTGTTCAAGCTTTACAGCCATTTCTGTCCCATGCTGGGGAAAACAAAGAGGCATTTCACTCTCTGATCAGTCAAGTTTAATGTGACAACCATGGTCTAGTATAAAAAGTCCAACTGGAGAAGATAGCTATCACAGCAAAGAAATGCAAATGTGCTGTTATTTGTAAACATTATTGCCCACTAAGCCATCTTTCTATGTAGCAGTCCCTGCATAACTCGCTGGCAGGAAATGAATGCTTGTCATCCTTCTAGGGCTGGAGGAAAGAGCTGAATGCATTCTTGCAAAGACACCATTATGAAAAGCAGGCTCACCCACACAGTCATCTCTGGCCGTAATGTATACAGAGGTATACAGACTATTTCACTGGAGTTGACGCTGGAACACAAGATATGTGTGCAAGCACAACGTGAAATAATAATAGTGTTTATCCCTTTCTACTTTCTTAACAGTATTTTTTTGACAATTGAATAGGTTTCCCCTTGAAAATAGGAAAGCAGATGTATGTCAGATCCTTTCGTGAAAAAAAAGGAATAAATAAAAATATGCAGAATAACTCGGTAAAATAAAAAGAAATCAAAGTACAAAGCCCAGTCAGCCAAAGAGATAAAAACTGCACCTGGATGGGAAGGTTATTTTCATGTAGCATCTTTCCTCCTCTTGGTGACCTCCAGAGGTGGTGTGGCTGCAATTCCCAGAATTCACAGCTGTGAGATCTCACAATCTGACAACTATTGTAGGACATAGGAGATTTCTCATTTTTCCATTAGTGCCATTAGTTGCAGTTTTACTGAATCTATAAGGGGTGTGGGGGAGAGGAATTGGTTCAGGATGTATTTCTGCAACTATTTGTTCATCAAGAGTGCCATTAGGCCCATGAGAAGTTGGCAGTGGCTTTCAAAATACTGGATTACAGCCTCAAATCTTTGGTCTTTGTGTGTTTGCTATGATTATTATGCTAATATCTTTTGATTAAGAGTTATTCTAGAGTTTTCTTCTGTTTCACAAGGTTCAACTGTTTGAAGGATTCATCGCTGCATGTCAGAGCCTGAAGCCAAGATGATGTGCAATATATCATTTATTAGATGCAACTCTCATTAGGATTTATGACTTTCTTCAATGACACATTTTATGTGAAATCCATGAATCTGTTTGTTCATGTTTTTGCTTTGTCCCTTTCCCAGCAGGTGGCTGAGCTGCAAGAAGAGGATAAGGTGGTCACTGAAGTTTTCTCTGTCCCTCCCTTTACAAGGGCTTTACCAGGTTTAAAGCACGCCACCAATTACAGTGTCCGAATCCAGTGCACTAATGAGATGGGCAGCTCTCCTTTTGCAGATTGGGTCTATTTTCAGACCTTGGGATTAGGTAAGACTGGGAGGGCTAGGGTGCATGGAGCTCTGAAAAGATACTCTTTCCTGTTGAATCAGAAAACATTTGGAAAATAGCAACTCTCCTGAGTAATTGAACAAATATATTGCATTTCTGATTAAACTAAAATTGCAAGGAGCATGCAAAACTCAGGGCTGGTTCAAGCAACTGCTCATCTGCCTTTGTGGTTGTTGTTTTTTACTATATAGTTAGTTAGAAAATGTGAAGCTGCTCGTAGTTCCTCCGAGTATCATGGTAAAATTGACTTTTCACAGTTTGTAGAACTTGTTTCTGAAAAGATGGAAAACAATTTAGCGGACTGTGTAGAACTTATCAGATTTAAATTATTATTATTATTATTATTATTATTATTATTATTATTATTACATCTGGATTATCTGGATTTCCCAAGGCTTTTCCATACCTTGAGGCTTACCATTCAGTAGCTCTCTCTTTTAAACAACACAACATACATTGTGATTTTCATTCCATTACAGCTCCAAATTGTACTCCACAAAATGTACATATTATCCAAAGAGATTCTTGCCTGATTTTGGAATGGGAAGCAGTAGCTCCAGAAATGTTTGGGGAGAATGCCTTAGGATACAGGTTGGAGTGGAGCCAAGATAACATAACTCAGGTAATAAACTGAGAAACGTAAGTATTTGCTCTTGGAGGAGCAGAACAAAGTCAGTCGGTCTGTCTGTCTGTCTGTCTGTCTGTCTATCTATCTATTTTCTATCCTGCCTTTATTATTTTTATAAATAACTCAAGGCGGCGAACATACCTAATACTCTTTCCTCCTCCTATTTTCCCCACAACAGTAACCCTGTGAGGTGAGTTGGGCTGAGAGAGAGGGACCCATGGGGCCTTATTACCAGTGGTAAATGTCCTTCATAAATTGAAAAAGCTGTTAAGGCTAATAGATTTCACTGCATCTTGTGGCAGTGAGTGCTATAAGGTAATAATTTGAATGATTAAAAAAAGTAGTTTGGTTTGAATGTCCTGCCAATAAGAGCAGGCAGGTCTCCATATTGGTGGGATGTGTATTCACAGATTTGTGTTTTCACAGTGGCAGTTGCAAAATTTATCACACTAAAAATTTGGCTGCTGCTCATTGCATACACCTTGAGTGATGGTGTAGCATGTGCAGTCTCGCAGTGAGCATCATCCAAATAGGACAGCTCGTGACCTTTGTGTATTGTGCATGTCTGCATTTATTCTGCATCTGGTTTTATTCAACCTGTTGATTAAGGCTGGAGAATTATGCCTGCCTCAAAAAATAAAAGAAAAAATTAAAAATTGGAGGCATTTCAAATGTGACCCCAAAATAATAACACTCTGTTGTATAGGTATACCTCATACCATCACAGACAGACCTGGATTTAATCTTGGGGAGTATAAATGAAGAACCCTGATAGGAATAGACTTGCTAGTATGGTTGGTAGCAAGAAATGTTAGGGATTAAAGAGGTAATGCAAGTTCTTTTAAAGTGTACCTGAATGCAGGAAGCCTTACTGTTATCATGCTTGGGCCTGGCTTCTGTTAACTGCAGCGTCTTCATAGTATCAGACATGCATATTCTGTTTGCTCTTTGGACTGCAAAAATTGTATAGGGAATAGGTCAGCAAGACTAAAGATTTGTCTGCCTCCACATGAACTTTCCAGTTTGATGTCCTACTTCACATACTCTTGTTTACCAGGGAGAGATAGATGATAACTTGCTCTGATATCTAGTGCTACTGATTCTTGTGAAATTTAATTTCAGATATAAATTGTATTTTGTGCCCAAGTTTTTAAACTTAGAAATGATATGGTTTTAGTCAGCTATTTTTATCCAACCATATCAGGGTTTTAACTGTTACTACAGTACTCCTTTCTTTTAATAACAGTTGTAATAGTTTGCTGATACATAGCTGAAGATGTGTTTGCTAAGGTGGAATATTAGATCCATTAATTAGCATCAAACAATCTAGGTATCAAGGAGCCCCAGGCAAGCGTACACTGATCATATCTGAACTGGAGTAGGAAGCAAGAGATACCTTGGAAGTAAGATTTAATTCCTATCATGATGGAATTAAATTTCTTCCATTATTGTATGGATGACATTTTGTTTCTAAAATAGAAAATAATATTTTGTGCAGTAATTCCATCCCTACATAGATTCAAAGTAAGCTCTGGTCAGGGAACATAGTTCAGTTGCACAATAAATAATGTCTCAATTTGGCATGGTGTAAAACCAAATCAACAGGTACTTCCTATGTAGAGGAATATGCATGAGTCATGATTTCCAAGCTTTGAGCCACAGAATTTGTTTTAGTGAAAAGCAGTGAATTTCATAACAGTGGGGAAACGGGCAGTGTCTGCAAGCCAGCTGCGCGGGGTAGAACAATTTACGCTCTGAGTTGCCGTAGAACAGCCTTTGCATATCAACCCATACAGTGCAGGCAAGCATGGGCTGTACAGAAGATGCCTGAAGAGCAATAACTTCATATGGCTGAAGCAAGTAAGTCCAAGCCACAGTCTTTTGGAAGGGGGGGGGGAATTCCGGGATTACTAGATATCTTGGAATGGAAGAAACTGCTTTTCTGATTCAAAGATAATAGTGACCAAGTGTCACCTGAATGATGATGCATCATTTATGGTTTTCTGATTGTAGGGGGAAATGATTGTGAAGGAAGCAAGAGCCAACCTTTCTATGTGGAATCCCTTAAAAGACCTTATGATCAAGGTCTGTATACTCAGTTCAGCTGGTTGTGGACCTTGGAGTGAGCCCTTGCTGCTTACATCCCAAGATTTAATAGGTAAGTGGCAGATGCAGGAAGCATTTCTGTTGTGTTTGTGTTTGAGGAAAATGGGCTGTTGTTAATACGGTGCATCAGATGAGGGCCAGTGAGGGAGCTGGTACCATTGTATCTCTCTGACTGTGCTCTTCCCAATATTCCCAGCTGCATGTGTATTATGTTCTCACAGAAGGAAACAGAGGAGAACCAAGCAGCTTCAAACAATCTAGCAGAAGCAGGGACTGGCTGGGACTATTACAAGTTTTCTATGTAAGGGAAAGTTTGACATATGAAGGAAAAGAGCAATACAATACAAATGGCTCCCTTGCCACTGTTTGGTGTTACTGTATTATTAAAAATGAATGAAAGAATCTGTGAGCATGATATGGCCTAGATTAATAGAAATGTTTTCTGCATTTGAGATTTTCCCCCCCCCAAATGGGTTATAAGGGTTTCCAGATCAAGGCATCTGACAGTTTTTGCTCTTCGTTATAAAATAATTACAGGAAGCTATCATTAATTTTGATGCTTTTGAACTGTGGTGTTGGAGGAAAATTCTGAGAGTGCCTTGGACTGCAAGAAGATCAAACCAGTCCATACTCCAGGAAATAAAGCCAGACTGCTCACTTGAGGGAATGATATTAAAGGCAAAACTGAAGTACTTTGGCCACATAATGAGAAGACAGGATACCCTGGAGAAGATGCTGATGCTAGGGAAAGTGGAAGGCAAAAGGAAGAGGGGCCGACCAAGGGCAAGATGGATGGATGATATTCTGGAGGTGACGGACTCGACTGGGGGGGAGCTGGGGATGGTGACGGCCGACAGGAAGCTCTGGCGTGGGCTGGTCCATGAGGTCACGAGGAGTCGGAGACGACTGAACGAATAAACAAAAAAACAGCAACAATTAACAATTAACAGATCCTGTCAATTAAGCAATCTTACAGGACCCAGGAAGCATGCCTTCTCAGTGATGGATCCTGCCCTCTGGAATGATATCCCCCCTGGAGATCTGTACTGCTCCCACCTATTGATTTTTCACAAATTGCTGAAAACCTGGTTGTTCTCCCAGGCCTTGGGCTAGGATGGTGGTTAAGCCCTTTGGGGTTTTTTGGTATAGATATTTTTTTGGTTTTGATGTTCTGGGTTGCTCTTCCAGTCAGCCGTATCTTCTTTTCTTTGATATATGTTATTATTGTAACTTTACTTCATTGTAAGCTGCCAAGTGGAAGGCAAAAGGAAGAGGGGCCGACCAAGGGCAAGATGGATGGATGATATTCTGGAGGTGACGGACTCGACCGTGGGGGAGCTGGGGATGGCGACGGCCGACAGGAAGCTCTGGCGTGGGCTGGTCCATGAAGTCACGAAGAGTCGGAAGCGACTGAACAAATAAACAACAATCATTAATTGCTTATCTTTTGAATGCCAACAATTATTTATAATTATTGAATTATAAATACTCCAAAAATATTACAGTATGTTAAATTATAATAGATTATTTTAGACTTAATTATACATTGTAATTTAATTATTAGAGAGTTTGGACACAAAAATGGAGGAGCGGGGAATGTGTTCCAAATGGAAACAGGTGATTTTTCATCGTGAGGGGTTTCCCTGCAGGGTATCCAGCATGCCTATGTTTTCTCAAACCAGGGTTTTTGATAGTTAAAAGCTACATTTAACATTGGAGAGGAACTAAAGAACCACACTGGGTGGGGTGACAAAGAGGCTGAGACTTTTGTTTTTGGAATGAGGAGGAGTAATTTTGAGGTTTATCTTTTTAAAGCCTATTTTGGGATGTGCTTTAATTTTCATGTATGTCCTGCCTCTAAGTGGGTTTTCATTCAGTATAATCAGAGGGTGCTCCGGTGGGCACAGACAAGGAACTTTAGGGCCACAGGTTGCTCATCTTTGTCCTAAAATATCTACCAGCCCATTAAAAAAAAGTATCCTGATCCTGTAACAGGCTGTGAGAATAACCTCGAGGAACATGAGGAAGAACCGCAGTCAAGGCAACAGTCAGATAAGGGAAAAACAGGAGGAAGAACCGCAGTCAAGGCAACAGTCAGATAAGGGAAATCGGAGTCCAAAGCAGAAATGTAATTTGAGAAAGTGTCTCAGACTTGACCGTCCCTAGTACTCTTTAGAATAAAGGCAGGGAGGGAGGAAGCACATTCAGACTTGCAAGACTGATGTTAGCCATTTGAGGTAGACCAGGCTAGAAAATGAAAGTTATGAATACTAAAACTACTGTTATTATAGTATTGTAGTAGCAGAATCATTTATAGATGCTGTATTAGCAAATCTACATCTCTTTGCACAGCTCCGACGGATCCATGTGGCAAGCATGAACAGAACATTGCACAGGGGAAACAAGCCTCAGATCTTTTACTATGCTTTACTCCCTGCTTCCCCTACCCCCGGGTAATTTGCACCCATCTTTCTACACAAGGCTTTCTGCTAGATGGGAGTTTAAACAAAACAATTAGATTTAAATTATATAGAGAAGCCCTGCAAGTTGGAATAATTTTTGTCTTAAAATCAACTCTTTTTCTCTATTGGACTTTTTTCTTAGCAGAAAAAGGGATACAAATATAAATCCTTCCATTCAGTTAGAAAATATGATTTAAGAGATTGTAGGTGAGGAGCCATAATAAAAGTACAGTACTGTAAATAAAAACATAAAAGTAACACAGCAAAATCCAGTGATTTTAGTGGGTATAAGCATTAACAATTTTACACTGGCTTATAACTAAAATGTCTAAAACACTTTCCCCCCCATCTGGGCATCCTCCAGGTGTATTATCAAATTTCATACCAGGTACAGTAATTAAATTCTTCCATGCTCTGTATTCCTAAGGAGACACAAGAAGGTTTCATAAGCAGATTTACTGCAGAGCGTTAGGAAGCCATACAGTATATTCAAAGAAATTCTCTCTCAAATAGCACCCTAGAATCCTGTCCTTTGTGTTTGATCACCCCAGGTTTAACCCTGGGTCTCTCCCTCCTGCCTTTTTGAGTCAACAACCTTGTAGCTCTAGGGTAGATGTAATCGGGATGAGACGGTCCCTCAGATACCCTGGTCCCATGCCATGTAGGGCTTTAAAGGTGATGACCAACACCTTGAATTGTACCCGGAAGCAAACCGGTACCCAATGCAGCTTGCGGAGCAACGGTGTTATATGTGCAGATCTTGACGCACCCAAAACTGCCCGCGCGGCCGAATTCTGCACCAGTTGTAGCTTCCGGATAGTCTTCAAGGGTAGCCCCATGTAGAGCGCATTGCAGTAATCTACATGGGAGATGACGAGAGCATGAGTGACTGTACGGAGGGCGTCGCGATCCAGGAATGGGTGTAATTGGCACTCTAACCGAAGTTGTGCAAAAGCCCTCCTAGCCACGACTGCCACCTGGTCTTTGAGCAGGAGTCGTGAGTCTAGACGGACGCCCAGATTACGCACCGGTTCAGTGCTACCCCATCAAGAACCAAAGATGATAATTTCCCAGAAGACGCTAAGCCATCAACCCACAGCCACTCGGTCTTACCAGGGTTCAATTGAAGCCTGTTGTTCCCCATCCAGGCCCTCACAGCCCCCAGGCACTGGAGACTGCATCACTTACCTCACCAGGGATGGAGATATACAATTGAGTGTCATCTGCATACTGATGATACATCATCCCAATTACTGCGGAGTCCTTGGTGCTCTCTGAGCCTTGTTGTTTCCTTGCAGATGTTTCATTGCCAGACTAGGCAACATCTTCAGTGTGAAAAGGGAGTGGGCCTTGCTTTCTGTTTATATAAACATATGTGGTATATATGGTATATAAACAGAGAGCAAGTCCCACTCCCTTTTCACACTGAAGATGTTGCCTAGTCTGGCAATGAAACATCTGCAAGAAAACAACAAGGCTCAGAGAGCACCAAGGACTCCACAGTTCAACCCTGAGCTACAAATATTCTCTTTGATTAATAATTACTGCACCATTTGAACTAACTAAATCGTGAATGGCAACTTGTTTTCCAAAATCTGATAATAAAACATGAATAAGAAATAATAACCCTTTATTTAAACAATTGCTTTTAGTTACATTTTTTTTATTTTTTATTTTTTATTTATTTCCAACTTATATCACCGCCCATCTCCCCCCATTCTGGAGGGGACTCTGGGCGGTTTACACCAAGCCAGTAATTAAAACATATAAAAATTTATAAAATAGAATACATAATTTAATTAAATATATAAGATCCAAGAGGCTCTGATGTTAGGCTTTAAAGAACCCTATGGAGCAAGCCAACCCCAAGAGGAGCTATTACTCCCCCCATCCCAAGCGAGGTGGCAGAGCCAGGTCTTCAGTTGTTTCCGGAAGGTCATAAGTGTGGGGGCTAGCCTCACCTCCAGGGGCAGAATATTCCAGAGGGCGGGTGCCACTGCCGAGAAAGCCCGCCTCCTGGACCCCGTCAGGTGGAATTCTCTTATAGACGGGGTCCGAAGCAAGCCCTCTCTGCATAGCCGGGTGGAGCGGGTCGATGCTCTGGGGATGAGGCGGTCCTTTAGGTAACCTGGTCCCATGCCATGTAGGGCTTTAAAGGTGACAACCAACACCTTGAATTGGACTCGGAAGCAAACCGGTAACCAATGCAGCTCGCGGAGCAGAGGTGTCACATGTGCCGACTTTGGGGCACCCATAACTGCGCGCGCAGCCGCATTCTGGACCAGTTGAAGCTTCCGGATACTCTTCAAGGGTAGCCCCATGTAGAGCGCATTGCAATAGTCTATGTGGGAGATGACCAGGGCATGAGTGACTGTACGGAGGGTGTCTCAGTCCAGGAAAGGGCGTAGCTGGTGCACAACTCGAAGTTGTACAAATGCCCTTCTGGCCACGGCTGCCACCTGCTCTTCAAGCAGGAGTCGTGAGTCCAGAAGGACACCCAGGTTCCGCACTTTGTCTGAACGGGGTAGTGCCACCCCGTCCAGATCTAAAGATGACAACTCCCTGGATCTCGAGGCACCATCAATCCACAGCCACTCCGTCTTACCAGGGTTCAGCTGAAGCCTGTTGTTCCCCATCCAGGCCCCCACAGCCTTCAGACACTGAGAAAGGGCAGCCACTGCATCACTTAACTCACCCAGGATGGAGATATATAATTGAGTATCATCAGCATATTGATGATACCTCATCCCGTGTTGGTGGATGATCTCACCCAGCGGTAGGCAATTTCTTGGGCTTGCTGTCTTTTGCCTAAGTCTTCTTGTGTCTAAACAGCAGCCACACCAGTATGTGGCCAAGCTTATAAATGCTTGAAAAATCCAGTTTCATTGTGGGAAAAATTACTGACTGAACAAAACTGTTTTGTTGTTTATTCGTTCGGTCACTTCCGACTCTTCGTGACTTCATGGACCAGCCCACGCCAGAGCTTCCTGTTGGCCATCGCCATCCCCAGCTCCCCCACGGTCGAGTCCGTCACCTACAGAATATCATCCATCCATCTTGCCCTTGGTCGGCCCCTCTTCCTTTTGCCTTCCACTTTCCCTAGCATCAGCATTTTCTCCAGGGTATCCTGTCTTCTCATTATGTGGCCAAAGTACTTCAGTTTTGCCTTTAATATCATTCCCTCAAGTGAGCAGTCTGGCTTTATTTCCTGGAGTATGGACTAGTTTGATCTTCTCCAAGGCACTCTCAGAATTTTCCTCCAACACCACACTTCAAAAGCATCTATCTTCCTTCGCTCAGCCTTCCTTATGGTCCAGCTCTCGCAGCCGTAGGTTACTACGGGGAATACCATTGCTTTAACTGTGTGGACCTTTGTTGTCTGTGATGTCTCTGCTCTTAACTATTTTATCAAGATTTGTCATTGCTCTCCTCCCAAGAAGTAGACGTCTTCTGATTTCCTGGCCGCAGTCAGTGTCTGCGGTAATCTTTGCACCTAGAAATACAAAGTCTGTCACTGCCTCCACTTTTTCTCCCTCTGTTTGCCAGTTATCAATCAAGCTGCTTGCCATAATCTTGGTTTTTTTGAGGTTTAACTGCAACCCAGCTTTTGCACTTTCTTCTTTCACCATCATAAGGCTCCTCATCTCCTCCTTGCTTTCAGCCATCAAAGTGGTATCATCTGCATATCTGAGATTGTTAATGTTTCTTCCAGTGATTTTAACTCCAGCCTTGGATTCATCAAGGCCAGCACGTTGCATGATGTGTTCTGCATACAGATTGAATAGGCAGGGTGAGAGTATACAACCCTGCCGTACTCCTTTCCCAATCTTAAACCAGTCTGTTGTTCCATGGTCTGTTCTTACCGTTGCTACTTGGTCGTTATACAGATTCCTCAGGAGGCAGACAAGATGACTTGGTATCCCATACCACCAAGAACTTGCCACAATTTGTTATGATCCACACAGTTAAAGGCTTTAGAATAGTCAATAAAACAGAAATAGATGTTTTTCTGAAACTCCCTGGCTTTCTCCATTATCCAGCGGATATTGGCAATTTGGTTTCTAGTTCCTCTGCCTTTTCTAAACCCAGCTTGTACATCTGGCAATTCTCGCTCCATGAATTGCTGGAGTCTGCCTTGCAAGATCTTGAGCATTACCTTACTGGCATGTGAAATAAGTGCCACTGTTCGATAGTTTGAACATTCTTTAGTGTTTCCCTTTTTTTCTTTGTTTTTGATCATACCCATTTTTGCCTGGAATTTACCTCCTTTCTAATTTTCTGGAAGAGGTCTCTTGTCCTTCCTATTCTATTGTCTTCTTCCACTTCCGCACATTGCTTGTTTAAAAATAATTCCTTATCTCTTCTGGCTAACCTCTGGAATTTTACATTTAATTGGGCATATCTCCCCTGTCACTGTTGCCTTTTGCTTTCCTTCTTTCTTGGGCTACTTCCAGTGTCTCAGCAGACAGCCATCTTGCCTCCTTGGTTTTCTTTTTCTTTGGGACGTTTTTTGTTGCCGCCTCCTGAACAATGTTGCAAACTTCTGTCCATAGTTCTTCCGGGACCCTATCTACTAAATTTAGTCCCTTAAATCTATTCTTCACCTCCACTGCATATTCCTTAGGAATATTAGTGAGCTCATATCTAACTGATCTGTGGGTCTTCCCTATTCTCTTTAGTCTGATTCTAAATTGTGCAATAAGAAAGTTTGTGATCTGAACTACAGTCAGCTCCAGGTCTTGTTTTTACTGACTATATAGAAGTCCGCCACTTTTGGCTACAAAGGATGTAGTCAATCTTATTTCGGTGTCGACCATCTGGTGAAGTCCATGTATAAAGTCGCCTTTTAGGTTGCTTGAAGAGAGTGTTTGTTATGCACAGTGAATTGTCTTGGCAAAATTCTATCAGCCTATGTCCTGCTTCATTTTGTTCTCCCAGACCATGCTTAACTGTAATTCCAGGTGTCGTTTGACTACCCACCTTAGCATTCCAGTCTCCTGTAATGAAAATAACATCTCTTTTTGGTGTATTATCCAGTAGGTGCTGCAGATCCTCATTGAGCTGATCTACTTCTGCTTCTTCAGCATCTGTGGTTGGGGTGTATATTTGGATCACTGTGATGTTAAATGGCTCACCCTGATTTCGAATTGTGATCATTCTATCATTTTTTGGATTGTATCCAAGCACTGCTTTAGCCACTTCATTATTAATTATGAAGGCTACTCCATTTCTTCTGTGGTCCTCTTGTCCACAGTAGTAGATCTGGTGGTCATCTGATGTGAAGTGGCCCATTCCAATCCATTTCAGTTCATTGACACCCAAAATGTCTATATTTAATCTTGCCATCTCACCAATAACCACATCCAATTTGCCCTGGCTCATAGATCTTACATTCCAGGTTCCTATGGTGTGTTGATCTTTAGAACATCGGATTCGTCGTTCACCACCAGCACCGTCGGCCGCTAGCCGTCCTTCCGGCTTTGAGCTAGCTGCGTCATCACATCTGGGCTAGTTGAACGTATCCTCTGTTCCTCCCCAGTAGCATTTTGACCATCTTCCGACCTGGGAGTCCCATCTTCCGATGGTATACCGACATATCTCTGGTTGTACTGATCCATTTAGTTTTCACGGCAAGAATACTGGGGTGGGTTGCCGTTACCTTCCCCAGGGATCATATTTAGTCTGACTTCTCTGCCATTACCTTCCCATCTTGGGTGTCCCTTCACAATTTAGCTCATGGCGTCATTGAGGTGCTCAAGCTCCAGCACCACGACAAGGTAACAATCTCCTTTGCTGGAGAACAAAACTGTAGATCTATAAAAGTAATGGAACTTGGTCTTAGGACTCAGCCAGACAATAAAAAAAACTTATTTTCTAGAAATAACTGTTTCCATATACCTGCTGAGTGCATTAGTATTTCCCAGGATATGGGTAGAAAAAATTCTAAAAGCAGTTGCGAGTATTTTTCTGAGGGCATTGCTTGCAATCTTATGTGAAGCACCCTCCACCTGAAAGAAGAATGTTTGTGTCCAATGGTGCTCCGTCCCTGAGTATTTGTGAGAATGATTTGGAATGTTCTTACTGTTATCACTGTGAGCACTGGTGTTGTGCTGTCCATGGCAGTCTTCCCCAACCTTCAGATGTGTTGACTTCAACTCCTATGATTCCCAGTCACCATGAGAATTGAACTCCAGCACATCTGGAGGGCAGCAGGTTGTAGAAGACTGATCTAACCAGTGTGTGTTTCATGCTGATTGTGTTTTAATCCATTGGATGGGCTTTTGTGTGAATTGTTGCAATGGCCCTGGGTTTTAGAAGTGGCCCTCTGTGCTGCCTGTGTCCTCCCCTATTTGAAGATGTTGCATCTGCAGGTGTGTCCTATAAGCCTGAGTACGTGTTAGCTGTAGAAAGCTAATAGTCTCCCGGCTCTTCCTCAAACAGCTACCCGGAACATGGAGTGAAGATAAGGATACATACAATGCAGTGCTTTGAATCTGCATAACAACACCTCCAATGGGATGGCAAGGAAAATGCCAAATGTAGTCCTCATTTCTAGCCCTCAATTACTCATGTAATACTAGGAATCACCACTTTTTCCTCTGATTTAAATTATGGGGCTGGAAGGATGGGGGAAGCAGCACAACACAGGTTATACAGTACTTATGTTTTACACTGGGATATGTTAATGGAAAATGATTTTCTATGTTAGAGCACATGCCCATCAAGAACAAATTAAATATGTTGTGTTTTGGGTATGGACAGTCTCTCAAATGCTCTCAAAGGTGGTTCTTTTCTCACAGACCTAAATGTACATAATTTATGATATGATGCACATGACTTAAAAAAGGGAGTTGGAGTAGCCAAGAATTAAGTGCAGGTGTTACATTAATCACCTCTAGCTTTCAAGCGTAATAGCTCAGATGGAAATTGGAAAAGTTTAAAGAACAGAAGATCAAATGATAAGTGTATAGAGAATCTAAAGGAAAAATAGATTGCAACAGAACTTGGGATAATATATAAAGTTTGCTAAAATGTTTTATGTGGAAACACAGCTGGGTACATTACTTCAAAGCATGTAATTTTTTTAAGATTTAGATGTGCATGATATGGGTTGCTAGGATGAACAACAGCCTTGGTCCTGGTTTATTCCACAGCCAAGTACTGTGCTGGTGTGTAGCTTAACAGCTCCCACACCCAAATGATCAATGTCCAACTTTGCCAGACAATGTGCATTATCTCTGGCACAGTACATTCTACCCCTGTGTACTGGTTACCAGTACTCAGCAATGTTATACCACCCCATATCAGAAGACAACAAGCCCTCGCCAAGTTATGGTCAAGGATGCTGAACAATAAAAGGTAAAAGGTAAAGGTTTCCCCCACACAGTTGTGCAGTCGTGTCCGACTCTAGGGGCCGGTGCTCATCTCCGTTTGTTAGCCGAAGAGCCAGCGTTGTCCGAAGACGCTTCCATGGTCATGTGGCCGGCATGACACACGCTGAACAATAAGGCTCTCCCTATTCACCAGGATATTGCACAGACCACCACAAGATTGATACCTCGAAGGCCAGCTTGGAAAACAGCCATACACTTAACATCTACCCAGTTCAAATCTAAGAATGCTTGGAGAGAGGAATGGTCCAAGTTGCTCCCCCGCAGCTTGGTCATTAGTGATCCCTCTTCCAAACCTCCCGGTTTTAACCTGCCTCGCTCTGTCTGGATGAAATTGAATAGAATCAGATGTGACACTGGTAGGAGTGCCTCTGCTCTTTTTAAATGGGGCTGGAAGGATTCTTCTTGTTGTGATTGTGGTGCCGAAATGCAAACTATTAAACACATTGTGCAAGACTGCCCACGACGTGCGTTCCCTGGCTCCTTAGAAGATCTGCACGAAGTAACACCGGAAGCGATTGCTTGGTTAGCTGAACTGGACATCCAGTTATGAGACTATTCTGTATCCCTGCAGAAGTTTACATATAATTGTGTGGATTGTGTGTATTTATTTGCTTTCTCTTCTGTCATTTATTCATCATATGCTATACTAGGATGAAGACTGCTGTGAAAATACAAGAATAATTATAATATGAACTATTGTGGTAGCAACGTGTTGGTGGATAATATTGAAATAAGCATGCAAATATCTTATGAAAATGGTGTGCAGTTATAGGAGAATGAGGCTGAATATGGTTAGGAATAGCAGTAAGCATCTGATAGCATTAGGCTATCTGAGAGGTATAGTGACATATATGAAGGTATCAAGAAAGGCTAGTTGGACAATTGCATCACAGATAAATGGTTGCATATTACCAAGCAAGATGGATTGATAATGAACAAGCATTACAAATCTTTCTCCAAAATTTCCACAGAATAGTATGTCCTGTATGCCACAAGTAAAATATATTCATGCAGATGAAGTGGAAGGTAGAGAAACCCACTAAAAAATTTCCTACAGTTTTGGAATCAACAAAAATGCTGGCACAAGCACATACTAATAGGCAGTTGGCAACACCCTGGGCAACATCTGCCAAGACAGTTCTCTCTACGGAGTTTATTGGAGGAAATTTGTCATGGAGTTCGTTAATGGTCATTTTTAAAAGCTTGTGAAGTTTCTTGCTGGATTTGATTCTGTGTTAAATAGTTGCTGCAGAAGTGCTGTTTTAATGGAAGAAGCAGCATGTCTGTGTAAATGCAGACAAATAAAACTTTAAAGTATGTTAAGAGTAAAAAGGACTGAGGGAAGTCATACACAATGGAGGTCATGCTATGAAATCTACGTAGAGAGGAAATAGACCCTTGCCTTGTCAAGGTGGTCGTCAGAGTCATTCATGGACAAGAATACTTTTCATTTTGCCCAGAACAACTTCTTTTGTTCAACCACATAACTGCTGTGTTCATTGGGCTGCACACTTACTGTACATCCACATCTTGTATACATAAGGCAACTTTTCCAACTTACGGAGTGGGTCTGCACAACGTGCTAATTACGGTCCAGTGTTAACTGTGGATATCTCTCTCTACATATCAGTTTGCCACTAGACACCAAACAAACCACATCCAGGTGTGCTTTGGTTTGAATGTTCATTTTGGGGAGCATCCTGATCACATCAGTGATGATTGGCTGACCAAGAGTTCCTGGGTTTTAGGGTTTATAAAAACCCACAGTGGTCTGACTGGAGTTGGAGCTCCTGCAGCCAGGATGGAGAAGGGCTGAGGACTTCCCACCAACCCCTTTATCTTTTTATACTGTACAAGTTTGGGAAGTTCACACCAGGTAGCAAGTATGTTGCAAGAATCCTAAGGTGGAGTTCCTATAAAGGTTCTGCAAAACTTGGTTTTGGCAGTATTCCATTCCTATTTTGATCTCTCTGTTGTTCATTCTGACACATGCTAAAGTTTCTCATATGCTCCTATCCCTCTTAACATGAAGATAGAATGAGGTAGCCCCATGCTATGTGTCTTGCTATCTGAACAACAACAAAGTTTTTAGGGATTATATTCCCTGATAGTCTGTCATTAGGAGACTCTTAAGTTAATATTAACCATATCCTATGACTGGAAAGGGTTCAGTACTGTTAAGCTGTCTGATGCACAGCCAGTGTTTCATTATGTTATGCTGGTGCAGCTGTAACCTACACTTGTGTTTATTTGCAATCCTAGCGAACATAACTCTAGGATAAACTCAGCATCATGTTCCTGCTGTACCTTTGAACAATTGGCCTCCTCCCTAGAACAAAATTAGCCAGATTGATCAAACCAAAGGCGTAGCGTTTCAGCCTCCTGTTCTAGTGATGGCTAGCCCAGAAACTGACCGGATGGAGATGGACCACATCAAATCTTGCAGAACAGCAGCTTTGGCTGTTGCTGCTACATCATTTCAGAGTTATTTAGAGCATGACTAGTGAACCTCCTTCTAGAGCTAAAGCTCTTTCATGGATGAAAATGTCTATATGTTAAGCACGATCTTTCGCTTTTTCACAAAGATTTTATTTTCTATACAGGGGGGCAAAGGCAGCCTCTTTATGGAACATCCTGGGTTCCTGTGGTTTTAGGAATTCTGACTGCACTGGTTACAGCCGTTGCCTTGGCTCTAATCCTTCTACGGAAAAGAAGAAAAGAAACTCGATTTGGGTACAAATATTTTTGTTTTTTATTATCCCCATTGTAATCTCCGCATCTCTTTGTGCAGAGATCCTCAAAATGGTGCCCCCTGGATGTGTCGGAATTACCACTAGAATTCCTAGCTAGCATAGCTTTTAACCATGTAAAGCATTTCTTTTTCATTTTGTATATTTTGTATTATCTTTCGTTCTCTCTTTCTCACACACACACACACACACACACACACACACACACACACACACACACAGGTGTGTATGGAAAAGGCTTGCAATCCCAACATACCTGGCTTGTGGAATGGAAAGACTGATCAGGGCAAGAAGCTGCACTCCAGATCACAACCTGTAGAACTGTCTTCAAGACTTCCCTAGGCCAGTAACTATGTAACACCTTGCCACTGAGATGGTTGGGAGAGAAAGAACCACAAGAAAAGAGTGGCATAGCCAAGAAGAAGCAGTAGTTCAAGCCCTAGAGCAGAGCTTTCCAAACTGTGTGCCGCGACACAAAAGTGTGTCGCCACACACAGTCTGGTGTGTCGCCACACAACCCGGAAGCGCTGATCATCATCAGCGCTTCTGGGTTTTCCCGCGGCGACACACCAACGGCGCCGCACAAAAAGCCGAAAGCGGCAGCAGCGCCTCCGGGTTTTTGCGCGCTGCCGCAACAGTGGCACTTCCGGGTTTTCCCGCGGGGACACACCAACGGCGGTTGGTGTGTCGCTGCGGGAAAACTTTGGGAAGCCCTGCCCTAGAGCAATACCCCTTTCCCACCCTTATTGTAACTGCAACCTTCTTTGTTTCTGAGGCCTTCTGGAAGGAAGAAAGAGTTTTCCTGGGTCTTCTGATATTTTGCACTGCTCAGAAAAAAGAAATAGTTACCAAGATAAAGAGGTTCTTAGCTGTTGTCTGTATTAAGTACACATAAGTCAACTTAAGTTTTGTGGTACTCTATGCACATTTCATGAGATGTTCTTTGCTTTTTTCCCCCTTTTAGTCAAGCCTTTGGCAGTGTGGTTGGAAGTGATCCTGTAGTCCATTTTAGAGCAGTGAGATCATTCAACCGAGAAGTCCCACAGCTTATTGAAGTAACATGTAGGTAAAATATATATGACTCTTTTCCTCAGCAAGTGTATTTTCATTCTCTTAGCTAAAGTGTTGTTCTCTACCTCCATCAATCCATTTTCTAATAGTACTGCTATGATGATGATGATATATATATACCATACTCATTTCCCAAAGTGAAAGACTAAATAATACTATGCCTTATGCAAAATTGGTGCACCTATCCATGTTCCATTGACTTCTGCAGCGGGGGGAGGTCCTACAATGCTGGGTTAGAGTGCCATTGAAGGACCTGTTTTCATTCTGCTTCTTTTTAGCTGAATCCTGACTCAAATTATTTAGGAGTAAAATGATTATCTTATGCACATGTATTAGGGTATTTATCCAACTGACAATAGAGGCCTTGTTTTCACATAAACATGAGTAAGATCAAACTCTGAAGTTTGAAGCAGTGAACAGTGATTCACTTTTATACTATATCTCAAATCAAAGTTCAAATATTGTGCTACTGTTTGGAGCTTGATTATATCATAGAAGCTATGGCTTGCCATCTTCAGACTGAAGCATAAATTGCTGTCTTTGGGGTTGATTCACAGATATTGCTTGAATCAGTCTTTTTCCACTTGTACTCCTCCAGACTACAACTCCCAGAATTGCCAATTATTAAGTGGAGATGACCAGGTTGGGAATGGCTGGATTTTAAACTCTTATTTTCTTCGTTCAAGGGAAGTAGTTCAAGTAATTTGAAACTCTGAAATGTTATAGCACTGAAAAGAAGCAGTTTTATTGTATCTTTGTTGCTTTATATCTTTTATAAGACTAAAGAAGAGAATTACTTCCTAGGGAGTGATAGTGATTTCCCCCCAAAATAAATTGTTTTGGCTTGTTCATTCTTCATACATTCTCACTCAGTCTTCCTCAACCTGCTGCCCTTCAGTGCATCTAACTATAACTCCCACATTTTCCAGTCATCGCATCAAAGGTTGTGCTGGCCAGAGATTATGGGAGTTGTCATTTAACACATCTGAGTGCACAAGGCGAGGGGAAGATTATTCTAAATTGTTCAACATTAACTGTATCTTGGAATAAAAATATATCAATCTGGATAGAGATTAAAGCTAGATTTACTCTTGCTTAAGTTGCCCTTGTTTTCTTCTGTTTATCCAGTGGACAGTATAGGAATCAGTGATGAACTAAAGACCAAACTGAAAGATGTCCTAATCCAGGAGCAACAGTTTACTCTGGGAAGAATGCTAGGCAAGGGTGAGTAGTCAACCAAAACCTAGAGAAAATGCACTTACTTTGTTTAAGTCCAGTCCTATACTGTCATTTGTAAATACTCTGATTTCCAAGGATTCAGGCACACCAAGTGGCAGAGGTCTCAACTGCAACAGTTACTACTGAATGTACTGTAGCTAGGAACTGGAGTTTTAGATTGGGAATATTGATAATTCCACCAGTGCTTTTAGAAGAGCATTGAGGTTGACAACTTGAATTATCTGGGGCTAAATATGCAGGTATGCCTGTAAATTGGGATTATTAGAAGCATTTCTGAGGGCATGAGGACCTCACCATTTTAAAGAACATGAGAGACTTATTTAGAAAAAAACCAAGAAGAATAGCATTAAAGTGAAACTGGAGAATGTGTTTACAAAATGTGTGAAAGCTGTAGGAAATGAATAGAAGGAAAGCTGATGGGGAAGTGGAAAGTACAAGAGCTGTGGCAGCAGAAATATTTTTGGAGTATCAAGAGAGATTTAGGAAGATTTTTTCTGTAGTTTCTTACTAGCACTCTGTCAAACCTCCATTCTGTGTGTCATGTGTTTAATATCTAGATAATACAATACAGTTAAACAATTTTATGTTGTATTGATTTCAGCATAAATTGGCTATTTATTACCTTAAGTTTCCACCAACTCTTGTTTTTCTGTATTCCTTGGGAGGAAAAAAACGAGATTTTCAGTACAAATGTGATGTTTTCTATTTTCCTTCTCAGAAAATGTTCCAAACCAAATTCCTATGGAAGAAGATATTTGACTGGAAGAAACTCTCATTTAGTAGTTTTCATCTTCATAGCTTTTAACCTAGGCATTCTACTTTTCATGATCCTAAAACAAACTTTAGCTGCATTGTGCTTTTTCAATTACCATATTCCTTTTTATTTTTTCTCTTTTTGCAATTTATTAGGGGAATTTGGATCTGTCAGGGAGGGTCAGTTGAAAATGCCTGATGACTCTCTCCAGAAAGTTGCAGTGAAAATGCTAAAAGGTGAGTAAATCCAGATTACTTGAACTGTCTCCATGCCTTTCTGTCACCACAAGCCTTCCTATTCCTGAGTTTGTATTCTTACCAAGCAATAGAGTTGGCTGTGCTTTACCTCTCTTCTCATTTTCCTTTTTGTTCATATTGCCTATAATTGCCATGCATTCCTTGAGTGCATCTTTGTTTATTTCAATGTACGTATATGGCCACCCTTCTCACCAAGGCAACTCTGGGCAGCGAACACAATAAAAAACTTCAATATAACAATAAAAAACAGAGATATAACCATAACAAAAGTATAGCATAAAAACCAACGGCCTCCAGACTGACACCGTCTGAATGTCTTTTAATTCCCATAAGCACCAGTCAGAATAGTGTAATGATGCTATACCGTATGGTTTCATTTACGTATACTCCATTTTTTTCATGACTTAAATGTTTGACAAATGTAATCCACAATCTGCACAGCAGGACTGGTAAATTAAAATATAACTAGTAACACTGTTCATATCCAATCGATTTGTTAATCTATTTTACTTATATTTATTGGCCAGTACTATGGACTAAACAGATTGCACCGTGCCTGTCTTGAATTCTTATTCATTTCACCTGTTTTACTACTTTTTAAACTCTTCCTGTAGAATCTCAACTGTTCTTTGTACCTCTACGTTCTGCACCTTTTCTTGAATGTTGCCCCCACTGAGTTTAAAAGAAATCTCAGCAGTAATTCCTTTTATTTTAGCTGACATCTTCACTTCCAATGACATAGAGGAGTTCCTGAAAGAAGCTGCCTGCATGAAGGAGTTTGACCATCCACATATTACTAAATTAATAGGTGAACATTGTCACATTCTATATTAACTTTTGCCCTAGAGCGTCCCAAAGTATATGTTTCTCAATTTATTTGTAGAAGGAAATTTATTTATTAAATTTATTTATATGGCTGCGCATCTCACAAATGCACCCTTGGTGGCTAACAACATGTTGAAACAATAAAAAACAATATTAGCAAAGAATAAATAAAACCCAACAATGGTCACTGAGGATAAACCCAAACAAAAGAAGTAAGAGCGACCTTTCAGTGGGCCATCTAATATAAAATTAGAAGAAGGAACAATAGTCACTAATACATTGGGAATGTAGTCATTCTCAGTGCATCTACAGTATATATTCTTATATTTCAAATACTACTTCCTGAAGAGTATTCATATTTGCTAATCCTCATCTCTCCAGCATATATTGGTTCTCAAAAATGAACATAAGAAAGTGAGGCAATATTATAAATAGGCTGCACAGTTGAAAGCAAGTATTTGTAATAGCTGAGAAATATAACCGCCAAGCAGAAACCATCCTGTTGCTTTAGACAGAATGTTCCTGAGTCCAAATAAGAAAATATACCCTAATTTGGAGTTACCATATGGCATTTTTGAATGCTGCTTGATCCAGATAAAGAGTCAGGTTCCTTGAAGAATGCCTAGTTTTTTGATACTGCTTAGAAGAGACATAGCCTTGTGAAGCAAATAAGAATAGATGGCATTAACACATGGATTGGATCAGACCAAGAGTTTAGAAATCAAAATGTAGCAGTGTTTTCAGTAGTTTGTGAGGAGGGAGGTATGCTAATTATTTATGATAATTTATTACAGGGATAATGGTTCTTGCTAATTGCACGTCTCTGTTCTCTCAAATCAGGGGTCAGCTTGCGTAATCGGCCTAAAGGTCGTCTTCCAATCCCAATGGTTGTCCTGCCCTTCATGAAGCATGGAGACCTTCACTCTTTTTTACTGATGTCCAGGATTGGAGAAAACCCCTTTGTAAGTTTTTCTCTCTTAAGGCAACTCTCAGAGATTAATTGATCTTCTATTGTATTGGCTACACTAGTATTAACTTTGTCATCTATTGATTTATTTAGTTGCTTGCTTGCAATGCTTACTGTAGATGCTGCTCCTATCCAAAGGGACTCTGAGTAGCTTACATTCCCCTCTTCCAGTAAGATGATTAAAAATTAAAATTAAAAACAATACAACAAAATAACCATTAACAATTACAGCTGAAATTACAAAAAGTTTCAGCATCCGAGGAACAAACATCAAAACACCAATAAAGGGGCTTGCAGCTTATATCAGTTCCACTCAGTTTTAATGGCCTTCTTGAAGCTCATGGGAGTTTAAGGGGGAAACTAATCCAAAATACGGAGATGGGGAAGGGGGGCTGCATTTAAGAAGGCCTGACCTCATGGCCCCTGAAGATGATGGTCCTTGAGAGAAGAAACCTGGAGTGAACCTACTCTTAGGTCATATCATCCTGGGCAGACAGAAGCCACTGGAGGAAAGTGCTATTTTAGATAACCAAGTCCTGAGCCATATAGGACTATAAAGATATCAACTAGCACCTTGAATTCTACCTGGAAGCAAACAGGAAATCAGTGCAGCTCTCAAAGTAGGGGTGTTACTTGGGAGAAATTCAACACTTGCATTGTTACTTGAGAGGATGTATTCTGAACCAGTTAAAGCAGGGGTCCCCAACCTGTGGGCCACGGCCACTGTTAGGAAGTGGGTCGCAGGGCTCCCTCCTGCAAACCCCGCCCCCCCCGGTCCGTGGAAAATTTCTTCCACGACCAGTCTGGTGCCAGAAAGGTTGGGGACCGCTGAGTTAAAGCTTCCAGGTAGTCTTCAGGAGCAGCCCCTTGAAAGCAACTAGTAGTAACCTAAGTCTGTGCTGTTAATTATGCACAATGGAAAATGTTGATAGCCTTTGAACATATAAACCAGGTGTGGGAACTCACGGCTGCTTTAGAAACCTTCTGCCATCTGCCACTAAATTTCAGTTTCATCCCCAAAATGTTGCTAAATGGGCATTTCTGTCATCAAAATCAATGTGATTTTGTTCCCAATGGCAGTGGAAATGCCCTTTGCTAATATGCGTATGTGTATTGGGGAAAAGACATGGAAGTATGCCTCTGCAAGGCCTACACCAGTGTTACAGTGCTCAATGCACAAAAGTATCATACTCATACATTCAGATTAGATATATTTGATGTAATCAGCAGATATGAAGTCTAAATGTTGTAATCTAAAAAAAGATAGCGTTTCCTTCTTGATTTCCCAATGTGAAAAAACGTTACTTACTAGCATTGACCTTTGCGAAGCCTTTGCATTCAGAGTGAGTAATGCTATAGTGGTGGTGTTTGGGCTTTTATTGAAGTATTTTTCTCAGCAGGGTTAGAGCATATGCTGTGCTTGGATTTGGATATTCAGGCCCTTAGAACAATTGTAAGGGTAAGGTTAGGTTGTAAGATACTTACTGAGAGGATTTTAAAGAACAAGCAGGAAAGCAATTTTTTAACCAAAACCCATTCATTTATATTTGTACATTAACAGCCTACTGATTCTTGGAGTGACAATTCTTTTTGTGAGAAAATAATGGATGTCACTTAAAATAAATGAAGAAAGTTGTTGGGCAGCTTTTCCTAAATTATACTCCTTGCCCTGCCAGGAGCAGAGGTTCCTATTTTAAGTGCTGCCCAGTAGAGAAAACGTACAGCACACCGTAAGAAGAAGTTCCTTCTCCCTGATGTCCTGCTTCTTATGGGCAGGGAATTTGTTGTAACTTGGCCTATAAAATGCCAGTGGGGAAAGCCTCTGCTTTCCATGGGCTGTTTATTTATTTATTTTTAAATACTCTTAGCGAACGACCAAAATTGTCGTTCCCACAGTGGGATTTAAGATTTTCTAAATGCTGTTCTGAGTATGCTAATTAGGTTTTATTATTTCTTGAACGCATAATGGCTGAAAGGAAGCATTGTATTTTCTCCCTAATCATCTACCTTCCACTGTACTTCTTTTTTACAGAGCTTGCCACTTCAGACTCTCTTAAAGTTTATGATTCATATTGCTAGTGGCATGGAGTACCTGAGCAACAAAAACTTTATACATAGGGATCTAGCGGCTCGGAACTGCATGTAAGTCCACCACACTCCTAGAGAAGCATTAAAGCATTTGTAAAAGTTAAACAAATACAGAGGCGATGGGTCAGGAAAGCCTACATGTACCGGTTTCGGGAAGGATTGTTTGGGGCTGAGATTAAAACAAAATACTTGAAATCTCATTCCAAAATATTACCAGCTTTGACGGGCTGAGTGATAAAAACAAAATTACATCACACAAATCCTTGACTTCTAGATTCTTTAGTAAATACAGTATATTAGAATAATTAGGCATTCGAAATCTCTTTGGTATGGTAACTGATGAATTGGTACTGTTGGAAGGAATGTGTATTTCCACTTTTCTCCCTTTCTAGTTGTTAGAATGAACAAAGGAGTAACAAGAAAGGCGGACAATTTTTGAACAAGGTCACCTGTATTCTTTAAGACTATTCATTTTAGCCTGGTTGCTGAAAGAGGAGCAAGTCCAATGACAATGCATATATTGGTGTATTGAACTTAGGAACACCACACAGCTGAAATTCTGTGCCATGCTTTCCGTAGTTAAGATACTGTAATGGGCTGTGAGAATAACCTTGGGAGACAGGAGGAAGAACCACAGCCAGGGCAATGGTCAGGCAAGAAGGAATGGGGGTGGAGAAAGCGTCTCAGAAGGGACCCTCCCTCGTTCTCTGAAAAGTAAAGGCAAGGGAGGGGGAAAGTGCTTCCAGACTTGTAAGATTCTGTTACTGTAACCCAGTGTTTCTCAACCTCAGCAACTATAAGATGTGTGGACTTCATTGCTGGCTGGGGAATTCTGGGAGTTGAAGTCCACACATCTTAAAGTTGATAAGGTTGAGAAACACTGCTGTAACCTAACAATAACGGTAGTGTTCATACTTATGTTTCCTGTCTGGACTATCTCAAAGGGCTGACAGATGCTTGCTTGCTCCCAGCTTTGTTCTATTCATCACTTAACCCATGTGTGACCAGCAGGAGTGTTTTGATCTAGTATTTCCTTCAAGTTGAGCCAGTCATTGGGTAAAGGAGAGATTAAAAAATAAGACAGTTACTTTTGTGTTAAAGCTTAGTTACATATCATATGTGGAAGGGAAAATCCCACAAAAACACCACTACCTTATGGCTACTCCAGCTAGATAAATGAGAAGTATGTATTCTTCCTGCATTTGTAAATTGATATTCTTCTAATAAAGTCAATTTACAGTTCAAAATGCTTGACACAATATATTAAAGGCAAAACTATTGAATAACAGAATTCTCTGAGGCTGTATATGAGGAATACACAATGTAGCCCCCTGAAGGCAGGGATCCAGCCTCTAGGAAATGCCAGTTTTGTGATAAAGTATTAAATGCATGAGGAGTAATTGAATTAAATGTATGAAATAAATTCTTGCGGAAAGCAACATGAAGTGAATGACCCATTCATTTTGAGGTCGCCACTTTCCCCCTCTTCAGAGCATAATCAGCTTTAATTGAGTGTAACAGTTGTGAACTTCAGCTCATGAGCACTAGTAAGCAGCCATTAAATACTCAGGATGTTGGCTCACCAACAGTCTGAGCATATTTCATCTCTTCAATTGCTCCTGAGAGGTTTGCTGCATTGGCACAAGGAAGGAGGCCCAATCTGAAGGAGAGAATCTAAACCTACTATTCCTGTATTCCTTAGATTGTCTTGCATTCTTCTACATCTTTTTTCCCCCTTCTTTTTTGGTCTCTGTTAGGTTGGATGAAAACATGAATGTTTGTGTTGCTGATTTTGGGCTTTCAAGGAAAATCTATAGTGGAGATTATTACCGTCAGGGCTGTGCCTCGAAGCTGCCAGTGAAGTGGCTTGCATTGGAAAGCCTGGCGGACAATCTCTACACAACTCATAGTGATGTGGTGAGTGGTGGTTGGTTTATTTTTGTCTTTATGCACTGTTTTCATATTTATCTGTGAGGTGAGGAAATATATCATTCTATTCTGCTGACTAAATATTCTGTGATTACAGTCGTGTTTATTTTTAGATGATCTTTGCACCCTAAACCAATATTGTTGTAAGTGTTGATACAGGTCAGAGTACGAATGAATCAGACCACAGCACAGATTTATTTTGCATTATAATCATGAAAAAGATCATGAAAAGTGAATGTGCTAACTTGACCGTGAGTCTGCAGCTACAACAATTTGTCTGCAAAACAATCAATCACAGGAATCATTCCTAAAGGTAATGGCAAATTAATTCATACCTTCCTCAAAGGAAGCAGGCAGTACGCAGAAATGAGACCTGGATCTTCTCCAGTCAGTACATTAAAGGTTTTATCGGCAGAATGGATTTTAGATCTTTAACATGGCATTTGTGATTGTCTATGGGACCCTTGATACCTACGTTTTATGCTCTGACTGTGTTTTTTAGAACTTTTAATTAAAAATATACAGTTGCAATCGAAATTATTCAACCCCCATTGCAAATCAGGTTTATTATCAAAATTTACAGACTTTCAGCAGTTTGCAATGAACTGCCCAGATTCCTCTGGCTGGAGGAGATGGGCGGTAATACAAATTCAAATAATAAATAAATAAATTCAAACAAAAGCAATTGAAATAGCTCAACACAACGAATGCTTCAAGTGGTTTCCCCAAATTCAACTGAAAATGCAACTTATAATGACTTCTCCAGTCTCAAAATTATTCAACCCCCTGAATAGAATCCATCACAACAGCACACAGGTGTTGTCTCAAGCACACCTGATGCAACTAATCAAGGGCTTCATTAGTTGCACCAGGTGTGCTTGAGCTGGAACACATGAAATATCTGAACTGGCTAGGGGTTTGTTGAGTGTCACGTTTGACTGCATGTTAGAAATATGGCTAAGTCAAAAGAATGGTGCAAAAAGGTAAGAGAAGAGATCATCGCCCTTCACAAATAAGGAACAGGATACAAAAAGATAGCGAAGGCACTGGATGTTCCTAGAGACACCGTTGGAAGCATAGTTCGCAAGCTCAAAGTTAAAGGAACAGTGGTTACACTACCTGGATGGGGCAGAAAAAGGAAGCTGTCAATGGCTGCAACCAGATTTCTGAGAAGGCAGGTTGAGAGAAACCCTCGAGTGACTGCAGAAGATCTGCAGCAAGACTTGGTGGCAACAGACACTGAGGTTTCAGTGAGCACAGTAAGGCGTGTACTAAACACAGAAGGTTTCCATGCCAGAACTCCAAGACATACACCACTACTGACCCAAAAGCACAAGAAAAGTCGGCTCCAATATTCTCAAAATCATATAAATAAGCCACAAAAGTTTTGGGATTCTGTTCTGTGGAGCGATGAAACAAAACTGGAACTTTTCGGCCCAATGGATCAGCGGTATGTCTGGAGAAGGAAGAATGAAGCATACGCTGAAAAGAACACTCTGCCTACAGTCAAGCATGGTGGTGGCTCGGTGATGCTCTGGGGCTGCTTTGCATCCTCTGGCACTGGAAACCTGCAGCATGTGGAAGGCAAGATGGATTCATTGAAGTATCAGGAAATCCTAGGAGAAAACGTCATGCCGTCTGTAAGGAAGCTGAAATTTGGGCGTCATTAGACCTTCCAACAGGACAATGATCCCAAGCATACCTCAAATTCCACTAAGGCTTGGATGCAGAAGAAGTCCTGGAAGATTCTACAGTGGCCATCACAGTCACCTGACTTGAACCCCATAGGAAATCTCTGCTGGGATTTGAAGAAGGCGGTTGCAGCACGCAAACCCAAGAATATTACTGAACTGGAGGCCATTGCTCATGAGGAATGGGCTAGGATTCCTCAGGAACACTGCCAGAAGCTGGTGTCTGGCTATGCATCTCGTTTGCAGCAAAAGGGTGCTCTACTGAGTACTGAAGATGCTTGCCATGAAGGGGTTGAATAATTTTGAGACTGGAGAAGTCATTATACGTTAGTCATTATACATTATACGAAGCGCCATTGTAACTTCAAACAGTTGCTGAACAAATGGTTGTTAAGTGAGGACTACTTGTAATGTAACATCTATACCTCTCTGTCTGAGAGCTTATGAAAAGGAAGGTGGACTGTATACGCCATCTGAAGACTCTGTATGTCTTTTCCTGCAACAGTGATGAGTATCAGGACTTGGATGTTTCTCAAAGCTAATGCACTACATAGTCACCTAAAGTGCAAGGGTCCATGAGTTCTATTTCCAATAGAGAGTGTGAATCCCATAGTAAGATCTGTTCCAAATAGAAAGAAGCTGCCATGTACTGCCTCCTGGTGGTCAATATAAGTAAAACCACCACACAGGATATACATTTTTGTACTGGAGAGAAAAAGGCTGAGCGAAGGAAGATAGATGCTTTTGAACTGTGGTGTTGGAGGAAAATTCTGAGAGTGCCTTGGACTGCAAGAAGATCAAACCAGTCCATCCTCCAGGAAATAAAGCCAGACTGCTCACTTGAGGGAATGATATTAAAGGCAAAACTGAAGTACTTTGGCCACATAATGAGAAGACAGGATACCCTGGAGAAGAAGCTGATGCTAGGAAAAGTGGAAGGCAAAAGGAAGAGGGGCCGACCAAGGGCAAGATGGATGGATGATATTCTGGAGGTGACAGACTCAACCATGGGGGATCTGGGGATGGTGACGGCCGACAGGAAGCTCTGGCATGGGCTGGTCCATGAAGTCACGAAGAGTCGGAAGCGACTGAACGAATAAACAACTGGAGAGAAAAGCCCCCTCTTTTTTTGTTCCATATACAATATATATAAGCTAAAGCAGTGTTTCTCAAGCTTGGCAGCTTGAAGGTGTGTGGACTTCAACTCCCAGAATTCCCCAGCCAGCATGGGAGTTGAAGTCCACACATCTTCAAGCTGCCAAGCTTGAGAAACACTTAGCTGAAGAGTTCTAAAAAATAACCCATTCACACGAATTACTGCTCATTGCTGGACATCCTCCTGAGCCAAACGCAGATGAAAATGCTTGTTTCTTCTGTTGAAAATATATGTAACTCTTTTTCTTCCTATTTCTGTATCTTCCTCACCTCTCTCAATTACATTTCAGTGGGCATTTGGTGTGACTATGTGGGAAATTGTGACCCGAGGGCAAACTCCTTATGCAGGCATTGAAAATGCAGAAATTTACAACTACCTCATCAGTGGAAACAGACTGAAGCAGCCCCCGGAGTGCCTAGAAGATGTGTGAGTGACTTATTAGCCTATTTTCTTACCCAAGCCTTGGCAAAAATTGCGCGGAGGAACAGTCACGTTTTGGACAAGTGCTCAAGTACATTTCAATACTGTTTGAACAGGAAAAGCTCGCAATGTCCTATGCGTGTAGGAGAGAAGTGATTGCATCCGCTTACTTTTAATTTGTAAAAAAAAATTCTGTCCAGCGTGCTTCAAGGAAATGTTTCTAAATTACTTTAGACAAGTATTTTATAGCCTAGAACAGGGGTGGGCAACGTTAGGCCCGCGGGCCATTTAAGGCCCGTGGGGCTCCCGCCCACAAACTCCACCCCTTCCACGTGATTGGCTCCCGCCCACAAACCCCGCCCCCCAGTGCTTGTGATTGGCTCCTGCCTGCAAAATCCGGCCCCCGTCCACGGAAATCCCAGAACCCCCGCCCCCCAGTCCCCGGTTATAAATATCCAAATGGCCCTTGGCAGAAAAAAGGTTCCCCACCCCTGGCCTAGAAAGACATGGAAGTGCCCCACTGTGCAAATGCTCTGTGTGGTTTAGAGCATGTCCAATGCATGTTTATTGGGAATGAGTTCCAATATGGCAAAGACATTCAGCATTTTAGTGTCAAGACTTATCTCCTCATACATGCATAGGACCATAATTTTCCTTTGTTCCCAGTTTTGGAAGGGGAAGTTTTGGAAGTTCCCAGTTTTGGAAGTTTTAAATCAGGTTAAGCCTATTCTAGGACTTAATACGACATTGCAATGTATTTCCCAAATGACAAAAATTCAGAAATTTACAATGAAATTCACCGTCTTGGTTCAAGGGGATTCCAGGAATCAAAAATAAGGATTTGAAAATTACAACATGGCCTATAGACCACAGGTTATCAACCTTGCATTATTTTAATAATTATTTATTAATAGTCATCACTATAAATAATTCCAGCCATAATTCAGTAAAGTACATGTGATTTTTTGCTTCACAGTCACATTTAATTTATTTATATACAGCATTTCCAAAAAATAGATTTGTACTTAATAAATGCCCAGAACAGACCATTTAAATACCATAACAATTCAACAATGATGGGATTGTAATGTAAGTGAAGCCTGAAGGTGCTTATATATTATGACATAAATTCAATCTAACTACCCTGAGAAATCATTCAATGGACAGAACATATGTTTCTATTATTAAAAAGGATAGTTATACCAAAGTAGTGTTCTTAAGCAATTCAGGGAATGGTAGCACTGAGACTGAGAAAGTGTGTGGAAATACACGTATGTTTGTGTGTCTGTGTGTCTGTGTGTGTGTGCACATGCATGTATAGCACACATACACATGTATTATTCTGCAGTGTAAAAACTCCCCTGAATCAAGCTTGATTCCTGGTGACCTCAAGAATATCAATCAATCAGTAATATTTATTCGGTCAATGACCAGCAAAATTTAAAAGGAGAGAAACAAAGTAAAACAAAGAAATACAATAATATACTACCAACTAATAAAATATATCACATAATAATATAGCATTCACTCTGCTATTACTATATTAATACATTTGTTATCTAGGTAGTGTGAGCTTAAAACATTAGTAAGTATAAAATAAAAATATATATCCCTAACAATTTATTAATTAAGATATTTTAATTTAAAAGTATTTTTTAAAGCAAGGGAATTACTTCTTTAGCTGGTTTTGTCTTATTTTCATTGCAGCAACACAAAATTTGGCTACTGCACACGTAATGTATGGTTTTAGATCCTGAAGAAGACGGTTCACGTAAAAATTATCTGGATTCTCAGGGAATTTATCTGCTAGGGGCAAAATGTAGACTGACCTAATGTCCCTATAGAATTTACAATGTAACAGTACATGTGAGATGGTTTCAACTTCCTCTTCACCACTTGGGCAGATATGCTCAGCTATAGGGATTTTATTATACCTGCCTTGAAGTAGTGCAGATGGAAGAATATTGCATCTAGCTTTGAAGAATGCAATTTTCAGCTTAGGGAAAGTTAGATTTAGCAAATAACTTGCTGGTTCCCATATGCCCCTGTTTATCCAAATTCTGTCGTGTTGTGGCAGCCTGTTAACTTCAATCTGGAACTCCATGTCCCTTATTCGTTGAATGACTAGTTGTTTAGCTTGGTCATAACCTAATGATATTAAGAATAGTGGAGAGAGCCCATATGAAGCCAGCTTATATTCTACCACCTGCTTCCAGGGTGAAGAGAAGTTATCTGTTAGAACTAGAGGGGTTAAACCAACTGGGAAGAACTGCTTCCAGGCCCTCACCTGAATTGACGGCATTCCTGTCTCGAGCCTTAACTGGGCATTTGATGTGTCATCGAGTGCGGCTAGAATTGATCGCAGGAAATTTGTTTGCACTGTTTCCTGTGGCTCCTTCTTCACATAAATTCCTATTTGTGCCCCATAGAGAATTTGAGCCAATGTTTTGGCCTCAAAAAGTTTTAAAGCTGCAGGTACTAATTGTCCTCCACCAGTGTAAAAAACCATTTAATAGCATTCATTGACCTAAGGGCTGATTGCACTACGTAATTCTGGTGTGCATTCCCAGTACCTTTTGAGTGGAAGATATTTAAATGCATTAACCTGCTCTAATTTATGCCCTTCTGCTCTCTAGGAATGCTGCCTAGCGCTCTTAGTAGGCTGACCATACATACCATTTTAAACGGGACAGTACCGTTTTTTCACATTTCCCGACTGTCCCGTCATTTTAATATAAATGTCAATTTTGTCTCGTTTTTTTAAAAAATTAGCAAAATGTCAGGCATGGCAAGATTGATTCAGCCAAGATGCAATTATCATTTAAACAGTGCTTGATTGAGGTGCCTGATGTTGGGTGAGACTAGAGAGGGGCAAGAAAGGCGGAAAGAGAGAGAGGGGAAGACAGAGAGAGACGGGGAGAGAGATCTTTGCCACCGCCTCTGCTCTGCTCTTAGCTGGTCACTCTCTGCTCTCTGTTTGTTTTATTAAAATGTGTTTGGGATGTGATCCCGCCCCCTTTTTTCAAGAGCAAAACTGATTCTTTCTCCAGCTCGGCAAGAGAGAATCTTTCGTTTGGGATTGTGGGAGAGAGAAAGAGGGAGAAAAACAAGCGGGAGGAGGAAGAGGGAAGGCAGAAGGAAGAGAAGCCTTGCCGGGTGTGGAGTTTTTGAATCCTCCCTTCCCTGCCTCTCTTCTCTCCCCCCTCCCCTCCTTCCTGCGATCTGTGATGTTACAAAGCCTGTGAGCTGTGGTTTCTCCATTCACCTCCTGTCAAATACAGTCCCCCTCTACATCTACCTAATTTTTTGTATGAGTTCTGTCACTGAAGAATAATTGTTAGCTCAATATGCTCATGTAATAAAACTTTTTCATTTTAATGAAAACAGAAATATTTTTATATATGGAGTAATCTGTTTAAGGACCAGCAAATGGATCTTTTTTTATCGTCTTTCTTTTTCATGAATATGGAATATTACATAAGTTTAACCCCGTCCCATTTTTGCCATCCCAATGTCCCGTTTTTGTCTCAAGGAAATATGGTCAGCCTAAAAAAAGTAAAAAGGTAAAAGTTCCTCCCGCACATTTGTGCAGTTGTGTCCGACTCTAGGGGCCGGTGTTCATCTCCGTTTGTTAGCTGAAGAGCCAGCGTTGTCCGAAGACGCTTCCACGGTCATGTGGCCGCATGACGCGTGTGGAACGCTGTTACCTACCCACCGAAGTGGTACCTATTAATCTATTTGCATTTGCATGCTTTCGAATTGCTAGGTTGGCAAGAGCTGGAGCTAGTGCGGGAGCTCACTCCGCACGTAGGGCTAGGGATTCGAACCTCCGAACTTGCGATCTTCTGATCGACAAGCCTGGCGTCTTACCCGCTGAGCCACCACACCCCTTATGGTCAGCCTAGCTCTTAGCAAAAACCAAAATTTTTGATTTCTCAGTTGAGAACCAAATGATTTTGTCTGCAGTACCTTAGTGTTGCTGCAATTGCTCTTTTCAATCCAACGGGGGTTTGTGAAATTATAGCAGCAGCGTATAGGAGAATTGGAATTTTGCGTTGTGCTAGATTGGGTGCGTGAATATCCATGTTATGTAAGAGGTCCACCAATGAATTAATATAGAGATTAAAAAGGGAGGGGGAAGAATACATCCTTGTCGCACATTTACTATGCCAGAGGGTCCCGCAGGGGTTACACCTCACTCTTGAGGTGGAATTGGAATATAATTTCTGTATGAGATGGAGGAGGTGCCTATCGATAGTTCTATTTTTTAATTTTTCCCAAAGAACATTTCTGAATATTGAGTCAAAGGCTTGTTTGAAGTCAAGGAAGGCTACAAAGAGGGATGATTTCTTTTTGTATGTATATTTTTGTACAAGATGATGCAGCACCAGTATGTGATCTACTGTTGATCTCCCTTCTCTGAAACCTGCCTGTTCATCTTGAATTATGCCCTCTGTCTCAATCCAGTCTTGTAGTTTAAGATTTAAATGTTTGGCATATAACTTGCTGACAACACTCAAAAGGCTGATGGGCCTGTAGTTACATGGCTCATTCTTGTTACCCTTTTTATAAATTGGGACAATTATTGCCATCCCCCCGTCTCTTGGGATGTGACCAGTCTGGTCTATAAATGTGAACAGAGATGCTAACAGAGGTGCCCACCAACTAGAGTCCTTTTTAATCATTTCAGGCATAACACAATCAGCACCTGGAGCCTTGTTGACCTTAAGAGATTTGATCAATCGGGATGCCTATTGGACCGAAACTGGTGGCCAGTTATGAGCTTGCTCCAGATTGATCTGACTCTCATTCTTAGTGCTGACTGGGTCTACATATAACCCTCTAAAATATTCCTCCCAAGCTTGAGTTGGTACCTGATTAAGTTGGGGTGGGGGGGGGTCAGCGATTTTCCCAACCCTCTGGTAATATACCAGAAAAGGGATGAGTCTCTCATCCTGATTGATTGGATAAGTTTCTACCAGGACTCCTTCAGTGCTGATTTTTTCTTTTCTTTTAAGAGGGACTTATACTGAATTTTCAAGTTCTTTAAGAGATATATTTGGTCCTCTGAAGGGAGGTTTTTACTATTTCTATATGCCCTGTTGTATGCCCTTTTCATCTGTGTGCACTCCTGATCAAACCAATTTTTATTTTTTATACCCCCGTTTCTGAGGCGTTGTTGTGTTCCTTTGTTAAAAACTGATTTGAGGTTAGTGATTAACATTTCATACCATTCTAAATATGGTCTTTGGGATTTATTGTATAACACAGAGCTTTCCAAACTGTGTGTCGGGACACGTTAGTGTGTCGGCTGCAGTGTCTGGGTGTGTTGCAGCTGCTGCTGCCTCCGAGCCCTGCCAGGATTCCGCGCAGGTCCTAGTGCCTGCCTTGTGCCTTGCTACCTCCAAACCTGCTGTGATTCCACGCAGGTCCTAGTGCCTGCCTTGTGCCCTGCTGTAAGAGCGTGTCGCGAAACGATGCCCTGCTGTAAGAGTGTGTCGCGAAATGATGCATGTCTAAAAAGTGTGTCACCAACATGAAAAGTTTGGAAAGCACTGGTCTAACAGGTGTGCGTGAATTTCTATAGTTTCTGGGGCCACCATCCAATTAGCAACTGCCATTGCATTATTGTCATTCCATTTAATTCGCACCTCAGTATTATCATTTTCAAGCATTGGAGGATAAATTATTTCAGCTCTAACATGTTTCCAAAGATGTGACATAGTTAATATTTAAGGTGATCACTTTCTATTTGTGAGTCTACCTCCAGCCACTGTAGGGCTTTTAGCAGATCACATGACACAATCCAGTAATCGACTATGGATCTCCTTCCTGCCCCCCAATAAGTATATTCTGCTGGGTGGTCCCCTTCTACAGAACCATTAAGTATATACAGCTCTGGACTAACGGTCATCTGTCTAGCACATAGACCTGCCCAGTTAGATTTTGAATCCTTAGATTCTCTTGTATGCAAGGGTTCCTCTAAGATATTCTCCACGTAAAAAATATTGAATTGGCAAAGTAATGCGTGATCATTTGGTCCCATCCTTGCATTCAAGTCCCCACCAATTATTATTGATGCTGCAGGATATTTATCTAAACAGGTAAAGATAAAATTTTCTATACTCTCCCAAGTGGTATTGATCTGAGCATATGTTTTAAAAGGGGGGATATAAACATTAAAAAGGGAAATTTCAGCTTGGTTGGATGAAAGCATAGAGGCCACGACCCATGGCTTCAGCAAAGGCAAGGAAACACATTGGAATTGCAGAGCTGTACTAAGTAAAGTCACAATGCCACCCTTAGGTCTCCCTCCTGCCTTGCTTGGGGTAGCCAGAATGGAATTAACCCAGTAGCCATCTAACTCCACCTCTGATGTAGCCCAAGTTTCCTGGAGAAAAAGAATATCAAATCATGACAAATAATCAAAAAAAGTTTGGTCTTTTGATGGTGCTGACCAGCCTGCCATGTTCCAAGTTAAAAGGGAGATTACATCATCACTCAAGAACTGTCATGTGGCTTGATTTTGACAAGCCAATGATGTAAAATCATTATGTTGGGCTGAAGAACCAGTAGCAGGCAACCAGGCCTCAACCAAGGGTTGGCTTATCTCACGCAGATTCTGTATCTGCTCCTGGGAATCTTGCTCTGAAAAAACGAAGTTAGCACCATCCTGCGGAACTTACCTTACGGGGACTTCGTTCAGTAGCACAGGGCGCAGGATTGATGATTCTTGCTGCACATTGCTCGGCACGATTGAATCGGCAAGAGATTCCCCTCCTGCCTCCTGCTTAGTAATTATAGATCCAATTGGATATCTTGGTGTGGTAGAAAACTCCTCCTCGGCTATAAGGATGGCCCGGGGTCAGCCCTCCAGGATCCCCAACTGGCTCATAGGGATCTGGGGAGCTGTTCTTTGGAGGACGATATCCAGCCATTCCATTCTCCTCTGAGGGGAGACACTTAGTGTCAACAATTGGAGAGACAAGGTCTATAAGTGGCTCAGCTGTGGCCATCGTAACCAATAAAGTTTTCTTCAGATTTTCTAACTTATGTAGTATGTTATCTTGTTCATCTGTTATCTTGTTCATCCCTTGGTAAAGAGCCAAAAGCACTAATGAGGCCAGCTTCAGCTGGGTCTGGAGAGTCTTTATCTAGCAAAGCTAGCTGACTCCCACAGCCTCGCTTTCTCAAATCCGGGGGCAGGGCAGCGCAGTAGCAGCCTTGGAGGCATCTGGAGCTGAATTAAAGTAGTTGTTTGATGTAGGTGATGTAGAATCGAATAAAGGTTTGATCCTTTCATCACAAAAAACTCTGGTGGGAAAGATTTGAAATGAAGCTAAATATGCTCTTATCTTAAATAACATCAGTGGGATGGTGGGTTGTTTGAAAGACAGAAGGATCCGCTTTCGATTTGAGACCCCTGGGAGCCATTTGACAGCACATATATCTATTTGGCTGCGCTGACAGTGAAGGAGTTGTCCTAGAGAAGTTACTATTGCTCTCCTAGAATTCCAGCATCCGATATTATAACTATTCAGAAAAATGCTGAGAGCAATTTGTTGTGTCTGCAATAAGCGATTTGAATTAGAAGAAAATACTTCTTTGGCATCCAAGGGAGCTTTAATATATGTGAAGCCCATCCCCTTTGCCTTGTCAAGAGTTACAGGGTTGTTGGTACAAACATTTGGGTGCTGCGGCATTTCATCAGATTGTTTTACTTTTCCTTTAATTGCTTGCTCTTTAGCAACACATATGCCCGGGATAAGAGGGTTAGAGGAAGCAGTTGCATATGCTTTAGTAGCTGTAAAGGGTCCAGTTTCCTGCTTTCGAATACAACCCTCTATATCACCTTTCAGCACATCCAGTTCGAGTTTTATGGCTGACAATTGCTCAAATATAGAGATAACAGTTTGTGCTGTGAGCAGGCATTGTTTTGCCATAAACTCCGTTGAGTTCTCCCATGGGAGCCTCCCCCATTCTGATTTTGCTTTTTGTCTTTAAGCTTATTTTGAATTCCTCTAAGGCTACTAGATGGACTAATTAGTTGCGAATGAGAGTCCGTGCTCTCACCGACTCCCATTTAGTTCTTCCCTGACAGATAATGAGAGCTTTGACAACTGTTGTTTTTCCAATTCTGTTTCAAGGTCCCATTCTAGTGCATCAAATTTGTTGAAAATAAAAGGAGAGTTTGTTTTACTTACAGATCCTTTTTGTGCATGGTGTTCCTCTACTTTTGGTTGCTTAGCTGACTTCCATGAGGGGAGAGAACCTGGGCTGGTGCCATGCCATTTCTTTCTTTTTCCCATGTCGTTCAAATCCACACAGAATCCTTTATCTGTGATTTTGCCTTCATGTTCGTCTCACCCAAAACAGTATAAATTGAATTCAAGAAAAAAAATCCGATAAAATTTGCTAAAAATCTATTAATATAATTAAACGGGCAGGAGCTACAAAAAAGGTGTGCTATCAGGCTGGTAACTCCGCCCCTCCTTCAAGAATATATCTATATATATTCGGCTCCCCCCCCGAAGGAGGCACCCCAACCTCCTGCGTTTGCCAAAATCCAAGTGTCTTTCTGAGTCAGCGCTTTGGGGGGCGGGGGGAGGGAATGAAACGATAACTCCGCTGTTACTACTTCCGAAGACTTTTGTGCTTAATTAACACACAAATAAAGTTTGTTAAAAATCAAAAAAAAAAAGAAAAGAATATATCTATATAGCTTTCTTGGTATAAATGGAACTACAATTCCCAAGATTGTCTGGAGTAAGAATAACAGTCTAAATATAATTTAAAAATAGAGTATAGTATGATGATCATTATAGTAATAATACAAACTCTAGCAATTCAAAAGCATGCAAATGCAAGTAGATTAATAGGTACCACTTTGGTGGGAAGGTAACAGCGTTCCGTGTGCGTCATGCCGGCCACATGACCACAGAAGCATCTTCGGACAACGCTGGCTCTTTGGCTAACAAACGGAGATGAGCACCAGCCCCTAGAGTCGGACATGACTGCACAAATGTGCGGGGGGAACCTTTACCTTTTAATAGAATATCTCTGGGGAGGGGGAGGGAACAATACCCATACATTTAGAAATAAAGTCCTTTACAAATTGAATTGAAATTATCCATCAACAAATAATGCCATTTAAGAACTTCTTATAAGATTGAGAATCCTTATATTGACACAGTGGAAAAGAACATGTCAAAAGCTTGACAAGAAAAAATGTTTTATTAGAAAAATCTTATGTCTTCTGCAGCATGGGAATTCTTGACATTTGCCATGTATGGGAAAGGGTGAAATACTGAAACAGGATAATAGCACAAAAAGCAGAATAATTCTGCTTGCGATCTCATGGTGTGGAATTATGATTTGTGCTTCTAAGGCTGGTTCAACACCAGTCAGAAAGGGGTATCCTCCTCTGCTAGGGTTCAAATAACACAGCCCACAGCTAGTACTCCAGGTTAGATCAGCACCGTTTGCAGACCACTTGGTCAACTGCTTTTGCAAGTAAGCGGACTTTCAAAATAACTGTGACAATTGGTATCGAGTTTAGCTGTTCAGCCAAAAAAAAAAAGTTAGAAAACCAGGGGCTTTTCCTGGTAAGAACCCATTTGGTCCTTTCGGTCAGGGCCTGTTTCTACCATTACACGGAGCAAAGCAGCTTCCTTGAGTTGGTGGATTCGCAAATGCAACTAAAAGATTATGTAGTCAGTAATTTAGCTTAAGTGGAAATGCCCTGTTCATTTTCTCGCTCTGACATCACCCTAACTTGGTCCTTTTCTGGTCAGCTGAGTGCCTCCGTATCCATTCCTACAGCCTTTAATGGTGGAGCTCATTATCAGCAGCCATTTTTAAAAGGGAGGAGGATGCAGGTGGCTCTTCTCGTTTTGTCTCAGTACTCTGTTCTCTGACTTGCCTTGCAGCTACGATCTCATGTGCAGATGCTGGCATTCGGAACCCAAGCTACGCCCGAGCTTCGGAGCTCTGAAACTGCAGCTTGAAATGATTTTGGCAAGACTGTCGTTGCTCACCCACAGTCAGGACCCTCTTTATGTCAACGTTGGGAGATTCCAGGAAGCTTGCAGGAACGAAGCCACCATGAATTGTCCTTTTGGAACCTTGAGTGGGGAAACAGGCATTGCAGGAGCAACTGCTGCTGTGACTAGTGACTACCGTTACATCATGAGCCCGTTGTGCCTTGGGAATGATGCAGAAAGTGAAAGACACCAGGATGCATCTGATGGAGAGGCTCAGAGCCTCCTTTACGATTTGGAGATGGGAGCAAAGCTGTGTTAGCCCAAACAAAAAAGAGTGAGACTTGACTTTCCCTCCAGTAAGATGTGTGTATCTGTGTCATCGTGTGGTACCACTGAACAGAGACAGTTGGAAGCTGCTTTTAACCAACAGAAGTTGGTGTAAGGTCAGCTGTGTCTGTTGCTTCTGACAACTGTTTCGGGGCTGACATGTCAGATTGATAGAATCACCTCCTGGCCTTCCGAGAGAAACGCTGCAAGGGTCAATGAAATGCAGTGGGAGTCCCCCCAGTTTCGGAAAGCCTGCTGGGTCACAGTGTTCTCCCTGAGAATTGGGGTCAAGTAGAGTGGTACTCTGCATATTCTGGGCTGAGGTTTTTTCGCCCTCATAGATATGGGAGAAGAGGCATGTGCCACATATTCCAAACAACTGATACTGTCTTGCAGAGCATGAGAAAACAAAAGAGCCTAATTCAGCAGTAGCTACCTCAGTGGTCCTCAAACTGGGTTCTGTACAGCTGCTTCTCTAGAATGAAGAAACACTGGGCCTTTTCTCAGAGTGGTGTTTAGTTGGCAGATGAAAGCATCCCTGGAAAGATAAGGAGATTTAGCAAGAACATTTTGATTCCCACCCCTCCCCACAGGTTTGCACATACTTGCCTTTTTTCTTCTTTCTGCTTTAGATTTGAAATCATACAGATTTTTTTTTCTTTTACAGCAAAACTGACCCATGTGGGGAGTGTCAGAATTTATGGGAATAATGCAGAACCAATAAATATACCTGTATATGCAATAGGTCGGCATTAAGGCCACAATCTTGGACCCACTTACCTGAGAGTAATCCCACAAATTCAGTGGGATTTACTTACGAATAGGCATGTATAAACTGCAAAATTCTATGTCAGTAGGCATACTTTTTTTGGCATACAACTTCACTTCTGTTTCCTGTCTAGCTACCACAGTGATGTGGCTGACATTTTAGCCTTGCTTTCCAGATGTATTCCTTGGGAATTTGGGAAGCTAAACCTTCCCCAAACGGGAAAAAAAAATGACCCAATTTTCTGATATGTTTCAGGTTTAGCCACCCATTATGCTCATTAACTCCTGATCCCATAGTTTTCTGAAATGGATCCAAATATTTGGCCCTATCTACTACTCGGAGAGGGAGTAGTAGAGACCAAAATGAGGTGCTGAGGGGTTACATGTGCGTTGTAGGTTGACCACCTCTGTCCTATATAAAAATTTCTTTCTATGAATAAACACACACACATACACAATCCATAACAATAAAAGGAGGCAGTTCTTTTAAAATTTTATGCATTTATTCTGCCACCTTTTCTTTTTTCTTTTTTAATAAATATTAGCCACAGCTAAATAAATGATCAACTGACATCAGTGGAATACTTAGGGGATTTGTTTTTAATACAAAGAAAAAGCTGTTTTCAGTTTGAAAGCTTGAGAATCACTGGCTTGTCAAAGGTTTTCTTAAAGGCTCTTCTGCTATTCTGTGAAAATTAAATTCCATTGGATTTTTTTTTTGTGCCTTTGAGTCAGTCTTGACTCCTGATACAACTGCCTAATTCAGCAACATTCCAGAAAAAGGTTCCATTTTTAATCTGTGATTTTTCAGTTCAACTTGAATGAATAGTCACAATAGGAAAGTATAATGCTTTCAAATGATGGTGGCAATGAATAAATTAATTTGTTTTGCTGGCTATTTCAAATATAGTGTAAGCCTTAGGGCTTGGGTCCTAACATGATGTCCAGGAGCAGCAATGTGCCTACATTTCTTAACAGCTGCTAAGATCTCTACAGTACCGGATTGTATTTATTTACATTCTTCTAATTAGCAACAATGGCTGGGAAACTAGCATATTCCAAAACACAGCACCAGCATCAAATTTCTAACAATGTCTCTGGATTCTCATAGGCTCCTACAGCATTTTGGGAAATTAAAATGGTCAGTGGCTGCAACTTAGGGTTTTATTTACCTTCTCGTAAAGATGTTTTGTGACTAACCTCACTTACCTTGGCAGCCATTTGGTGGGAATGCCTGTAATATTCTTTTTAAATGTTCAGTGTGCTCACTGATTCAAAAAGTTTAGACCCTGGCTTAGAGCTTAACACCTAATTATAGCTGTCTGAATTTTTAGGAAATTTATCCTGATTGTTAGGTTCCTTGATGCATTGACAGTCCATATACAGCCAAATAGAATTCTGATCACCTTTGGGTTGACATCACTTGAGCTATGTAGTTTTCATTCTGATTGGTTTTCTTGAGAGAGGTTGGTATATGCTTAGTTCCCTTTTTTTAAGTCTATAAGAGGCTTTTTCACCCAAAATCAATTGTTGGGTTTTTATGTTGCAATCCCTTACAGATTTTCTGCACAACAAACCCCACGGATAGTAAGAAAACACTCTCTGATAGAATGTTTGTACTGTTAGTCATACTTCCTTTGTTATAATGTTCACCAGATATACTGTATGTTTCTTCTTCCCAATTGTAGAATTAGTAATCTAGAATTACTGGAATTCCAATCATCAAAGAAATCCTTATGAGGGACATTAACAAGGCTCTTTCTGCCTATTAGTTTACCTTTTAATTATTGGATTTTAACCTCTTTTGTTCACAAAAATAGGATGCTTAAACGTGATGCACCTCAAACAGTTAAGAAAGGAATGATCATACTCATGTGGCAGTAATTTACAAAGTAAATAATTCATCTATGCTATTCCATCTCTGCTCAAGTTCTTACACAGCCTTTCCCTACCCCAGCTCTCCAGATAATGGGAACTTTAAATTCCATCACAGGACACTGAGCTGGGACTAATAGAAGAAACTGCATACTGTAACATCTGAAGAGTTGCAAGTTGGAGAAGGCTGCGCCAATATCACCTTTCAGTACAACTAAGAAATAGAACCCACCTGAGACTCTGCAGATAAGATCATGATCTGGTCTTAGTTACTCATGCTACATTTGGGGGATAGTATAAATGGCCCCATCAAGACAATTGGGAGAGAAACAATTTATTAAAAGGCAGAAGCAGAATTTGGCCTTTTCCTGTTGTAGTTTCTGTCTGTCCTATGTAAAAATGTTCTTAACTTCTACCACCAGAGGGCCTAACAACCACTATGAACTATATTATAATGTTCATTATCTTGTCTGCCTTGTTTGCATATTCAGTGGTAAGTGAATGGATCTCTCTCTCTCTCTTTTTTTTTACCCAAAAGCAGGGAAAGGCAATCTGTCCAGGCCAGAAAGGCCAATAACAACAATGGTGGTTGTCCAAAAGCTTTCTACGATTGAACAAAAGCTGTGTGTATGTGTTTGGGAGCACAGCTAATAGCTCCTATGCCTTATTCAGCCACATTCCTTCACTATAGGGATCTTTCTTTCTGATCTAGTACCGCAGTGGAACAGAAACTTCACATCATCACAATGCAGTATTACCAAAAACAAGTCATTGATGTGGTGCATGGTAAAACAGGCGGCATGCTAATAATATTATAATTATGAACAATAGTCCTGTCAGTGATGCTAAGAGTTCCATACTTTGTGTTCTGGCTTGGTGAAAGAGTTGGGACCAAATAATTATCCTATGGAGTCCAGTTTCAAATATCATATTTGCATCTAAGTCTCAGTAAGAAATGTTCTGCAGTAGTTTTATGGGTACTTGATTGAATTAAACCAAATTTAAGAATGATCTCATACCTCCCGTTGGCTTTGAAGTGGACATTAGGCAATGCACCCCCCCTTCTATTAAACTTACTTAAAAAGAAATACAGGAGACTTTTTTTTCGCACTGAAATGTCTGCAAGAAAACAACAAGGCTCAGAAAGCACCAAGGACTCCACTCTTTAAACTGCCCAACCCTATCTATGCTTCTATAATACGTCATGTAAGACATTGTGACTAACAGTGTGACCCCATTATACTACATACTAAGATCTGAATGCTTTTTCCTCATGTATTTCTCAGTAGCAGAAAACTAAAAAAAATCACGCACAATGAACAGGTATTTGTAGGCTTTGGGAAATCCTGAAATTTAAAGAGATGGGGGCGGGGGGCTGTCTGTATTGATAAAAAAAAAACCTAAAGTGGGCACAGAATCCTGGTGATAAGAGTTGGGATGAAATTGGGGGATGATTAGACTGGTGATAGAATGGAGTGGGGGTAAACATGTCCAGAAATGCTCTACCCTTTTAACACTTGGATAATGCTTTGTTGTAGGTCTATTTGGAATTAAGTCTCAGTGAATTCAATTGGATTTACTCCCAAATAAATGCCTATGGGATTACAGGTTGTTCCTGTGGCAGCCATTTGGCAAGAAGAGCAAATGTACATATAAAATCTAATTTTCTGAAGCATGTATTTAGTTTTTATGCTTTTTTAAAAAAATAAAATATGTACTGTGTCATATTGATTGATTATGCGCCATTAAGTTGGTGTCGACTCTTAACAATCACATAGATAGATATGCTCCAGGAGGAACTGCTCCCAATCTGGCCGTCCAACGGTGCACCCAACGCCATTGTAATTGAATCCATCTACCTAGCCAGTAGTCATGCTTTTTCTCTGTCCTTCCAGCATTAGACCCTTCTCCGGAAAGCTAAGTCTTTGAATAATATGTCCAAAATAGGATAATTGAAGCCTGATAATTTGTGCCTCAAGTGAAAACTCTGGATTGATTTATTTGATGAAACATTTCTTAACTGTCCATGGTATTTATTTAATTAATTAATTAATTAATTAATTAATTAAATTTATATAACCGCCCATCTCCCCCAATGGGGAACTCTGGGCGGTTTACAATAAAATAGTTAAAACAAAATATAAAACATCACTGTACAATGTATAGAATAATAAATAATTCTAAATCCAGATGGATGGAATTAAAACGAAGGACATTATAAAGTTAAGGAGTTAGCCACCCCCATGAGGAGCTATCCTTTCCTCCTTCCCATGCCAGGTGGCAGAACCAGGTCTTCAGCTCTTTCCTAAAGGTCGGGAGGGAGGAGATCTGTCTCAACTCTCGGGGCAAGATGTTCCACAGTGTGGGTGCCACCACAGAGAAGGCCCGCCTCCTAGACCCCATCAGATGACATTCTTTGATTGATGGGGTTCGTAGCAGGCCCTCTCTGAATGACCTGGTGGGGCGGGTCGATAAAATGGGGATAAGACGGTCCTTCAGGTATTCTGGCCCCATGCCATGTAGGGCTTTAAAGGTAATAACCAACACCTTGAATTGTACCCAGAAGCAAACCGGCACCCAATGCAGCTCGCGGAGCAAAGGTGTTATATGTGCAGATTTTGGTGCACCCAAGATTGCTCGCACGGCCGCATTCTGCACCAGCTGAAGCTTCCGGATAGTCTTCAAGGGTAGCCCCATGTAGAGCGCATTGCAATAATGTACATGGGAGATGACGAGAGCATGAGTGACTGTTCGGAGGGCGTCGCGATCCAGGAATGGGCGTAACTGGCACACCAACCGAAGTTGTGCGAAAGCCCTCCTAGCCACGACTGCCACCTGCTCTTTGAGCAGGAGTCGTGAGTCTAGAAGGACCCCCAAGTTCCGCACCGGTTCCGAATGGGGCAGTGCTACTCCATCAAGAACCAAAGATGATAATTTCCCAGAAGACGCTAGGCCATCAATCCACAGCCACTCGGTCTTGCTAGGGTTCAATTGTAGCCTGTTGTTCCCCATCCAGGCCCTCACAGCCCCCAGGCACTGGGACAGGGTAGTCACTGCATCACTTACTTCACCAGGGATGGAGATGTACAATTGAGTATCATCCGCATACTGATGATACCTCATCCCATGATTTTACCAGCCAGGAAGGGCAGGGATCTAAATAACATGTGGTGGGATTAACAATTCGAAGGATCCTGTCCACTTCCTCAGGTCCAACAGGATCAAATCGTTCCCAGATAATAGGGCAAGACCATACTCCCGGCATCTCCCCAGACTGCATTTCACGCATGGAGTCCAACTTAGACCGAATCCGAGCGATTTTATCCTGCAGATGCTCAGCAAATTCTTCCGCACGGCCCTGCAGGTGGGTGGTCGATACCACCCTACCCAAGAGAGATCGAGTAATCTTGAACAGGGCCGTCGGACGGCATTCTGTGGATGCAATAAGCGCGGAGAAATATTCACGTTTCGCCGCTCTTACCGGCACAAGGTAGGCCTTAATAGCGGCTCTAGATTGTGTTCGGTCCAATTCCGCCTAAGTTTTTCTCCAGCGGCGCTCTAGACGTCTCTTCACCCTCTTCAAGACCCTCAACTCCTCCGTAAACCACATGGAGTGATGGGTCGAATGGGGCTGGAGAGGTCGCATCAGCGCGGTCCTGTCCAAGGCACCGGCTGCCTCCCTGTTCCAGGCTGCAGCCAGTGCCTCCGCTGGACCGTGCAGCAGATCCTCAGGTATTAACCCCAGCTCCCTCTGAAACCTCAATGGGTCCATAAGTCGCCGGGGGCGGACCAATCGAATAGGTCCTGCCTCCCTGCGGAGAGGGGCGGCATAAGAGAATCCCAGGGATACCAGGACGTGATCTGACAATGACAACGGGGATAGTTCTAACTTTCCCCTCAGGTCACTTTGCCATTGCTCTGACAAGAAAACCAAATCCGGAGTGAGTCCACTGTCTCGAGTCGGGTCCTGAATAATCTGAGACAGGCCCATGGCTGCCATGGTAGCCATGAACTCCCGGGCCGCTTCCGAGGCACGCCCCAAGGACGGCAAGTTAAAATCCCCCAGGACCATAAGCCTGGGGAACTCCACCGCCAACCCCGAGACGGCCTCCAGCAGCTCAGGCAGGGAGGTTGCTACGCAGCAGGGAGGCTGGTACAATAGCAACACTCCCAACTGTTCTCGGGCACCCAACTTGAAAAACAGGGTCTCACATCCGGATACCTGTGGAGCAAGGCCCCTGAAAGCCATCAAAGACTCTCTGATGATAACTGCCACCCCTCCTCCCCTGCCCCGGTCTCTCGGCTGGTGCCACACCTGAAATCCGGCTCGGCACATTTCCGAGAGGGCTACCCCTCTGGGCCCAGCCAGGTCTCAGTAATACACGCCAGGTCCGCCCCCCTCTCCGTGATTAATTCACTTATGAGAGGGGCTTTGTTGTTTACTGACCTGGCATTGAGTAGCAGCAGCTGAAAACCGGAGCCCTCGAGGATCTGCTGTCCAGAACCTGGGGTTGAACTCGGAGGACCGGAACGCGCCACCGATACTAAACATCGGAGGCGCCTTCCCCGAAGATGGCGTGTCCTCCGGTTCCCGTCATAATATCTCCTGCCCGTCACCACCTCGATCAAATTACCCACATTACAGTCCCCAGAGTTCTCTGGCCCGGTCGCCTCCACTCCCGAAACCCTCGAAAACCTGGATCTAAGCGGGGATCTCTTCCATCCATCCATCCTTTCAATCTCACTCTTCCTGGGGAGTCGTAGGCCCCCAGCGCAACCAGCAAAAGCTCTCGGCGCTGGAAAGCCTCAACCACCCATTCCATTCACCAGCCCAATCACTCACTATGCCCCCTGTGGCCTCTCTCACTAGCCACAAAGGGGCAAACAGTCACTCTTACCTACCCTGACTCTCACTCAGGGTTAGGTACTCTCTCAATCCCATCCAATCCTGGACCCCCTCCCGCCACTCTCACTTGCGGGGGGGGGAACCACACTCGCACAGAGACCCCGCAATTTCTGCCACCCTGGCAGTGGGGGTGGTTGTCCTTCAAGTAACCGGCAAGCTAACGCTATTGGGAAGATCTTCATTAATCCCAATAGTGGAGTCCAGATATAGAGTATATAAAAATATACAAGTCCGTTCAATCTCGGGAGCACCCCAGTTCCAGTTCATCAATCTTTGGGAAGATGTTTCGCACTCCACAGCCCCCACAGTCGTCTCGGTGCCAGTGCCGTTCCTAGCTGGTCTCCACCGGCCACCGTAAGCGTCCCTTCTCTGGCTGCTAGGCCACAGTCTCCACAGCCACCCATTCCTCGCTGGGGCCCCCCCAAGTCTGCTGGACCCGTCGGACTCCACCACGCTGCGTCGCTCCGTCCAGGAAGGCTACCCGGCTCCACAAGCTCTGCCAAGCCCCGCTGGGCCGCGACTCCGGCAACTCTGCTGGGCCTCTTGGCCGCCCCTCTCAGCTTTATTGGGCCTACCAGCTCCACAGGCTCCGCTGAGGCTCCGCTGACTCCGGCGACTCCACTGGGCCCAAAAAGAAGCCCCAATCCGTCGCACCAGGTTGCGCCCGGCCTCCACCGAACTCTCCCAGGCCGATGGCTCCAAGGAGTATTCCCAGGAGTTTTCTCCAACACCAACATTCAGAAGTTTCAATACATCTTTTATTCATTTCACTTTGGTTGCTTTTTAAAAGACTTCAGAGTAGAATTGATTACATTGATGCATAAGTGGAATAATTACATAAAATGCATTGAATCAAATGATCACCTTTTTTTGCAAGACTGAGTAGGCAAAATTGGAGCAAAAGATGGAATTATATGATCTTACTCTTAATACATTAGTAATAATAAGAGAGCCAATTTGATCTAGTGGTTAAGGCTCCAGGCTAGAAACCAGGAGTCTGTGAGTTCTAGTCCCGCCTGAGGCCTGAAAGCCGGCTAGGTTACCTTGGGCCAGTCACTCTCTCTGAGCCCAACTCACCTCACGGGGTTGTTGTTGTGGGGAAAATAGGAGCAGGAAGGAGTATTAGGTATGTTTGCCGCCTTGAGTTATTTATAAAAATAATAAAGGCGGGATAGAAAATAAATAAAATATATATGTCAGGATTCAAACAATGTGCTAAATGTAAAACATGATTCTCAAACCAAAATGCTTACATTTGCATACTGTGCTACAGTATGGATGTGAGAGCTAGTTTGGTGTAGTGGTTAAGGCACCAGGCTAGAAACCAGGAGACCGTGAGTTCTAGTCCCACCTTAGGCATGAAGCCAGCTGGGTGACCTTGGGCCAGGCACTCTCTCTCAGACCTGGGAAGGAGGCAATGGCAAACCACTTCAAAAAAAAACTTGTCAAGAAAACTGCAGGGACCTGTCCAGGCAGTCTCTGAGAATCAGACACGATTGAACAGATTTTTTTTTAAAAAAACCATGGGAGTAAAGGCCCCATGAGACAAAATGCGTGTTTTTACCCTTTAAATCCCCCAAACCTTAAAGCCAAGTGAAAAATTATCCCTACCCTTCCAATGACATCCCTGCATTATGGGAAAGCTTTAGTGGCCCACTGGTACATCAAGGTACATCGTGTGTGTGTGCGCGCTTTTGAGTCAGTGTTGACTCCTGGCAAGTCCCTGGACAAGTCCCTGCAGTTTTCTTGGCAAGATTTCAGAAGTTGTTTGCCCTTGCCTTCTTCCTAGGGCTGAGAGACTGGCCCAAGATCCCCCAGCTGGCTTTGTGCCTAAGGCGGGACTAGAACTCAGGATCTCCTGGTTTCTAGCCTGGTGCCTTAACCACTATACCAGACTGGCTCTCATGTATCTACAGGCTCCAAATCAGAAAACGTTTCCTATCTGTATTCTAAATGAACCCCAGTACATTCTTGTAAGGCTTAACGTGTGAATCCCAGCCCTTTGTCCTTTATTATCGCAGGCATGGCACCATTGCATGTGAAGCCTTATGCCAATAGCTAGGTTCTCATACTTGCCAAGCTAGACCTCTGGAGGAGAGGAGACTGATGCTATGAAGGGGTCTCAGGGAATACTGTGGTGTTAGGAAGTCATCTCAGAAGGCATCCACAAACCACTCCTATGTTATTTGTTACCGCAATTCATAAATCTGTGCAACTCCAGGTACCAAAATGCTAGTTGACAGTTGAAAAATGCTCAGAACTGGGATTACATTCAATCTTCAAACAAGAAGCATCATGAAGTTCTCCATTATGGAATGAATGAATGATAGAAACAAGTACTAGAAGTAAAAACACATACTACCGCATGCCTCCACTCATTCTGTACATACTTTTCTGAACTGTTATCATTGTCATTATACTGACATCCTCACATGATTTGTGAAGAGTCACCATATTCTATAAATATTTCTTTCCTCTTTGAAGACTTGACTGTGATTGCAGCAACATAATCCACGGAAGCACTGACTAGGTGTACACTTTTTTCAATTGTCATTGTTCCCATACAAACCATATTCCAGTATCCATCCATACAAAGAACCACAGAACCTAGACTGTGTTTTATCCTAGAGCAGCACAAAATACTAACTTTTGCACACTTTAAATCTTTCAACAGCATAAATATTCCTTTGGAACTGTATTTGGAATTGCACATTTTAACAAGCCTCAGAGGCAGCTATAACATCACAAATAGTCTAGGACCTAGGTTATTAATAGATCTATTCATCAGAGAGAGTGTTGCATCTAAAGGATAAAACATACTCTTCAATCGAAGAGAATATTTGTAGCTCAGGGTTGAACTGGGGCGTCTTTGGTGCTCTCTGAGCCTTGTTGTTTTCATGCAGACGTTTCATTGCCAGGCTAGGCAACATCTTCAGTGCGAAAAGGGAGTGGAACTTGCTGTCTGTTTATATACCCTGGCTTGTCCTGCCTGTGTTGGTGGGGGTCTTGTACTCTCCTTGGTAGTTCCTTGATTGGGCTGTTGTGTGCTGTTTGGGTGATTGACTGAGTTAATAGTTCCTTGATTAAGGTCTATTGTGTTGTTTGATTGCTCCTCTGCTGCTAATCTTGCTGTTAATCTATGCATATCTTGTTGTTGATTGCTGGCCCAGGGGTGTTCTGGTCTTCTGGCTATTCTATTGTCTCTTATGAATGGTATGTAAATGTTGTTAACCTCTATGTGTCTGTTGATGGCTGCTTTGTCTGAGTGCCAAGCTTCCAG